>JAUCMX010000008.1:21385853-21728353 GCA_033459395.1 Hemibagrus guttatus
CTATCCATCTCTCACAGAGTGTTAATACCACATCTCAATGCATTAGTTTACATAGCATCTACCATAAAAAATCATTCAATAATAAACTCCTATCTAAAGCAGGATCGTGTTAATATGAGGCAGACTGTTGACTTTAAAGTATAAAACATAGACTTAAACATGTACATTAAAGCAAGAAGCAATTCCAATTAGAATTTGTTAAGCCAACAATATATGCAAATTAAATTATACAACTTTCTAACACAACATAAAATTGAATCACACCCATTTGACATTTGGACGTCAAAACATTTGAAATGTCTTAATCCCATCCTTTCTAGAACCAGTATCTTCTTATGGATGTTTTCAGTTACTTGAAAAGCATGAAGATGGTCATGGAAACAAGTTTCATGCTCAACCAAAACAAAAAGAGCTTTACCATCATGCAAAATAATAGAGGTTATTATAATGATTGATTGATGAAGATTTCATCAGTACCTGTGCAAACAAAGAGACCAACACGATATTCAACTCCACAACACTTCACCCAGTTTGTAAAACTAGCAGTGGCTTGTGGATCAATGTGAACATTTGCAGTTCTGAATATTCTTGTGTTTCATGTAAGCACATTTTAACTGGACCAGACTCAACTGCTTTTAAAGTCATGCCTTCCCAATGATAAGCTTCTGCAAACTGGTGTTTCCTTGATACAGTCAAATTCTTGAAGTTGTTCACACAATCTTTGAAAAATTTGTGTTTGGCTTCAAATCTCATAGTCCAGATATGAATCAGTGGACCGGTCTTTCCAATGCACATTGGATAGTGGACCATGAAATGATGTTTTGGAATTAAGTTGCTTGATAGGTAGAGTTCTTTAAAGAGTTAATGATGTTCAACAATAAGTTGCTTTAAATACATAGTCATCCCTGCAGTGATAGAGTATAAGAACATAATGTTTGTGATGCATTTTACCCATGCATTTTCCATGCCCTCCACAATCAAGGTTAATATTTGTTGGTTTATTTCTCATTTCCAAATCATCATAATTAAAAGCATATATCCTATTTAAAACCTTTCTTTAGAAATGAAATGTTTCATTAAATATTCAAATAGCAATTTCACCTCATACTGACCTACCCCTTCCAAAATATCATGCACGATGTCAACAGCATAATTTTCTGCTGTATTGAAATATTGAAATGTATTAAGTACACTTTTTCTTTTGATCCTAAATGAGGAGGTTAATGTTGGATCATCTACCAAATTGATATAATGTCGGTCATTTAGAACTGCTGATCTTAAAGTTAAAAATGGGTCATTCTCTAAGAGAACTGACTGAACTGAAGAGCACAATCTACAGAAAAAATTTGCTCTAAAAGATTCTAGAAATCCAAGAATGCTATGCACACCCAAGTTATCACCAGTAATTTGTGCAAGAGTGCCATATACAGGAACTTCAGCAAATGGAATAGCAACTCCAGTAGTCTCTAATATTGTTAGGTCATTTACTAAGGGTTTCAGTATTTCTATATTTCTTAGCATCTTGTGCATAAAACAATGACACCAGATGAATGTTCATTAAAGCAGAATTCACACTGGGGGAAAGATTTCTAAGAATAAAGTAAAGGCAGCCAACTTTATGTATGGCCTTTTTTGAACGTAAAGGATTTTCACGCTCAAATACACTTGCACTTATTTCTTGAAAACAAAGGATGACTCTTGAAGTCACTGACTCACAGAAGTCCTCATATTTGTCAGACTGAGTACATATTTGCATCATCTCACTAATACTTTCATTTTTGAAAATTTATTGGAGTGTTTTCAAAATGGAAATTTATACAAATATGTCAATGATTGGAAATCGCTCATACATTCCAGTTTTGCTACATTGTCTAGTGTCAGGCACAGTTCATGAGGCTGTACTATTTCTTCCATTTGCCATCCAAATAAAGTTTGAAACTTGTGCCTGAATGTTAGATTGCAAATCTTCCACCAATTTCTGTAAATTTTCAATTGTAGAATGAACAACAGTATTTGGTATACCACTTCCCAAAAGTCTGGGTATAATGGAGGCACACATATCCTTGAGCTGACAGTGATGGGCCTGCTTCAGTATTCTGGCACTGAGATGAGGTGGAAGAAGTTTTATCATTTAAATACTCAGAATTCCTGATGTTATTGTCAGAATGGGTCTCATGAGGAACACAGGTGTTGATATGAGGAGCATGCATCTTTTAGAGATTTCTTCTAAATCCAGAATAGCTTGCGAATTTTAAACAACATCCTGTCTGTCTACATTTTAGTCTCAAATCTTTCCCAGGATACATTCCATGAATTAGTTTGAGTTGTCTGCACAAAAGTAAAACTGTACCAAAGGATGAAGCACAGAGAAAACATGTCAGCATTTAAGCTAGTTACTGCTTGATCAGCAGCCTTGCTCTCAACTCTTTGACACTTGGACTTTCTTCTGTTGTGCCTACATCAATATTGTGCACAGTAGTCTGCAAAAACGTATACAGGCTGGACAAAGCACCATCATATTTCACACTAAAGGCAAAGTGAGACTTGAACAGCTCATCAAACATACCCAAGGATGTGCATGACTGACATGGAAGAAGCTTTCTGTCCAAGACTGTGTAGAATCTGGAAATCTGAGCTTTTGAAGTCCTTGTGGCCAGGAGATATGGCTGGGAGTTTCCTTCAACGGTGGTGAGGTGATCCTCTAAGCTCTGGCGGGACTGAAACGCAATGAAAAGAATCTCTGTATAAGCAATTAGTTTAAAAAAGTGTTGAACAACAATATTTGGAACAGGATCACACTGTCTTGACAAACCTTGTGAAATTTCACCAGATGAACTATTGCCTCTCCAACACTGATCTTCTTGGGTCATTTCCTTCCAGCTGGTTGTGGAGTGAGAAGATGTGTTAGTGTTAATCCTCCTGTTATGTTCGTTCTCAGGAACAGCAATGATGTTCCTGGGTCAATTTGCCCCCTTTTGCTGGCATTGTAGTCTAGAATCATACTTGGTTTCTGGTCCTCTCATGTGCTGATTTCAGCATTTTTGTGCAAAGTGCTCATGAGCACAACATTTTTCCCCTTTTTGGGAACGTAAGACACTAGGGCTGTGTCTGTGAGGGCAAAGATGGAAGACTGAGAGGCCCTGTTCCTGGTTACCAGCAGCTTAGCAAGGAGTTCAGCCCTGTTTTTTTCGTACCGTTCCGACCATTGTGAGCTTTCTCTTTAGAAGCTCCTGACCCTAGTTGTAGCTTGTGAAAAAATTGTCACAGGTTATGTTGTGCCCCCTGAGACCATGTGCCATATCAAGCACAACCCTCGTACCCTGATTTTTCTCTGGGGCTCCTCCAACTGGCTTTCCAGTGTAAACCTGCCTGTTCAATGCATAGCTGGTGTTTGCATCACATGCTGCCCAGATTTTTATGCTGTATTTAGCTGGTTTGGAAGGCATATATTGCCTAAATGGGCAGTGACCTCTGAATGCCACTAGCCTTTCATCCACTGTGACATTAGGGCCTGGGTTATAGAGTAGTGGAATTTGTTCTACCCACTTGTCCCACACTGTCCTAATAGCTGCCAGCTTGTCTCTCTCCCGTCTGACAGCCCTTGTCTCTCGATTATCAATTCGGATTACTCTGGAGAAAATATGAAATATCTCCAGAGACATTGTGGCACGAAATATAGCCCTGCCTGTCTCTGCATCCCACAGACTGGCTGTTGATTCATCCTTTGACTTATAGTCCCCAGCCAGGATTAGGACCCCCAAATATGTATGTAAATGCATATTATCCAGCTCCTTCCATTTCTCACTGAAAACACACCTTCCTTCTAAATTAGTCATTTCAATAATGATTTTCTGTATTGAGCTGGGCATGACCAGCTCAAAAGCTGACTTGATGTCTGTCACACGAGTCACTGCCATCCTAGTGGGCCCTGGCACTGTCTTTATTATGTTTTCTGCAGACAGTTTTGCCTGATGTGCATTTGGGAATGAAGACCATATGAAGACCTGTATTTCACCATGTTTTGATGTGAATGTCTTGCTTGGAGGAATATGAATAGCAGTTTCCTCATTTGGTTTGTAATCAGAATCATCAGATTCAGAATTGACCTCAAGATGGTTTTAATCTTCAAACACATCCTCCTCTATTTCACTTACATGATCAAGGATGAGTTTCAGAGCCTCCAGGTCTGTCATTTGTTTACTTCTGCTGCTCATTTTGTAAAGCTCTGACAGAGAGTATATCATATGTAGCTGCAAAGTGTAATGTTGGTAGGACCTTTCAGAGAATCTTTATATGTTTTGCCCCTCCCCCACTGAGTGTCCATTCAATGTGGGCGGAGTTTGCCCACAGGAACAGTAAAGGTTCTCGTCAAAATTCATAACGACACCTGCATTCTCGCACTTTACAGATGAGGTCAAGAGAATAGGTAAAGAGTGTGTGTGTGTGTGTGTGTGTGAGAGAGAGAGAGAGAGAGAGAGACTGGGGTGAAAAATGTCTCACAGTTGCAAAGAAACAAAAAGTATTTGACACTTCTGCCCCTTTTCGCCTCTACTTTCACTGATGGGTCAAATTGACCCGAACAGTATCATTGTGATATAAACATGCAGGGGGGGGTTGCAAATATGTGAAATGAACCATTTTCATTTTATATGTAGATTACACTTATTAAGCTAAGAAGAAGAAGTTTCATACTGCAAAAATACTTTTAACTATTATTTTTAGATTTTTTAACTTTAAAATGGGCCAATTTGACCTGCAATGTAACAGGAGGGTTAAGGAGTTAAATACTAATATTTGGAACCACATGTTACAAAAAAGTACTACACTTAAAATTAAAAACTGGTTCCATTAATGACTAGATGAGTGTGAAAAAGGACAAGAGGTAATCCATTGTGCAAGCTGATGATTTTTCAACACTGAAAATGACTACACTAGTCTTACTTTTGGGATACTAGCTGGTTCATCAGCAGTGTCAGACTCTTCATTCAAGGTAGATTTCAATTTTTTTTTCAGAAGATGAGTCTCATTTAGGGCTCCCTGGTGACTTTGTCTTTAAAACAGGGGCTCCATTTTTCCAGGAGCCTGGAAGCAGCCTCAGCACCAAACATCATTGTGAAGTCTTGCAAGATCTAAAAAAGGAAAGTACTACCATTACCTTACATTCCATTCCATTCCATTCCATTCCATTGTCTGTACCACTTATACAATCTATCATCTCAGGCGTCATTGGGCATCAAGGCAAGATACACCCTGGACGGAGTGCCAACCCATCGCAGGGCACACACACACTCATTACCTTACATTACCTCACTTATTCTAAGTCAAGTATTTTTCAAATTCACATTTGTTACCTACCAGTAGTAACAGCCATATGGATGGCAGAACCCAAGGTTTTCCAGCAGAACATTGCCCAAAAGCATGACACTTCCTCTGCCAGCTTGCCTTTTTCCCGTAGTGCATCCTGGTGCCATGTGTTCCCCAGGTAAGTGATGCACATGCACTCTGGCATTCATGTGATGTAAAAGAAAACGTGATTCATCAGACCAGGCCACCTTCTTCCATTGCTCCGTGGTCCAGTTGTAATGCTCACATGCCCATTGTTGGTGCTTTTGGCGGTGCACAGGGGTCAGCATGGGCACCCTGAATGTTCTGCAGCTATGCAGCCCCATACGCATTAAACTCTGATGCATTGGTATTCTGACACCTTTCTATCCGAACCAGCATTAACTTCTTCAGCAATTTGAGCAACAGTAGCTCGTCTGGTCAGATCGGATCACACGGGCCAGCCTTTGTTCCCCATGGGTATCAATGAGCCTTGTCCACCCATTACTCTGTTGCAAGTTCACCACTGTTCCTTTCTTGGACCACTTTTGATAGATAATAACCACTGCAGACCGGGAACACCTCACAAAAGCTGCAGTTTTGGAGATGCTCTAATCCAGTCGTCTAGCCATCACAATTTGGCCCTTGTGAAACTCGCTAAAATACGTTTGCCCATTTTTTTCTGCTTCTAACACATCAACTTTCTTGACAAAATGTTCACTTGCTGCTTAACATATCCCACCCAGGTGCATGCAACAGGTGCCATGATGAGGAGATAATCAGTGCTTTTCACTTCACCATCAGTGCTCATAATGTTATGCTTCTCGATTTGGTTTTATGCTGGATGCCTTTCCTGTCTCAACCCTCCCATTTTACATGGGCTAGGGACCGACACTGAGAGTTAACTCCTCAGTGGCTGGGTGGGCCGGGGCAATGAGAGCACGAGATCCTGTCGCTGGACCACCAGGAGGCCCATATAAAATATAATTATATAAAGGATATAATATATCAAGGGTTCACACCTTGAATGCAGTAATGACATAAGATAAGCATGCTCTGTTATTGCACCAGTGTACCCCTGCACCATTCAAAAGCTATCTCAGCCAGATGTTGTGCTGGATCTTTTTCTCATACTTGGCAGTGAAAGTGCCATATATAGTGGGCATATGGCAAAATATAATAATCAAACAGAGTAAGAATGTATCCACATCTATTGTATCTGCCAATAATTGGAAATATTTGCAGACCTCTTTTGAAGTGCATAGAACTAAAACATACTTCCCATATAGCCTTGCAGCCTGCATGAGATTACAGAAATTTGTTTTGCTGTTTCTATTTGTGCTTTATGATGAATTTTTCATATGCGCTATTTATAGATGATGCTTTCAAAACCATGATGCATTTTGATGCATTTTTCTTTTTGATTTGCAGATTTTTCTTAATTTTTATTTAAACATCCATTTTACATGCAAACTCACACTATAATTTTATCTCATGCATAAAAAAAAAGTCCCTTGATGATCATGTTTATGTCACCTGGTCTTTTTCCAATCTTCAACTAGCCAGGTTTGATGAGCCAGCTCTTCAAAAGAAAGGACAGCAGACTGCTGTTATAGCCCATCCACCCCAAGGTTTGACATGATGTGAATTATTTCTTTGCCTGTTAGCAGCAAAACTGGGGAGGAATTACGATGGGTATAGGGGTTGTGTATATGCACATATGCATATATTTTTTGATCTTCATTATTGACCTGCTCCAACATTATTATTATTCCCTTTTTGCACTGCAAAATATAATCCTTAAAATATAATCCATTTAGCTCTATTCCATTTTTTCCATTTTGTGGCCCTGTAAATTACCCTGCACACACTTTTGCACCACTGACCCTTATAGCTGTCCCAGAATGGTGTAATTATAGCTGTATGCAATTACATGAAATGATTTTGTTGCATTTTTCATAAGAACATTTACTTTTTATAGTTTATATTTTTCTGGTCATTGGTTGTAAACTATGTTCTGTCAGAGAAAAAAAAAATGCATACAATGTTATGGACCAGGGCAAGGATGCTTTTGAATTTGTTTTGTCACTGAGCAAGCATTTGCATGAAAAAAAAATGCTTTTAATGCAATTGTGAAATTCTAATAACAGAAGCCTGCCATTTTATGCTTTTTTTTCTTGAGAGGCAAATCAGAATAACATTTGCTCCATTTGCTGTGCACTGATTGCAGATTTAAATGGTATGCTAAGAGGAGGTGCTCTCCTTTTGTCATTAAAATGTTATTTTCTGGGTTTTTGCTTGCTTTTGTTTGTTTTCCCTCTCTTGTGCATTAATACAGCAAGTCAGGCTGTTCTTTAAGTAAGATAACATGTCATGCTGGATCTAGCTTTTTTTTTTTTTTGTATTTAACACCTCGTACCTTCTGCAGTTTTTGCAATTGGGCAAGGGCAATTTTCACCCTAGTTTTATGTGAGCTTTTAAATAAATCGATCTTATCTATGTGAGAGATGAATTATGTATTTAAATAATGAACTGTGATTGGTCCATGGCAGCCAAGATGCAGCACAACCTGCATGTCAAAGTACATAAATTTATAATCATAAAGTGATCATAGTGATACCATTTCCTAGTATTATAAGGTCTGTAAAACATCGACACCATTTATATCTGTATATATATAGTGCTGCAGATACCTGTATTTTAACTGGAAGTGCCTGTGATGTTTTTTTTGTGAAACTTTCTCTGACTACCACTCAGACCATGAAATAACCGGAAAACAACAACAACAAAAAAAGGATGCTGGAAAAAGTATTTTTTCAATCCTAAAATATAACAGCAAATTGCAGATCAGAACATGATTCCACTGCTGGAATCCTTCCATTCATCAGCTACATCACTTGAGTTCATAATTGGTCTCAGCCAGATGCATTGTAGAACTTTCTGGAAACCGTTCATCTCATGTGACTGATTAAGCTTAGGAATTCTTTCAAAAACAAAAATCTTGTTACCAAATCAGAGACTGAGTGTACTTGACAACAATAGCCTCCTAATAGTTGGGTTTGTTATATTTCCCCCCCAAAAAATATTATTTCATCTTTGTAAATATTGACTTTCTCCCTGATATCATTTTAAAAATAACATTGGATAAATATCATGGTATCATTTTACAAATATGAACTCTTTAATCATCAGGAACTGTTAAAGAGGCAAGAAAAAGGCATTTTGTAGGGGAATAGGGGAGGATTTCATAATATTATCAGCTGATCTGTGGATTCGTAAGCGATTCTGCAATAATGTAAACGGTTAAAATCAATACATTTATTAACAACAGCACATTTTGATAATCCTTTGTCTGATGTTCATGTGGCTGACATTTTCTCTGTTTTGCTGAAAAAGGTTGTTCTTTAAGGGCGTATTTTTGAATGATAACTCGTACTAGTGTTGCCTTTCCTGAACTTCTGTTCTCTGAGAGCTTCAGGATGCACTATACTTTCTGTCACTCAGGGGAAATTTCCATATTTTCAAGTCTTTTCCCCTCACAATGATGAGTCAGAAGAGAGTGCTGCTGAATAGATGGCATTTATTCCAGTCGATTTTACTTCCACAGACAAAAAAAAAAAGACAACAAAAAAAGAGAAGAGATACACGTCTCAGTGCAGCTCAATATGCTCACAGCCCCAACCTCAAATTCACATTATACCTAAACATTAACGCTTTACTCTCTAACTGTTGGTTACTGCAGTGTTTTTGCAGTGCTCCAAGTGTGTCAAGGTAATATCAAGTAAGGAACATAATATTGTTGCATATAAGTCTAATGGAAATTCTGTTGTATTCTGGTCTGAAGCTATGATGCAATGATGCTGAGTCTAAATAGGGCTGTTTTTAATATTTAGGCCAGTATGATATTCCAGGAAGATTTTACCATAATCATATGATGGAAAACATGGACAATAAACATACAAGTTCATATGAATAAATGAATTCCATTACTGTGTTTTTGAGACCCCAGCAGAGATAAGCTGTGCTGTGCACAGCGTGTGGACTGCATGAGCTATGGTCCAGGCTATAAATAAAATTTTTGGCAAGTTTGTACAGAATTATGGTTTATTCTGGAGTGCAGCAAAGCAGTGTTTAGTTCAGGCTACTGGAACAAACCACTGACGATAAAAAAATAGAGCATCTGCTTAGGCCTGTATTTTTTTAAACTGTTTAGAACACATAAGCTGTCCAAATAATGTATTCATAATCAGGTACAGTTGATGGAATACTTCTCAAGATGGTAAACAGTAGACATGCTTAACAGAGATGCCAGTTTGCCTGCTTGCTAACACTTAGTCAAAATGACAAAGTAAAAAGTGTCTAGAAAAATGTACTGTCCCTGCTGCCAAATTTTCATGGTATTCTTCCAACTGCTCATTTCACCAATCAGTGACACTATCTGCTGCTGTTATAGAGATATCCCTTCTCTTATTATAGAAGCAATATGGGAATAATAATAAATAATAACAATAATAAATAATGGGGGGCTTGGTGGTTAGCACGTTTGCCTCACACCTCCAGGGTTGGGCATTTGATTCCCACCTCCGCCGTGTGTGTGGAGTTTGCATGTTCTTCCCGTGCCTCGGGGGTTTCCTCCCCCGGTCCAAAGACATACATTGTAGGTTGATTGGCATCTCTAAATTGTCTGTAGTGTGTGTGTGTGTGTGTGTGTGTGTGTGTGTGTGTGTGTGTGTGTGTGCCCTGCAATGGGTTGGCACTCCATCCAGGGTGTATCCTACCTTGATGCCCAATGACACAGGCTCCCCGTGACCCGAGAATAGATCAGATAAGCGGTAGGCAATAAATGAATAATAAATGATGAGAATTATTGATCAGCTGCAATGTGATGACATTTGCATATTAAGTGAAAGATTAGAACGTTTCTCATTTTAAGAATAGCTTGAATTGTGCCTCTTAGCTAGTGTACTAAACTTGCTAACATCAGCTATTTTGTAAACAAATTGGGACACTGAAGTTCTCACCACCTGTGTGACAAACCGCATCAGTTTCAGTGACAACATGATTGTCCCCACAAAGAAAGCCAGGAGATTCTCCAACAATAAAATGGTAAATGTGTCTCAATAAAAAAGTGCCTTCCTGGTAATAGATACAAAAAGGCCAAGAGTGTTCAGAAGGAGTTCAAGGTGAAGATAACAGAAAAAAAAAAATCAAATACAAATGCAAACTGGAACTGCAGCTCAGAGAAGGAGGTCAGAACAGTTTGAAGTGGCATAAAGAAAATAAAAGGATATAAGTCAGGAAGATATAGGGACAGAGGTGGAGGGGAGGATGGAGAGAGGAAATGAGTTTAAGCTGTTTTTTTTAAACAATTCCCCTTCCCCAGCGCGGTCACTGACCTACCAACCTTCACTGTCAGTGTCTGCCCATCAACCTCAAACTCCATTGCATCAAGCTACCTGTTCTCCACACACCTGCCTCCAATGGCAACAAAAATAATCCACAATCCATCTCATGACAGGGAGACCAGACAAATCATGGACATGGCCATTATCACTTCAAGAAACTCAAGCATTCTGTCCATCACTGTCTCACAGGTGGTACAGAGGTTGAGGCTCAAGGTCAGCAATGCAATAGGTTCAGAGTAGGCTTCTTCTTGTAGAGAACGTGAGAATCATGTTCTTTGACTTTTCTTGTACCTTCAACACCAATCAGTCCAACTACACCAAAGACACCATGACGTGCAGTACAGGATGGCGCCTGTCTGAATAACCATTTTATTCATCCTATACACATCAGACTTCTGGGACAATTCCAGTAAATGATTGTTTCCAGAAATACAATAATGACTCTGTGGTAATGGGTTTTATCAGCAGCAGTGGCTCGTGACCATAGAATTTGATAGGGCAGGACATTAATCAGACATAGCGTCCAACAATACTAAGTCAAGAGGCTATCATACATGTATGCTATGGGGTACTATACAGTAAAGTTTTAGAGCAAGTCTAACATAAGCAGTTAAGAGCCAACAGTGTTTAGCAACCAGCATACAGTCTTTCAGCTTATTTTAAGCAATTTTAGATGTACCTTTTTTAACTTTGATCAATATTTCACCAGTTTGAGCTAAATTATCAGCACCACCTTCTACAGAATTGCTGAACATAGGCCAAAATATTTGAGGAATAAAAAAGGAGACAGGTTTAATTTTTTCTCAACCTCAGCCTTATTCTCAGTCACTCCCTTTTACCACTCCCAAAATATGCAGTATATCTTAAAATTAAAAAAAAGGCTGGTACCACAACATTTTACTCATAGACTTACTATCTGTGTTAAAGCCTGCCTTCGTTTACTGAAAATATTCTTAAGGTGAGCATGGGGCAATGTAAGTCCCCGCCTAGTGGTTACCACTTATTGCAGTTTGTCAGCACGTGCATCCATTTTCGCCTGTCGTGGCGTGCACTTCCGTGTTCGCAATATCGCGGTGTGCACTTCGCGACATTGTGGCACGTGCTTCTGGGGCGGCGGCCACTGCAGATGAAGCACGTCAGGGTTCACCTTCCATCGGCACTATATAAACACTCTGTAGCCTTCATCGCCAGATGATCTCTCTGCGTTGCTGTCGAGTCATCCCGCCCTTGGACACTGCCATTCTGCTTTGTTGTTGTTTCTCAGCTGGACTTTGGACCATTTGCTCATGCTGTGTGTGGATTTCTCTGTTGGATTTGTTGCCTAGGACTTTTCTTGGTGAGGAATTTGCTGTGCTTTCTGTGGTTTTGGATTACTCTGTTTGGATTTGTCGCCTTGGACTTATACTTTGCAAGAACTTTGCCGTGCTCTCAGTGTTTTCAGCCCTTGGACTATTGTTTCTGACTTTTCGTTATTCAGTGATTTTGCTGTGTGTGCTCCACCTTTGCCCTGTATTTTGTGCCGGAGTTTCTCGGTGTTTGTTTGGCCATCCTCATGTCACTGTTCATCCACTCTACATTAAAGACTCTCTCCCTAGTTCCTGTTGTGTCTCGCACTTGGGTCCTAAATCCGTGCCTCCTGACACAGTTCTTATTTTAGTCACTACATACAGTCATTAATAATATTTTTAATAAGTTTTTTAGTATTTCAAGAAATTTAATCAGACAATTAGTATTTTGATAAATTTTAAAATGTATGGAGCTGAATACATCCTATAGAGTGTAAATGAATGCATCAATGATCCCACCTGGGATATATTCCCACCTTTCATCCAGTGTTGCCAAGATAAGCTCTAGATCCACAATGACCCTGGTGAGGATAAAGCAGTTACTAAAGATGAATGCATGAAGGAGCCATGACTTCAGATTTTCCAGTGTTCTAGTCTGGTTTTGTGCTGCAGCTGAATAATACTAAAGTATGCTAGCTTAAATAAAAGGTCTTCCTGAGGTTGAAATGCTTCTCTTTTAATGATTCTTTGTTGATATTCCTGACTAGAATGGGAAAGGCATCTTTTGTTAGAATGTTTGTGGACTGTATTAAGCCATACTACTTGGAACATTGTAAATTCATTCAGGCATGATGAGGTCACAAGCTCAGGAACATCATGTTTTAGAGTATCTTCTCCTTAGATTCATTAATGAATCAAAACATTTAAACCAAATAATCCAACATAACCCAGAACTGCATATACAGTGGTGTGAAAAAACAAGTGTTGGCCCCCTTCCTGATTTCTTATTTTTTTGCATGTTTGTCACACTTTAATGTTTCAGATAATCATGTAGTTTTGGATTTTGTTTTCCCTTAATAATAAAAACCTTCATTTGTGTTTACTTGCGTTATCTTTGACTAATATTTAAATGTGTTTGATTATCTGAAACTGAAGTGTGACAAACATGCAAAAAAATAAGAAATCAGGAAGGGGGCCAACACTTTTTCACACCACTGTGTATATATATATATATGATGAACATATAAGGCAATAAGAAAAATGAGGGAACGTAAATGCAACTGGAACTAATGCAATCTTCCCTGCGGTAAAGTGTGGTTCGATGGTGGTTGTGGTTTGCTGGCACTGGAGCGAAGGACGGTGGTGGTTGCGGTCGGCAGTGATCTGTCACACGGGATGCTGGTCTTAGTTCAAGAAATCTGTGGACACTCGGCATTAGTCCAGTAGGGGGCATAACTTACTGTGTGAGACAGCTGAAGCCTGGCTCTCCGCTGTACTCTGCTGCCGGAGGGTGAAGTGTTCAGTGGCGCTCCTGGTTGGTCCACTGCAGTTTGGCGCGTTTTCTTCCACTGAGCGGCACTGGCTGTGGTGCTGATCTGCCACTGTCAAGGAGCGGTTTTCTTCTTTTTGTGTGCAATGGTGTGTGCGCCGTCGTCACAGGACCCCCCTTAGCTCCGAGCCCCCGCTCAGTGGTCTCTGGGTCCAGAAGGTGTGGGTGCGGGAGAGGCTATCTGCATTTCTGTGCTGACTCCCGGCTCTGTGCTGGACCTGAAACAGGAAGTCCTGTAATGAGAGGAACCATGGAGTTACCCCCGCATTCATGTCCTTGGCCTTCCACTGCAGAGGAGCATGGTTGGTGACCAAGGTAAAGGGTCATCCTGCCATATAATAGTAGCTTGCTGACGGCCCACTTTATCGCCAGGGCTTCTTGCTCGACTGCGGCATAATTTCTCTCTGCGGGGGTTTGTTTCCTCGATGTGTAGAGGACCAGGTGCTCTTCTTCAAACTCCTTTGACAGGACGGCTCCACGAAGGGAACAATCCTCTGGCTTTCCAGGTATCTCGGCCGATTTCCATGGTGGCCAACATGCACTCTAGTCTCTCGAGGAATGCCTGCGGAGAGGTGCGGTTGTGGAGCCCCATGGCCTTGCGTTCCTTGGAAGGGAGGGTGCGCAGAAACCGGTCCATGGCCACACGTTCATCGAGCACATGCTGGTGGATGCTCAATTTCAGAATATGCTCCAGGCTGACCCTGGGGGTTTGTCCTGCATCCGCTGCCCGCATCCTCCACCAGTGTAGCACACTGAGCGAGGGACACTGAACAACACACACAGAGCCAGGAGAACAGGTTAACCATGACCTTTAATGAACGTAAAAGGCAATAAAAAAAAGAGGAAACTTAAATGCATTTGGAACTAAGGCAAACTTCAAAGTGTGGTTTGACAGCGGTCGTGGTCCCACTGAAACGGAGGTCGGCGGTGACTGGGGTCGTCAAGAGGTTAGGCAGGGTTCAGGCCTCGCATGGGATGATGGTCTTAGTCAGAGAGCTCTGTGAACACAGTTGACACTTGGCAGTCCAGTAGGGTGCATAACTTATTGTGCGTGACCGCCGAAGCCTGGCTCTCCACTGTACTCTGCTGCCAGAGGATGAAGAGTTCAGCGGCGCTTCTGATTGGTTCATTTTTTTCCACTCCACCTCGCACTCTCGATTAGTGGCGCTGGCAGTGGTACCGATCTGCCACTGGCTGTGTTTTGGCGGATGGGTGGCAAAGAGCGGTTTTATTCTTCTTGCGTGCGGCAGTGTGTGTGTGTGTGTATATATATATATATATATATATATATATTATATATATATATATATATATATATATATATATATATACATTTTGAAAAATATCATTTTTTTGCCATATCTTTGAAAAAAAAAAACCTTACAAAATCCTTTAAATGCAATGCCAAAAAGTGACTGAGTATCCACAAAACAGTCTTAGTGGAATATGTGAAAATGTAACCCAATTTATTATAAGAAAAGATAAGGGAGCACAGCCCATTCCAACTTTGACTTTTGTTTTCAGTAAACATTCAAAAGAAAAAAAATCCAATGCTAAAAATTGGGCCTTCGTATTTTTTCATAAAAACAGAACAGGTGGTGGCTTCAAATGGGGGTCCCTACATGTTCTAAGCAGATGTAAATACAGATTAAAAAGAAGAGGAGCAGTTGTTTCATATATTTATTTATTTTTTGAAGAACACTTACTAGAAAGGTTCACCCAGCATCTGGTTAACACCAGACTTGTGTACTTGTGTAGATGCAAATTTTTGTGGTGAGATATAAAGCTCACAGTATACAGAAAGATCACATTCATTACTATGTGATAAATTTACAACTTTCATTCATTCATCCTTGGTAACTAAGAAACAGAACAACCATTTATATTTTATAGAACACAAACTTTCCTGGTTTAGTCTAGACAAAATATAATCACTGAATGTGGATACAGATATTAATATTTGGAGCCCTAAACAGATGTGTTACACCTCAAGACTTCTGTAATTCTTTTTAAATATCATTTTTTTTTTGCATTTCCTCCTAATAGGGTCTCATACCCTTTCACCATCTGTAGATGGCTGTCTCACTTTTTTTTATTTCACTTATATGTCAGTATAGGAATTTAATCAAACTTCAATTAATTGCAGTACTGACTGTTTAAATTGGCATGTGTGTCCCAGCTTTACAATCTTATTCCAGGATTCCACATCTGCTCAGCTGTCCATGTTTTCCCCCCGAGGTCCACGCCTTTTACTGCAAGCTATTTTGGGCACTTCTCTTCACAACAATGCTTACATTTGTAAATCCAAGATATTTCTGACATCTCAGAAAATTGGTGCTGATTCCCAAGCAAACATAATAAGCTGTTCATATGGCAAGGTTACAAAACAGAATTTTACTGTGATTATACAAGCTTTAAGAATTCAGCCTAAAGAAAAAGTGTCTGTTAAAAATGAATGTAGGAATGAAGGAACTGAATGAAGGAAATAATAACCTCTTACCATGACCCTGTGAACAAAACATAGTCATATTGTGTAGTATCAGGCTTCTTTTAGCTTGGAGATCATTAGGACATAAAGGGACCTTTCAGTCTAATTAGTATGTCCTTTATGAAAGGATCAGCTTGCACTGGTTACATTCATTATCAAAAAAGAAAAAAAGAATGAGACAAAGGTTTTGATACAGAGGTGACTTGGAAAGATGATAAAAGATATCATGGCATTTCATGTTATCAGTACTTTTTAAGTTCTTGCCATTTACAATTAATTTTACAAAACTTCCTTGCTTTCTGTTACAGGGAAAAGAAGCAAAATCATTGACAGTATAATTTCTGTTGAGCTGTTGAGAGCAAAACACAGGCAGTCAGAGTTAACAGAGGAACAGGCAATGGTCAAAAATAGGAAAGACTCTAGGAACTTTGACTAAAAACAAGGAAAACAACAATATTTTGTGAAAACATGCGGAGGAAGAGAGGAAGAAATGCTCAAAGTCAAAAGGAAACAAGAAATGGTAGAATACAATCAGGAGAACAAACCAATTATAAGACAGGGACAAATATAGGACTATAACACAAGCACATGGCAGTCATTGCCCTGGAAAGCACAACATGATCAGGGAGATAGGAACTGTGACAACAAAATAGTCACCCTAAGGGGCATGATTACTTGTAAGGCTGTTTTCTGCCTCCCAAGAACACAAACATGGTGACTAATCAGAAAACTGCATGTGCATTTTAAAATATCAGTCACTCGTGTTAATTAATTTTCATTTTATTTCATTTCTGTGAAGGAAGCAAATGATCCTGAAGTTGGTTATAAAATACATGTTAATAGCCAACTAGCAAGATATTATATCAGCAGAAGGAATACCAGCATCCTTTTGGGCTGCATACAGCATTTGGAAGATACTTTGGCCCTTGCTCAAGGGCCCTGCAATGGCAGCTCTGGGGTTTGAATTCAGAACCTTCTATTTCAAGGTCCAGTGTCTTAACTACTAAGCTCCCACCAACACAAATAGATAACTTCTTACTTCTTAGGAAGCTAGTACAGAGTAAATGGGACTGTACTGGGAGCATGGTGGCTTGGTGGTAGCATGTTTTCCACACACCTTGGAGTCCCACCTCTGACTTGTGTATGTGTGAGGAGATTGCATGTGCCTCTGGGGGTTTCCTACCCAAGTTCAAAGATGCCTTGTAGGCTGATTGGCATCTCTAAATTGTCCATAGTGTGTGAGTGTGTGCTTGATTGTGCTGTGCGATAGACTGGCCTCCTTTTCAGAGTGTAACCTGCCTTGTGCCCAGAGTCTCCTGGGATAGACTTCAGGTTCCACGTGACCCAGCAAAATAATTGGTGTAGAAACTGGATAGATGGATGGATAGATGGTTCTTGTACTGTACTACTCAATTCCCATATGTGTAATATGCAGCCTAGGGTGATGCACATAAATCTAACCCAATTAACCCACATTTACACACTCTATCTAGTAAAATTCTGCAAGAACATGCTCATTGGATGTTATTATAATTTCATCATAATAGTATTTAATTGGATGTAATCCTAGTGGTGGTACACAGCCTTATGCTTCTCTGTGAGCTTTAGGGACTGTATGTCTGAAATATTACAATCATATCAGCCTCTAAGATTATATTTGCATTTATTTATACTCTATAAAAATAATATACTTAATTTTGATACAGTACCACATAATACAGAACTTAAACATTAAATGTCTTTAAATGAAAACTTTTTTTTGAAACAATATCTTATTACACAGCATAGACTGCAAGGCAACAACTCAGCTGTCTTTTGTATATTTAAAAGTTGATTAAAAATATTTATGTGGAGATAAGTTTTACTTCATTTTAGTGTTTGATTGTTATTAACTCAATCTTTCTATTCCCAGCATACAGGCAAGTAAGTAACTTGCAGTATTTTAAAGAAATGAACATCACAGACATGGCAATATTAAATTATACATACATTTTTAAAATATAATAGTGTTTGCTGTTTGTTGTTCATCGGTGCTTTGAGCTTTGTATTCTTATGAAAGAACAAATGTCACATTGCTAGAGAACCAAGTCACTGAAGTGACATACTGTAGTGGTTATTTTTTAGGTGGCATTGAATTGATATATTAAGGTAAGCATGGAGTGCTTGGAATGATGTACAAAGACGAATCACTGGCATTGCGATATGCATATACATTAACATATATCCTTTGAGTCTATAATCATTTGCTAAAGTTGTAAGTTTATTCGTTTCATATTCTGACAATTCATATCATAAGACAGGTTTGAGTCTGCAAGTCTGCCTCTGAATGTCATATTTTTTTATTAGTTGTGCTTATATATGGTCGGCTGATGAAATTGAACTGCTGAAAACTTTCTGAGGTTATGCTTCTGTTAGTGGAAAATCTGATCTGAACATAGTCCAAGAACACAAATAAACTTTTAGAATCTGAAGACCAGTCTCCTGTTTACTCATCACCAACATTCTAATAACTTGGTGCCATGGTCTGAATGACATACTGGCAACACTCTCTGGTGACTTATGCCATTATATTGAGAGAAGATTGGTTGTTTTGTTGAATAGTTTGTAGCTTGTTTCTGCCAAATGAATAACTAGAAACCACATATTAATAGCATATTTTGAGCTTGAGTTATGGTTCAATTTGTGGTCCTGGGTTAGGTATTTCATAGCCACAACATAACTTGAAATATTGTATTAATAAGTGTTAATAATATTACTATATCTCTTATTCAACATATTCAGCTAACTATTTTAAACAGTCAGTATGTTGAGCATTCTGCCCATTTTCAAATATTCTATTTGTTTTTTATTTGTTGTTGTTGTTTGTTTCTAGTATTCAATCTTGGTTGTTTGGTAGTTCTGTGATTTTTTGAAACTTTGCTTACAAGATCTACACTTTCACCCAATTCCTTTAAAAACCTGAAGCCTGAAAACTGACAGTTTGGGGACTTTCAGGGTGAAAGGGTCTCAACTGTGAAATGTGATTTTATGCAACCATAGACTTTATAAACCATTCTGAGAGAGACAGAGAGAGAGGGACAGAGAGAGAGAAGGGAAAAACAGAGAGAGAGAGGGACAGAGAGAGAGGGGACAGAGAGAGAGGGACGGGGGGGGGGGGTTCAACTCTCTGTCCTCTTTCAGATCAATATTTCTACCTTCTAATGTTTTGTGATTTCTTACAAACAAATTTGCCTTCTGTTCCGCTATTCTCCAGTTCACATACTGTAGCTCACTCAATCAATCACAGTGACTAATATGACACTGCACCTTAAACCCCTTGTGGATGTTTTACAAATAAGGGCCTCTCAGCAATCACTTTTCTCATTGGTGCCCAGTGGAAGGTGTCCATGCCAGGATTGTACAGGAGCCTGGCAGCACTCTGCAGGAAGTATCTCGTCCTCTGTGATTTACTAATTGAACTAAGCAGATATAAATAGAGGCTGATGCACAGACCACATTGAGCACAGCTAATCATATTTTGCTTGGCCAAAAAAAGGTACACACTTCACACATCTGGACAAGAGGACAGTGCTATTTATTCAGGATTAGGTTTTCATCCTTACAACCTTTATTAGTGCTGATCAAAAGTGCCAAAAATCTTCTGCAAGCAATTGATTCAAGGCACGTAACAGGCACAGCTAGATATGGAAAGACTCAGAAATTAACCAATAGCCCAATTGATAAATCACAAGCAGTACTACTTTATTGTTTCACTGCTTATTAGGCTATTCACTTCACTAAGTCTTTCATGAAAACTGACATTATTTATTAAATATATGAAATATTTCACATTCATTTATTATGAAACATTCTGACAATTGTCTTTGCAGTTCAGTGTACCTTTTGTGAAAATGTTACATTTTACCAAGTGTGGTTAATTACAAAACTTGAATTGCTAAATGTTTATGGGTTTTTCTCTTTTTTGTTAAATAGGACTTGCAGCCTCATAAGCTTGAAAATTGTGGTAGAACTTTTTATGAAGCCCATATTTATAAATCCTTATAATATAAAAGGTTGCATATAAATCTTTGTAAGTTTTTAATGATTCTTAAAATTTTTGTAAACTCTAATAAGGCCTCATTAATCTCTAATAATGTGCTATAGTTCCTTGATAAATTATAACCATGTTGTAACCAATGTGTGACTATTCATTTTAATGCCATGTGGTGTACTGCACAACTATTATAACTAATAATGACTACTGCATAATTATAAAGAAACTGTACAATTATTTATGAATATGGGTTTCATAGAAAGTGTGGCTGAAATAAATCTTGTTTTATAATATAAATACTTTTTTGAAGAAGCAGGATTAAAGCAAACCTAATATAGATCACAATCAAGGAAAGTTAGCCAGACTATTTCCATATTTTAAAAACATAACACAGTTTGTGTATTTTAATAATAGTCAGTGAAACATGTTCCTGTTGTAATTATATATCAAATACCAACATTTATTGTGCAGTGTGAGATCAATTGTTAGCATGATTTAATATACACCCTTTAAGTCCACTATAGCATAAAAGCATACCTTATAGTCTCTCTCTCTCTCTCTCTCTCTCTCTCTCTCTCTCTCTCTCTCTCTCTCTCTCTCTCTTCCTGTTGCCTGATATGTCACTGGTGCAAGATTCTGACAGAGTTGCTCCATTCACCCTACAGACCTGCCTGATTACTGAACTTCTGCTTGGAGCTTCTGTACTTCTTCACCTTCTGCTGCTCTGAATGGTCCCACATGGTTTATTCCTATATCTCCGGCAATCTTAATGGTATATTGCAGATTTGTATTCAAGAACTGCTGTAATCATGAAGACTGTCCCCTTTTAAAGTAAACAGTTACTCTGTTAAATATCTCACCATCTGAAGTCAAGTCAAGTCAAGAAGCTTTTATTGTCATTTCGACCATATATAGTATATAGTGAAATGAGACAGTGTTTCTCCAGGACCCTGGTGTTACATTAAACTAGATTCACACAAAACAACATGGAATCAATTTTCATTTTTCTATTTTTTTTTTCTTGCCATTGTTATCTCTGGCTCCGAACATTACGGATCTAAATCTATACTATATTGCCAAAAGTTTAGGGAAGTCTGCCTTTAAGTTGGCCCACCCTTTGCAGCTATAACAGATTCAACTCTTCTGGGACGGCTTTCCACAAGGTTTAGGAATGTGTTCTTTGACCATTCCTGTAGAAATGCATTTGTGAAGTCAGGCACGGATGTTGGACGAGAAGGTCTGGCTCACAGTCTCTGCTCTAATTCATCCCAAAGGTGTTGAGGTCAAAACTCTCAAGGCAGGCCAGTCAAGTTCCTCCACACCAAACTCGCTCATCTGTGTCTTTATGGACCTTGCTTTATGCACTGGTGTGCAGTCATGTTGGAACAGGAAGGGGCCATCCCCAAACTGTTCCCACAAAGTTGGGAGCATGAAATTGTCCAAAATGTCTTGGTATGCTGAAGCATTAAGAGTCCCTTTCACTGGAACTAAGGAGCCAAGCCGAACCCCTGAAAAACAACACCTTAATTCAATGATTTAGAGGGGTGTCCCAAAACTTTTGGCAATATAGTGTAGATACTTCATGAAGATATTTCCTCTCACAAGATTTAATATAAACCTTACATCTTCCAGTATTGAATTCTCAGATATTTATAAATACTTTAAAATAATACATAATAAATCAAATAATAAAATATTTAAAAAGCCTTTGAATGTGTTGTGAAGGCCAAATGTCGGAACCCTTCAACCTTACTGAGATCTGTGAAAATCTATTATTTGAGCATTTTTCTGTATCCATCCTAACACATGGATTGACAGGTAACACTGAACACTGATAAATTCTAACCAAGCATGCATGGTTAGAATTTATGCATCAACTGGTATTTCTGTTAAGCCACCCTTATTCTTTTTTTGGCTCTTTATAAAATGCATCTTGGATAAAAATAGCTTACGTGACAACGTAATGTCATGCTGCTTTCAGCTAAGAAATTCATACTAGAAAATAATAAAAAATAAATTATATGAGTGAATATGAATGAGAGAAGGATTCCAGTTATTATTTAACTACAGATGGTGCCTCTAGATAATTATTTTCTCGGGAATGAATGCATTAACCTGCTCTTAATTTTGAAAAAAATGCCTGGGAACACATTAGTACGTGCCATGAAAGAGGTGTGGAGACAGATGCAAATGAATTAGACACTTTTAATGAGAGAAAAAGGCAAACAAATCCAAATCAGCAGACAAAGGTCAAGGTCAAGAGACAGGTTTTTTCAGGCAATGAACAAATAGGACAAACTGGTCAAACACAGGTTATCAGACTCAGTAATGTCAGGAATGCAGGCCAAACTGAATATATATTTTGTGAACTGAAGGTGTGTGAAAGTCACTCTAAAGTGTGTGTATGTGTGTGTGTGTGTGTATGCATGTCTGTGTGTTCGCCTTGTCGATTTGGGCCACTGGCTTGAGCGATGTGCACTCTCACAGACCAGCCCCCCACTTTCCACTTTACATCCAACAAATCGGTGGGCTGGTTCCAAAGCATGCACTGGAAGAGAATGAGTTGGGTGGATGTGTGGTGGAGTGAGTATTGGGTGTACTCCTCCCCAGGGTAGGAACTGAGCCCAATCCTTCAGGTTGCCAGTGCAGAATTTGCATAGAATCTCTGCTGGTCTCTTGATTTGCTCGACCCAGCTGGCTGTTAGCTTGAGAATGATACCCAGAAGTCAGGTTAAAATTTAGACTGATCCTCAACTTCCATGAAGCTGGCCCACATGTAAGAAGTGAACTGGAGGGCCTGTTTGCTCTTAAAATCTTCAAGATCCTGAGATACCTGAAACACTTAATTGAACAGAAGTTCCATTGTGGAAAAGGCTCGAGGTAGGTTTGGGAGTGGGATCAGGCATACTGATTTGGAAAAGTGGTCAGTGATGCCCAGGATCATGTTGATGCCTCAGGTCTGTGAGAAAATTATTGCCAATATGTGATCAGGGCTGTTGGGGCTTGAGCAGTGGCAGGGGTATGCTGGCCAGCAGGGCGTAGGGTAGGTAACTTGGATTGGGTGCAGGCATTGCAGGACATTATGGCATACTGCACGTCGTCTAATTAGCTTGGCCACCAGTACTTTCCCAGCAGGGGGTATGTGTGCTGTGTGCTGGGGCAATGACAGTATGGGCCCTCAATAATTTCACTAGGCCTGGCAAAGTGAAAGTGTAACAGAATGTCCATCTTGTGTTCTTGGGGCCAGTTCAATAGGACATGATGAACTGCAACCAGACAGAGAAGAGGGACCAGCAGGCTTGCTGGGTGTTTAGGCATTTGGATGATTTGAGGTATTACATATTTTCATGGTCAGTGAAGTTGATGGTCAGTGAATGGGTGAACAGGATATAGCTTCCACTGGGACAGGAAGGCTCCCATCCCTGACTCAGAAGCATCTAACTCAACAACAAAAGGGCTTTGGGAGGAGAGTGCTTGAAGATGGGTACATTGGTAAAAGTGCATTGTCTGTTTTACTGACCTCAAATGTGTCCATACAAAGACACTACTTTAGAATACAGAGGACTATTTGAAAGTATATTTAGTCTTACAAAAATTCCATTAAGTATACAAAAATAATAAATGCTTAAAGCAAATTTGAGATGAAAACATTATACATTATCATAATGTGAAGCAATCTTATAAATCCATTATAAACAATGTATTTCCATATATAGATCAGCTAGATATTACAGAAATATCATATAATATAATAATGACTACTATAAAGCTGTACACAAACATTTAACAGTTGTGATGGGGAAAAAAACAAAACGTATAAAATATACTTTGATGTTTAGCAACTTGGCATTATATCTGTAAGTGTTCTATTTTTCTAAGGTATAGGCCTACAGTGGGGCAAAAAAGTATTTAGTCAGCCACCAATTGTGCAAGTTCTCCCACTTAAAAAGATGAGAGAGGCCTGTAATTTTCATCATAGGTACACTTCAACTATGAGAGACAGAATGAAAAAAAAAATCCAGAAAATCAAATTGTCTGATTTTTAAAGAATTTATTTGCAAATTATGGTGGAAAATAAGTATTTGGTCAATAACAAAAGTTCATCTCAATACTTTGTTATATACCCTTTGTTAGCAATGACAGAGGTCAAATGTTTTCTGTAAGTCGCCACAAGGTTTTTACACACTGTTGCTGGTAGTTTGGCCCATTCCTCTATGCAGATCTCCTCTAGAGCAGTGATGTTGTGGGGCTGTCAACTCCCTCCAAAGATTTTCTATGGGGTTGAGATCTGGAGACTGGCTAGGCCACTAAAGGACCTTGAAATGCTTCTTACGAAGCCACTCCTTCGTTGCCCGGGAGGTGTGTTTGGGATCATTGTCATGCTGAAAGACCCAGCCACGTTTCATCTTCAATGCCCTTGCTGATGGAAGGAGGTTTTTACTCAAAATCTCACAATACATGGCCCCATTCATTCTTTCCTTTACACGGATCAGTCATCCTGGTCCCTTTGCAGAAAAACAGCCCCAAAGCATGATGTTTCCACCCCCATGCTTCACAGTAGGTATGGTGTTCTTTGGATGCAACTCAGCATTCTTTCTCCTCCAAACACGACAAGTTGAGTTTTTACCAAAAAGTTCTATTTTGGTTTCATCTGACCATATGACATTCTCCCAATCCTCTTCTGGATCATCCAAATGCTCTCTAGCAAACTTCAGACGGGCCCGGACATGTACTGGCTTAAGCAGGGGGACACGTCTGGCACTGCAGGATTTGAGTCCCTGGTGGCGTAGTGTGTTACTGATGGTAGCCTTTGTTACTTTGGTCCCAGCTCTCTGCAGGTCATTCACTAGGCCCCCCCTGTGTGGTTCTGGGATTTTTGCTCACCATTCTTGTGATCATTTTGACCCCACGGGGTGAGATCTTGCATGGAGCCCCAGATCGAGGGAGATTATCAGTGGTCTTGTATGTCTTCCATTTTCTAATAATTGCTCCCACAGTTGATTTCTTCACACCAAGCTGCTTACCTATTGCAGATTCAGTCTTCCCAGCCTGGTGCAGGTCTACAATTTTGTTTCTGGTGTCCTTTGACAGCTCTTTGGTCTTGGCCATAATGGAGTTTGGAGTCAGACTGTTTGAGGTTGTGGACAGGTGTATTTTATACTGATAACGAGTTCAAACAGGTGCCATTAATACAGGTAACGAGTGGAGGACAGAGGAGCCTCTTAAAGAAGAAGTTACAGGTCTGTGAGAGCCAGAAATCTTGCTTTTTTGTAGGTGACCAAATACTTATTTTCCACCATAATTTGCAAATAAATTCTTTAAAAATCAGACAATGTGATTTTCTGGATTTTTTTTTTTTTCATTCTGTCTCTCATAGATGAAGTGTACCTATGATGAAAATTACAGGCCTCTCTCATCTTTTTAAGTGGGAGAACTTGCACAATTGGTGGCTGACTAAATACTTTTTTGACCCACTGTATGTTCCACCATAATACCACCACTATGTCTAAATCTAGACTTACTTGTCCTTTTATGAGTGGAACAAACTACCAAACTTTGTTCACTATGCAGAGTTCCTCACTTTCTTCAAGAAAAGCCTGAGGACACAACTCTTCTGTGAGCACCTGAAAATCAAGCTTTCTATTTTTGAGCCTAAGTGTGTACCAGGTATGTGACTGCCATTTTAATGACATTATTTTTTGTTATGCATGTGTATCATAAGGTATCATTCATTGTCTGCCACTTATCCAAACTACACTCGGTTCACGGGGAGCCTGTGCCTATCTCAGGCGTCATAGGGGATCAAGGCAGGATACACCCTGGACGGAGTGCCAACCCATCGCAGGGCACACACACACACTCTCATTCACACACTACGGACAATTTAGAGATGCCAATCAACCTACCATGCATGTCTTTGGACTGGGGGAGGAAACCCCCGAGGCACGGGGAGAACATGTAAACTCCACACACACGGCGGAGGCGGGAATCGAACCCCCAATCCTGGAGGTGTGAGGCAAACGTGCTAACCACTAAGCCACCGTGCCCCCCTATAAGGCATCATGCCCCCCTATAAGGCATCATCTCTTTTATAGTACTCAGTACTTGCGACTGTTATGTTAGATGTTCCTTCTGTTCAGGCAACAACTATCTTTCACTCGTTTCTAATCATTGGATTTTTTTCTCTTCTGTAGTGCTTGTATCAATCTACAGTCATCAAACATATGTATGTATGTGAATTCATTGTTTATTCTTGCACCTTAACTGTCATATATTTGCTTTTCCTTTTTTCAGTTTTTCTCCTGCCATGTGCCACCATGTCCTGAGGTGTGAATGAGTTTGTGAAAGTGTGTGCACATACATGAGGCTCCAGATCCATTACAGTCCTGAGCAGGATAAAGTGACTATTGTTGATAAAGGAATGAATGTTCTTTTTGTTTCCTCAGGGTCACTTGTTTTCTTTCATTTGCAGAAAGTCAATGGGCTACTTTAAATTGCCCTAGGTACAGTGTTCCCAGGATAGGCTCCAGATCCATTACCACCCTCACTGGGAAGAGGCAGTGAATGGATGAATGAATGAATGAATGAATGAATGAATGAATGAAAAATAAATAATTAATATCCATCTTGAGTATTGCACATCTATCTTTTCTTGAAATAAATTAATTGTACAATAAGTGAGCATTTGAATAAAGTCTCACGTTGCCATTTAAAGCTAGCTTTGATCACTATACAATAGATTCTCTACCTTGATGTAACAAAAACCTGGACTCACTGACCAATATTCACTTATGAGCACCTTAATGAGCCTTAAAAGTTTCCGGAAAACTCAATACTGCAGCTCTTCTTTCTCTTACTCAGAAAGGGATTGAAGTCAGAACTTGCTGAGCCTTTGAGTTAAGACTCCAGTGAAGCTTGCTATTTTAAGCTCAAACTGTGAGAAGCAGGAGAACTTTTGTTGACCCTGTGCTTTGACCTCTTTCTGAGAAGAATGACCATCTTTCAGAACAATCTCAACCAATACTACTATATAAATTAAAGAAAGTAAAAGTAATGTAAAAGTAAAATTCATGTCACTATACATAACACTGGATTGAATATTGTTTTGAAAAAGCTACAATGAGGGGCAGTGTTTACTGATCAGAAGATCAAATACCACAACCACCAAGCTGCCATTTTTGGGACCCTGAGCAAGAACCTTAACTTCTATTTCCTTAGTTGTATCCTTTCTCAAGTGATAGTTGCTTTGCATAAAAGCATCAGACAAATGATTTAAATGTAAATTCTTATGAAAAGAGAAAATCAAAAATGTTTCCCTTAAACAGGAATGTTTCCAAATAAGTGATTAACTAATCATTTACCATAATTAATACTGAGTTTAGCTTTTTTGAACAATTTGTTTATCTTGAGGAAATGCTTTATCTTGTTCAACACCATGTCTGATTTGGATCTAATTCTGGAAACACTGGGTGCAAGCTGGGAATATATTCTGAAAGGGACATCTGTCATCATAGGGCAACACTTTCTAAGCTCCAACGCTATCAAAGGGCAACTTAGCATAACCAATCCACCTACTTGCATGTTTCAGGGGTCGAAAGAAAACCAGAGAACCCAGAGGACACAAAACACACACATAAATTCCATATAAACAGTAACTCATGATCAGGGCTGAACCAGGTTGCAGCTGTAAGCTGGAAATACTAATTGCAAGGACACCATGCTTTGTATTAATAAGTAGGACACATTTTTCCTGTACAGCAGAATGCAAGAACCTGCAGAAACCACATTTGGCAATCACCAGGAAATAGAAGGAAACATTGTACAGAGCTTGATTCTCCAGCTGTGCAGTTCTATAGGTCTTTTGTGGCTAGTTCATAAGGTAGTGATGAAGAGAAGTGGGATACCAAGCCCTCTGAGAGGGGAGTAATGCTTTTATCACCCTGCCCCTCTGGGGACACTTTGAAAAAAAGCAAAATAGGCTTAAAGACATTTTAAAGCAACAAGGTTGTACCCAGCTGCAGGTCTGCACTAAAAGGATATTGCTTCAGGCAATCCTTGTTTCAGTGCCATGGCCTTTCATCTGAATAACTTCAGACAAAATACTCTTCAGGGGATTCCAGTCATGCTTGGTAATGTGTATTGATTAGGAAAGTTCATGTACTTTTGTCACTGTCCCCAGTGGATATGCATATTTTACTGCAATACATAGAGGCAGCTGCAGATGTTATGATGGTTTATACCACAGCACAGTTGGCTGCTCAATTCGGATTGGTCTGAATAGCTCCAAATACCAATCGACCTCTGTAAGACAGCTGAAGGTGATTAGAAATTTAACCTGCCCACTGAATTATGATCTGAACCACAAATACAAGTCAACAAAGGAACGATGTCAGAAGAAGAAGAAGATAAACTTTTGATATGGCACTGTCAGAGCTGAGATCTAAATCCTATCGAAAACCTGTGAAATGACTTGAAGGAGATCTCAGTGCAATTTTATAGATCTGAAGCATTTTGTAAGGAAGAAGTCAAGATGTGCTAAGCTGGTAAATTCTTAAACCTAAAAGACAAAAGTTGCTTCCAGGTTACTTAAGTTAAAAGTTGTACACACTTGTGCAAACAGTGCAGTAAAGTTTTCACATGACAAAAATCTGCAATTTTAAAACGGACGTGTAAACGTTTTGCATCCATTGTAAACTCTGATGTCCTAAAAACGTACATCATATACACTTGTAATGACAGACAGCCTGATTTATTTGATTATTAATACCACCATTTTGGTGAGGTATAAACACATTGTACACTCCTTTCATAGATCCTCACTGCAAGCAAAACGTAAAGTGACTGCCATGAGACATGTCTTCTTATTACGCTGCCATTCCCTGTGTAATGAGTTGCCACTCACTGTCCAGTCGCTCAGTTCCTCACTGATGCACTTTATATGAGAGAAGTCCTTGGAAGCATTTAGAGCACCTCATGTTAAAACATGCTCCCAATATCAAAATGATAAATGTGATGTTCAGTAACATAATGATAAAAATACTTTGGACATTACTTACTGAATAGTTCCTAAACAGCATGCTTTACGATTTGTGTCCATTTATATTTAAATAATCATTTTTCTTTTTATTGATTATAAAAATTAAAATGAACCCTGGCAGAATCTGTGGTGCAAAGCTTTCCTGCTGTCCTTGCCTAGGGGTTAGTGAGAACTGGGCATTTGAAGAACATGCCATTTATTTCAGGACTTTGATTAATCTCTCTTTTCCCCTGATTCAATTACTGTTCAAGGCAGAAGCACACTACAAAGGGTCCTTTATCAGGTTCTTTAAACCCCTCCATCTCATGCTATCAGTTACATGTAAAAAGAAACTGATAAAAGAAGAAAGATAGATTAGTGTTACTAGTGCTGTGGGTGGAAGTAAAAGACTCTTGTTTTTTCAGATAAATTAAAATCAAACTAGTAATTTGGAATAGTGTATTTTACAGAATATTATATGCAACATTAAAAAAAACAAAAAAACAAAAAAAACAGATTTACTGAAATATAGACATTTTATAGAAAAATATAGAAATAAAAATGAAAAGTTTACATTTTTTATTTATATTTATCCCTAATGAGCAAGCCAGAGGTGACAATGGCAAGGAAAAACTCCTTGAGATGATATGAGGAAGAAGCCTTGAGAGGAATCAGAGTCAAAAGAGAACCCATCATCAGTTGGGTGACACCAGAGAGTTTGATCATAAATAATGTCCTTTCAACAACTGTATATAGTCAAGTGAAGTTGTGCAACCAGGAGCTTCTGATCAATATATAATTGATCATAAAATAATCTCTGAATTCATTATAGATTCAACATAAATTCATTCCTGCCAAAGACATAAAATATGTTAATTATTGTAATTAAGTGAATTTTTATAAAATGTTCTATAGGGGTCATCTCTTTAGTGAATAAGTTATTTTTCACTGTTTTATTTTAGGTCTTTGACTGACTGGGTGGTATTTTCACTCTGAACAGTTTTACAGCTCAGGTTGTCTCTGTGTTCACTCACAGATCAAAGTTTGTGGAGTCTGTGGAATTGAGGCAGCAAAAGAGAAAGAGATGGTATAGGTTTTCCCGCTTTTAAAGATTTCAAAATAGAATGCAGTAAAAATGTGCTGACGGAAAGGGGAAATATTAAAGTTTGAGTCTATATACTTGCACAACTTATTTTTAGTTATTTATTGTTTCTCAGATTCAGTCTTTCAACACTGACAGATAATATTCTCTCTTATAGTGGTGCTCCTACATGTGCTCTTTTTTGGGCCCAAATCCATTTACAGAAAGAGTTTGGAGTTTAAATGTAAAAAAAGGTTTTCAACCCAGGTGTTTTTGTCCCTTTTCCCAGATTACTAAGTAATATAATTAGATGAACTTATGATCAATGTAGTCACATTAATTTGTATTCCAATGCTTATTTATTTATTTATTTATTTATTTATTTATTTATTTATTTATTTATTTTAACATATATTCTAGATGGGTTATAAGTGAACATGCTTAACTGAAAATATGTATCTAAACTTGTTCTGTGTTGAGCAAAAGTAAATGAACACTTATTAAAGATGTTCATACATTAAGTATGGAATAAAACATTACAGTTCTGTACAGCACTACAGTGCTGTTATAGGAAAATAACCAACAACATGGAGGGGTGAAAATAATCAGAAGCAGTACATCATTATTACCTTGAGCTTGATTATTTTCCAATAAAAGCTTGTCTGGTAGTCTTTTTATTTTTTCCCTCTGATAAAAATGTAAAAAATAACTTAAAAAATTATTAATGAACAACACATCATACATTTTATTAGTCTATAGATACATAATAATGCTGTGAAACATCCATGAACCAGGCCATGCTAGTGAGAAACTGCAACATGCAAAGACCTCCATCATGAAGACTTTCCTGTGTGAGGAAATGTAAGTTTACAACTTTACCTCTAACTGTTACAAATCACTAGCTCTGTCCAAAAAATGGTATGTATGCATCTCCTCACAGAAAATGTTATAATATCAATAATTACAAATGCTTTTCATCACTTTATGTTTAGTATAGTGTCTATCATACAAGTATCAATGTAGCTTGTTACTATGGTAACAATAACATTAGAACGAATGCACTAATATTATAAACCTTGTAGCTGGACTAAGCCATGCTGTAATAGACAACACCTTCTGTCTAATCAGAATCTGTCTTTAAAAAAGGGATAGTGTTCTGCTGTCTATTATTTTTTCAGTGATTTCATTTAAATCACATAGAAAATCATCTGACCATCTAATCAATCATCTGTGTAAAACCCAGAGACCAAGATCAGTCCTGGATATAGACTTCTATGGATATAGATATCTATGGATAGTTCAGTCCAAGAGTAGAGATGCCCAAATTGACAAATATCTGTCGTTACTGTGAACAGACCTCTGTTTTGAAATGAACAACAAAAAACGTATTTGGTATGGAAGTATTTGTATGGCAGTCCATTACTGCTGTACCAAAATAAACCGACTGGCAAGTGAGCTTTTATTGAAAGGATGATTTTCTCTGGAGGGCAGTTGACAGCTCATCAGATGTTTATGATTAGGGCAAAGAGGTGACAAAGCAGCAGATGTGTAGCATGGTTTGGCAAGGCCCCTGAGCATAGTGAGACCACAAACACACTAAACAAATGAATTGGGAAGCCCAGGAGGGGTTGTATTTACAGGAAAGAGTGTAAAGAGAGTTGGAAAGCAGTGCGATGCTCTTTTGTGTTGTATGTTTGATGCTTGATTGGTAAATGGAGAACAGCCCAGTATCTTCTCTTACTTCCCAGGAATAACTGATTCAATTAAGTTAATAAGATAAAAAAAAATGGAGGAGACATGATAAATTAAACAGGTCATTCCATGAATGTTAAATACTCATTCTCCTCATAGGATCAGAAAGCTGATGCTTTGTTTCTTTCTTTCTTTCTTTCTTTCTTTCTTTCTTTCTTTCTTTCTTTCTTTCTTTCTTTTTATTTATTTATTTATTTATTTATTTTTAATAACCCTTTAAAAGGTTTATTGTAAACTTACTTATTTACATTTCTAGACTTACATTTACATGTACATTTGTCATTTGGTAGACCCTCTTCTCCACAGTGACTTATAAAAGTGCTTTGAAGTCTCTAGCAATAAATATATCCCAATACTAATTATTATGCTACAAATTACGTATATCATTTTAAAAATCTTTGTTGGGGGTAATATAGTATGAAAAACACTCAGAAAATAGGTGTTTAGTATGAAACAGATGTGTAGTATGAAAAGACAATTTAATTAATTATAATTTAAGAGCACCATAGAAATCTTTAGTTGTTCTCAGATGTTCAACATCTAATAAAAGTAGTAGTCCACACAAAGGCACCAGAACAAAAAATTCCTTGATACATGCCTTCTTTTTACCCTGAGAGAAGATGGGTCACAAATTAACAGTTCTAGATGATCAGAGTGGGCATGGTGCAGAACTTGTTCTTATAAATGCACCAGAATTGCAAGGCATAACACAAATATTTCACGATAAATATATTCACCAGGTTTTAGGGATGACCTTTCCTTTAAATCTGGCAAATTATGTATTATGAATTCCACATATTGTTATGGGGCAAGTGCCCCCGATGGACCACTAGGGGGCCTTCAGCAGGGGTTTTGTTTATTTAGTCATGTGTTTGTTCTAGCCACGCCTTTCCCTAATGTGTTCATGCCTGTCACCTGTTCCTAATGTGTCTGTAATCATTTTCTTTATTTATAGTGGCCGTCTGTCGTCGTTACTTTGCCAGTTTTCGTCTTTGTGTTACGTCTGTGTGCTGTATGTTCCTTAGTTTAATAAAACCCCTGTCCGCCGTCTAACTCCGCGTTGGGTCTGATTCTTTTACACCGGCTGCATCAGCTCTGTTCATCATCGTCATCTGCAGCATTCTGTGACACATATGACCCAGCCTAGGATCACATATAAAAGTAACTTGAATCCCAGTGGAAAAGATCAAACATCTGGGTTCACAGAGAACAAAGCTGTTTCACATTTAGGCAAAAAAAATTATTCATGCACTTAAGCTTGTTATCTGAATATAGCCAAAAATCCTGTGTTCATCACCAAGAAACTGGTTATTTAAACATTTATTTCCTTCTGAATCATTTTACAGTTTTAATGTTGATATTGAAGCATTTTCAGTTATTTGTGTATTCTTTTTATGACAAAGAAATTAGTCAATTTTGACTTTTAATAGTCAGTATAATTTGACTCAATGTGCAGTATATGTCATAGTTTATGTTTTTCTTTTTCACTTGCATTTTATGAGTGAAAAATGAAAAGTCAGCAGTTTCACCACTATGTCACCGCCAGCTACAGTGTTTTCTGCTGCATCTCATTAATTTTAATTCCAACTTTTTCAAACAGGTCATTAGTGCTGGTCTCAAAAGTACAGCAGTGTAAAATGCTTCTACTGAAAGTATGACACAGAATTCCACTAGGTGATATGCGAAGGATAAAATGCATTTGTTGTACATTTTTAGCATGCATAATTAAACTTAGTGTCCTTGGCCACTTTGTTTTAAGCAGCTAATTGATAAATGGCTGAATTACTGTTCTGGCAGTTTATAAGTGTCAAATTGTGTTCAGTAATGAATGCAGAAATGTTGCCCTTGGTTTTCCTTTTCTCTATGATTAAGCAATTTATTTGTTTCCCATTTCATTTATGTAGTTGTCTGCTAGGAAGGTGATTTTCGTGCTCTTGTACAGTCTTTTCTATTTCATGCCCTTCATGCCAGGAAGATCCCTTGTTCGTTAATCAGCCTATTTTGCTAATGAAAGTATCCAGCAGAACTAATCAAAACATGTGCGTAATTAATCAACCCGTAGCAATCTGTAACCTTTTAAAAATGCCTCTGACATCTCTTTTCATGCTTAAGCTAAGCCAATTTTTACTCATTGATAATATTTAAATGTTAATGGCCATGCTTGCAGATGGAAATATTTTTTTTTTCTCTGCCACCATGAATTATGCGTGTGTGTAGTTATTTGGGATAAGCTTCATGCTTCCCACAACCCTATGTGCAGTAAGTGGTAAAGAAAATGAATGGATGCATATACTCAATTGTATTTTATAGAAACCATTTTACAGAAAAGCCGTTTAAATTTCTCTGTGGAAAGCAAAATTAATGTGAGTTCACACAGCATAAAAAACAAGATAGAGAAAAGATTGACCTTGAAAATTGGATTGCTGTTATAACCCACAATTTAAAGTTAATCTCAAACTACTAGCAGGAATAAAATATAGGTCAAGAAGTGAAACTATTAATATCTTCTTAAGTTTAATTAATATGAGCACAAATTCTAATATTAAGATGTTCCTGTCTTGTAGTATTCATTTTTTAAGTCTGACTGGTTATAAGTCTGAAGTTTATTCGCAAAGAAAAGTTGATAAAGATTGTCTTGTTTTTTTTTTGTTTACAATATATCAGCTCTATTTTTACATATAGTGAGCTCTGAAACATAGGAGGCTCTCTTTGAAAATGCCTAACCAGAACACAAGGCATAAAAATAGCATTCTGGGTGTGCCCTAACCTTTTCAAATGTGGTTTCAGGGTGCCTTTTTATTCCAGATGGGTATCCTCTAGGGGCACATTTCTCCTCAAAGGGAAAGGTCAATTCTTTGGAACATCCAGACACTGGTGTTTTATGAGGCATGCAGGCCAGACATACAGACACAACTACATAGAGGGAGTGAGTTATGTCCTTCTTGATGGAGAAATGTGCAGGCAAAATAATTTATGTTTTTTTTCCAATCAATAATTTTAGAGCCTCTGAAGTTCTGACTGTATTTCTGGTTTAAAGTGTCAGGAATTGGGGACTTCAAATCACTCATGATACACCTACCCATGAAAAATTGGTAAATTGTCCAAGCTCTTCAGGTGGGAGAAATAACATACACTCTCTCCCCTGTCAATCACAGTGACAATCATAGCCACATGTGAGCAAATGTATGCAGAAGAGGGTAGGTAGCACTATCCTCCAAGGGTGTTATGCTGTCCTGTGAGGCAGCATGACCAGCCCTTTGAAAAAGCATGGTTACCTTCCCTCCCTGGTTGGTAGCTGTTATAGTGGAGAGCTGATGTTATAGGTGGGCAGCTGATCAAATTGGGTAGAAAACAGGCAAGGGGTGGATGAGGGTGTTGGAATTGATTTGGTGTTTGCTGTTATGTAATCTCCTAACAGGAATACAAATCTCAGAAATGTAAGTTTTACAGGAAATGTAAGTTTCCTGTTAAGAGATATTTATTTAACATTTTTGAAAAGAATCTCTAGTGTGAGGGCTTTGCAACCATCTGAGGTATATGTGTTCTTTTAAATTATTATTTACAGCAAAAGATGGAAGAATGTGGTTTCTTGGTAATGTGGCAAGTCATGTTTTTTTGTCTTATTAAGTAAAAAAAGTAAGAAAAGAAAAAATAGAGGCAGGTGAAGAAGTTAACAACAGTTCATAGCTGTTACAGTGAGAGGATGGATTTATTTTTCATATGTTCCACAAGTATGACACGCAGTATTCTTTATTAAGTAAAATATTATATTTTTTGGAAAGTTTTTGTGGTTGAAGATGAAATACTTTGGGACCAGCTTCTTGTTGGGCCTCATTAATTTCTGTTCTCTTTAGTTAAAACATCTCACCATTTTATTTCTTAAATATTCACTCACTAGAAAGTAAGCTGAAAATATTCTGTTTGCATCACCGTCTGACACTGCATCAAAGTGACACTGATTGATTTTTGCTACCAGAACATGACATACTTTTGGGGAATTAATGCATGTAAATGTGTCGATATGCAGCTGGGCTCATTAGCTAGACTTATCATCTGATCATATGACATTTCCATGTGATGGCAAATGGCATGTTGAGGTCAGATTGGCACTTGCCAGCTTGTTGGGTCTATACCTCTCAAAGCACAGCAGGTTTAATTGGCTTTGCTCCCGCCTGCCCTTTATGAGTTAATGAGGCAAAAGCCTGAGCATTGCCTCAGCTGGAGGCTGCCAGCCACAGGTGATGCCACAGTGCCACAGCAGTGAATCAAACCTGTAGAAGTCCCTGCTGGATTCATCATTGGTGTATGCCAAAGCTCACTTTGTATCTGTATCCATGACTTATTCTGTCTCCGGTTTTTTAGCATGACCAGCATGCAGATTCATACAAAATTTTAAATAGCTTGACCTATAATAGACAACAGCTGATATTCAGTGATCTTGTTCACCTGACAATAATTAAAATCCCTTTTCATTACACAAAGCATGAATCAGGTAAGAACTGACATCATGAAAATACTTCTTTATGTCCATCATATTAGTCTTGGCTTCCAGTTAGGTCTCCCATATTATACAGCAGCTACCAACCAGAGGGAGCAAAGGCTTTTACAGCTGATCGCATCTTTTCAAACTGCTGCTCATGCAACATCAGCAGGTGGCATAACACACTCAGAGCAAAGTACTATCCACTAATTTCACATGATTGGCTATGATTGACAGGGGAGAGAGAGTATGCCATCCTTCCTTTTCTGAGATCACAGACAATTTTGATGCTTTGGACTCCTGGCCATAGGTGGCTGTGGCATTGTCAGTCTTCAAACTTGCTATCTTGAGATGATACACTGACTGCTCTTTTGTTGTGCCACTCGGGAGCTCACATTTCTTTTGTTTTGTTTTTTGTTTTGTTCTTAATAAAACTGAACAGACTTCAGCAAGTGCTCATGCATCTTCCTGTGATTATTTCTACTTTAATTAAGGAGAAATTGTTAATTCTACAGCACATACAAGGATATAGAGTGATTTACAAGGACACAGAGTGCATCATTGTTTTTACAGTTGGGTACCTGTTTTTCATGGACAGGTCATGAGATGCTGTGCTATCTGTTCTATTGTCAATTGACGTGTTTTGTTTGCAAGTGGGAAATATTCCATTTAGTGCTAGGCACAAATAACACCATAGTGTCACAATGAAAATGTCTTTGAATTAAATGACTAAGAGATATTAGTCTAAAATTTGTTTCAATACATGCCTAAAATCTGGTTCTTTGTGTTTGTTGGAATATCTGCAAGGATATACTGCTCTGTTAATGTTTACTCCTGCCTTATAGCATAAAAGTACATAATATACACACCATGTCATGTTGCCACTCTAACAGCCTGACCGCAGTACCACTGTAATAGTCTGTATTACCAATATCATGGTCCACAGTGCCACTCAGATGTCCACAGACCAATAGTCTGTACTTTCACTCTGATGGTCTTCAACAACACTATATTCATCCGCAGTTGTACATTGATAGTCCCCAATACATCCTGTTACCACTCTCATGGTCCATTGTCCCACTTTGATGGGCAAATCCTATTTTGACTGTTCACTATATCACTCCCATAGTCCATATCTCCAATCTAACAATCCAAATGCTATCTTGATGCTTAACATCATCCCCATGATCCTGCAACCACTCACATGCTCACATGGTCTATATTGGCAATCCTATGATCCAGAACACCATTTTGATGGCCCATAAATGTACTGCCCACAGTGCCAATCCTGTGGCCCATCATCCCACTAATGCTTCACAACAGCACTCTGACGGTTCACAATACTACTCTGATGGGCTATTCACATGGTCCATGCAAAATTACTTATGTGCACTTGTTTTTCTCTTTTTTAGACTATTTGGAAAGATACATTTATTGTAAAATAGTACTGGGTTGTTGACAAGTCAACCCATGCAAACTGCATTTATGAGTGAGGTAGAATTCAACCCACAGATGGCTAAGCAGTTAAGGGCCTTGATTATGTACCAAGACTGTCTTTTTGCAGTTTAGGAATTTAAATTTATTGTGTAGTCATTAGAACAGGCATTAGTACATATCTCATTTACTAACTACTCTTTTCTTACATAAACATCACCTAATTGTCTCAGCCTAACAAACTGAAGATTTTACATATTCTTTTTTATGGTAATACATCATTTTTTAACACCATAACCATCAGATCAAATTATGGAAGACACTAAAGTGTATTCAGAAGATGTAGAAAATGCTCCTTTCCCTTTTCAGTCATTAAGAGATCATTAGCATAAAATTATATGTCTGAGTCTTTGGAATGGAAGGGACTGATAGGAGAAGGCTGGTAGCTGGAGGCATATTGGTGCTGCTTTCATGTCTTACCATTGTTGCACCTTTTGAACAAATCCCAGTGCCCCACCAGGGTCACTAAATAGACAGCTTGCTTTGTACATGGAACTTGAACTTCCTTTTGTTTTGAGATGAGGTGTCCAGACAATTGCTATGCTATATTGGTTAATTTTATACTAGAGATTTTATTCTCTTTTCTCTTTTCTTTGTATATAACAGAAGTAAGGGATGTCTTCTGAAAACCCCTTGACATTATGTATTTTCATCATCAATACTACATTACTATCATTACTATATCGACCAAAATTCCCTTTCCATTCAAACTGCCAGCGGTGGTTTTTGTATGCTGCAGTTGTTCTTCAATGCATAAATGCATAATAAATCTGTCTATGCGTAAGCTAGGCTGATAGCTCTGGGCACATCCAGCTGGACAAGTGCTGCTCTCAACCATTAGGCATTTATACTTGAGCCATGTTTTGAGCCCAACAGCAGTGAGTCTGTCAGAAAATGCCAGAGAATAGAAGTGTGCAACTAGGGACTACTTGAAAGTAAGCATTACTTAAAGAGCCCTGAAATACAGTGGAAAGTATGGAAACAAAATGGAAAATAGCAGCAAGCAGGCAAGTGCCTCTCAGTCTGAAAAGAACCCTCCTCATCCTTAGGTCAGATCATGAAAAAAATTATTTAGAATTCTCAGTGAAAAAGCAGCCTTCATTATTGTCACATATACATTACAGCACAGTTAAATTCTTTCTTCACATATCTCAAATTTGGAAGTTGGGGTCAGAGGGCAGTGTCAGCCATGAAGCAGGGCCCTTGAAGAAGAGAGGGTTAAGGGACTTTTTCAGGGGCCCAACATTGGCAGCTTGGCAGTGCTGGAGCTTAAACCCCTATTACGATGGAATCCAATGAAATCCTTATGTCAGAAATGCTATATTTGAGTTATCTCTGTGTATGATAGTCTGTACACATGTATACATAATCTGTATACATGGGAAACATAAGTAGGCAAGGTATTCTGTTATTTTCATTACCGCAGCATGTTTTTTTACTTTTTGCAGTGCTTTCATATGCAGTGTTCAGTCTAAATTGTACAATAGTGCACTTGCCTCACTTAGGAAAATAAGAACACTGTAACTGTATTTGGGCATGGAATAAAATATATTCTCTGAGAACATCTTAGGAAATGTTTCAAGTAAACTCTATTGCAGATCAATTACAGCAAGAACCAAACATGCCAACATTTTTCTGTAAACACCTAACAAAAACTCTAACCTTTTTACAAGGTTTTGTAGTTTTATAAGTACATTTTCATTCCCACATGTCCCACAATTTTTTTTGTTTATTTTATTAGGGGCAGTAACTAAACTAAACCAAATAGCAAGTATACATTTTGTCCTGATTTAGACTCAGAATATTAGGCTTGAAAGCATTCCAAAGTGTATTTAGAAAATTCATATTTTTTTCATGTAAACTCTTGTACAAAAAAAACAACAAAATGGACCATAAAAGTCATTTTTACATTTAATAATGCACCAAGATATACTGTATGTATATCTACTACTACATTTGAATAGCTGGTTTGTTTAAAACATAGCTAAAAGAATAAAGAATAGGTAGCTTGTGAATAATCTACTGTAAATAAAGTTCAAGTATTACATTTATTGAATTTACATTACATGATTTCTCTTTCTCCAGGAACTGCTAATGTTAGCTCTTAATTATCTGAAAAAGTTTTTAGAAACTTTTTTACAGAAAAATAGTGGCAATCAGTGGGTTCAGATTGATTAAAGAGTATCTCTAAATCAAAGTTCAGCCTGAGTTACTTACTACTGCACAGAAACCGTGCAATTTCAATGCTGGTGGAATTTCTGAAATCAGCTGTGATTTGATGAAAAGGAAGACTGAAAAAGGTACTTCAGGAAGGAAAGTAGGAAGTGTCCTGAGTGAACACCATGTGCATAGAAAGGTGCATAAAGATGAAGACAAGATGTCTATGTACTGAGGGAACTATGTTGCTTTAAATCTCTTATAGATCTCTTTAAATCTTCTAATATAAGTATAAATCACAAACTCACTCACTAAAATGGCCACTAGCTGTGTGCTTAAACAGAATCATCAGCATTCAAAAAACTAATTAGTTTGACTTGTATTTTAGCAGCTTTTTACCCCTCCTTTTGATTATCAGAATGTATTAATTGCAGTTTGCCCTTTTACACCACTTGATAACTTGGTAATTTTGGAGCTACACGACTACACGACTACACGGCTACACGACTACACGACTCCCAACACATAATGACTCAATGTTTTGCGCTGTTTTAATCAAGCGCATGTTATTGTAAATCCATTAATTCTAATGGGGTTTAATTACAATAATAATGATTTCCCAATGTCCCCAAAATTACAAATGATAACAAGTACACAAAGAGAGGCATTTAACCAGATCATACTCGTCTGTTGATTTTCAAGACAGCAAATGAGCTGTTACAAGTGCTTAGCTGACCCTTTGTTAAATGTATATGTTGTATATTGTATTTATATATATATATATATATATATATATATATATATATATATATATATATATATATATATATATATAATGTATGTACAAAAGGAGACAAGTTTAATTTTTTTTCAGCCTCAGTCTTATTCTCAGTCACTCTCCTTTTCCATTCTCAAATTATGCAATATACTCTGATCAGCCATAAGATTATGACCTAATATTGTGTTGGTCCCACTTTTGCTGTCAAATCAGCCCTGACTCATCGAGGCATGGACTCCACTAGATCCCTGAAGGTGTGCTGTGGTATCTGGCACCAAGATTTTAGCAGCAGATCCTCTCATTTGCGAGGTGGGGCCTCCATGGATTGGACTCGTTTGTCCAGCACATCCCTCAAATGCTTGATTGGATTGAGATTTGGAGAATTTGAAGGCCAGGTCAACACCTCAAACTTGTTGTTGTGCTCATCAAACCATTCCTGAACCATTTTTGCTTTGTGGCACAGCATACTATCCTGCTGAAGAGGCCACAGCCATCAGGGAATACCGTTTCAATGAAAGGGTGTACATGGTCTGCAAACAATGCTTAGGTAGGTGGTATGTGTCAAAGTAATATCCACATGGATGGCAGGACCCAAGGTTTCCCACACACCCGGCCATCCACGTCATGTAAAAGAAAACATGATTCACTTGACCAGGCCACCTTCTTACATTGCTCCGTGGTCCAGTTCTAATGCTCACGTGCCCATTGTTTCGGCAGTGCACAGGAGTCAGCATGGGCACCCTGACTGGTCTGCAGTTATGAAGCCCAATACACAACAAACTGCGATGCATTCTGACACCTTTCAATCAGAACCAGCATCAACTTTTTTAGCAATTTGAGCAACAGTAGCTCGTCTGTTGGATCGGAACACACAAGCCAGCCTTCGCTCCCCACGTGCATCAATGAGCCGAGGCCGCACATGACCCTGTCGCCGGTTCACCACTGTTCCTTCCTTGGACTACTTTTGATAGATACTGACCACTGCAGACCAGGAACACACCACAAGAACTGCAGTTTTAGAGATGCTCTGACCAAGTCTCCAAGCCATCACAATTTGGAACTTCACTCAAAATTTTATATATATAGGCATTTGTGGCTCCGTGGTAGGTTTCTCGCCTATCATGTAGCAGGCCCGGGTTCGAACCCCAGCCACTGGATGCAGTGCTGGTCCCAAGCCTGGAAAAATTGGAGGGTTGCGTCAGGAAGGGCATCTGGCATAAAACATTTGCCAAGTTGTTGTACGGACCAGTTGGTCTGCTGTGGCGACCCCGAACAGGGAGCAGCTGAAAGCAAGTACTCAAATCCTTATATATATATATATATATATACACACAATATTTTAGTGGTTAAAATGTAGTAAATTTAACATTGTAATGTTGTTATTCTGCTTTTAGATGCTCCAGTAAGTTAAATAAATGTAATAATTGAACTTTACTTGCAATAGACTACTGACAAGCTACTTACTCGTCAGCTTTTTTAGCTATTTGTAATACTTAAACCAACCCAATCATTTATCAGTAGTATTAGATATACTTACAGTATATTTTGGTGCAGTATTAAATGTAAATATGAATGTTAGGGTCCATTTTGATGATTATATTTACAGCAGTTCACATAGAATATATATATATATGAATTTTCTAAATAAACTTTGGGGTGGAATCCAAATCAGGGAAAATTTACACTTTTGCTGTTTGATTTAATTTATTTTCATACTACACATTCTTTTCATTTGCTTTATAGTTTCATACTGCATATTTCATTTGGTAGAGGATTTACACCAGATGTCCTTCCTGAAAAAACCCTCCCATTTCATCTAGTCCTTGGACCAGCATTGAGAGTAAACTGGCTTGTGCAACCCCTAGTGGCCCGGGTAGTTCTCTGCCTGTGAAACAAACCCAGGACACAGCAGTGAGAGCATATTTATCCCAGCCAGTAAACCACCAGGGTACCAACACATTAGATAAAATAACGAAGTTAAAGTTCACAGTCTAAGACCTGATTTAATTGTTAATTACCAAGCTATATTTCCTCGCATCATTAGTTCCAGCACAGTAGAGATAACACCATTTTTAAACCTGATAGATTACGTGAGAAACTGGCACCTGGAGTCTGGTGCTGGTGTCTCTTCATATAAGGTGCAAAAATGTATCTCAAGAATGACAGTAAAGCAGATTTTGTGAATGCAAATTTTAAATGAATTATTTGCAAACCTAGACAAAACATTAGGTGTGCAATAATCCATTGATACATGAGGAAAAAACTGACACACACATCAAAGAATGGAAGAATAGCATCATAGAGGCATATTGCAATATAAAGTGTATATTTTTCACTTTTACAACAACCCTATATTCAGTAAGGCACACTATATTGTTCATACATATGACAAAGATTATCCACAGCATCAGTTATTACATCAATTTGCATATTTTCTGGTATATTTTTTACATGTATTTTTACACACATAAACCATTAGTACACCAGGTAGTATGGTAGATTTATATACCGTGAATGTGCCACATATTGGCTAAAGAACAAAGAACAGCCAAAATATTACACGTTTCTCCAACAGTACCCTATAATATTCCCAAGAGAAATAAGTAAATATTTGTTCTGTTCCAAGAAATGGCTTAGTGTAGAAAACTACTGCAGTGTTACAGATTCAGTTTACAATTGGGTCTTTTTTCCTATTTTTTTTTTTTCATTCAATTTTCATAGAAATTAGATTTTGTCTATAAATCTTAATATCTTATTCAGTGGCATGTTTGGCTCTTAGTAGACTCACAGAAAAATGGGCCAGTGTTCAGAAAGAAATGACTAGAAGCAGAGTAGATATTTAAAAGTTATTTTCCCTGATTAATTGTTAGTCAGGATGTGAATCTGAATGTTAATCAGTGTTTTACCTCAGGCTCATGCGTTCCAAAGACAGATGTATTACCTATTTGTTTTAATTTTCTTTCAAGAACACCAAGGGCGGCTGGTATAAATGGGTTAAAAGAGCTTAGTTCTCCACTGTCATTCAAAGATTAAAACATCAGTATAAGGTTTCATTTTTTGATGTCTCTGTCAGCTTTATTTACTTATTGAGAAAAAAAGTATTTTGGACTTCTGTGGAACCTAGCACCAATGATTGCAAGAGAAATCCACAGAAATGTATGAAAAAGTAAACCTTGGCCTGATCTCCATTGTGGATGAGAAACTAAAAGTAAACTAAGCACACATTGTCCAATTAAAAGCAAATTACACAAAAGGACTTTTGATATAACTTTTTTTTTGTTTGTTTGTTTTTTGATTGAAAAGGTTCTAGCTTTTCTGTTTGATATTTAGAGAAAACAGCAAAAACCTTGCTGAGCATTATTCAATCACTGTAATTTCCATCATTATAAAATGCTATATATCTTTTAGGAATATTTGACAGGATCATCCTAAAAAACACTTTTTTTCTTATGATCAGTGTTAATAGGTACAGTATCAAATTATTTAAAGTGTATATTAATACTGTGTGTGTGTGTGTGTGTGTGTGTGTGTGTGTGTGTGCCTGCATTACAAATTTTACATCCTGCTCAGGCTCACATGACATGGGTATCACATTCACCTTGAAGAAGCCTGAATGTGCTATTTCCATTTTTAAAACTAAACGCATTATTATCATCAATTTTGTCCTGGAAAATGTCCTGGAAAATATGTAGAGCATGATCAAGCCATGGCCTCAACAACTGTGTATTAAATGACTGAGAAAACACATATGGAAAACTGTGCTCTGGGCTACAGTGTCTATGTTTACATGGATATCCTTCATTCCACCTTCCATTTTAGTTTGTTTGTAAAAAAAAAAAAAAAAAGTGGTAGCAGTGGAAGTGCCCGCTTCAGCCAGATAATTTACTAGAAAGAAAGAAAAACACATTATACTTAAAACACACACACAAACACACACACACACACACACACACACACACACACACACACACACACACACACACACACACACAAACAAACAAACAAACAAACAAAAAAACTTGACTTGACTTTTCTCCTTGATTAGTACATAGGCACAATTATTTAGAGAGCCAGGTATGTCAATGTGGATGAACTACCTTCATAGAAATGTATGTGGTACCAGAAGCAAACTCTGATGCAGCTAATGATGTGAGAGTAGCTGAAAAGACAATCACAAAGATAAAACAAGACAGTAAAGGTACTCTTGACCATTCTATCAACAGCATATAAGTTTGAGCTGAATTTCACATGCTTGTGATGTTATAACTTGGCTTTCAAGCAGTTGAATGGCCAAGTAGGCTAAAGCACAGGTCAGGAAAAAATGCTAACACCATCAAGCCAGCCCACACATTGGAGACACAGGATTCAGTTTTCAGGTATTGGTAGTGTAGGCGGATACAAATGCAGGCGGTTTTATTACAGGAAACACAACAGAAACCAACAAGGTGAAAATGAAGTACTATAAACATAAGCTATGAACGCAAAGCATGGATCATACATACTACAGGCACGAACATAGGACATTTAACACATGACATCAAACAACAAAAGCTTGTAACGAGGTACACAGAACTTAAATAATGACACTAATTAGCTGAAACAGGTGTTAGTGACCAGTGATACACTAGATTATGTAATGTGCTGGGAATGATGGGTATTGTAATTGTACCCCATACAGGCATTAAAATGACAGTAACATCATCTAGTGTCTTCAAAATGTATTATAAACAAATTCCCTGTTAGTCATTTAACACACAATGTGTTGTTATGCTAACTCTAAATGAACAACTCTGGCCCTCTTAGATATTGGGGTGGAGCTTTGTCGAAATAGGAATGGGGGAATGGGGACAGGCATAAAGGAGTCCATAACTAAAAAAGAATAATCTTGGAAAAAATTTGACTAATCTCGATTAATGCACCTTTAATAGCAATGTCACCATAACACTGTTGTTGTCAATAATTTTGACATATCATGTTAGTTTTACAATGTAGGCCACAAATAAAGTATTAGCACATAAGCACATTACTTTTTTATTGATTGATTCATTCATTGTCTTCCGCTTATCTGGAGCCGGGTCGCGGGGGCAGCAGTCTAAGTAGGCATGCCCAGACCTCCATCTCCCCAGACACTTCCTCCAGCTCTTCTGGAGGGACCCCGAGGCGTTCCCAGGCCAGCTGAAAGACATAGTCTCTCCAGCGTGTCCTGGGTCTTCCCCGGGGCCTCTTCCCGGTGGGGCATGCCCGGAACACCTCTCCAGGGAGACGTCCCGGAGGCATCCGAAACAGATGCCCGAGCCACCTCAACTGCCCCCTTTCGATGTGGAGGAGCAGCGGCTCTACTCCGAGCTCCTCCCGGGTGACAGAGCTCCTTACCCTATCTCTAAGGGAGTGCCCTGCCACCCTACGGAGGAAGCTCATTTCGGCCGCTTGTATCCAGGATCTTACCCTTTCGGTCATGACCCAGAGCTCATGACCATAGGTGAGAGTAGGAACGTAGATTGACTGGTAAATCGAGAGCTTCGCCTTCCGGCTCAGCTCCTTCTTCACCACAACAGACCAGTACATAGACCGCATTACTGCTGCCGCTGCACCGATATGTCTGTCAATCTCACGATCCATCCTTCCCTCACTCGTGAACAAGACCCCGAGATACTTAAACTCCTCCACTTGAGGAAGGACCTCCCCTCCAACCTGAAGGGTGCAAGCCACCTTTTTCCGGTCAAAAACCATGGCCTCGGATTTGGAGGTGCTGACCCTCATCCCAGCCGCTTCACACTCAGCTGCAAAATGCCCCAGTGCATGCTGTAAGTCCAGGCTTGAAGAGGCCAATAGGACAACATCATCTGCAAAAATCAGCGATGAAATCCTGTGGTCCCCAAACCGGACTCCCTCCAGCCCCTGGCTGCTCCTAGAAATTCTGTCCATAAAAACAATGAACAGAACCAGTGACAAAGGACAGCCCTGTCGGAGCCCAACATGCACTGGGAACAGATCTGACTTACAGCTGGCAATGCGAACCAAGCTCCTGCTCCAGTTATATAGAGACCAAACAGCCCTTAACAGAGGGCCATGGACCCCGTACTCCCAGAGCACCTCCCACAGAATGCCACGGGGGACACGGTCGAAAGCCTTCTCCAAGTCCACAAAACACATGTGGACTGATTGGGCAAACTCCCACGAACCCTCGAGCACCCTGTGGAGGGTATAGAGCTGGTCCAGTGTTCCACGACTAGGTTGAAAACCACATTGCTCCTCCTGTATCCGAGGTTTGACTAACGGTCAGACTCTCCTCTCCAGTACTCTGGAATAGACTTTCCCTGGGAGGCTGAGGAGTGTGATCCCCCTATAGTTGGAACACACCCTCCGGTCCCCCTTCTTAAAAAGAGGGACCACCACCCCAGTCGCCCAGTCCAGAGGCACTGTCCCTGACTGCCACGCTATGTTGCAGAGACGTGTCAGCCAAGACAGCCCCACAACATCCAGAGACTTAAGGTACTCAGGGCGAATCTCATCCACCCCCGGTGCCTTGCCACCAAGGAGCTGCTGAACTACCTCAGTGACCTCAGCTTGGGTGATCAATGAATCTACCTCTGAGTCCTCGGCCTCTGGTTCCTCTCCAGAAGGCGTGTCAGTAGGGTTGAGGAGATCCTCGAAGTATTCCTTCCACCGTCCGACAATATCCCCAGTCGAGACCAGCAACTCTTCACCTCCACCATAAACAGTGTTGGCAGAGAGCTGCTTACCCCTTCTGAGGTGCCGAACGGTCTGCCAGAATTTCCCCGAGGCCGTCCGATAGTCCTTCTCCATGGCCTCACCGAACTCCTCCCAGACCCGAGTTTTTGCTTCCGAGACCATCACGGCTGTAGTTCGCTTGGCCTGCCGGTATGCCTCAGCTGCCTCCGGAGTCCCCTGAGCCAACCAGGCTCGATAGGACTCCTTCTTCAGCTTGACGGCATCCCTTACTTCCAGTGTCCACCACTGTGTTCGGGGATTGCCGCCGCGACTGGCACCAGAGACCTTACGGCCACAGCTCCGGATGGCTGCATCAACAATGGAGGTGGAGAACATGGTCCACTCAGACTCAATGTCCCCAACCTCCCACGGGATCTGGTTTAAACTCTCCCGGAGGTGGGAGTTGCAGACCCCCCTAACAGAGGGATCAGCAAGACGTTCCCAACAGACCCTCGCAATACGTTTGGGCCTGCCAAGTCTGTCCGGCATCCTCCTCTGTAAGCGGATCCAACTCACCACCAGGTTGTGATCGGTTGACAGCTCCGCCCCTCTCTTCACCCGAGTGTCCAAGACATGCGGCCAAAGGTCAGATGACATGATCACAAGGTTGATCATTGATCTCCGGCCTAGGGTGTCCTGGTACCACGTGTACTGATGGACACCCTTATGCTTGAACATGGTGTTTGTTATGGACAGGCTGTGACTAGCACAGAAGTCCAGCAACAGGACACCACTCGAGTTCAGATCAGGGGGGCTGTTCCTCCCAATCATGCCCTCCAGGTATCACTGTCGTTGCCCACATGGGCGTTGAAGTCCCCCAGCAAAACTATGGAGTCCCCAGTCGGAGCACCTTCCAGCACCCCTCGCAGGGTCTCCAAGAAGGCTGGGTACTCCACACTGCCATTTGGCCCATAAGCCGAAACAACAGTGAGACACCTATCCTCGGCCCGAAGGCGCAGGGAAACAACCCTCTCGTTTACCGGGGAAAACTTCAGCACATGGCGGCTGAGCTGGGGGGCTATAAGCAAGCCCACCCCAGCCCGACGCCTCTCACCATGGGGCACTCCAGAGAAGAAGAGAGTCCAACCTATCTCAAGGAGTTGGGTTCCAGAGCCCAGGCTGTGTGTGGAGGCAAGCCCCACTATCTCTAGCCGGTACCGCTCAACCTCCCTCACCAGCTCGGGCTCCTTCCCCCCCAGTGAGGTGACATTCCATGTCCCAAAAGCCAGATTCTTTGTCCAGGGTTTGGGTCGCTGGGGCCCCCGCCCATGACCGCTACCCAAAACACGTGGCACCGGACCCTTATGCTCCTTCCTGCGGGTGGTGGGCCTACGGGAAGGTGGGCCTACGTCGTTTCTTCGGGCTGTGCCCGGCCGAGTCCCGCAGGCAAAGGCTCGGCCACCAGGCGCTCGCTTGCGTGCCCCAACCCCAGGCCTGACTCCAGGGTGGGGCCCCGGTGAAGCCAGTCCGGGCGACGTAATGGTCCTTGGTTTTACTTCCATAAGTGTCTTGAACCGCTCTTAGTCTGACCCGTCACCTAGAACCTGTTTGCCTTGGGAGACCCTACCAGGAGCACTAGGCCCCTGACAACATGGCTCCTAGGTTCATTCGGGTACTCAAACCCCTCCACCACAATAAGGTGGCGGTTCAAGGAAGGGACTTTTTTATTGAATGTCAATAAAATGTATGATTAATTTATATTATAGTGATTTCCATTTGATAGTGCACTGAAATGCACTCAGGTACTTGCCATTTTACTTTTTTTTTTTTTTTTTTTTAAATTTGAACATTCACTGAGGCAGGAAATGAAAGAATACTGATTCACAAGCCCCCCCATACACACTCCCAAATTTTTTTTTTTATTATTGCTTTATCAGAGATGTACCTGTAGGTCTGAATCTCTAAACATTCTTCATGATTTACTTTGTAACTACCATGGCTGAACTAATTTATTCATTAATGTATTTCTCTATTCATTTTTATTCTCAACATTTTTAATGGATTGTCACATCAAAGGTCATAGGTCAGCACAACAGCCACTCTTCTTTATTTGTAGCTAGGTGGCAATTAAGTACCCCGTCAGTTTCTCAGAACAGAAACCATTTTCACCAAGCCATTTTCTATATTTTCTATATCAACAATCCACAAACATATACAACTTAAAAACTGTTCTGTTTATTCCATTAGACTTCCCCTAAGGGAGAAGGGAAGAGATTGTGTCAAGTTATATTAAATCATACTTTTACATAAATTACACAGAGGACAGAGAATAGAGTTGGTCACTGAACTTGGATGGTATTATAGTGATGTTATTACCAGCTCACTGTCCAGTTTACAGAATATTGATATATTGACTGTATTGGCAACATAGTCTATAGTGGCTATATAGGTATCCTTTACATTTACATTTACATTTCTGGCATTTGGCAGACGCTCTTATCCAGAGCGACGTACAAAAGTGCTTTAGTTCTCACTCACTGAACACATTAACACTGCTTCAATAAGACACAACTTGGGATACCATTAGCCTAACACTGAGTTCGTTTTTTTTTTTTTTTTTTTTTTTTTTTTTGTTGCAACATATTACATAAACTGGAAAAGTAAGAGCTAGTTTAAGTACTTCAGGAAGAGGTAAGTCTTCAGTTGCCGTTTGAAGACAGTCAGAGACTCGGCCGTACGGATACCTAGGATCCTTTAATATGTGTAACACATAGAAACAGACCTGTGCTTTGATTTGTAACAAATACATATTAGATACTTATGAAAAAAATGTTAGGGATAAAAAATAATAAATGATATTCACTGGCAACCCAAGGACATGAATCACGAATCTTCATATTTTTCAGTTTGGAGATATTCAGAGTCAGAACTAACACATTCCTTAGCAGTGTAGTTAAGTAGGTGTTTGGAGTGTTAAAGGAAATGCCGACACTGAAACACATGAAATATATTTATATGGAAACATTTGTGATGTGTTTAGTTTATTGTGATAATTTGTGATGCTGTATTTTTGGTAATACTGAGAAAACCTATATATGACACATATATACGAAAACTATATTTGATACAGTTGCTAGTTAGTAGGCTAGATAGCAATGTATGAGATAGCAGACAAGATGCCCTTGATTGCAGGATGTTTTTAAATGCATTTTGGATTCAATATGATATCTATACAATATGATATCTTAATAATCACTATTGATTTGCATGTCCTGCAAGGTGGATTTTCCAGTGTGGGATTAATTACTTTGGTTACCAGTTCTGTCAGCCAAGAACAGGAATCTGCGGCTACAGTGTGCACATGTTCATTGAAATTTGATGTTTAATGACAGAATCTTTTTCCAATCTTGAAGTGTCCAGTTTCAGTTAGTGTATGAACCCATATAGCCTCTGATGCATGTTCTTAGCTGACCCAATGTGGTCTGGTCTTCAGCTGATGTAGCCGATCAAAGAGTCAAAGAGTCATGCTTTTGAGATACTTTTGTTCTTGCAATGGTTGCAAAGAGTGGTGAATTTGAGTTAGGCAGACCTCTCTCTTCAACATAATGCTTCACCAGCAGAACTGTCCCTAACTGGATGTTTTTTGTTTTTTGTTTTTTTTAGTCTTTAAACAGTTTTAAAGACTAAAGAGATCAGCACTTTCTGTAACAAGCCCATCTGGCACCAACAAGCATGCCACGATAAAATCTACTGACATGAGATTTTTCCACCTCTGTAATGTTTGATGTGAATAACTGAAGCTTGTTTATTTGCGTGACGTTATGCATTGTGCTGCTGCCACGTTATAGTCTGATTGGATAATTGCATGAATGAGCAGATGTACAAGCACTGCTATTAAAGTGGCTGGTGAGTGTAATTTATAATTTATATGAAGTTCCCTAAAAACTCAGGTTCAGATGCTTGGTGTGTAGCAGCTGCACCATTCTTGCCATTAGTGTCAGTTTTCATTATAGAAAAATTCTGAGGATCAACAGCACACAGGGCATTTTAGGTCTGGGTACATACATGCAGTAGATTCTTAAAGATTCTTGAATTAAGTCTGCTATGCTGTAAGCAATCGGCAAATTGTTTTATTGTGTGTTTTATTACAATGCTGTGGCCGTAAAAGCTTTTTCTGACCATAAAAAGAGGACCAAAAGAGAACCAGGTGGAACATCATTCATATATTTTAATACCACACTGCTGTTGAATTCTTGAATCTGATTGGCTCAGAACAGCATCTCTGCTGACACAATAGTGTAGTAATGACTATTTGAATGACTAGCTGCTATATATAAGTGATAAGAGGAAGTTTCTTTCTACTTCTTTTACAGATATTGCATACCCACAAACCTAAATGTAACTATAAATAGATAAAACATATTCAATTCAGTTTATTTGTATAACGCTTTTAACAATGGACATTGTCTCAAAGCAGCTTTACAGAAGTAAAGAAACATAGAATCAAAAGTTAATATTCATCTCTAACATTTATCCCTAATGAGTAAGCCTGAAGCAACGGTGGCAAGGAAAAACTCCTTGAGATGATACGGGGAAGAAACCTTGAGAGGAACCAGACTCAGAAGGGAACACATACTCATTTGGATGACACTGGACAGTAAATAATGTAAATGTTAATAATGTCCTTACTACAACAGATGATAATCATGTGGAAATATGATGTGACATTTTTAACAAGTACATAATGTATTCATCAGCCATTGTAATCATTGACCAATTGCTATATTATAAGAAGATTAGAAAGACCACTTGCTGAAATTGAAAAATTTTGTGGTAATGTGATTCCATCATCTTCGATGAGCACACCCCATCGTTTTTTGTTGTAATTTGCTCTTAAACCATTTTACATAAATAATCTTAGCTAAACTTAATCAGACTTATCCCTTGATCCCAAACCAATCATTATTGTTGTACTTAACTTACATTTATGTAGATCTGCACTTGAAGGTCAGTAGAGCATGTTGACAGTCTGTGGTTGATATTCCAAATGTTCAGCAGTTACAATGCTGTACTTTATATTATGAAGTCCTCAACCTCAACTCCAGATTGTGCCTCCACTTAAATTGCAGTTTTGACTCACTGCAGTACGAGTTCCATTTCATGGTACACTGACTATGTGCAGTGATAGTGTCACTCAAGAACACACAACATCTTTAGTAGTCTCAGTGCATCCAGGAAACCTTGAGATGAAAGCATTTTTATCAATTTATTACAGTGAGGAATATGAATATTAAAGTGAACTGGCCTCTTCTTGCTTTCCCTGTTTTATTTTAAGCAAGATTTTGTCTGTGTGTTTGTGTGTGTGTGTGTGTGTGTGTGTGTGTTTGTGTGTGTGTGTGTGTGTGTGTGTGAAGAAAACCAAAATGATTTAGAAGAGCTTATGGGCTGGGCCTGAGACTTGTATGTATATACATGCGCCTTGCATGTAAATATGTTCACACACTTGCCTGTATGCATGTTACACTCATTCAGTTTTAGCAAGTGATTTATCCTTGGATCTGGGCTTGAGACCTGAATACATCTTGGATGGTTATATACCCAGTTGATCACACTCATTCACACATATGGGCCATTTGTCTTAGCTTATCTGAAACCTATTCATGGGAACTCAGGGCACAAGTGAAGGGGTAAACTGGATGGGGTGCCAACCAAACAAAGGGCACAATCTCAAACACCACAGACAACTTAGAGAGGCCAATCAGCCTACAATGCATGTCTTTGGACTGGGGGAGGAAACCCCTCATGGAAATCCCCAAACATGGAAACTCTGCGCACACAAGCCAGAGGCGGAAATTGAAACCCCAAACCCCAGAGATCCAACACAAACATGTTAAACACAAAGCCACTGATTTAACACAAATGCCGCACATTAAAAATTCTAACCTAAAATAGCATATGGGAAAAACAGAATAACCTAATGCCCTCATGTAATCTCCTCTGTCACATGGCCAAAGCATGGGTTCGCCTGTGCTTTGATCCCATCATACCATGATCAAACAAAATGCTTATGGCAGTTCTAACATTAAACAGTAGAAGCCTTTGAGAAGACGACTGAATAAAAGGATCTGCACATGCATACATTAGCATTCTCAGGACATCAGAGCCGTATGCACTGTCTGTGCTGTGAGTCTGTCTGTGCATGCTGCTACTGCTTTTTAAATATGAGCGAAGTGCTGGAGCTGAGGCACAGAAGAGTCATACAACAACTCTGACAAGAGGCTCTGTGTGATTGTCGTCCATTACCCAGATGACCTGGACTAAAGGAGAGGATGCACAGTGACACACCATTGTTCATGCTTTAGCATGCAAATGCTTTCATTTGCATAATTGGCATACGGTATCTACCCAAATGGAGTGATTCATACTCTGTAGTTTATCTGTGTTTACCACACAATTCTCAGATTGCTTTGAACTATAAATAAGCAAGTGCGCAAGTAGCATTTCTGATATATGCATCTGTCACTTCTGCCAAATGTATGAATTCCAGATAATGTTATATATGACAATAAATAAATCACACTTTGGATGTTACATCTTTATGGGGGCACTTAAGCTTGTACTAAATGACGCTTGACTGCAGTAGTCACTTCCATTTGTCAAGGCTCTGAAACGGCCCAAAGCTGGCACGCTGCTTAAAGATAAACTGTGGCACCTGTCACAAGTGACAAATAGGTGTAGGAAGTAGATCTGCTGTTTGATTGTTACATTTACATGCTTTCCACTGGCTAGATGTCATTGTGACATGGTTTAAGTGAAATACTCAGCTTTAGATGACTCAGGCAATGTAAAGTGTTGGATTATATAGCATACTTAAAGCCTGAGAAGAATCTGTGTAGAGTACACAAACATATAAAACCCAAAAGGGCATGATGTAGTGAGCATGGACACTTATACTCTGAATAACACGTTTATGGTGCTTGCCTGTAGCAGACAGACAGACAGACAGACAGACAGAAAGAAAGAAAGAAAGAAAGAAAGAAAGAAAGAAAGAAAGAAAGAAAGAAAGAAAGAAAGAAAGAAAGAAAGAAGTTTGTTCTGTCTGTAACATATTTTGCCACTTCAAATTTCGGAAATTATAAATATAGTTATCCAAAATAACTGACAATTTTGTTTATTTTTTTAACCTTGCCAAGGTTTTTCTTCTTTTTAACATTGTTTAACAAGCCAGTTTAACAACAGAGGTGGTAAAAATCAGTCTGCCTAAAGAACCTTGCTTGCTATGGGTGATTTCCTCAAATAGTGATTATTACACTATAAAGCTAAACAATTAAGTTCATTAAGTTAATTTTTTGACTATATGAAAAAGGGAAGCGTGTTTCAGTCCAATAAAGCATGTAGTTTAATATAAAAGAGGCTGAAATAAAGGAGAATGGACTTCTTTATTTTACATTCAAAAAGTGTTCTTTCTCCTGAATCATTTCTTCCCCATGCCTTAGTGTTTGTTTTCAAAGTGTTTTTCATTTGTATTAGAATGTTTTCTTCCTCTTTTCAAGATCTCTTTACATAGTAAGAGTAACAAAGTCTTAATGGTCTTCCAAAGAGGGTGGTGGTGGCAAACCTGAACTAAAAGATTAAACATCAGCCATGAGGAGTTAAACCAGTATAATACTCACCTGTATGACTTTTGGGTATAAAGTCTGTGCTTGTTATTTTGTTATGGAGGATCACAATTGATAAGTGTTTAGGCCTCCTGGTGGTCCAGCAGCAGGATCACGCACTCTCATTGCCGCAGCCTGGGTTTGATTCCCACACAGGGTGCTAACATAGCCACTGAAGAGTTAACTCTTGGTGCTGGTTCCAAACCCAGATTAAATGGGAGGGTTGCGTCAGGAAGGGCATCCGGCATAAAACCTGTGCCAAATTGAAACGTGTGGACCAAATGATCTGCTGTGGTGACCCCAAACAGGGAAAGAACAGCCGAAAGAACAACAGCAACAATTGTTTAGTGGTTAGTCACTCTTGCCTTGAGTCTCCAGGGTTTGGGGTTTGATTCTTGCTTCTGTCCTGTGTGCATGGATTTTGTCTGCTTTCCATGTGTTTTTTGATGTGTGTGTGTGTGTGTGTGTGTGTGTGTGTGTGTGTGTGTGTGTGTGCGTGTGTGTGTGATTATACCCTGTGATGGTTTGGTCCTGGGACTCCCTTGCCTTGGGTGCCCTGGTTCCCTGTGTGACCCTGTGTAAGATAAGTGCATACGGAAAACAAACTGATGGCAATTTTGTCACGTGTAATACATCCTAAACAGTATCTTTTAATTTGCAAATGATTTCTTCTTCAACACAGACCCTGTTATTTTTGGATCTTCTGATTTTGCATTGCTTTAATCATAATGGTAATGCTAACCTATTTTCCAGGTATATTACTAAACCATAACCCAAAAGAGTTGTTCCAGCATTTCCACTCTGGTTAACATTCACTCAAAACTCTATCCTGGTAAAATGCCTGAACATTTACAGGTAAAACTGTGAAAAACAGGTTTAACATCAGCAATGAGTTGATTAAGAAGATGTGAAACACAGTTATTGATAAAAGGACATATGAGACCATACCATGAGAACTATTTAAATCCAGTTGTCAATTTCATATGCAGATGATCCATCCATCCATATATCCATACATCCATTTTATGAAATGCTTATCCTATACAGGCTCTTGCCTGAAGTCTATCCCAGGGGACTCGGGGATATAAGGCGGGGGACATCCTGGACGGTGTGCCAACACATGACAGAGCATACTCACACAAACACTTACACACCACAGACAATTTAACAGAGTTGCCAATCAGCCTATAACACATGTCTTTGGACTGGGAAAAGAAACCCCCAAAGCACATGTACACTCTCAGACCACAGGGCCAAAATAGAACCCCCAACCTGTAGAGGTATGAGGCAAACGTGCTAACCAATAATTCACTGTGCCCTCCTCCCCCAGATGACACACTGATTATTAAATTACAAATCAAGGAACAGCCTTTCTGCATATTACTGATTATAACAGCCTCCTTTAGACGTAAATTTGTACATTCATCGGTAAGTGCTATTTTTTTTTTCTTTTGGATGTGACAGCTTACAATCAGCTGATGACACTGACTGTGATGGTGCAAATCATCAGGCGCTAAAGGTAGCTCAGAACAAGGCGTGGACTAATCAGTAAGGAGAATGTCTGTCTGATGTAAAGACCTTTTTTCACTGCATTGAACTCCAAATCTTGCAAAGAACTTGCAAAGAATACTTCATATTGCACAGTGATGTACTGTACACTTGCCAAAATATCCAACAAATGAGAGATTTACACTTCAAGGGAACTAATATTTAATAGCATCGAGCTGGAATATTAATATCTCCTACATATTCTTGTCAAACCATTGACTGACTGATTGATGAAATGTGCATAAATCCACAACTATATTTCAAACAAATTAATCAATAAATTAAGGATAAGACAGCAATGGTCAGATGTATTATTTAAATTGCATGAATGGACAGTCAAAAACTTAAACATCTCATTGTTCATAACTAGCCTGTTCTTTACATTTAAAATCTTTAAGAGATATTGGGCTTTGCTCTTTTGGATGAAGCCTTGGAGGTTTTATGCACTATGAATTTCTGTAACCCTACAGTGGAGAGTTTCTATATCACTTTAGAATATGACACACCCTTAACTCCTCAAATCCTTTTTTTATATAGGAGTAGGAGTGCTGGCCAAGTCTTCGCTGCACCTACATTCCCAAGCATCAAGTTGACACAGAGACAACATGTTGGTCCTAGAGAGCTCAGCAAACAAAGTTTGTACTTGTCAACTTGCAGTACTCACCAAACAGAAAGGCTGTCATGTGCAGAAGCTTCTCTGAACACTCACTTTCCAGCTCTGTGCTCTTGAATGTAATTGATTCACAGCTCCCTGCACTGACATTTTATTCACCAGTCACTTTGACATGGTTTAGCAATAATTACACAGGAAACAGTTCTCACAATCAAACATATTATTTAAGTGATGCAAACTGTTTTGCTTTGGTTTGTATTGGAGGGAAAAAAACACTAAAAATGCTTTCAATTCATTATTAAAAACAAACAAGCATACTATTTACAGCACTATTTCATTTCAAGGATTTGGAATTGAGCATTAATAAATAATGTTATTTACTAAAAATCTTCTGGGTTTAAAAGGAAATAATGCACTGTTATTAAGATGCATCTTTTGAAACAATTGTTTCTGCTGTTTTGACATGTAATGGAGTCACTGTCAAAAAGGAGTAATTTATTCAGCAGAGGCAGAAAAGTGAAGAATTAAACATCACTCACACTCCAACTGACAGCAATATCGCCTGAATATCCAACTATCACTTCTTATCTGACATGCATGTAATTCCTGCAGGGTTTCGTTAAAGCAAAATTATAAAGTACTACTATAGAGGTAGTGACATATCGAGATTGAAAGAGAAACAAAGAGACACAGAGAGGGATTGAAAGTCTGCTTCTGGGCTTGGGAGAGATAGAATGTTGAAGCAACTTGCATACATACTGAAAGGTGATTAGAATGGTGGTTCCATAGGTGTGGCTCTGAGCTACTGACTCGATAGATCTTCAGCTCAAATTCCAGAAGTACCAAATGAACCACTATAGAGACCTTGAACAAGATCATTAAAGTGCCCTAGTCATTTAAGAGTTTCTGAGCCTGTTGTATATGTATTTTAAAAGGTACTGCAACATGCAAGTTTATCCAATAAAAGCCATGTCTCACATCCATAAATATAAATACTGTAGCAGCTAAATAAAATTCAACATGGACCTTAGTGCTGTTTTTGTTTTGCAGCTTTGTGCATGTTGTTACCTTTCCAAACTATCCCCTTTTTTAATGCTAATTATAATAATTGGAGTTTGTGTGCCTGTCCAAGGTTATTCATTGATTTATTTTTAGTACCTGCTCTATTCTCTTCAGGGTCACAGTGAATCCAGAGCCTATTCTGGAACCATTTGGTGCACCCAGAAACAATTTTCGTAAATAGTGCCCTAAGTGGCCAGTTCTTTCCAAGAATACTAAAACAAACACAGATGAAAACACTGTTCAAGGTTTCTGATATTACCTCAGTGCTAACCCTGTGAACTGCCTGCTGAAAGCTGATTGTTGATGGCAGTCATGTGTTTATTTTTTTTTTCATAACCCAGTCAATCATGTGAAATCCACTTATATATCAGGACAGAGATGCAGTACACCAAATTTCATATTGATGAAACTTAAATGAAGTTCCTTCTTGCATGTTGTAAACTTTTTGCTTACAAATCTCAACATATTGATAAGTTTGGGGGTGAATATTTTGCCACCAATTTTTTTAAAGATATCCCAAAAATTTGAACATGTGGAGCTAATTGGTTCAAATAGAAAATTTGTTTACACTAAGCAAAGGAATGAGAAGAAAAAAATCATTTGTCTCTGAGACTCATTGGGTGTAAAATGTGTGTGTGTGTGAGGGGGGTATAACTGGCTAGGGGCTTGTTTGTTTTTGGTTGCCTCTTTTGTTCTGGTCAAGGCAAACGTGAGTGCATCACTGTGAAAACGCATCAACTGAAGCTATTGTTCCTGCCAGAAGCCATTTGAGTTGTGTCTCTAATCCCTTGCAATTAGATACTACAGATTCATCTTCAAAAGATTCATTTCCTCCTACCATGAATAAGATCCTTGATGACATTTAATGCACTTATAATTCGCTTTGAAATTGCCCTTTAAACCAGCACGCATGTAAAGTGCGTTTATTGATTACAACTTAACAGGAAGCTGATCTGCACTTAAAATGGGCAATTAAATGGTTGGTAATTATATATTGATTGGAAGCTGAGGCGTTTGTCAAAGGGCTGGCTGTTTAATCCACGTCGGGGGAAAGGGAGGGATGAGGAGAGGAAGCGCTTGTCATGCACTCTGCAAAATCCCTTCTGTGATCAGAAAGCAAATGCAGTGCATGGCCCCCACCAACCTCCTCCTCCTCTGTCTTCCATATCACATTGCAGAGGCACAGTAGCACTACCTCTGCTGTAGAGACCATGAGACCTTGTGATTTTTTTCCCCCACTTTTTGTTTTCATTACATAGCTGCATGAAGGAAAGCAGGTTGTGACTACAGAGTCAGTATAATTGGAACAAGGATGTCTCCCCCTGTATTTCTGTGATGATGATGCAGTAGGATGTGTGCAGATGCATCTCAGGGGTGAATTGATTAATTTGTCTCTTGAAACTTACAACTATCAGATTTGTCAGGGCAATGCTTCAGCAGCCAATTAGAAATGACACTGCTTTCTTTTGTCTGTAATGTATACACACATGTGTACTGTATATATGCAGTCTTTAGTGGCTAGCCTGTTTGCCTCACATGTGGCAGCATATACTATATATATATATATGTTCATATATATATATATATACACATACACACATGTATACACAAAATATATATATGAACATAGGACTGACATATCAGCTGATTTTTTTTTTTCAAATTTCAATTGTCCAGGATCAGTGATTCTTTGTCCACTGTAACTTCTTCAGATTTCTGTTCTTACATGACATGATTGGAATCTGATGTGGTCTTTTGATGTTGTAGCCCTTTCACCTTAAAATTGGACATGTTGTACACCCTGAAATGCTTTTCTGTCCACCACAGTTGTAGAGAGTAGATATTTGAGCTACCATAGTTTTTCTGTCAGCTTGCACCAGTTTTTTCTACTCTCTTATCAATAAGGTTTTGTGGCCTGCATATCTGCCACTCACTGGATGTTTTTTGCCTTTTGCACCATTCTGTCTAAACATCAGTGACTGTGGTACATTAAAATGCTCGATTAGCAGTTTCTGAAATACTCAAGCCAGCACATCTGTCTCCAACAACCATGACACTGTCAATCTCATTAAGAAAAATTTTTCCAGTTATAATGTTTGATATGAAAATTAATTGTAGCTCTTGACCTGTATCTGCATGGTTTCATGCATTGTGCTACCCCCACATGATTGGCTGATTAAATAATTGCATTAATAAGAATGTAATAAGAAGGTTTTACTATTAAAGTGATCAATGACTAAAAGTATTGCAGTTGTATTGAAAAGAAAGTGGCATTTAGCATGTTGTGCATACAAACATTTGACCAGTACTAAAAATAAAAGTCCCTTGGAATCTTCTCAGTAAAAATAAAAGGCCATTCATAAATACAAAACTTTATTAACAAAACATAGAATCTTCTTCATTCCACTTTTACATACACGTCATGCTACACTCCCCAAATGCCCTCCCATACCCCCCAACCTGCACATATATTAGTCATTGCACAAATTCTTAGTTATTGCACATGTTATATTGAAGTTATTGCACAAATTACATGCTTGAAACCTCTGATGATTAAATAAGTAAACTTTTTTGACTCTAATTATTAATGTTTTCTAGACACTAATACCAATAACAGCATAGTAGAATGAACTGGGCAGATACAGATAAACATACACAGGCAAAAGCTGATGGAGTTTTTGCTCTGATATTCACTGTCCATGCATTTTTGAATCTTGAGAGGGAATCTGCAGACCATTCCCATTATTCATTCACGTTGCATTTTAGATCTAGCACCATGATGAAACATTGGCCCTGACTCAATGAGTTCAGGTAGGCAAAGTTCCATCTGTTCATCTCTGCAGGTGTTGATATTAATGGATAATTAAGGAATAAAAAGCTTTCAGGCAGGTTTTAAATAATCAGTGATGGGGTGGTGCTCCTCTTATACCTTGATTACACCTGTAACTTATTAATGAGCAACAGCTAATCATTTCTTAAGGGTTTAATGTTTAGCAACAGGTTTAATGTTGCTAAAACATAACCACTTACGTTAGAACCATTATAAACAGTCAGTCCTTCACCAGCCTCATTGTCCTGACTTCTCTCCAGACTGACACTTGAGACTTCATCCATAAATTTAAACAAACCCTCTTCTAACCTAGAAGACATCACCATGTCTCACATTTTTTTCTTTCTTAAAAACATCACATAAAAATAATCCATGGATTAGTCTTAGATACTGCCTTGCAATTCCCTAGGATTTAGTCGTAACTATAGAAACGGCAACATAGTAGAGTGAGCACACTAATGTAAACAGCAATGTAAAATATATAATGTTTAAATGCCACTTGACACTATTGTTATAGAACATTAATCAGCACCTTCTGACCACAAATTTGAGAACTGAACAGTGCTGTGGTATAATTTACAGTCATTCAAATGCTCTAAAAGCATTTTCTGCTGTTAGACAATGTATTGATTACATACTCATTCTAACTTCCAATATATTACCAGGATATAGCTTACTGCATGTCTTTGTGTGTTTAGGAAAAATACATTGTATTGGAAGATTTCATTTATTTATTTAATTTGCATGTGATTGCCAATTAATAGGAAACCTTATTAGATCAGTGATAATTACTAATGTCTGAATCATCAGTATTATGGCACATATGGGAGAGTGGTAAATGGAGCCCTGCTGTGACCAGGATCCACAATGGCCAATTTTTCTGGTTATTTTTACCATGGATTTACTTTGTAAACACATTCTATTATGATGCTATCATATTTTTAAAATCAGAATTGCATTTTTAACTACATAAAAATTTATACATACACCATCTGCATTTCTATACTCTTACATCAAACCATTCTGCTTAACACCATGTGCAAGGTCTTTCAGCACATTCACACTGAGGACACACTGGGGACGTACTGTGCTGTTGATTACAGTGTAAAGAGCACGTTTGACTCATCACTGAGGCTGAATTCTAATGGTCTTGAGTTAAGTATAGTAAGGCAACACCTCTTATTCTAGCAGCTTTACATATTTAATATTCCTTAGCCATCTTACTGAAAAGTGCTCTTGTTTCTTGCACTTATGGTTCTTATTGAAATTGTTCCCTCATTCATCTTCAGTATCTGCTTTATCCTGCTCTGGTTCAAGATGAATCCAGAGCCTATCCTGGGAACACAGGGTGTGAGGTTGGAATACATCCTGGATGGGATGCCAGTCCATTGCCAGGCACTATGCCTTTATTCACACAGAGGGTAATTTATCTTAACCAATAACCAACACCACTGACCAACATGTTTTTAGGTGGTGGAGGAAACTTGAAAACCAGAAGGAAACTCATAGACACAGAAAGAGCTTGAGGAACCCAACATATGCAGTAACTCATACTTTGGTCAAACCATGAACCTAGGACCTGTGAAGCAACAACACTATCTGCTATACCAACATGCCACGATAATGGAGAGTCTGTCCCATTTAATATTTCTTTTCTTTCCACTGGGTGTTATGAAGAATTTTAAGAGACTGTTCAGCAGGCATTTCCTATCCACACACTTAATCAGAAAAGAAGCCCAAAACCCTGCTTTTCTTTGAGGTTTTTAAAACAGTTTGTCATATTCTTTACAAAAACAGGAAGCTTATTATCGCTTGGGGTGTTAGATGCATGAGTAGTTCATAAGCTGCTTTTTTTTTTTTTTTTTTTTTAACTGTTCACAATACTCTCTTCACAATAGTCTGGGGTGAAGGCTGAAGTTATGTAGGGTTACTATGAAGTAAGGAAAATGATTGTGTATAACATGTAGCACTATTCTTTTCATCTAAAATCAGTTTTTGCCATTATGTTGCTTCCCACTGCTTATTTCTTTCCAATGTAATAAACAAGCCATTTTTAGTGTCATTTTTAATTACACAATGGTGTTATTGGATGATTGTACTTGCTAGTACGGGGAAAAATCATTGGTATTTTCAGTCACTTTGGACCCTTCTGTCTAATAGTTCCCAATCACACAGGGGATGACTTTTCAAAAACAACCAGCGTGATATGTTTACAACCCGTGTTTGTCAATAACTATGGCAATCTGTGGCTTTGTCATTATCTGATCTGTGGCTTTGCTAGTAAGAATAAACAGTGATTATGATTCATAATGATTCCTTCCTTATGGGATTATTTGCTTGAATTAGAATTGGAAAATGCTTAAGGGTTGGTCTTCTGATTCACTAAAGGAAATCAATTAAGTTTCATACTGTCATGGAATTTCCACCTGAAGAGTCTCGTTTATTTATGTGCTGTAATGCTTGAGTGTTCCAGTTTTGTCCTGAATGTAAAAAATATCTCTTTGTCGTGTTTCCACTAGAATTATTCAGCCATTACAGTATTAATCAACTAAAAAATACAATTAATTAAAAGGTTTCTCAATAGGTTCATGTTATAGTGTGAGTGCAGTGTGTTACCCATAAATGGCAAAAACGTGGAATAAAGCCAAAGGTTTGTTATATTTAGTGTTTCTTCCACCTTAAATGTGCTGATTTAGGAAGATCTGATACACCTTACACTCTAAATTAGCTAAATACACTGTGGTACACAGCTAAAATAGTACTAGGTTATATTTGCTTAACCTTATTGCTTCGACTAATTTTAGTCTCCATCTCCCTGGCTGTCAATTGTGACAGCGGATGTGCCTGGGTTTATGGAATCAACATCTGCTTTACCTCCTGCTGTTTGTATTGATGTCAATTTTTGCATTAGTCCAAATGGAAGTGAAACAAATAAAACCACATGAATCCTGCCTGTTAAATGTTACCCATACTTCTAGCACAGCAAATCTGGATTCTAAAATAGGATTGGTCAGAATGTTGATTACTGAAATGTTTGTGTTCTAATATTCTAACCATTTATATAATATCAAATTACACAGGGACTTTAAAAACGTCTTTAATTGTATGCTATAATTAATTGAATGTCCTTGAGGAGACAAGTATTATTTGTAAACATTTTTGGAAGTTCTCTCTAGTGTCAGAGCTTTGTAACAGCCTGAGGTAAAGCTGTATCTTTAAGCTGTTTTTCACTACAGGAAAGTCTTCAATGATGGAGGTTTTTTTTTTTTTTTGGTCTTTTTGGCTTTGTCTTATTAATTTAAAGCGATGTAGATACTAGAATAACTGTTTATAGCTGCTATATCATAAATGATCAGGGAAACTAACTTGTTTCACTGACAATAGAGGCCAAAATATGGAATTTCCACCTGTTTTGGTTGTTTCCATATTTAGCATTGAATTTCTATGGCAGGTCACACTCCACAGTGGTGCCTAATGACTCATATGAAAGTAGATATTCAGGGATTTAGGAATTTGTAGTTTTTCATAAATATTTCTGTTTTTGCTCAGCCTACTAGGGACAATATTTTCATAGAAAATTTCACAAAAATGATTAGGTTTTTTTTCCATACAAATGTTTATATCTTCAAAGTAAACACTCATAAACAACTAAAATATAAAGCCGTTATTATGTCACTGCCAAGGTAAAAAGGATTAAATAAAACCTAATTTATAGAAATTATAATGTTATTCTTTTAATAAATTAAAGCATTGTTAACATTACGACATTTCTGTCACATATGAGAAATAAATCCATTTGGGATCTACTGAAAAATATTCGACACTGACATGGTAATGTTACGGGGGCAAGTGCCCCCGATGGACCACTAGGGGGCTTCAGCAGGGGTTTTGTTTATTTATCCATGTGTTTGTTCTAGCCACGCCTTTACCTAATGTGTTCATGCTTGTCACCTGTTCCTAATGTGTGTGTAATTATGTTCCTTATTTATAGTGGCCGTCTGTCTCCCTTTCTGGGCCAGTCTTCGTCTTAGTGTATGTCCGTGTGCTTCTATGTTGTTTATTTAATAAAACCCCTGTCCGTTGTCTAATTCCGCGTTGGGTCTGCTTCCTTTACACCGGCTGCATCATCATCTTCATCACCATCATAATCTGTAGCAGCGACCCGTGATAGAAAGACTGGCCTAAACCGTACAGACCCAACGCGGCGCGAGGTATGCGAGGCTTCCTTTTTTCCCCTGATCTCCCTAGCACGCCCCGTTTGGATTTTTTGTTCCCTCCGGCACATCTTTCCGCGTCTGTTTTCTCCATAGCGGAAAGATGTTTTTAACCTGCCTTTTTTTTTCTTTTTGTGCCGGCACTCGCTCCGCTATTTTCCCTGTGAGGAATACGTCTCCGTTTCCGGTGGAGCGTATTGCCTCACTTCCGTCGGCGGAGTGGAGTACCGGCTACCCTCGCTTCAGTTTTTTGAGTTTTTCGTTTTTCCCGGAGTGGATTTTTTTTTTTCTTTTCTCCCTATAGACCTGTTTTCCTGATCCGGTGAGGTTTCCTGCTTGGATTATTTTTTTTGTTTTTCTTCGGTATGGGTGCATTGCTCCGCCTCTTTCCTGTGGGGGGCGTTTTTCTCTTCCTGTTTCCATACAGGACGCCGCCTCACTTCTGTCGGCGGAGGATGGCCCCGATGAGACCTGCTTCTTCTTCCTCTTCATCGCCGGGACTCGCTCCGCCTCATTCCTCATCGGCGGAGGAGATCGCCGGCCACACTTCCCTCCCTCCCTCCCTGTGGGGGCCTTCGGCCCAGCCGGGCTGAGGTCGTCGCTCATCTCGACTACGCGTCAGGGGACGTCGTTCGGTGCTGCTGCTCGGCGGTGGACGTCGTTCGGTTCTGCTGCTCGGCGGTGACGTCGCTCGGCCCCCGTGCTCGGCGGTGGATGTCGCTCGACGCTTCCGCTCGGCTGTGGACGTCGTTTGGGACCCTCCGGCCTTACCGTCGTGCCCGTCTCTCCCCCCATTTGCCTCGCTTTGCTCCTCGCTCCTCCCACTCTCCTCACCGGGTTCCTCGCTCCCGCCTCCTGCCTTGCCTTGCACCTCGCTCCCCCCACTTGCCTTGCCTTGCTCCTCGCTCCCCCCCCTTGTTGCCTCTCCGTGTTCTTCGCTCCTCTCTGGGTTTCCCTGGTCCGAAGGGTTTTCCGGACTAGGGGGAGGGGTTGGCGCGTCGGGAGCCGCGCCGTAGGGGGGGGGGGGACTGTTACGGGGGCAAGTGCCCCCGATGGACCACTAGGGGGCTTCAGCAGGGGTTTTGTTTATTTATCCATGTGTTTGTTCTAGCCACGCCTTTACCTAATGTGTTCATGCTTGTCACCTGTTCCTAATGTGTGTGTAATTATGTTCCTTATTTATAGTGGCCGTCTGTCTCCCTTTCTGGGCCAGTCTTCGTCTTAGTGTATGTCCGTGTGCTTCTATGTTGTTTATTTAATAAAACCCCTGTCCGTTGTCTAATTCCGCGTTGGGTCTGCTTCCTTTACACCGGCTGCATCATCATCTTCATCACCATCATAATCTGTAGCAGCGACCCGTGACAGGTAAAGGTTACTGATGATTTTCCTGTAACAGCACATCCTGAAGTTTGATTAGGTACTTAAGGTACAAGTAACATATCCAATAAAATGCTAGGCTTTTTTGGGTTTGTGCATTTTTCAAAGCAAGTTTAAACTGTTTTCTCAAGTTAATGTTCAGCATCGTTCATTATAGATTAATATTGCCAATGTGATTTTACTGAAACATCAGCCACTGTGTGTTGTATGCACACATATACATATACAACACTGGAGCTCTGGACAAAAGAAAGTGTTGTAATTCTTCAAGATAAATAATACATCTCCCATATACACATCTTAAAAAAGCATTTTTACAACATGCTACACTCTGAATTGAACTGCCAGTATTTTCATTTTACCCTTCATGTACTGGCTGGCTTTACTGTTCATTCATTCATAAAACATTTGTTCACATTTGACCTCACTTGTCATGAATGCCTGGTAAAATATGTGGCTCTGTCGCATTGGTGCATGCTCAGATGCCCCTAAACAGTAGTCGAAACAGTGTCAATGCGACTGCAGGTGCTGTCAACTATTTGCTGTGTTTCTAGATCTTTCTTTGGTGTGTCATCTACTTGAATGCAGTGATCAATGTCATGGAGGGTGAAATAAAGGGGAGCTGAGGCACCTCACTCTGTCTCCCGCTGTCTGAATCGATTACTCTGAGGGTAGACTGAACAAAGCCTTTCTGTGAACCCTATCAGAGAAACAGCAGAAAGGCAAACATACTTTCCCACCCAGTTAATAGAAAAAAACAAAGGAAGTATTTAACAAAGGATTGATTTGTTATAAGGATAACATGCAATTGTGAAATATTTTAATGTTTCTGCATGGTTAGAGTACTGGTGTTCCTCAGAGTTGGTTGGTTTGGTGAAGTCAGCTGTACAAGCCTCATCATGTGAAATAACACAAACTTGTCTGCATTGTCCACTAGTCCAAGCCCCTGAACACTGCGCCTCATTTACACACTGGATACGAATGAATTTTTTAGTAAATTGCTCACAGGAGAATATAGAGAAGAAATGTGGTATTCAGGGACTTGAGTGGTACAACAGAGAAGTATTTGGACTATAATTGGGAGACTGCAAGAATCTTGACAATGCCACAGTTATGTGAGGCCAGTAGTCCAAGACAGCAAAAGCTCTCTCTCTCTCTCTCTCTCTCTCTCTCTCTCTCTCTCTCTCTCTCTCTCTCTCTCTCTCTCTCTCTCTCTCTCTCTCTCTCTCTCTCTCTCTCTCTAATCCCAACATCAATCACAGTATCACCAGCCAATAGGGTGGATAGTGCTGTTCTATGAGGGTGTTATTTTCTCGGAATGAGTTATTTATATGCATGAACCAACAATCACTGACAAACAAAACAACCATGTTGATATCATGAGACAGCTGGATGTTTGCTTTCATATGAATGAAGTTGTAAAAAAAAAAAAACAGCCTAAACTTAATTTTATGCCTTTATTTTGCAAATTTCATAGACAATTCCACCCCGACCACCAGAGGGCACCCTCAAGCACACTTTTTGAAATTCTTTCTTTGCTGTCTGCCCTACTTCCTTTCTTGATTGTGCACACCTTTTTTGTGTTCCCATACTTAGTTACCCTATTTAAGTTCTGTGTTTTTCCCTCCTTAGTTGACTAGTGTTGTTTCATACACTGTTCGATTGAATTTGCAATTTGAGTAGCTTTTGTTTCCATGTTGAGTTTTCTTTGCCTTGCCATGACTCACCTTACCTCATCTCACCTCAGTCTTAGGTGTTTTATAAAAGTGCAATTGCAAGACCATTTTCAGATCATCTGGTTCTGCTTAATTGTACAAAAACACTGCAGTGAACTCCTTAAACCTCAACAACCAATAATCGGTCCAGAAATTCTCATCCTCATATACGTACATAGTGTGACCTTGGTATTTTACAGTCCTATCTTCCATTTAACCAAACAGACTGTGATATTTTGAAGGTTATGACCTTTCTTATTATTTGCATTGTAGGTACTAAATGATTTCTAGTATTTACAGAATAATGTGCTTTGGCAGTCATTCATGTCCAGTAACTGCTGTCACTTTGTCACTGTGATTGAGATGGAGCAAGGCAGCAAGTACCTTGAGTGATATGCAGTGTAACACACACACACACACACACACACACACACACACACACACACACACACACAAACAAACAAACAATGTAGTCTTGGGAAATGTTCGGAAACCAGAGAACTTGAAGAAAGAACACAGAAAAAATGCAGGATCAAACCCTGCAGCTGGGAGGCACCATCACTGCTGTAGTGCCCAGAAAAAAAGGTAATATCTTTTTCTTGTCACTCTGGTTGAATGTTTTGTCTTTTATATCTGTATCTTTCACCTGGAAATATGGCTATAGTGTATCTTTAAGATTTTTTAGGATATTATATATCCTATATATAATATACAATACAATCTAAATAATTATACCATAATTATATTGTTGAGTAAAGCTTTGAAAGGAAATGTATGCAAACCTTCCTATGAAAAAAAAGGGGAAAAAATGTTAGTTTAGTACCCATTTTCTGTGAGGTTAAACTTGGAATTTCACTCACTAAGGTCTGTTATGTGAGGTGACATTCCATGTCCCAAAAGCCAGATTCTTTGTCCAGGGTATGGGTCGCCAGGGCCCCCGCCCATGACCGCTACCCAAAACACATTGCACCGGACCCTTATGCTCCTTCCTGCGGGTGGTGGGCCTACGGGAAGGTGGGCCTATGTCGTTTCTTCGGGCTGTGCCTGGCCGAGTCCCGCAGGCAAAGACTCGGCCACCAGGCGCTCACCTGCGTCCCCCAACCCCAGGCCTGGCTCCAGGGTGGGGCCCCGGTGACGCCAGTCCGGGCGACATAACGGTCCTCGATATTACTTCCATAAGAGTCTTGAACCGCTCTTAGTCTGACCCGTCACCTAGAACCCGTTTGCCTTGGGAGACCCTACCAGGAGCACTAGGCCCCTGACAACATGGCTCCTAGGTTCATTCGGGTACTCAAACCCCTCCACCACAATAAGGTGGCGGTTCAAGGAGTTCAATCCCTACTTAGACTGCTGCCCCCGCGACCCGGCTCCGGATAAGCGGAAGACAATGAATGAATGAATGAAAGGTCTGTTATGTCACCTACAGCATGAGACCTTTTTCAATCATTTCAGTTCTGCACAATATTTTACAATCCTCCAGATATTACTCAAAATTGGACCAATTATTTGTCATAGAGGTTTACTTCACAGTTTAGCATTAAGAAAGCTGTTTCTTTTTTGTTCATTTGTTTGGATTATAAACAAGCAGTCCATGGAGGCTTTGTATTTTATTCAATTTTGGGAATAAAGTTAGGTGTACTATAAATTGTAGATTTTTTTTCTTTTGCATTTTTATTAGTTTAGCTTATTTATAGCCTCCAGAGTGTCCCATATGTCTAGCATCAAAGCAGAAAAAAAATAGTAAAACAAATGGTTTCATTTACAGAACTTTCTCAGCATGTTCTCATTGATTTTTCTGTTTTGCAAGCATATAAAAATATACAATACACTACATTAACCCTGTGATGTTGGACAGTCGTGTATTGTGTATTTCTTTTACACACCAGTTCTATAAACAAGAAATTAGGCCACTAGCTAGCTTACATTGATTTGTACATTCCTGTTAAAGGTGCTTGTGAGATTTTAAGTCCAAAAAATTATATTTCTGAATAGTATGGTTTGTCATGTCTGCTAATAATGTGCTAACACTACAGTAGTAATAATAGGAACAAAGTGAACACAAATTTTGCACGATACATGCACTGTAACATGTCAAACGTGAGATTTTACAGTCTGTTTTAGATGCAACATGTTTTAAGGTCACATTTTCTTATAGTCAGTTAGGCTTCTTCAAATATTTCTTCTTTATAGAAATACATGTTTAAAATTAAAAGAAGAAAAAAAATCAGCCAATACAACAAGACTGTTCAAGCTAAAGAAGAAATGTTCAGAAATGTGTTTAATAATCAAATATTTGGTTTATTGCAATCATTTAACAGGGGGAAAAACATGTAACGTTGACTATATTCAGGTATCGACTATATTCAAAATCCTTTGAATGCCAGACGACACCTACACATCTATGAATCTACTGGCATTAACACACCTACACATGCATATCTACAGCCCTATACACATATACACACATTAACACACCTACACATTTACACATACGGTTTTATGGTTGCGAAGCAAGAAGAATTCTCACGATCGTTTCTCACAAGATTAGGAGGCGGAGTTCGCACCCTGAGCATCTTTTTTTCTTTTTTTTCTTTCTTATATCCAGCTCCACAATTCGACAAAATTCCCCCCCTCCGTTCTGGTTGACACACCTGTCTCACATGCCTGGTGTACCTCTCCTGTGCCATCTAGAGATTGCTTGAAGTTCTGCTTCCCGCGCGCGTCACACGCTTGTCTGTGCCGCGCATCTAACTCGTCGCTCCACATCGAGCCGTAGTTCTCAGACGGGACTTCCATCCTCACCGCGGATTTCTTGTGAAAGCTGTGGCTCATGCGACCATGCATTTGGAATTAAACGCGGAATATCTGGCCGAACTCATGAATGCACCGGGATATTTTGCGCCTTAATTCTGACAGTGAGGTCGATTTTCAGTCCTGAGACTAAGCAGCTGAGTGCATTGTGCGGTAAAGGAGAGAGAGAGAGAGAGAGAGAGAGAGAGAGAGAGAGAGAGAGAGAGAGCGCAGGAGAAGGACGTAGATTTTTTTTGCTCTCTTTTTTTTTTTGCTCCGTTTTCGCGTTGTCGGTTTCGGGAGGATGAAATGGATGATGGTGCAGAAAGAGTTTTAAAGGGCATCGGTGCGAATGAAGCTTAACGAAGCAGAATGGACACGTTTCCACTTATCAAGGTAAGACCAGGCATTATAACAACGCAGTTTTGCCCTTTAGAAAAAAAAAAACTATAATAATATATAATAATTATTCCGACTGGTCAAATCATTTAGAGATAGCCATGTGGAACGCATCTGTGATTTTGGATTAACGCCGGATCTCTGATTTGTAACAAGAAAAGTTGTCAATGCACTGTTGAAATAATCTAAAAATAAGAGAGACATAAATGTGTGTTGGTACTGAAGAATGATCATAGATGCATTGTACGTTGGAAATTTAAGTCTGTATCCCGAATGGAGCTCACACACCGTGTCACTAGTGCCTTTTTTGTTTTTTTGTTTTTTTTTTAAATGTTTTTATTTATTTATATTTTCAAAAGCCTATATCAATTTACCAAGCTGATTCATTAACATTAGAAGCATGTGTTGCAGCACAGTGTCATACACAGGTTGAGCATCTATGAACATAATGTAGGCTAAACACATTCATCCAGAGGCAGATGGCTAGTTAAACTTATATGACTAGGTTTGATCTGCAGTTTGTAGAAAGAGCAGCGATGGCATGATGTCAATAATGGAGCTTTTCTTTAAAATATGTTTATATAATAATTCACCTGCTCAGTAGAATATTCAGTGGCAAAAGAGTATGTGCATCTGATACATGCTGCACCATTTTATTTTAGGGAGTGGTGTGTATGTGTGTGTGTGTGTGTGTGTGTGTGCGCGCGCGCGCCTGAGAGAGAGAGAGAGAGAGAGAGAGAGAGAGAGAGAGAGAGAGAGAGAGAGAGAGAGAGAGAGAGAGAGAGAGAGAGAGACTTTTATAGGGTGCTTTGTTTTTTGTTTGTTTGTTTGTTTGTTTTTTCTATGTATACCTATCCAAATCTATTGATTTATTAAAGTTTTATTAAAAATAAATAAATAAATGGAAAAATAAAAGCTAACAAACTTGCATTGAATTTACACTACAAATATCAATCTCAGAGGAAAGCAAAGTAAACCAAAACAAACATATTTTCTCATTTTTATGCTGCCTGGAAAAGCAGAATGTATGAAGGTGTTTAAAAAGGTATTATGTTTCAGCACTATTTAACACATTGCATAGTGCTTCCTCTCAGAATAATTCATTGCTATTTTTATAGTCTGTGAGCTTCTGGGATAAATATTTCTTACCACTGCTGATAGTTGACAGTCTGGTATTTTTGACATACCATTATGAGAGTTTTTTTTAACAATGCTCTATTAAATGCTATATATTGTGTTACCCTGCAGTTATTCCCTTTGGAGGAATCCTTAAAGGTTCTCTGTAGAGACCTACCACAAAGGGCTTCTCTATTTCCGTAACTAAAAATGTTCCATGTACACTTGTACAAAGCTGAGTGTTCTGTCCATCCAAAGAACTATACAGGACCCTTTTAACTATAAGGCCAAGACTTCACATTAGATGTACACTCTTGACACAGAAGAGAACCTTTCCTTGTCTCTTTGAAGGGCACATCTTTCATACCTGCAGTGTTTTTTTCCAGGATATGTGCATAAAATGTATCTTTAACATATTCGTTTTTTACATATTACACAATATTAATGTTATCGTATAAAAGATGCACAATTGTTTGTGGACACCTGACCATCATACCTATGTGCTTGTTGAAAATCCTATTCCAGATTTATGAACCCAAACCCCGCTTTGCTGCTGTAAAATTGGCCACTCTTATGGGAAGATGGTCCATTACATTCAACAACGAACGCATTAGAGAAGTCAGGTACTAATGTTGGGCAGTAATGCCTGTCACGCAGTCAGTTTTCCTATTCATCCCAAATGTGATCAGTTTGGTTGAGGTTGGGGTTCTGTGTAGGCCATGCAAGTTCTTCCACACTTTGGCTAACCATGTCTTTATGAACCTTGCTTTGTGCACAGGGGTGCTGTCATGGTGGAAGTTTGTGCTATACACTTTAGTTCCAGTGAAGGAAGACATTAAAGACATTTTAGACAATCATATGCTTCTAACTTTGCTGGCAAAAATTTGGAGAAAGCCCACATTCATAAGGGTAGATATAGTAATATGAATCATTCAGGTACTAGTACGAAATTAATAGGAATGACGTTTAGTGGTGATTGATGTAATGGTGGGAGTTGAATGCTGTCAAACTATGATTCAGTGTTTTGAATGTGGGAATAGTATAGATTGATGGATGAACTACAAAGAAACACATTTTCAAAATTGACTAACTTATATTTCTTTGGTTGTCCTTGAATTTACTTTCAGGGTTTTGTGCAGCTTGCATTTTATCTCATTTATACAACAGAGCAATTGAGGGCCTTGCAAAGAGGCCCAGCATGAGCAGTGCTGGGATTTGAAGTCACAACCTACCTATCAGGGGTCCACACCCTTAACCACTAAGCTACCACTTCCCCATTAAGCTAGATAAGAATTAGGTTCTTATCTCATACTAATGAAACACTTTCTCTCATTTACTTTGCTGAATAACCTTATTCCTTATATTGTAATACAAGTTTAGAAAGAACTTCCAAACTAAATGCACAGCAAAACAAAATTTTACTTCTGGCTAATATTGTTGGAACCTCACTATTGAACTTAGAACTGAAGCTTTTTACCCACTAGACCCAGTTTACAGAGAATGTTAGTAAGAATTTTCAAACAAAATGTCAAAAAGAAAATGTCTGGATTAAAAATTTCAACACAAATTTCAGTTTTTGTAACATCAGACAAACTACTGACAAAAATTAGAAGCGTAATAGTGTAGTGTGAATTAGGGTTGTTGTGAAAATCAATATCCAGTTTCATAAACATTTACAAATAAATTTCCAGCATTGGTTAATGCCCTGATCCAGAGCCACTTAAAAATATATCACTACGCAATAAAAGTTAACTTCTCACCATTCAGTTGTGTTAGGGGATTATCTGGATCATTATAAATAAAGGATTTAAGGTAGCTGGACCTTGTCAAATTTTCACCGAAAACCCCTGCCCTATGGTGCAATGCTTCACCTGTCAGATTCTGGAACAAGGTCCTGCATCTTTGAACACTGAGTAAAGATAATTTATTTAAATTTCATATTTAACCATCTAATAGTTTACCATTACTTGTACAGAGCACATTCAATAACAGCAGTGGGAGATCACACAATGGGGGTTCTGTACATTCCTCTACATCTCTCTTTTCTCTTAATAGGAACTCCACTCAAGTGTTAAAAGCTAATGAACGTTCAATAAATCTTTCCCTGTCATCATGCCAAGGTCAGGCAGAATAGAAGATACTATCAGTGTGAACTAAAGATGTAGTGTGACAGCTGAAGCACATGGTAGGGGTGGGGGGTGGGGGGTAGGGGTGGGGGTGGGGGGTAGGGGGTGTTAAGGGGGGGATCTTTGGGGGTTAATTGTACCATGTTTTGTGCTTTTTATGTGCATCTTTGCATCTATTATAGTTAATAGGACTGATTGTCATACCGTATTACTAGGTTCTCTGTAACTCGTGTTGGACAACAATGTAAAATACAACTGAAATTATGTAATATTGCTCAATCATGCCAAGAAATATTACAAAAGGAATTCCTGTTCTTTTTTCATGACCAGAAATTTGCTGAGCAAGGAATTGATGCCATGTAAAACCCATGCAGTTGTGCAGATTGTGACAGGTTTTTATTGATGGACTAAAATAAAATAAAATATAACACAGTGACACATATGGTAATAGTACTATGATCACTTCCTGTAATCTTATGCTATTATTCATAATCAGACAATATTGGGAGTCAGTGGATATGAACAGATTTATTCGTAAATAGGTTACACAAGAAATAAAAATCCAGTTTGTTTAAAAAATAATGCTATCCTAACTGACATAGAAGGAGACTTACTCATTTGAAGCTTTTATTGATTGGTATTAAATCATATACTTGATTACAGATTACCTATACAGATTACCTTATGCTAAATTTAAATAGTTATATGCACTAGCAGTAGCTAAGCTGTATTATTGGAAGATTTAGTTCACTCCACCCACAGGAGGTGCCCTTTTGCTTTTTTGTTGTCTTTTTTTTTCATTTTAGGCTCTATGACAGTTTTGTGGGTGGTACTGCCATTTATTATTATACAAAAAAAAAAAAATCCAATCCTATCAAAGATTTTGCTCAAAACCTGTATTTTTTTGTAAACTTTGCTTAAGGCGAGGTCCGTTGAGCGAGGCTACTCCAGAACCTCTGCTTCTGGTCTGTCTTCTTGTCTGAGGTCTTATATGAGGATATACTGATGATTATAATGTTGAGGATAAGCATAGGAATTCCTGACAATGGCAGAAAGTAACTGGAGCAGTGACACCTCAGGGACAGCGAATAGAGCACAGATGGACTGTGCCTGGCAGCCACACACTGAATTAGATGCCTCTTTTGGGATGAAGGAAAATGGTTCTCAATCTCACAGTGAAATATGAGAATCTGACCATTAGCATGTAATTTCTGCACAGCGACCCAGACAGATGAACCACATTAGAGTTGTACTTAAGAATGAGATGCAGTCTCATTTTTTAAACATTCTTCCTGAAGATACCACCGCATTCATTGAAGGGGAGAAGCAGATTGTGGCTTCAGGCTTTCGTCTTACGGCGCTGTCAATCATCCGAGGAATGAGAGACGATGACTTTCATGTTCAGCATGAGATGCTTGAATAATACATGCATTATATAAGAGTGGTCTTTTAAGTAGAAGGCTTCAGTATGTTCTGGTCAATATATGCAAACAATATTCATGTATTCAATTTCTTAATGCATTTTACTTTGTTTGTTTTGTGAACACTGGTTTCAATCTCAAGCGGTTATATTCAGAATCCAGTGACCTACATTATAGCCTGCGTTGTTTTAAAAGTTGTTAAGAGCATAGACTCAATTAAAAAAGTCAGTTCTTAATTAGATTTTTGTTATAATGTTAACACTGTATCCTTCATAACGTCCTCTAGATATTATGTTGATGTATCATCAATGTAGCATTTTGGACCAGAAAGTGATAGACTAGGCCTTTAATTAATGTTTCACACAATTTTTTAATGAGATGTGCTTATGCATTTTGCAGGCAAATAAGATGTATGTTCATGTTAAATAGCTTTCTGACTATGACTGGTCACTGTAATGATCAAAATCTCCACATTTAATCTTATCCCAAAAATTTTTCCTTGCTGCTCTTGCCTCTGGCTTGCTTGTTAGAGATCAAGATCTAGATCTGGATTTCTGTAAAGCTGCGTTGTGTCTGTGGATCTGTTGCTAAAATCTCTCAATAAAAATGAATTAAATTCTGCTCATGTACAACCCCTTAAACTCCTCTTACAATTCTCACTCCAACTGCATATTATTCCTGTTAGTGTTACAGTAGTTGCTGAATAATTCAAAAAAAGTTACCGAGTAATATTCTTCACGATGAATAAGCTGGGAATTTACTAAAGCTCAGAAACATCCCAAGGTTTCCCATATTGGCTTACATTTCTTTCCACAGTGAAAGCCTGAGACATTGAGCCCGGCTATACAGACCACACAGGCTTATTTGTAATCGATTTAAACCCTATCCCTTCAGTGAACAGTGTGGGCTGCCTTTCTAGAAATGCTTTATTAGTTAATTGCATCCAGCTGGCAGAGGCTCCTTATGGAGTTACACTGGCTTTGGATAGCCGAGTTTTCACACACGAAAAGCTCTCTGTTTTGTGATGTATGGATTAAAGTGGTAACAGAATGAGATATTTGCTTACCACAGCTGTTTCATGGTATTCACTTGAGATTAGTTAGGCTTGAAAAACAAATATTCTGCATGCTTCATCAGTGACACATGGTCAGCTGCATGGTTAATAGCTATAAATATTTATTCATTCACGGTGATGGTTTCAGCCTTTTCTGGAAACACTGAGTATGAGGTGGAAGTATACCTTGAAAGGCAGGCCAGTTCATTACAGGTGCATAGTGCATAGTGCATACACATTCACACCTAGGGGAAATTTATAGTGGCTAATAATGCTAGGGAGACAATGATGTGTCATATATAAGAAGAAATGACATTTACAGTCTTATAGTAACTGCATCATCGAACATGGAAACTTGCCTTGAAAAAGCACTCATTTACAGTGGTGTGAAAAAGTGTTGGCCCCCATCCTGATTTCTTATTTTTTGCATATTTGTCACACTTTAATGTTTCAGATAATCAAACACATTTAAATATTAGTCAAAGATAACACAAGTAAACACATCATGCAGTTTTTAAATGAAGGTTTTTATTATTAAGGGAAAACAAAATCCCAAACTACATGGCCCTGTGTGAAAAAGTGTTTGCCCCCTAAGCCTAATAACTGGTTGGGCCACCCTTAGCAGCAACAACTGCAATCAAACGTTTTCCATAACTTGCAATGAGTCTGTTACAGCGCTGTGGAGGAATTTTGGCCCACTCATCTTTGCAGAATTGTTGTAATTCAGCCACATTGGAGGGTTTTGAGCATGAACCACCTTTTTAAGGTCATGCCACAGCATCTCAATCGGATTGAGGTCAGGACTTTGACTAGGCCACTCCAAAGTCTTTATTTTGTTTTTCTTCAGCCATTCAGAGGTGGACTTGCTGGTGTGTTTTGGATCATTGTCCTGCTGCAGAACCCAAGTTCGCTTCAGCTTGAGGTCACAAACAGATGGCCGAACATTCTCCTTCAGGATTTTTCGGTAGACAGTAGAATTCATGGTTCCATTTATCACAGCAAGTCTTCCAGGTCCTGAAGCAGCAAAACAGCCCCAGACCATCACACTACCACCACCATATTTTACTGTTGGTATGATGTTCTTTTTCTGAAATGCGCTGTTACTGGGACACAGACCTTCCAAAAAGTTCCATTTTTGTTTCGTCAGTCCACAGAGTATTTTCCCAAAACTCTTGGAGATTATCAAGATGTTTTCTGGCAAAACTGAGACGAGCCTTTATGTTATTTTTGCTCAGCAGTGGTTTTCATCTTGGAACTCTGCCATGCAAACCATTTTTGCCCAGTCATGAACACTCACCTTAACTGAGGCAAGTGATGCCTGCAGTTCTTTGGATGTTGTTGTGGGGTCTTTTGTGACCTCCTGGATGAGTTGTCACTGCGCTCTTGGGGTAATTTTGGTCGGCCGGCCACTCCTGGGAAGGTTCTCCACTGTTCCATGTTTTCGCCATTTGTAGATAATGGCTCTCACTGTGGTTTGCGGCAGTCCAAAAGATTTAGAAATGGCTTTATAACCTTTTCCAGACTGATAAATCTCAATTACTTTCTTTCTCATTTGTTTTTAAATTTCTTTGGATCTCGGCATGATGTCTAGCTTTTGAGGATCTTTTGGTCTACTTCACTTTGTCAGGCAGGTCCTATTTAAGTGAGTTCTTGATTGCGAACAGGTGTGACAGTAATCAGGCCTGGGTGTGGCTAGAGAAATTGAACTCAGGTGTGATAAACCACAGTTAAGTTATGTTTTAACAGGGGGGGCAAACACTTTTTCACACAGGGCCATGTAGTTTTGGATTTTGTTTTCCCTTAATAATAAAAACCTTCATTTAAAAACTGCATGATGTGTTTACTTGTGCTATCTTTGACTAATATTTAAATGTGTTTGATTATCTGAAACATTAAAGTGTGACAAACATGCAAAAAAATAAGAAATCAGGAAGGGGGCCAACACTTTTTCACACCACTGTAGGTCCTGTTATAATCCTAAAATATAAAATGTAGGCATTTGATTAACTTGCTGGCTTATTATTGTCCTATTTATTTTCCAATTAGTTAATTGAAAACCCTTGACTGGCAGTGTACATAAAAGAGACAACATGACTGGACCATTTTGTACATAGTTGGACCTAAGACCACATGCGAAGAACCAACATGAACACAACAACATGAGTACAAAAAAGCAGCAGTGCACATGGCATAGTTAAGACATCAGCACCTTTGTAGACATCTTGCCTATTGGAACACCGTGTTCAGGAGCAGCAAGCTTTAGGAAAGTGTTAAAAAACAGTCTTGCTTCATGGAGGCAGAATGAAGGGCTACTTGTACAGCAGAGAGGCGATAACATTCAGGCTTGGCTGGGGATGTGGGCTCTACGCAGAAGCTGTAATTTAGAAGGGATCTCAGCCTTATCAGCTGGTGTCCTGGTGTTGGGGGAAAAATGCTTAGAAAAAAAGAGAAAGAACCCAAGGGATGAGTCATTTTGCAAAGGAAACTCGGCTGAAAACTTGACTAGTGTCCAGGAGAAACCTCTTGTTAATCACAGGGTAACATCAAGTACTGAGGAAGATGCTGAATGGAGAGTGTGGAAGGTCAGAACAGTATGTATTAATGTGCTTATGTATGTGCATAGTGGAGCAATAAGACATGTGTGCTCATTGACCAGCTAATGTTTTTCCTGTAGTCTCAGATTCCTGTACTTGGCTTCCTGGAGTGAAATCCCATGTGGTCTACTGGTGTTGTAGCCCATCTGTCTCAATTGTCAATATGTATGAATTCTGCTCACCACATTTGTATAGAATAGTTATTTGTTTTTGTCACCTTCCTTTCAGCTCAAACCAGGCCACTCTAATGCCTAACCCCTCTAATGCCTAAAAAGGCATTTCCAAGGCATTCATGTACTTATGTATTACTATCATTTATATCAAGAAAGCAGACAAAACAAATGGTTACAGAAGAAATTGCTTTTATTACATGTAAATGGCAACAAGTTTGACAGTTTCAAAAGAAGAGCATAGGTGGGAAAAAATAGTAATTAATGATTGTTGGAAAATGATTAGTGATTGGTCAATGAAAACAATAGTGATGTGATCAGTGATTGGCTGATAGGAACAATGCTGATAACTGATTTTGTGAAACTGTATCATAATGTGCCTGCTTGGTCCTCCACAGGCAAGGATGAAGAGACTACACATTATATTGGTTTTAACTTGTTTTAGCATTTATAAATGACCTGCAGTCCTACAATAGAGCAATATATTGCCCAGCCTTATTCACTTCACAGATTCATTCACAATATTCAAGTATGCTTGAAGTTTTTCTAGGTCAGTTCAATATAATTATCAACCCTAGCTGCATGTCTGTGTGTGGATGCTATCTTTTCCTGTTTGTATTGTCCTCTTTCCTGCTGTGTTCTTCATGTGTAGCCACAGGAAGATAGTCCATAATATTGGCAATTTTGGTGATTTTCACAGCTCATAATGATTGTATTTGTAACCTTGTCATAATATAATAGCTGAAATGATTTGTCTCTTTTGTGTTTATTTTCGCTTTGTATACATTTAACTGTGAGACTGAAACGAAATGAAAATTTTTATAATTTTATAACACCACGTAAAAATGCTCATTACATATGGAAAGTGAGTTCAACAAATTAAAATCTAATCTGAATCTCAATTTTTCTATGATATAACTATGATCTATTTAAATTTTTTGATGTATGGCACTGAACTGAAGATGATCCCAAGGAGTTGTACTTCCAGGTTCTGTGCACAGAACTGAGGAAATAACAAGCCTAGAAAGCTATATATATATATGTATATATATATATATATATATATATATATATATATATGTATGTATATATATATATATGTATGTATATATATATATATATATATATATATATATATATATATATATATATATATATATATATATATATATATGTATGTATATATATATATATGTATATTATATATATATATATATATATATATATATACATATATATATATATATATATATATATATAATATATATATATATATATATATATATATATATATATATATATATATATATATATATATAAAGGCTTAAGGAGTTCGGAAACCAGAGCTCCATGTGCGGCAGCTTTGCACCAAGTCATGTATTAAGAGAAATAAATCCAGAGCCTTCGTTGAAACTACTATGGTAGAAAAAGGATTTAAAAACCGACACTGTTGTATTTGTCATTTACAGTCTACTGGTAAAACTCCCACTTTTACATGTACAAAGTTTTCTGTCATCTCTCACTAGCGTGGGATTGATCAGCATGTTTCTGTCAGATAGACAAGCACAAAGATGAGTTTTGACAGTCTGGGAATAATCCCCGGATGAGTTTATGTCATAGTTCTTGTCTCACTAATCCAGCTGACATCCAACGCCCAACGCTTTTGTAAAATATGCTATTATCAGAGCACTGCATTTGCTTGAATTCGGAAACAATAAAAATAAAGTCATAATAAAAAGTCATGAAATAAAATAACGTCATAATAAAGTTTAGATAATAAAACAGATTCAGTTTTGTTTATTTTTATGAAATTTCATGGAAAGACTTTAATTTAATGCCAGTCTATAACACAGACTGTTGCTCAACTCTGACTAAAAAATACTGAAAATGAACACAATGCAATCATGAAGATTCAGGAGCATTTGTTGCCTGAACCGAGCCAGCTTATATGACTATGGCACAGAGCCTGGAAGGATATTTCTCTTGAGGTAGAGTAGGGAAGAGTGCTAATACACAGTTTGAAAAGATGAATCACAGTGCGGATCGAAAAATATTGCATTTTATTCTTTTGCGACGATTTTCTTTTTCATATATAGCACACCAGATACCTTATTATACCTGCCACAGATGCTCATAAATGCTCATGAGAAGATATTATTAGATGTGTAGAAAGCATGAATGTATACATTTATAGTGTTAGTCTATAGTTTATAATATACATTATACATTATAATGTTGTTCTTAAGAGCATTATACTATAGCACAGATCTTGTATGGTATCTGCTCCGTAAGTTATACAGAAACACAGTCTATTGTGCATTATTCTTATTATTTAATAATTTATTAAAGTAAAATGCTTAAAGTGTATATTTGCCTCTGTAAAGTATTGCTAAAGGAAAAAAAAGGATGCTAAATGAAATGTGTTCTAAAATGTGCTTGTAATACACAGTGAATATACGAGTAATAGGAACTGCTACTATAACCTCTTTTGAGTTTATAATTAAGCTCCCTTGATAAAGATCTCTAGATAAAGATTTGTGCTACTTTAGAAATGAAGTGTCAGAGTTGTAGATGGCTTTTTAAACATCATTTTGACAAACAGTAGGACAGTAGGATAGTTTTTTTGCATCTTAATACTGGCTGGCGTTCGAAAGAGTTGAGTCCTCAACATTTATCTCTCTTAATGCATTCAGTGGCAGTAGTACTAAACATAAATCTGTATAATTGTCTGTCAATGAATAAGGGGAAATTAATTTTGTAGAAATTTCTTTGAGTTTATATTGAAGGATCAGTGTAGAAATACAGAAAAAAAACATGCTGCTTTTAATTGCTTTTTTTAACCATTCATTGATTCCTTTACTTGTTATTTAAAAAAATAATACCCAAAAAAACAAGAAAGCCACTACATTAGACAATAAATAATATAAAACTGCAAATAAATAAATAAGCAAATAAATAAGCTAATAAATAAATAAATGCACTCACCTAATTAAGGATTTATTTTACAAAAACTATATATTATTAATGCATATCATAATCTGGAGGATTTTTCTGGGGTATTTATTTATTTATTTACTTATTTATTTATTTATTTATTTATTTAAATTGTCATAGATATGACATTACTATAAAAAATGAATGTAAAACTTTGGAAATATGTAAACCCCTTGCCTATGCAACACAGACTCCTGTAGGTCTCTTTTTTTAGAATCATACCTCTTTTATTGGATCTATAGCAGTGCTACTCTGTGACTTACACACCTTACAGAAATGTGATATGAACCGTGAACTCATTGCTCATGCTGTCCCTCTAACATAAACGCTTATACTGCTTTATTCTAGTATAGTCTAATAATTATAGTCTTGTACTCATGTAGACATATACAGTAAAAAACACAAGTGTCCCTCGATATTTTCCAGCATTCTTGAGTTCTGTCAAAATGACAACCATGTGACAGAAGCACAAGCTACGAAACATCAGTCCAGCACCAATGACTGCTGAAGTCTGACATTCACTGTGGCTCCATGCATGACTCATCGATGCAAATGGAGGGGGAAAATGCAAACGTGGCCGTATATATATATATATATATATATATATATATATATATATATTAACCAACTTGCCATTTTGCAAGAAAGTCCTTGACAAGTCAATACTGATCTGTGTCAACTAGAACAGTCTTCTGAGTTTGATCTTTTTGCAGATATGAAACACAGAGAGGTTTCACCTCTTTGCATCCAATTTACAGGCTCTCTCTCCTGGGATTTTTCTGCCAGGTTTGAGATTACTGCTTGTCCTGGTAGCGTCTTAGTTTCCACTTCTCCTGCCATTGAAGACTATAATGAGAGAGATATGTAACCCACTTTGATCAGGCATGACTTTCAGAACAGATTTCACAAGGAAGCTTATGCGTCTTCACAACTGGCACTATGAATTATGAAATAGCTATGGCATTGATTTCAGAGAGATGATATAATAATAATAAAAAAAATAAAAAAAACCCTAACTTCTCAATTTTTTTCAAGAGTGTTACTTGTGCTGCACTACAACAGCAAAATCAATTGGACACAGACATACCCTTCCTCCGTTTAGTCATTGACATCTGATCCGCAATAAGGTCATCTTACTCCAATGAAATGCTTTAGCTTGTAGGGACAACAATGTTGAAACTTGATTAAAATTCAGACTGCTTTGTATTATTTATTTATTTATTTATTTTTGGGGATGGGTTAAAATGTATAACCTAGCACTGTTAAATTCTCGATTCTGATTGGTTGGAAGGTGGTGATTAATTTTCTATAGCTAATCAGTGAATAGTTTCTGCTGCAAGCTGCTTCTTCTCATACATTATTGTTTCTATAGTAACAGCTTATGGATTTAAAAGTGTGTAATTGTAGACATGGCGAACCTCCTGTAACGAAGGAGTCTCCAATGTCAGCTCTTTGTAACAGTTAAACTTAAAGCTGTATGTTTTTCAACATAGGCTTCAAGACTTCAAGCCAGCCGGCTTAGCGGCTTCTCATTAAGCCAGTCATTAAGAGAGCAAAGAGATTAGCGAAGGAACAAGTGCTTATAGGTGTTTAATCAGTAATATAGGTAATTGCTAGCAAGGTACTGTGGTAAGGGAAGAATAAAACACTTCACAACGTGCTAGAAAACATTCACCTTTACGACGGTAACACCACACCATCGCATTGCTGATTCTTTTCCTGTAGCTGTTATGTTTTATTCCTTTAATGCTGAAATAAAAGAGCTGTAGCTAAAGATATAGTGTTTTTCTGCCCTTCACATGTCAGTGTCCATGTGTTATTCTTTCAGCACATATTTTTTTCTGATGTTTTTAAAACGCGTAGGTACTGTCAGTGTCTTAAACATTCAGCAAGGGGATTATGCATGTGGGTAGAGAGCTAGAGAACTGCCAGAAGACTTCCTGCACATATGGTGACTACCGTGCAGCTTCATGACAACTCAGAAACAGCTTCTCATTCTAAAAGCAGGTAGTGTTATGTAATATATTAAGATGCCTGGTAAAAAACAACTGTTATGAACAATTGGTGGTAGTGTTATTAGCTAAATTACCTTGCAGAAAGACGTGATAATTGGCAAGCAGGAATTATGTTAGATTATTTTCAAAGACATATCAAAGAGCTATTTACTCACAACTAAAGAAAAAAACAACAACACAATGTCAGCTCATGTTATTAACAACGAGATATCCCTGTTTCCATTGAATTTTTGTTTTTAAGTTATAGGAGACAAACCTGGGTCTCTAAGGCTCAGTTTCTTATCTGGAATGTCCAATTTGAAATATTACTCACAGCTGGTGTTTTCCAAAGTGGCTCTTAACCTATAACCATGTCTCTGCAAGAAAAGAGTCCCAATGAATAAGTTCTTGTAAAGCAATGGTTAAAAACAAAGTTTTGTTACACAATGAAGACATTATTTTTGAAATCAAAAGATGAATATGAGACAATAGATCAGAATTTCAGCTCATGTTTCCTGATATTTACAGCTAGATGTGCTAAACAGTTTTGAACATGCCACCTTTGTTGGTAGAGCATTCAGTTTTTGGGTTAGAAAAATAAAGAAACAGCAAATAACTTGGTTAATAATATTTGGTTGCATAGCCCTTGCTTATAATAACTGCATCACGTCAGTGACCCACTGATTTCAGTAAACTTTTGCATTCTTCTTTTGTGATGCTTCTCCAAGATTCTTTAAAATCATATTTGTTTTGGGAGATGTCTCCCTTCAGCTGTCTGTGTTTTGGTTCATTGTTTGTCATACTTGCTGCATGATGAATTTTCTCCCATTTGGATTGGATGCATTGATCTGTATATTTTACAGAAACATATTTACAGAATTTTCTGTAAATTTCTGAATTCATTCATGAGTTCCATGATCAATAAAGCCTTCATGCAAGCTCAAGCTCAAAGCTTGTATGTTTTGGATGATGAGCAGATTTTATTTCTCCACACTTTGGACTTTCCATCACTTTGGTAGAGGTTATTCTCAGTTCCAGAACTTTTGTAGCTCGTCTCTGTATTTCTTTGTGAGTTACAATCTTGTCTACTGAATCTTACTGCTGATGAGTGGATTGCATCTTATGGTATAGCCTCCCCAAGTCTTCTTCCAGTGGTGGTTTGTGATGTGTTCACCCCTGCCCTATGGAGGTTGTTGATTATGTCACTGGCTGTTGTTTTTGGGTTTTCTTCACAGCTTTTAAAATGTTTTTGTCATGAACTGCTGTTGTTTTCCTAAGAGGACCTGTTCGATGTGTGACTATTACTACACCAGTGGTTTCTTTCTTTGTCAGAACATTCCAATTTGGTGTATTGTCTATGCCCAAGTGACTCTGAATGATTTTCCATATGGTGTGCTTTTCTCCCATAGGCAACTCTCTGGTCTTTATGTCTAATCCTTTTTAGACATTGCATATGTTCTAGACATTCATAGTTGTTGAAACATTTGTTGAAAAAATAAATCTATCAAGACTAGACCTCTAATCTTGACAGAATGTGTAAATTAAACATAAATTGATTGTTTGGTGTACAAATTACTCATAAGCAGCTATTAAAATCATTTAATAATGTCATTTATTATTCATCCAAAAATTCATTTGTATGATAATGCAATATTATGTGAGTAATTGAACTTTTAGATAACTAGATTGCCGTTTGGTCAATAATAGTAAAAATAAATAATAACAATAACTACTCATTCATTGTCTACCGCTTATCTGAGCTATACTTGGGTCACGGGGAGCCTGTGCCTATCTCAGGCATCATTGGGCATCAAGGCAGGATACACCCTGGACGGAGTGCCAACCCATCACAGGGCACACAAACACTCTCATTCACTCACACACTACGGGCAATTTAAAGACGCCAATCAACCTACCATGCATGTCTTTGGATTGGGGGAGGAAACCAGAGTACCCGGAGGAAACCCCCGAGGTACGGGGAGAACATGCAAACTCCACACACACGGCGGAGGCAGGAATCAAACCCCCAACCCTGGAGGTGTGAGGCAAACATGCTAACCACTAAGCCACCGTGCCCCCAACAATAACTACTATTAATTATTATTATGTTTTTATTATTATTGTTATTATACCTTTTTGTCCTTTTGCACATATTAAAAATCACTTATAACTAATTTTAAAACAATCTAAGGAACAATAAGAACAAATTCAGGATATATGGTAATACCACTACTACTATAATAATAATAATAATAATAATAATAATAATAATAATAATAAGAAAATAGTTAATACCATTTGTCCTTTTATACATGGAAATAAAACAATATATCCATTTAAGTAAATAATAAAAATAGTAATGTATAATAATAATATTAATAATGTAGGAAAACAGGAATAAGTGTGCATAAAAACAGAAGATATACTGTACATATAGTTCCTCTCAAATAAAAACAGCAAATAAAGAAAAAACCCTTATGCAACTATAAAAATAGACATTAAATGAAAGAAAGAATATAAGTATCTGGTACATCTGATGATTTGAATGTAAGGGGTTTGAGTTTCTTATGGGTTTTTAGCTGCCCAAAGCCGTTCCCCTACATAGAACCTTTAAAGGTTTTCCTTAAAGGACACATTTACTATTTCTTTAGGTCCTTTAGGCACAATGTAAACCTAACCAGATTTATGTAGGCACTCATTCATGGCATAGCTAAGCTTCATTTAACTCGCATCTCAGCACTTTTACACTATTGCCCGGTCAGGTTACCCGTTCTTACAGGCAAAGCATTTAGTGGACAGGGCTGTGGAATGGTTCAACAGAGGGAGCAATCAATAGGAAATGTGAAAAGGAGTGCATTTTAGATTCTACTTGGATCCAGATATGTGTCAACAGATCAGGAAATTACTCTGAGATAGCTGCAGTCTGGCAAGCTGCATCGTTGTAACCTGCAATGTTGATTTAACAGCACTAAATAATACAGCAGCCTGCTGTGCTCTGGGACACATGTCCCTGAAACAATAATGCCATTGCACTGTGGCTGCTTTGTACACCATTGCATTACACTTTAATGAGGCCTATGGCTTTTAAACCTGCATTTTTTGGGGGTGAGCGTATTTATATGGTTCCATGTTGCTGACAGCACAGTGCTACTCATATGTCCCTACTAGGGATGTCATTTTTGGGCTCTTGGGTTTTTCTTTATAGCTCTAACAGCCTAGTACACCAGCTTTTTTCTCTCTTTTTCAGGACAGTCTAAAATGTCCTCAAATGGTTGCATTGGCTATACGTAGTGCTTGTGCAATGGCTCTGAAGGATTTTCTCTCTTTTCTCAGCTTCAAAATGGCTTGCTTCTCTCTAATATAGAGCTCTCTGTTCTTCAGGTTGGTTTATCCTCTTTAGACATTTTAGATATAATTTTTTGTATATTAGATGTTTAATGCCCCATATATCTGCATCTGTATTTGGATTTAAACTTAAAGTAGGCATGAACTAATCCAGGAAATTCTTCTTATTAAGTATGAGATGTACTAACTCTACCCGTTTGCAAAAAAAAATAAAAAACAATGCAATCTGTAATATTGTTATTGATTAGCTTCTAAAATATAAATATAAAAGTTGCTTAATTCTGAACTTACCAGATGGTTACTAAGGATGTTGTAAATGCATTCTTCTTTTCTTACGCACATCTAGAAACATTTCTAATGAAAAAATAAAACAAAAGAAAGAAGCAAAAAAATTATGTAACTTTATTTGCATTTGTTTGAAACATATCCGTTCATTCTGGATAATGATAATGTATTTGTTTTCAATTACGTGCTTTCTCTCTACACTCTCCGTAATGAAGCTAACAAACTGTACTTTTCCCTGTTGCTGGTGTGCTACCATAAAGAAACTTTATTATTTGTGTCTTCAGTATCTATCCTTCACCTGCAAACAAATATAGTGTACTTTTAAAACTAGTTAAACATACATAATTGGACCTTAAGGACCAGATTGTATACAAACAGATGAAAACACTATGATTGAACAGAATGACATTTAAGCTACTCATTAGTACCTTTACACTTTGCTCTAAAAGCTAATTAAAGTTTCACTACAATCATTTTCACAGGTACAAAAAAAATCATTAACATCTAATAGAATTATTTTTAAGAGTCTACCTTAGCAAGACACATTATTTGTAATTGCTACATTAGAGTGATAATATAGCTCATTACATACCCAAGTAAAACATGCTGGAGATTTGTGTGAAGGTATTATATTGTAATGCTTTCAGTTTTTATCACAGTTACCATCATGGGACTCATTATTACACACATAAAGCAGCCATTTTAATGGTATCAATAAAACTAAGAGTGAATAGAGTTTAGCAGGAAAATGTCTCCTGAATTGACTCATTTGTACTGGTTTCTGCACTTTAAAAATATTTTCAAATCTTCAGTCAATTGGCAGCATTTAAATGCTTCCTTGTTGGAAACACATGCGTAACTGACTTTGAATAAAGTACAGATTAATAACTCTCCTGAGCAAAGAGGACGCTGTTCATGCACTGTTTGCATGTCGAGCTGAGGATTCATCCCACTCCAGTTGCAGGCTGAGGGTGATTTCAGCATGACAACATGAGTTCACTCTAAAATAGTATTATTCTTATCCACAGTTAACGGGATTCTGCATGCTTTCTCCTAGTCGCCTGAACTGCAGGTTCATCTCTGTATGTGCTCCAATCAAATCGGGTTATTAAACAGTCTTTAAGAACAATTACTGCTCTCTGTCGTGCTGTTTGTTCACTCCTGCTGCCTAATGTGATGCTAGTGCCAGATTCTGACACGCTTTCATTGCCGTGGCTTGTCTCACCCTCCAGACCTGCCTGATTCATCTTGATGCTCTACTTCTGCTTAGAGTATCTGCATTTGTGACTCAGTTTCTGTTGTTGTGGATAGTCCCACATGGATTTGTACCTTCCCCCAAAACACTGTTGCTTTACTACATCTGCTTACTGTAGACATTTGCCTAAATACTGCTGCTATAATCATAAATACTGTCCCACATTCATCTCAGCATTCTCATCCACATTGTTCTCATACTGAACATTCCTTCAGTACTTACTATTTGACTTTATCGTACACATTAGAAGAGTAATAGTTTATGGCTTTCCTTTTGAGCCTGGTTCATTGCATGCTTTCATTTTGTCATGACAGAGTAGAAATCGACATGTTCATCTGGATGAATATTATTGTCAAACATGCCAGGTAAATAACACTGAATTGAATTCAGTAATAAAATCTAATTTGTTTATCACTTATTTGCTTATTATGGAGGGAGATGATAAGAATCAAGGCCTAACAGTTAACCAAATTCGCTGGGACAGAGGGAGAAGGACATCTTGCTTTTTACAAAATGAGAACACATTGTTTTGTATTATTATAGACTCCATGAACTGCATAGACCAGAAGTGTGTTCTACAATACAAAAAAAAAAAAAATCATTAAATCCATTTATTATTATTGGCTTTAGATTATGTGGCTCATCTGCCAGACAAGTAAATCGACGATTATCATAGAAACAATATTACTTTGAGTGCATTCCTAAAAACTGATGATATAAATTACATCTGAAACTACTGTGTTCCTGTTATAGAAAAGTAATAAACACTTCCTGACCAATCAGATTTAAGATTTCAACAAGACGTGTGGTATAATGTATAGTAACAATTTGTGATTCCACTGAAGTTTAAGATAAATTGCAGTGTCTTAGTTCCAAGCAGGGCAATTCACATTGATACTAGATAAACATCTGTATTACTTGCCTGCCATGGCATTTATAAGCAGAGCAATGCGATGGTAGCTGACACGTGTAGTGTAAATGGAATAATTTCTACATGACTGCTATTCTTCTTTTTAACAAATGGAGGTTCTTGTTTTTTCCCCCTCCACATAATAAATGCAGCCTTGCTATTTGTATAAATTGTGGATTTAACTCTGCAATGTTGTGAGAAGAGCCCTGAGGCACTGTAGCATGCATTTAGGTTAAACTTATTCTCAGCAGAGCTTAAGTGCATAATATGTAAGGAAAGTTCAAGTGATGTTTTCCTAGAGGAAAATGCAACAGTACAGCAAACTCATTCATATTCAGAAGCTGTAAATGCACTGGATATACGCGGCTGGTTTAGCAGCGTAAACTTTTGATTTTATTTATTTTTTCCACCATCAACTTCAGTAAAAAGGTGTGCATGTACCCTTTGCTGGTTGCTTAATTCTAGCATCGATACACAAACTTTGTACAAATGAAAGACATTTTCTTTGTGAGTCATAAAAAAATAGTCCTGTTGTTACACCTCTTTATATTATAGTGCCAGATGGGAAATACCAAATTGCAGTCGGGCTCAGCTCATCTTGCAGTCACTGTAAGAAGCGTTGCTGCAAACTACGACTAGTGAATAGAGATAATTTAATGAAACGCTGTGAGAGCACTTTATACTCCTTAAAAAGATTGCCTCTGCCTCTATAGTTGCTGGGCTTAGCTCTATTTGGTGAAGCTTGAGAAAAGTGGGTGCATCATATTTGAAAAACACCATATCCATAGTGAAAAGAGATATCTAATATGAATTCCAAAGCACTGAAGAAGGCCTTGAGTGGGAGGAGGGGACAAGCCAAGGGATTTGAAGCATGGATTAGAGGTTTCCTGCCACTAGGATGCCACATTCAGTGGCTTGCTAATGACCTGGTTAGCCTCGAATTTCCACACCCGAGTCCTCTGTTGATGAGCGCAAGTGGACCGGGCCAGCAGGTTGGCATGACGATATGAAGAATATGACTTGTTATTGAGTTGTCAGACATGGCAAAGTTGGCTAGAAACAGATCTTTGCTCTGAAGTCTATTAGAAGAGAGGTCTCACAGCAAGGCTGTCAGTAGAGCAAAGCTCAAAATCAGATTAATTAGCACAAGGCACATGACTTGTGGCTCATCTGCAGAGATGGTAGAAACCTCTTGTACTGATCTGCAGCTCTCTCCTATCTTTTGTTTCTCATGCATTAGAATATTTGGTAAAAAGGTTGCACATCATCTTCACAAATACACTGAGTTGTTATTTATCTCTGGTGTATTTGAATGGTTGCATGTGGGCAGTATCTCTGAAAGACTGGAGTGATTTACAGGTACCTGTGGGTGGGAAGTTAGGAAACAGGAGAGTTATATTGTTTAATCAAACTGATTACATAAGTTGTGATGCTTATTAACTATGACTCTTCACACACAAATGCTTTCAAAGTAGTCACTGGAGTTTACTTAATTATTATTTGTTTGGTTATTTGCATAGGTTTACTGTAAGTCCATGTACTCATACAATATATTAAATCTTTGCTAACTGGTGGGTGGGAACTGGACAAGATTAAATTAGAGGGAACAAGCAGGGAAAAAATACAAATGCTTGATGAGACTTTGCAATGCAATACTATATGGTATACATACACAAACTACTCTCAAGGGGCAACACAAAACAGATGGACACAAGCAGATAGCAAACCAGGGGGATGGAGGTGGATACAGGACCAAAAAGCAAAATAGTGGAAACTGCAATGTGAAAGGTGAAACTGTGACACTTTCACTTTGTGAGAAAAAGTGTTTTAGCTAGCAAGGATTTAGGCAGACGGTTTTTACTGCCACATTAGCAAGAAAACAGTGTAGTGAAAAAAATAAATAAAAAAGAAATTTACATGAATTTCAATATCAAATATCTTGATGTTGATTGGTGAAATATGTGACTGCCACATATACTGTATATTAAGCTTTATGTTTAACTTATTATACGCTTCTCAAAACCCAATATTTGAATCTATCTATCTATCTCTCTCTCTCTCTGTCTCTCTCTCTCTCTCTCTCTCTCTCTCTCTCTCTCTCTCTATATATATATATATATATATATATATATATATATATATATATGTATGTATGTATGTATAGCACTGCTTGCTTCCTACTTTTCACCTTATGACACTGTGTATTCATTTAAAGAGATTCAACCCTCACGTGCTTTAGTGAAGTTTTTCTCTTTCATTTAAAATGTATCAGTTGTATTACATTACATTCCTAGTAATACCGTACCTAATGATTTGTATTACATACTTTCAGTTAAATTGTATTAAGGGCAAAGTGAGTTACACAAAGAGCTGATGGAAATGGCATGTGATAAGCCATTAAACTAAGGAAAGTCAAGTCTGTTCTATTGCAATGGCTTAGGGTAATGGCATAGGGTAAGATTGTAATATGACATGCAGGATATTAAAATATCAAATAGTTTACATTAAAAGTCCATTCCATACAAGTGTTAAAGTCACACATTGAACACAAAAGGCTTGACTCTGTTTTAGATAGAATGGAAGGTCTCTCATTAAATAACAATGCATTATGAGTCATGACTTGGGAAATGAGGAAAATGACCTAATTGTTTATTTGTACATCAAATAAGTGCAATTATATAACCTTTGTATTCCTGATGCAACTGTTTTAATTGGAACCTAGAACAAAACATGCATCAAAAATGTCAGTTTTCCAAACTAACATGCACAAAAAAGCAAACAAATTATAATTGCATTTTAGTCAGCAAATAAAATATACAGAATATAAAATATACAGAGGACAATAGACTTATGCTTCCTTGTGCATGGTGAGAGTGGGCCACCCTGCTAGATATACTGTAATTATCTCCATTTCTAATCTCTGCCAATATTACTTCTTCAGGTTTAAAGAAGCATTATTTTATAGTTCTTATTTGTTTGGTAAAGTTTTTCATTTTTGAGATCATGCTACAACTCAATAAACCATAACTGCTGACTTCAGTTTGACAGTATAAAAGCTCACAAGATTAGATACTTAATGTGAAGTCTTGCCAGTCTGCTAGATATAAGTTTTGAGCTTTGTGAGCACGACATAGCCACTGGAATTCAAACACACACACACACACACACACACACACACACACACACACACACACACACACACACACACACACTGTTATATATTAAATTATTATATTGGACTATGTTTTGGAATTGTTAATAAAGGCATTCTGCGCATGCCTCTCTTGTTTGAGTCTGTTAAATTACATACATGCAGTATGTCTTGCTAGACAAATATAAAACTAGCTAGAACTTGATTATACCCAACTAAAGTAAGTAAAATGAATTTTCCTTTATTACATAGTGTAATAACTATGCTCACTGGATTAACTTTATTAAATCTGCCCATTTTTCTACGCAGAACCTGCTGCTTGTTAGAGACACAGCTGAAGCTGCATTTTCCTTTTGCTTTGAAATATCTGCAAAGGTGAAAGGCTTTGGGAAGCCATTGGTGTGATTTTTTTAATTTTTTTTTTAAAGAACTGGTGACACAAAATTTTTTAGAATTAATTGTCATTTCAGTAAATCTAATATTAACAATAGGAATATAGTAACAGTGTATGATATTATATAGAATGTATTATATAGTAGAAATATGTATTAATTTAAAGACTAAGACTAAAATTATGGCTATATATTAATGTTATATAAATATGCAAATTGGATCAAAAAGATATTTAGCTCCTCAGTCGACTAAATCTGCGTAAGAGACAGAATGGCAAATCCTAGAAGTACTACTGTTCAACTGGTTTGGACTAAATGGCCTAAAATCTGTTAGATAGGATGTAGGATGGTAGTCTGGATTTAAGCGTCAATCTTTAGTATTTACCTGTGAGGGAAACGGGGCCTAATGAGAGTGAATAAGTAGGCATATCTGTGCTCAGCATAATCCGTCCTGAGAGAAAAAAAAGATCTGCGCCTGCTGCTCGAATGAGCTTTGCTCTGCTTTGCTCAGTGAATGATGAGTGGGGGCGGTGTAATTATAAAGACATCTTGTCTTGACTACCTGCCAGAGAGGTATAAAGTGTATGGTGCATCACAGCCTTGACCATACGGCGTCCTAAAGGAGCTTACATGTGTTTTTTTTCCTGTAAATAAGCTTCTTGGTGTTACTTCTCTAAACAGTCAGATCCTAAAGTAGCTTTAGGGGTGGAGATTCTGCTAGAAAATCCGTTGCACATGGGAAGTATACAGTAAAAACAGAATTCTGGCACTGATTTACATGTTCCCTGTGCCAGAAATGTCTCTATATGTAATTTTTGCATATATAAACCCTGCGAAGGCAGGTCACGGTAATTATGATTCATGTCAGGTTTTGTTTATAACTTGCTGGATTCATGAGGAGTCATAGGAGGCAAAAGGCAAGTCTTGTGTATATTTATTAAAACCTTACAGCAGTTTTTAATGCTTCCACCAATGACTGGTAGAGTCATTATGTTTTTGGGTTGTCCGTCCATTTATCTGTCTGAGATTCTTTTTAGCACAATATTTCAACAACGAATGGTTGAATGTTTGTTAGTAAATGTTTTTTTGTTTTTTTTGTTTTTTAAATTTGAAAACAGGAAATGACAAACAGCGAGCAAAAATGCATCAGGCAAAGTGCATGAATCATTAATTATCTCTCTAAAGTAGCAGGACAATAGATTGGCCAAAATATCTAAATATGTCACTTTCAAATTAAAGCAATCATGATGTCACAAAAAGCGATGTCTATCATACTTTACCAAAAAGCATACTCAAAAATAAGGATAATTTTTTCCAAATCCATGATTTCATGATTGACATATTTATTCATTCCTGCACTGGAGGCAGACACACTTCTCAATCGACAAGACACTGGCAAAGGGAGTAGAGGGAAATATTTATGCAACCATCTGTGGACATATAGTTTTATTTCAGCCTGAGTGGTCTCTAGAAACTGATTATCATATAAAATAATATAACCACAATAAGGTTTACGTCCGATATGTAAATACAGTAAAGCACAGGTCATTTCTGCACATTAACTCAAGTAGCATAGTATCAAATGTATCTCTCCTTACAATCAAGTACAAGATTTTTGTTCTGTGTCCACCAAAATGTAATGACTCACTATTTTAAGTTAAATTATCTCTTTTTGGACATATTATCTCATTATTTCTTTTCATTTTTAACCGTCCAACCTAGTATTAAGAGTAATTTATTGAATATTAGCTTAGAGTTCTTATGAAGACACTGTTTTTTTTTTTACATTTGTATCAACTGTCTTTATGATTTATGATTGGTCATCTGCTTAAAGCATTTAGACACGGTAGGTCAAATTCAATACTAACAAAATTGCTATTGATCATTATGAAATTTGTTAATATAAATGTTTGAAATCTAATCTGTCAGAATTACAAGATAATAATTCAATATAATGGGGATTTAAGTGGAAATAATGAGATATTAAGTCAAAATTATGACATAGCACTTCATCATTCTTTGTGGCTCAGGGATTTCCTAGGAAAATGGTCCTGGTGATAAGGAAAATAATAGTTTCAGGACCCATATCTTACACAAAAAAAGTCTGACAGATTTCCTTGGATTTCATATCAGATGAAAAGCTGCAAATGCCAATTCTGCCTCTGATTTTACCATTTGGAAACTTCCAAATGAGCTGGCTTGTGTCAATTTCTAGCTCATGTTTAAAGCATAGATGACACAATGCTAGTTGCCCAAAATCTCTTGACATGATCAAAGCCTTAATTATGCTGTGCATGCCACAGCACCAGACTTGTGCTTTGAATGCTGCTGAATGTGGTTGAAACATAACGTGCACAGATTGTAGACGTTTCGTATTGTTATATTGAGGATTTCTTTAATTTCATCCTCTTTAGGAGCACCATGTTCACTTGCTGAAATTCCTGATTGTGGTTTCTACAAATGTGAAACCTGAATTGTGAAAACTGTCTTTTTTTCTTTTAAATTCAAGCTGTCTGTTCATAGCATGTGCCTCTATTTTATAAAACCATAAATAAATGTTGCGGAAATTTTCCATACTTCCACACCTATACACCATCAAAAGTTAAGCTGTGGACAAAAGAGGATGTCCTGAGGTATTTAAAAGTAATAAGGGCATATGCTGTGTGCCACGGTGGTATCCTCGACAAGGCTCTGTTCACCTGGACTCATGTAGAATGAAATGTACACAATTGCCAATTGATATAACTTGGAGGTCATGTACTTTGGAGGTTTTCGGTCAATCCGCATAAACACGTACTGTCTTGGACTCAAGTGGATAAGTTTTCTGACTTTGTCTGACCATTAGCTGAATCTTCTTTTGGCGACTGGCATAGTGTATTAGTAGCAGGGATGTACAGAGCAGCGAACAGAGGACCGAATCTCAATCTAGTATTGACCTGTACAAGCTAGAAGCTGACCCTAAGGAAACAGTGCTGTTTTTACGTCACAGTCTAATGGAGCATGTTGTTGCCATAAAAACTCATAGATCATTGCAAATGAGGCGAAATGGCACCGAGTAATTGCACAAGCAATAAAACAAGGACTCACATATACCATTTAGCAAAATTTGAGTTTTTTTGTACTCATTTGTTTGGATAAATGAAACATCACTGCCTTTCTAGAGGGAGTGTAAGAACTATGATAACTGTGTAAAAGCTCAGTGTGGGTCTAGATCAGGGGTGTTTAATCTTATATGGAATAGACCAGTGTGGGTGCAGGCTTCCATATCATTTATCTAATTCCACCTGTTTAATCAGTTGATCTTGGCTTTCAGTAGACTCAGGTGTGATTTATGCTTGGTTGGAATGAAAACCTGCACCCACACTTGTCCATTCTGGATAAAATTGAATGGTTATAAGAGGAAAGCAAACGCTAACTAACTAACTTTCTAACTAACTAACTAAACAAATACATATATACATGCATACATACATGTTTATAATGGTATTATCTTTTATAAAGTGTATATCTGTACAATTATATAAAAATAGGGTAGTGTAATCTAGCCATGGGGGTCACAGTCCAGTGATTTCTGTGCCGGTCCCAAGCCCGGATAAATAGAGAGGGTTGCGTCAGGAAGGGCATACGGTGTAAAACATTGCCAAATTTAACCATGCGAATCGTCAGTACTCTGAATTTCATACAGGGTTAACAACGACCGCCATCGGCGCCGTTGACCTACAGGGCGCCGGTGGAAATTGGGCTACTGTTGGTCGAAGAAGTAGAGGAGGGAGGAGAGTGCACAGACAGAGGGAGAAGAGGAAAGGTAAGAGTGTAGGACTGAGAATAGGAACTCTGAATGTTGGTACTATGACAGGGAAAGGTAGAGAGATGGCTGATATGATGGAGAGAAGGAAGGTGGATATACTGTGTGTACAGGAGACCAGTTGGAAGGGTAGCAAGGCTTGTAGTATAGGAGCAGGATTCAAGCTGTTTTATTATGTTGTGGATAGTAAGAGAAATGGGGTAGGTGTGGTCCTGAAGGAAGAGTTTGTGAGGAATGTTCTGGAAGTGAAGAGAGTGTCAGACAGGGTGATGAGTCTGAAGTTAGAGATTGAAGGGGTGATGTTGAATGTTGTTAGTGGTTATGCCCCACAGGTAGGTTGTGAGTTAGAGGAGAAAGAGAGATTCTGGAGTGAAATAGATGAGGTGATGGAAAGTATTCCCACGAGTGAGAGAGTGGTGATTGGAGCGGATTTTAATGGACATGTTGGTGAGGGTAATAGAGGTGATGAGGAGGTGATGGGCAAGTTTGGAGTTAAGGAAAGGAACCTAGAAGGACAGATGGTAGTGGACTTTGCTAAGAGGACGGACATGGCTGTGGTTAACACTTATTTTCAGAAGAGGGAGGTGCATAGAGTGACTTACAAGAGTTGAGGTAGGAGAACACAGGAGAGGATGTAGAAGAGGCAATCTGAAAGAGATTAGTGACTGTAAAGTGGTAGTGGGAGAGAGTGCAGCCAGACAGCATAGGATGGTGGTGTGTAGGATGACTTTGATGGTCTGTAAGAAGAAAAGGTCAAAGATAGAGAAGAAAACCAAGTGGTGGAAGCTGAAAAAGGAGGAATGTTGTGAGGAATTTAGACAGAAGTTGAGGCAGGCTCTGTGTGGTCAGGTAGTGCTGCCAGATGACTGGGAAACTACAGCAGAAGTGATCAGGGAGACAGGGAGAAAGGTGCTGGGTGTGTCATCTGGAAGGAGGAAAGAAGATAAGGAGACTTGGTGGTGGAATGAGGAAGTTCAGGATAGTATCCAGAGGAAGAGGTTAGCCAAGAAGAAGTGGGACATGGACAGGACTGAAGAGAATAGACAGGAATACAAGAAGTTACAGCGCAAAGTGAAGAGGGAGGTGTCTAAGGCCAATCAGAAAGCATATGACGAGTTGTACACTAGGTTAGACACTAGAGAAGGAGAAAAGGACTTGTACAGGTTAGCTAGGCAGAGGGATTGAGATGGGAAGGATGTGCAGCAAGTTAGAGTTTTTAAGGATAGAGATGGAAGGGTGCTCACAAGTGAGGAGAGTGTACAGAGGAGATGGAAGGAGTACTTTGAGGAGCTGATGAATGAGGAAAATGAGAGGGAAAAAAGAGTAGAAGGGGTGAACTCTGTGGAACAGAAAGTAGATAAGATTAGAAAGGATGAAGTCAGGAAGGCTTTGAAGAGGATGAAAAGTGGAAAGGCAGTTGGTCCTGACGACATCCCGGTGGAGGTCTGGAAGTATCTGGGAGAGGCAGCAGTGGAATTTTTAACTAGTTTGTTCAACAGATCTTTTATATCTTTTTTGCCGATCTTTAAGAATAAGGGTGACGTGCAGAGTTGCAGCAACTATAGGGGGATAAAGTTGATGAGCCATACAATGAAGCTATGGGAAAGAGTTGTGGAAGCCAGGTTAAGAAAGCTAGTGGAAATTTGTGAGCAGCAGTATGGCTTCATGCCCAGAAAGAGCACAACAGATGCAATTTTTGCTCTGAGAATTTTGATGTAGAAGTATAGGGATGGTCAGAGGGAGTTGCACTGTCTGTTTGTAGACTTGGAGAAAGCGTATGACAGGGTGCCAAGAGAAGAGCTGTGGTACTGTATGAGGAAGTCAGGAGTAGCAGAGAAGTATGTCAGAGTGGTGCAGGACATGTATGAGAGGAGCAGGACAGTGGTGAGGGGTGCTGTAGGTCAGACAGAGGAGTTCAAAGTGGAGGTGGGACTGCATCAGGGATCGGCTCTGAGCCCCTTCCTGTTTGCTATAGTGATGGACCAGTTGTCAGAGGAGGTCAGACAGGAGTCTCCTTGGACAATGATGTTTGCAGATGACATTGTGATCTGTAGTGAGAGCAAGGCGCAGGTGGAGGAAAACCTGGAGAGGTGGAGGTTTGCGCTGGAGAGAAGAGGAATGAAAGTCAGTCGTAGTATGACTGAGTACATGTGTGTGAATGAAAGGGAGGGAAGTGGAACAGTAAGGTTACAGGGTGAAGAGGTGAAGAAGGTACAGGAGTTTAAGTACTTGGGGTCAACAGTTTAGAGTAATGGAGAGTGTGGGAAAGAGGTAAAGAAGCGAGTGCAGGCAGGTTGGAATGGGTGGAGAAAGGTGTCGGGAGTTCTGTGTGATAGGAAAATATCAGCGAGAATCAAGGGGAAGGTGTACAGGACAGTGGTGAGACCGGCCATGCTGTATGGTTTAGAGACAGCAGAGCTGAAGATGTTGAGGTTCTCTTTGGGAGTGACAAGGTTGGACAGGATTAGGAACGAGTACATCAGAGGGACAGCTCATGTTGGACATATGGGGGACAAAGTTAGGGAGACCAGATTAAGATGGTTTTGACATGTTCAGAGGAGAGAGAGTGAGTATATTGGTAGGAGAATGTTGGACATGGAGCTGCCAGGCAGGAGGCAAAGAGGAAGGCCAAAGAGGTATATGGATGGAATTAATGAGGATATGAAGCTAGTGGGTGCAAGTGTTGAGGATGCAGAAGATAGGGATAGGTGGAGAGAGATGATTTGCTGTGGCGACCCCTGAAGGGAAAAGGCGAAAGAAGAAGAAGAATCAAAAATAGGGTAGTGTGATGCCAGCCAACACAAAGTGGTGTTATTGTTAGCACCCTAAAGTTGGTTAAGGTGGCCTGAGAGAGCAAAGATTATGATAAAACTAGGTTAGGTACCTCAAGATCCATATTTTTCCCATTCTTGGTAAGAGTGATCAAAACCTTGACAGCTTGCACTCTGAAATAAAATAATTCTGTAGGTTACATCTGGAATATATAAATTAAATGAAAAGCTACCTGAGACATCATGAGGAATCACCCTGGAGAGGAACCAAACTCAAAAGGGAACCCACCCTCATCTGGGTGGCTCCAGACAGCACAATTATAAAACAATTTCCCTTCTGTAATTGTACTATGTGGTCAAAAAGTGCAAGGATGTTTATTTTATCTTATAAGATTTATCCTGCTTTATGTTATAAGCAGGATGTTTATTTTATGTAATAACATGAATTCTGTCTTTTCTGATGTTCACTGATGGAGACTTGAGTGCAAATACTAATCATGGCAATTGCAGTCCAATGCCATCTCCATGGTTTCTAAGTGCTACTATCCACGGCAATCTCATGTATCTCCAGGCTCTCCATTTGGGGCAATCCTCAGCCGCAGTGAGCGGTCTCCAAATGACACGACTCCAAGCAGAAGCAGGGCATTAGAATGGATCAGGCAGGTCAGCGAGCACTCGTGGTCAGGAACACAGAATGAAATCACGTTTAATAAGTATCAGAAATGACATGCCCTTTTCTCCAGCTTCTTGCTGAGGTGTAGTCTCAACTTCATTATCATCATCATGTTTAACATATATGCGAATTTAATGCAATGCCCTTTTTGTCTCTAAAATCTCCAGTGCGGCTTTTTATAGCTTACAATATTGTGAAGGTCTTACGTCTCAGGAAAGTAGTATGCCAGAGTGGCAGAAAATTGCAGTTATTGAAGCTTATTTCAGCACATTTTCACAATTTTCCTGTTATATAATTCAGCCATTATTCATTCTTAAATAGCTGTTATTTAGAATATTATATACCTGCCATTTATATAGGCGGGTATTATGAGAGCCTACCCTGTCAGCAATTTTGCCAAAGCCGTTCCACTTTTCTTTCTTTTGGCCATCTTGCTGTCTCCACAAATTAATGAGATCAGGGCTATATGACATGTGGTTAACTAAGTAGAAGGCTGTGTTTTGTAACCTTCAAACCCACATGTAGAACCTAGGCAATTCAAACTGGGATTCAGTGTTAAATATAATATGAATTTTTCTTGTTTCTACAACTACAACTGTTACAACCACTACAACTATTAATAATAATAATAATAATAATAATATTAATTACTTAATTTAGTTTAGTTTTTGTTAATTTTCACATCCAACATCAGTATGGATAAACCAAGATCTCTGTGACTTTGATCATGGCATGGTTGTTGGTGCCAGATGGGCGGCGTTAGAAACTGGACAGTTGAAGATTAGAAAAAAAAATCCTGTTTTTATCCAGTCTTCAACTGTCTAATTTGCTTAAGCCTGTGCCCATGATAGCTTCAGATTATTGATCTTTGACATCTTTTTTATAAAGAATGCTCACTAAATGATTTACACACCATTCTGTGCAAACTCTAGAGACCATTGTGCGTGAATTTCCCAGGAGACCAGCAGTTTCTGAAATACTCAAACCAGTCCATCTGGCACCAAAATGCATGCCATGATCAAAATCCCGGAGATCACATTTTTTCTTCATTGCAATATTTGATGTGAACATTAACTGAAGTTCTTGACCTGTATCTGCGTTATTGTTTTTGTTTTGCTGTCACATGATTGGCTGATTAGATAACTGCTTAAATGTACAATTGTACTGCTGTTCCCAATAAAGTGGACAGTGAATATATATTCAAATAATATAATAACTTAAATATCCAGCTTCATTAAAAAGAAATACTGTAATTCATTTTTATTTCATCTTGATCTATATTTTTAATTTAAGAAGCAGCTGTAGGTACAAGTGTCCATATGTCATGTCCATGGGTCACATGGAAATTCATTGGCAGGAGGCAATATTACCCCCCCCCCAATTGTTTGTAGAAATACACTCATATGGTGCCAGAAGGTTGTTTTTCATCCTCCAATGCCATAGTAAATACACAGAAGACACACAAACACAAATTAATAATTTATTTGTATTCTGAATATGAAAAACACCCAAAAAAGGTGCAGCATTTCCATTTCTTTCTCACTATGCACAAACACATAGACCAATTCCCTGAACAAAATTACAGCCACTCTCTACAACTAGTGGAAAAAATACAACAATACAATAGATAACATAAATAGCTATGTGATAAAGTGGTAGTGATAAAGTGGTGGACTGGAGAGCAGCAATGACACTAGATTGGACTGGTCAGAAAAGCTGAAATGGGCTCAACAGATAACACACACAGACACACACACACACACACACACACACACACACACACACACACACACACACACACACTATCTAATAGTATACCAGAAATGGAGCCTTAACTGTTTTCTGAGGTAATACTCTAATAAGATCCATCATTTGTTCATCTATAGTAACTATTTTATCCTGGTCAGTATTACATGGATCCCAAAGTTATCCTGGAGTCAGTCCACCTGGCATGTTTCTAAGAGTTTGGTGGAAATCCAGGAGGAAATTCCACACAGACAGTAACCTGAGCTCTTATTCGAACTGGGGGACACTAACGCTGTGGAGCAGCAGTGCTACCTGCTGCACTACCATGCTGCCATTGCCAAGTTGATTATGTGTAAGTTAATCAGTATAGTGCACTACAATTAGCCTCCCCTTAACTCATGCCACTTCATGTGATGCAGGAAAGATGCTGACGGGATGAATTAGATGAAGGTGGGCCTGATAATTAGGTTTAATTCAAATACTTCAATGGCTCTGATTATCATTGACATTCATAAGTTAGAGCACAACATATTCATAACTGGACAAGTGTTGTTGTTGCTGTTGGTTTTAAGGTGACAGCATGATCTTCATGGCTTCTTTCCATTTACATTAACTGACCATATGATAGTCTGTATGCATAGTTTTGGTAATGAGATAGCTGTCCTGTGCTTATCTTTTGCCTTTAAAGACAAAATGCAAAATGTAAAATGTAAAATAACTTGAATATTCTGGGTCAAGTGGTATTTTATAAGCTGACTTATAAAATGACAAAATTACTTATACTAATGACTATTTATAAGTTGCCGATTAAGGAGAGATTAATTAACACCAAATTGACACCAATTATTTTACTAACTACAACTAGAATTATTCATGGAGCAATATATTGCCAATTTTACTAGACCTATTACCTGTTAGATGTTTATTTCAATGCTTGTTGTCTTCTCTTTCATATACCATCATATTAGTCTTTGTTCAGTTTTTAGGGTGCATCTTATTAGATTTGACAAGTCTGTTTCCTTCAATTATTTGGATAAATGTTCCCCTTTCCTCTTGAGGAGTTGATGTTATCATGGCTGACAGTTTTGGCTTACTTAGACACTTTCTCCAGTGAGCTTTTCTTTCAGCAAAGATACTGAATGACACTATTGTAGGACACAGTAATGCCAGTAATTTGATCATATAGTTAGATAATACCAATACCAAAGTCCTTGAGGGTGGAGTAGTGGTAGAAAATGCTTTTCTGAAGAATCAATGTGGATGACACTTACAAAACAAGAGACAGATAGAGAGAGAATTGTATAGTATATTTACAACCACTAGATGTGCTATTAGTCAAATGTGCTATTAATCAACCATTGCAGCATTAATTTAGTAATTGGGAAGCAACTGCAATTTGAATTAAGAAATCAATTTGACACTGTTTACATGTTCACAAAATTGGATTGACTTCAGTGTGACTAACGTTTCAATTTGTGATTAATTGTATTTCCATTTGAAATAATGCAACTCTGTAGACTCCAGTCCAAATGTAGTTGAATGCCTTTTTTGCTGTCTTGCAGGTGAAAGAGTGACCCAATGAAGTGGAGTATAACCTTGTCAGTGTGCCATAATAGAAGTCACCTTGGCTCTCTCTTCCAAAAGCAGAAGGAGAGAAAGAAAAAGAGAGACAGAGGGAGAGATAACGTGACGCCTCTGATTGTTTGTTCACAGCAGGGAGGCAGGGAGGTCAGTAAACAAACCATGCTGCATTTCTACTGCTGCTATTTGCCAGCTTCTGTACTGTAAGTGTGGCTTGTTGCATCTACATTGCTGCCGGATGTTTAACCAGTTGTTTCTTTGTTGAGTGCTAGTCAATATGTGACTTCAAATGCAGCTTAATATAGTGGTTAGTTTATCTTGACATCTCCATCACAAATGCTGGAGCAAATAATATGCCCAAGACAACTGGAGATAAAGACTTCTTAATCAATACTTGTAAAGCTGATTATGCACTGTACATGAGTACTTGTACATGTACTCACAACAGGAGTCTGTGGAATTGTAATTTCTTCCCTATAGATTGCAGGCTCATTGAGAAACAGGTTAATTGTGTAGGAAAGGAAAAGCCATTACCCTATGATCTTGATGAAGTGTTGCAAACTTTCTCTCTTCTTCTACTTCTTCTTCTTAGTCTTCTTCTTAACCAGATTGCTATTAAGCTTGTTGCTGTTGCATAAAATGAGTTGGAGAGTATCCAAAATCTGAAGGGGATATAGTGCATATGAAGTATATACTAGCACGTTAAGTGTACAAACATGCCTACAGTAATTACTGAAGTGTGGTGTTCTTGGTAAGGAAAACATGGCATGAAAAACGTTTCTCAGATATACATTTGCATTACCATGTGAATCATTGTAAGTTGGCTTAAGGCATAAAAGCTCTGAATTGTAATTACACCTTCTTTTTAATTGTTACACCCCTTTTAAAATTGTTTGGTAAGAATAAATAACATTACTAGTTTTGAAGGTTATAAGACATCTATCTAAACTGTTAAAGTATACCCACCTGGTTCAAAGCTGAGATACTTCACATTATGCAAATCGGTAAAGCACCACCAACATGTAGCTACTGATAACAAACTTTAAGGTTGTTGCTGCCTACATATAAAAGATATACAACAACCACAAAAATATCTCTCAGGCAGGAGCACTGTGAAATTTGGGGGCTTGAATATGAATATGAATAAGACGGTATAAGAATAATACAAATCAGTGATAGACTTCTAATACTCAAAAAGGTCTATCTATTAATTAACAATGAATTTTTGGGCACTTGTCCATGTAAATCATAAACATTGTGAAACATATCAAGTACAGTCCTGAGATAAGGACAACACATGATTTACCATTCCAGGACCATTCCACTGACTATGAGCTGATCTTCAGTGTACCCTCCAGTGTACTCCCTCAACCGAAGGCTTAAATTGATAAGTCTCTTTGTTTATTCAGCTCATTATTATTAGCGATTCTGGTGGGGAAGACTTCAGATGATTCCCTCACTCTCATCCACCTTGTTACTTACGTCACATATTGTGTGTCACACTTTTTTTTAAAGGACAGGGAAAACAAAAAAGCAAACTGCAATTACCCTTTAATTAGTTAGGGAATAATCTCAACCTTTCATCAAAGAAGACAAGTGTCTTAAATGACAATTTTGCTTTACAGCATTGTGTCCATTATATAATCATTAGAAGTCATTAGTCAGTGACCTGCTGCTGCACTGGCATAACCACATGTGGCCACACAGACAGCCAGTCAGTGAGCCCTAATGCTTTTTAGTACGCTTGGCTGTCCACCACTTGACACTTTTCTTAGTCATTTCTATTCTGCCATCTGGCATGTTTCACATCTTACCCCTGAGAGAGGATTAGTTACACATTCCTGTCCCAGACATGGCAGCGGTTTTTCTCTGGAACAAAAAGGGGGGAGGAATACTGTAGACAGAAATGATTAGAAAGACTGATACTACTTTCACCTAGCACAGATTGCATGAAGTATGTTCAGATAATCTTGCATGTCTATGATTCTTTATACAATCTTGAGAACTTCTAATATATAGTTGAAGTAATGGTGTTTGGGATATAATACATAATTCAAAGCATCTATATGAACAGTGTGTATATTATAGATAATCTAGAACCTGGTAATTCTGGTAAACTATGAATAAATACCAATAGGATATTATCATAATGGAGAGTCACTATTTATGGTGAATTCGTAGGAAATTAAATAGAGTATATATAATTTGCTGGCATGCAAAAAAATATGACAGACAGTTGCACAAAAGTTTCTCCAACTTTAAAAGCAGAGTATTTATTTTCTATAGCTTCACCAAAGTATAAATGGAAAAACTTTGCTATTTTAGATTGTTATCATGTTGCATCAAGCGACATTAAGTAAGACTCCATGTATGGAAATATTCATTTTGTTCAGTGAAGCAAAAAAAAAAAAATCCAAGTGACTAAGAAAAAAATCCAACTAAGACAGATTTGATTGGGCAAACAAAGAGGAGACAAAAATGTCTGGTTGACTGGTGTTGTGTACTGGGATAATAGATGCTGTTCTGAGAGCTTGAGCCCTAAATGTATGTCACAGGAATTCTTCAATGAGCATGGGTATGATTCAAATGTAACATATTGCATATGCATGGACACAATCAAGCAGATGGTGCACTAGGACACAAGCAGGACTGAAATCTGGTGGGCCTGGCTGCTGTAATATCTACTGGACCATGCAGTTAAGGTCAAGGCAGAAGTGACAGGTTTAGCAATGATAAATCGAATGAGCGAGATGTTGTATAGGATGGTGGTCAGTAGAAGTTAAGACATTTTTGGAAACCAGTCAGACCATCTTATCTATATGTACAAAAGGGCATTGCTTGTGCAACAGCATGTAGCCTCTGTCATCTTAAGGAATGTGCCTGCTTCCACATTTCCTGGCTGCTATGTATGCTGTTGTCTCCTGAAGGCCCACCTGGCCAAGGGGAAAATGGGAGGCTGGTAACCTAATGCATTCTGCAAGTAGGTCACCCCTTTCAGGCTTGGTTGGTGAGTGTGAAATTAAAACGGGCCCAGCAGGTCCAACAAAAATGTATGTAATTTGGGTTCACATATCCCAAGGTTTAGTAGTCAGTTAGAATGAGAAATGGGCATGCATGCCCTTAAACCAACATTTCCACTCCTCCAGGGTCAGGATTTGTGAACATTATAATTTCTCTCAGTCAGAACTACTTTCCATGAGTAAAATGTTGGCTGGTCTGCCGTAGTGTGTGAAAGTACAGCTCCAATGTCAAGTGTCTACTTAAGGCCAGAGAGAGACAGAGAGAGAGAGAGAGAGAGAGAGAGAGAGAGAGAGAGAGAGAGAGAGAGGGAGAGGGAGAGAGGGAGAGAGAGAGAGAGAGAGAGAGAGAGAGAGAGAGAGAGAGAGAGAGCAGAATGTCTCGTAATGAGAATACAAATAAAGAGAACAGAGAGCACTTAATGCTGTGCCATCCAGTTTGAGAGTTTTAGGCTTACCTTTCTGCTGTGAGGTCACTGGGAAGGTGACAGAGCAAAAATCATTATTTTAAGGCAAATTATCAGGAAAAGTTGGTTAAGCCAAGAATCCTGTGGAGTTCTCCTACCATGCAGAACTTGGCCGATTCATCTTTTTTTTTTTAAATCCACCTGTATAAACTTTTTGTCTTGAGCCTTGAACTGTCCCCAGAGCACAGGAGATTATCCTGAAGTTACTCAGGGTTCAGAGATTTGGAGGGATCAACCTTTCAGTTGGTGAGGTTTAACTAGTGAGTCATCAGTCAATCCAAGACGATGAAGACCAGCTGACCAACTCTGTGAATTTTTATTACTAGAATTATGCTGGAACTGATCTGTTGTGGTGAATCCACAGCTCTGAAAGCACCCTTTTTCATACTATATTGGCTACAGTGGACTTTACTACGGAACAGTGCAAGCATTTTATTAAAATTTTCATCTCTACAGTGGTGACTGATGAATATTTTAAGTGCACTAGTCTATGTAAACCCTACACTGTCTCTCCTTTCCTTAGCAGACCTCCATGTTGTCACTCTCTATGTTTGCAAAGAAAACATTGATAATCTGAAATGACATTAAAATAGATGTTGCCTGCCTCATTGAAGTCTATGAGGTCTTACTGTGAGCTGAATGAATCGTCAGAGTGCTCGTGGATCTGCGTGTATGAGCTCTACGTACAGCATTTCATTGAGGCGTCTGCTTAACTGTAAGCAGTTTTTAGCTTCATTTTGTTTCCTCACTTTCTGTAGCCAGGTGCAGCAGCTTATTATATAATCTGTGGCTCCTTGCCTCAGTGACAGCAATTGTTTGCCTGTGTGTTTCTCTAAGGAGCTATGATCGAAGACCTTGGGAAACAACTGCTCAGACTGTTACAAGGATAATATCAGGGCAGAATGTCGGTCATGTGGAACATGACCGTGCCACATGAGAGTGCTTTTTCACTAAGCGGGTCCTTGTCCTCATCAGTCTGGTAGGTTAAAATCTTGAGCTGAGGCCACAGATTGCAGTTTATGAACATCTACTGGATTCAATGTGAAGTTGAAGTTGAAGCTGAATTCATTTGGAGCAATGGCAGTAAGCAACAGGTGATTAGTAAGGAAACAGTAACAGAATGATGAGACTGTGATGTCTGGTGGAATGTGGCACTGCGGTGCTCTGGCATGTAGAAAAGATTGCCTAAGCATAAGAGTAAAACAGAGTTTTATTAAAGCTGTAATGTACGACTAAAGCAATGAAGGACCCGACCCACTCCCGAAAAAAAAGGAAGAAAGAAGTGATGCTTCGTTTGAATCATACTTTTATTGTAGCTTTATAACACACAACCTTTAGCATGAAATATATATTTTTATAAAGCAACACTAAAGGATAATACAGGTGCATCTCAATAAATTAGAATGTCGTGGAAAAGTTAATTTATTTCAGTAACTCAACTCAAATTGTGAAATTTGTTATTAAATAAATTCAATGCACACAGACTGAAGTAGTTTAAGTCTTTGGTTCTTTTAATTGTGATGATTTTGGCTCACATTTAACAAAAACCCACCAATTCACTATCTCAACAAATTAGAATATGGTGACATGCCGATCAGCTAATCAACTCAAAAGACCTGCAAAGGTTTCCTGAACCTTCAAAATGGTCTCTCAGTTTGGTTCACTAGGCTACACAATCATGGGGAAGACTGCTGATCTGACAGTTGTCCAGAAGACAATCATTGACATCCTTCAAAAGGAGGGTAAGCCAAAAACATTCATTGCCAAAGAAGCTGGCTGTTCACAGAGTGCTGTATCCAAGCATGTTAACAGAAAGTTGAGTGGAAGGAAAAAGTGTGGAAGAAAAAGATGCACAACCAACTGAGAGAACCGCAGCTTTATGAGGATTGTCAAGCAAAATCGATTCAAGAATTTGAGTGAACTTCACAAGGAATGGACTGAGGCTGGGCATCAAGAGCCACCACACACAGACCTGTCAAGGAATTTGGCTACAGTTGTCGTATTCTTCTTGTTAAGCCACTTCTGAACCCCAGACAATGTCAGAGGCGTCTTACCTGGGCTAAGGAGAAGAACTGGACTGTTGCCCAGTGGTCCAAAGTCCTCTTTTCAGATGAGAGCAAGTTTTGTATTTCATTTGGAAACCAAGGTCCTAGAGTCTGGAGGAAGGGTGGAGAAGCTCATAGCCCAAGTTGCTTGAAGTCCAGTGTTAAGTTTCCACAGTCTGTAATGATTTGGGGTGCAATGTCATCTGCTGGTGTTGGTCCATTGTGTTTTTTGAAAACCAAAGCCACTGCACCCGTTGACCAAGAAATTTTGGAGCACTTCATGCTTCCTTCTGCTGACCAGCTTTTTGAAGATGCTGATTTCATTTTCCAGCAGGATTTGGCACCTGCCCACACTGCCAAAAGCACCAAAGGTTGGTTAAATGACCATGGTGTTGGTGTGCTTGACTGGCCAGCAAACTCACCAGACCTGAACCCCATAGAGAATCTATGGGGTATTGTCAAGAGGAAAATGAGAAACAAGAGTCCAAAAAATGCAGATGAGCTGAAGGCCATTGTCAAAGAAACCTGGGCTTCCATACCACCTCAGCAGTGCCACAAACTGATCACCTCCATGCCACGCTGAATTAAGGCAGTAGTTAAAGCAAAAGGAGCCCCTACCAAGTATTGAGTACATGTACAGTAAATGAACATACTTTCCAGAAGGCTAACAATTCACTAAAAATGTTTTTTTTATTGGTCTTATGAAGTATTCTAATTTGTTGAGAGAGTGAATTGGTGGGTTTTTGTTAAATGTGAGCCAAAATCATCACAATTAAAAGAACCAAAGACTTAAACTTCAGTCTGTGTGCATTGAATTTATTTAATACACGAGTTTCACAATTTGAGTTGAATTACTGAAATAAATGAACTTTTCCACGACATTCTAATTTATTGAGATGCACCTGTATATTACTTTATCTTTTCATGAATAAGAAAAAAAGATGCAGCCTCAGTTATCTTTATGGGTATATTAACAGCACATCCATGAAGCTTTGAGACACCTATGTAATGTCTACCTGTCACCTGTCCATTTAGGCAGTGGATATGATGTATTTGCTTCTTGTAGGCAATTGAATTGCTTCTGGTTGTCTGTATGGAAGATATCTATGTGTACTACTATGAAGGTGCATTCCACTACAAATTCACATTTATGAGGCACATATACCAATTTATGAGGCACATATACCAACCAAGTAAATAAATTGTAAAAAAGAATGCTTTCCACGAAACAAGCTAGTTTCTGTTATCCCTTATATCAGCTACAAACAGCCTTTCCATCAACATTGACTTTCTTTTTTGTCTTTTATAAATTTAATAAAACAAAATAAAAAAAATAACAGGTTGTCATGTTACAGAGAATTCGCAAAGTCCATTGTCATGAAATTAATCAATGACTTCTGACCAATTAGAATCAAGCATGTAGCAGTGCTGTGATATAATATCATTTATTTTAGACATGCTGGTCATGAGGGGGGCAAGTTGGCTTAGTGGTTAGCACGTTTTCCTCACACCTCCAGGGTTGGAGGTTCGATTCCCGCCTCCGCCGTGTGTGTGGAGTTTGCATGTTCTCCCCGTGCCTCGGGGGTTTCCTCCGGGTACTCCGGTTTCCTCCCCCAGTCCAAAGACATGCATTGTAGGTTGATTGGCATCTCTAAATTGTCTGTAGTGTGAGTGAATGAGAGTGTGTGTGTGCCCTGTGATGGGTTGGCACTCCGTCCAGGGTGTATCCTGCCTTGATGCCCAGTGACGCCTGAGATAGGCACAGGCTCCCCGTGACCCGAGTGTAGATCGAATAAGCGGTAGACAATGAATGAATGCTGGTCATGATTGCAGCTTGAATTAGTACTATGTGAATCTTATATTGTATAATAAATAAATGATTTCATAAAATAGATAGGACAAATTGTTTCATGGCTGCATGATCTCAGACTGAGCCGGTGGAACAAATTGGAAAAGTTGCTAGTGAAGCTAAAAATGTTGTATTAAAACCAATCACATTTATTATGGGTATCATAGTCTTTACACTTTAGAATAGAATGCCTTACACTGCATGTATACACTAGGGATGTAACTGAATATGACTACATTATTCATATTGAATAGATAATGATTTATATAGACACTGAATAGATAATAATCTAAATGGACACAAATACATATATGAATAGGAGGTACGGTGTTTCTTTCAGCATTTCCTAGCCTGCCACATGCCAAAGATGACAAAGAAATCGCTCAAATCACTTGCTTTTATGATATATGCAGGCATAGGTGAGTGCTCTGATATAAAGCTCAGAAGACAAAGAGCATGCTGCGCAACACATGATATTCTGCTCCATATATCTGTATCGGTAAAGATGTGTGGATTTTTGCTAGGTGTGGTCTAAACCAGAAGCTTATAATTATTATTATTATTATTATTATTATTATTATTATTATTATTATTATTATTATCTATTTATTTTTTATTATTAATATCTCATCAGTGTTGTTTCATAGTCATTTCCACATTTAACAGCACTGTCATTTCATAGAGTTTTCCAGTTTTATTTCCTAAGGGATAGTAATAGGGTTTATATTTAATAATAATAAGAAGAATTAAAGGAAAAAACCCTTCTAGTTTAGGCCACACCTTCCAAAAATCCAAATACATTTACCAATACAGATATTTGGAGCATAAAACAGATACATATCTGTATCATTGTACTCCTCTTTATGCAAAAGACCAATCAGTGATAAAGATGATGATCACAAAAAAGAGAAAACACACAAAATCCAGACATCCATAAAGCAAGAAAAATGTCATAATTATGAATTTCTTCAGTTGTGCTCTGCATGACGGTTTTGTCTCTGCATGTAACTCGCCTTTCTTGTGGTGAGTCTCATTCAAAATATTTTCATTCCTCTCCTCAGCTTCAGTCTCACTCGGGCAGATGTTAGTCATCTCATGTTAATTGCATTGCCTTGTCTCTGCTCATCTTTTATTTTATTATGCAAATGAAAATGCATTTCCATTGAGATAAATCTGTGGGTAGTTTACATTAAAGAAACAATGTTCATTTGACTTAACATACACAACAATGCCAGAAATAAAGTTGGTTTATTTTTTATAGTTCCCTTGAAGTCACAAAGGGTTGTCATAAGCAGCATGTATGAATTTAATCTGAAATTTCATGGCTGGTTGCTGACGGTATGCTACTATAAGCAATGTAGACTATTGAAAGCAAATGGCCTGCAGGCCAAATCCTCCCTTTATAATATGATTATTTGGCCCATCATTGCAAAAGGCAACTTTCCATTTCCAAGCTATGCTTCAAAATTCTGGATATGGAATTACATTCATTTAAATGTAAATCATCACATAACGTACATACCAATGAACAGCAGTGACAAACCTGCTGAAATTACTTTTAAATAACAATTTCTGACCCATGGTTTTGACATTTTCATGCCAGTCATTAAAAAGCAGTAAAGTTGTTTTAAAGTTGGGGTCTTTATTTTACTAGAAGCAAAATATTATTTTGGGGGGGGCACGGTGGCTTAGTGGTTAGCACGTTTGCCTCACACCTCCAGGGTTGGGGGTTTGATTCCTGCCTCCGCCGTGTGTGTGGAGTTTGCATGTTCTCCCCGTGCCTTGGGGGTTTCCTCCGGGTACTCCGGTTTCCTCCCCCAGTTCAAAGACATGCATTGTAGGTTGATTGGCATCTCTAAATTGTCCGTAGTGTGTGATTGCATGAGTGAATGTGTGTGTGTGCCCTGCGATGGGTTGGCACTCCGTCCAGGGTGTATCCTGCCTTGATGCCCAATGACGCCTGAGATAGGCACAGGTGACCCGAGAGTAGTTCGGATAAGTGGTAGACAATGAATGAATGAATATTATTTCAAAAAGAGGCAACTTTTGCAAATTCTCTACTATAAAAAAAAAAAACTTGCCTCTGGCTCCTGCTGTGAGGGGAATAATTTGTATCGTCTTATTACTGTTTGTACTGTTTGTTACTAAAATGTATGTATTATATAAAAAAGTCCCAAGGAAATGTGACAGGTAGATTCCTTTATCATTTCCTTTTTATGCAGAGTTAATAGATTATATATGGCCAGTGTTACTACTTTTGAAGCTCTAGTCAATAGCTAAGGTATGTGCAAGGTTGGCTCTTCCTTGACACCAAAGAAAAAAGAAAAGAAAAACCGCTCATTACCAATCTATTTTTAACTTGAAGTTAATTTTTAAAAAAACCATCTTCCATGCAGCAACATTACAACTGCTGAAACGTGATAGGTTTTTAATAAGCATAACACCGTATCAATGAATACACAATGAAATTTTCACTTTTTAAACAAGAGCATGTTTTAATCCATTTAATATTATGCACAGCATCCACTATACAAGTCCCTGTGTAAGTTGTTAGTACAGAAATAATAATACATTACACTGAGGACATTAATATTAACGTGTGTTTTGCCTTGCGGACAGAGCTACAGTCTGCACACTTGTTAAGAACGTTAATCAATACCCTCAATCAAATTAGAGAATTTAAAAGTGCTGGTGTAAACACAAATGAGCTTTAAATCTTTTTACCACAGGCCAAAAAATGGAATTTGTGCATGTTTTCTTGTGTCCATGTTCATTTTGAATTTCTTTGAATTCCTTTGTATTGGATTTCTTTGTTATGCCTCAGTCCACAGTGGTGGCTGATGGCTCATATGACAGTAATTGCGTAGGGTTTTAAGAATGTTTTGTTTTTATTAGTATTTCTGTTTTTACGTAGCCTACTAAGTGTGCTATTTTGATAGAAAAGCAAATAAACAATTCACACATAATCTAGTAAATGTTTATATCTAGCAAATGATGATATAAAACCCGTTTTTGCTGTTTGAGATGCAAAAACGGGTTTTATATCCCATATAGTGCTTGTTCATTAGCTTCTAAAATTTGATGGTGTTATCTTCACTCACTAAAATTCTGTGTAAAGTTATACAACAGAGGTATAAACAGAGGTCTCACACTAAAAAACAACAGTGTCCTGACTCATTTTCTATCAGATTTGCAGCTGAATAAAATAATTCATTTGTTTATACTGACAAAAAATATTTCATAAGTCAATTTCCATTCTACCAGTGTAATGAATGCCAGTGTACTGGTAAAGACTGAAAAGTGTGCAGAAACAGGCTTGTAAAATCATACATGGTCAGAGTTGTTTAGAGTACCCAGAGGCCCTCTGTACTCTCAGACTGTGCACTCTATCACAGACACTCAACTGTGTCTTGGCTTTGCCAGACAGCTGTTTAAGTCCAAATTCAGTGAGTGGCTAACCCCCTCAGGAAGGGGCTCACAGATCACTACAAAGGGAATTCAAACAAACAGACCAATATAGGAGATCAATATGAGGCTCATTAAGTAAATTTGTACACGCTTGCTCATTAGGGATAAATTTAAAATGTTTCGTTTTGTTCAGTTATTTGTTTTCCTGAACTTATACTTTACATACTACCTGAACTATACCCACAGAAAATGATTATACCAAATTAAAATATGCGTGTAGAAATTTTTTATTACATCTAAGTTTATTACATCTATTAAAATCACATCTATTAAAAACATTTTTGGTTTGTTTTGCAATAATGTAATCCTTTGTAATAACCTGCAAAATCCAAAAAAGGTTAATAAATTAAATAAGATTCAATGTGCAATACCCAATCAAACCCATCAAACCCAGTACCACTACACAAATCTTTCTTTGTGTATTATACGTCCCTGATGATCAGTCCATTTGAACACTCACTGCCCACTTAATTGTACTGCAGAAGATGAAACCCACACAACAATTACTCGATGTGTAGAGGAAAGAGTATCAGGGGAACTGATCCCATTGCCGCTCAGGTTTGTTGAAGCTGATGATAGATGGGCTGTGGTGAACTGCTCTATTCCAACTCTATCATTGTGTGTGTTATCCTGATGGATGAGTAAGCATTTCAATCTGAAAAGCTCTACAGCAGTTGAAACCTTTCCTGGCATCATCCAGACCACAGCAGAGAATAGACCTAACCTTAGGAACAGACGGAGCTGGGATACTACAAGGAAAAAAACATCAACCAGAGCAACATGGTCAACATGTTAAGTCATTTAATGCAACATTAATGGAAACAATATTGATGTCATCATTAACAATGCTTCAAACAAAATGAATTCTCTTTGCTATAAAATACTATCTATTTCATTATCCTGAAATATGTAGTTAGGAGTCGAAGCTTGAGAGGTTTTATTAGTACCCTTTTTTCAGCTGTGCTAAAAGCTGTGTTCAGTTGTGTTCCTGATAGTAGCATTGGAAAAGGAGACATTTTCTTTTTTTTCTCAGGTTTTCCTTCTTTAAATCTTTATGATACATTTACAAGATAAATGTTTTGTGTATCACAGACCCTTTTGTATAACTTTTAATTAACATTTACTTTTGCAAATTTAGATTAAATTCCGATTACTTGTAAGAAAACAAGATTGTTGTGGCTGCTGAGCAGATATAAGCTAGCCCAATCTGGCAACCCAGTCCTAACCTATTATGTAGCCCATTATAATGGACACTGTGTGGGGCATTGAGAGAATTGCACGGTGATCTAGAAAGGTGAGCATAGCAACAGGTAATTAATATTTATTTTTTTATTAAATGGGTGGGGGCACGGTGGCTTAGTGGTTAGCACGTTTTCCTCACACCTCCAGGGTTGGGGGTTCGATTCCTGCCTCCGCCATGTGTGTGTGGAGTTTGCATGTTCTCCCCGTGCCTCGGGGGTTTCCTCCGGGTACTCCAGTTTCCTCCCCCAGTCCAAAGACATGCATTGTAGGTTGATTGGCATCTCTAAATTGTCCGTAGTGTGTGATTGAGAGTGTGTGTGTGCCCTGCAATGGGTTGGCACTCCGTCCAGGGTGTATCCTGCCTTGATGCCCAATGACGCCTGAGATAGGCACAGGCTCCCCAAGTATAGTTCGGATAAGCGGTAGACAATGAATGAATTGTGATCTGTAGTGAGAGCAGGGAGCAGGTGGAGGAAAACCTGGAAAGGTGGAGGCTTGCACTGGAGAGAAGATGAATGAAAGTCAGTCGTAGTAAGTCTGAGTACATGTGTGTGAATGAAAGGGAGGGAAGTGGAACAGTAAAGTTACAGGGTGAAGAGATGAAGAAGGTACAGGAGTTTAAGTACTTGGGGTCAACAGTCCAGAGTAATGGAGAGTGTGGGAAAGAGGTAAAGAAGCAAGTGCAGGCAGGTTGGAATGGGTGGAGAAAGGTGTCAGGAGTTCTGTGTGATAGGAAAATATCAGTGAGAATCAAGGTGTACAAGACAGTGGTGAGACCGGCCATGCTGTATGGTTTAGAGACCATGGTTTAGTGTCACTGAGGAAGAGACAGGAGTCAGATCTACAGCTATCAGAGCTGAAGATGTTGAGGTTCTCTTTGGGAGTGACAAGGTTGGACAGGATTATACATCAGAGGGACAGCTCATATTGGACGTTTGGGGGACAAAGATAGGGAGGCCAGATTAAGATGGTTTGGACATGTTCAGAGGAGGCAGAATAAGTATATTGGTAGGAGAATGTTGGACATGGAGCTGCCAGGCAGGAGGCAAAGAGGAAGGCCAAAGAAGAGGTATATGGATGGAATAAATGAGCATATGAAGCTAGTGGGTGCAATTGTTGAGGATGCAGAAGATAGGGATAGGTGGAGAGAGATGATTTGCTGTGGCGACCCTGAAGGGAAAAGCCGGAAGAAGAAGAAGAAGAAGAAGAAGAAGAAGAAGCAGAAGAACTTATCTTTGTGAACTTATCTGTGAATTACTCCCATCATAGAACAACACAAACTGGTTCCAAACAGAACAGAAAAAGTAGTGGGAGGCCCCAGTGTACAACTGGAAAACTAAGAAATTTTCAAGTAATCTCAAACTTTTCAATGGTAGTGTATGTATGTTTTGTTTTTTTGTTTTTTTAGTCCCCCTATTTTTCTCCATTTATATCCCGCCTTTTTGCTAATTTCATTGACAAGTATAATGTCAGCTTCTGCCATGATGATTCACAGCTTTAATTATCAGTTTAGTTAGATTCATCAACAGAGCTTTACACAATGGAAGAGTTTGTACAAACATAAAAAGCTTTGACATTCTCCTACAAACACCATGCCTCTAAATTAGGATCAAAAAGAAATGCCACTGTAGGGTACTAAAGCTACTTAGAATAACGTTAACATTTTGTAGCTATTATAAAACTATCATGTAAACCTGGACAAACCTGGACAAACCTGGGTAATCATATGATTTTTTTTTTTACATCATTGCTTCAGGTAACATCTCTAAAACTGCATACTGAGGAATGTAGAGGAGACAAGACATATACAAATCCTACATGATGCTGAAAAACTACAGGCGTTTAATGTAAAGCAGTATGAATGTTTCTAAAACCTAGAATGGATGACTGTATAATGTTGCTTTTGGTCTTTAGGGGGCTTCAGCTAATTCTAATTCATGCAGCCATATCACGACGAGGAGAAGAATGTCGGTGTATATTACCCCAGTCTCATGTAAAGTATTTTGACACAGTTTGGTTTGGCATTGGTTATAAATGATATTTAAGATGTTTTACACTGGAAATGATTTAGCTCTTTCCGATCTCCTAAAGAAGAATAGCGATTCTCAAGCACTTCACTCAACAAAAACAAGCCTACTGGTTTTTTTTTTTCTTTCTTTCTTTCTTCTTCTTCTTCTTCTTCTTCTTCTTCTTCTTCTTCTTCTTCTTCTTCTTCTTCTTCTTCTATCACTCCTAGCCTTCTCATTAATGCTCCAGAGAGGATTAGGAATATCAGCTCAGTTGGTGCTTTAAAATCAAGATTAAATGTATTTTATTAATATAGTGTATTTTATTGTATATCCTCTTAAATTTGCCAATTAAAATATGTATTAATTCCTGTAGAATGAAAGTAATGAATACTGTAACACATGGCAGTCTGATGAGTTGTGTGATCAAGAGTACCATCCTGAAGAGGATTACATTCTGGAGTGTGTTATTCCACTTACACAGTTTTTAGTAATAATCGACGCACTTTAATGTTTTAAGATTAAGATTTAATGCTGTGAAACATGCACAAGACAAGATTGCTCCTGTTATGACTTAGGTTACAGCCTTGAAAAACAGTAATAAATTCAATATTTCTTTGTTAAATGACGGTATTTTTGTCTGTTTTTTAAAAACAGAATCCCTGTGTAAGAGCTGTTATTATAGAAACAATATTGTTGAACCAATCAAATTAACAGAAACCTTTTGTTCATATTTCATAGCTACTCTGAGCTGTGTGTTTACACAAAATTAATGTGAACCTTCTGACCAATCAGATCTGATTACAGACATCAAAGCACTATGGTATAAAGAATCACTTTCAGTTGATAATGCTGGATAGGTTTGATAATGTTTGATGGAATAATACTATCGAATGTAGTTACCAGTCTGCTTTGTCAGCTATTACTGTGATACACATACAGTACATAATTATCAGAATCAGAATACTTTATTGATCACCTCAGGGAAATTGTTACTATTTTTAATTATCTCAGTAACTACACAAAGTAAATACAGGTAACTCAAAGCAGTGCATATTAACTTACACAGTGTGTACATATGTATATTGACATGAGTGTTTAGTTACTACAAAGTAGGGTAAACATTGTGTCCTAAATATCATAACATAAAAAAAACGATGATTTTTCTCCACTTGTGCTAACCCAACTAAATTATAAATTAAATTGTGCTCTGGTCCTGTGAACATTTTCACTCAAAAACATTCACTGATCAGGTTCAAACTATAAGTTCATAGCAAGTGGAAGCAATGCAACAACTTTCTAACAAGGTGGGATGACACGATTGTTAACAAGGTAGTGGTTTTTGCGTCATGTGGCCTTAGGGCATCAGGCACGCTAACATGTCACCGGAGAAAGAGAGAGACAGTCTACCACCTACATCTCCCTATTACCACAATTCCCTGGGTAGGTATTTTTCTCATCCTGAATTCAGAGAACCAGTTGAACCCAACCTCAAAAAAGCCCTCTGGTAGAGCATTGAAAAATGCTTTATCTCTTGCCGCTGCCCAACATCATTAGTCATAACAAATGAGAATAGCCAGATTAGTTTTGGAAAGAATACTAGATCCGAAAAATTGATCAAATCTTCCATCGCCTCTAATTAGTCATTACCTGATAAGAACAACAATGACAACACTAGTTGTTTGGAGAACCATTCTGTATTCCGCCATCTATATCGCATATGGGAGTCAATGATTTGTACATTTTCTCTCATAACATTAAAAATGCAGAGCAGCTGTTCATATGAAAGCTCTATACAGCATATTTCTGTGAGCTGGAAAAAGCAGGGACCTGATGAAGTTAATTTCACACCATTCATTCGTACTTCATTCAATCTCTTTTCACATACTTTGAAAGCAGCTCAGTCTTTCCCCTGCCACATTATATCAGCAGTAAAACCCTGATAAATTGAATTAAAAATAATTTAATTGAATTTAATTAGTCTAGTCTTCTCTTACTCACTCTACTGAAACTTTCTAAACAAGGCAAGCTTTTGTATGCAAATTAGATTGTTCTATTTTTAACACATTTTGCTCACCGTTAAATGGAATAATCCTGTACGTTATTAGCTGTCCTTACTTGTGTGCTGGTAAGGTTTGAGTTTGCAAATCACTCTATAACACAACTGAACATTCTCTGAAACACAGGCATGATTATTATTCTGTCACGCTTCAGAGAAATGAGGGCCATTGTGCAGTCGGGAAGCTTTAAAACATCAGTTAAAGGTCAGTGGTGTTAATTCCCACTTCATATGGTAGCTTTTCTCATGGAAAAAAAAAAGTAGTGTGTAATCAGAACACCTGTGAAAGAGAATCAGGACGTCTATTCTGTAGATGTGGTTCGGAACTGAGTATGAGAACACAACAGCACAATGAATCATGCACTGGGTTTTGAACATTATTTAGCAGTGATGAATTTCATTGATTTGAGATATAGAGGACAAAGACTCAACAGAGAGCCATTGGCTATTAAAAAAACACCTACATTACCTTCCACAATACGCCTAACGTGGGCATCATTTGCATCTGAAAACATTCGGTGACTGTGGGGGAAAAAAGTGGCCATCATGGAGTAAAGGTTTTTTCAGGCATATGGAAAACGCTGAGGCACACAGCTGCTGCACTGGTATTCCAGATGTAGGTGTTGGGGCGTATATTTTCAATGCAAGACACACAAACCTAATTGAAAGGAAATAATTAGAGCTTAAATGTAGCATGCTAAATCTCTCAGTGATTGTATTTTTCTCCCAGGCATGCTGTCTGGAAACTGATTTTGTTTCGTTCTTTTGTGCTGTTGTCAATCACATTTGGTCGAGAAATAACAGTGGTGCTGCTCACTATGTTTGAGAGGCAATATAATTTCTGTTTTTTTTCTCTCGCTCACTTTCTCTGTCTCTCTCTCTCTCTGTCTCTCTCTCTCTGTCTCTCTCTCTGTCTCCCTGTCTCTCTCTCTCTCTCTCTCACACACACACACACACACACACACACAAACATAACATGCCCATCACATTTTACAGTAAATACATGTTGATTTGCTGTTATTTCAAATGTATACTCCTTCTCATACACCTACTAGCTGCTTTAAAAACCCTCTCAAACAACAAACTGTATTTATACAGTAAATATTACATGCATGTAATAAATTCAAAGAAACGCATCCTGATTTCTATCCATAAAAGTGCTGACATGCAACTTTACCTTTTTTTTCTTTTTTTTCTTTTTTATTAACCAGCATTTGCCACTACCAAATCTAGCCATGGGGGTCACAGTCCAGTGACTTCTGTGCCGGTCCCAAGCCCGGATAAATAGAGAGGGTTGCGTCAGGAAGGGCATCCGGCGTAAAACATTGCCAAATTTAACCATGCGAATCGTCAGTACGAATTTCATACCGGATCGGTCGAGGCCCGGGTTAACAACGACCGCCATCGGCGCCGTTGACCTACAGGGCGCCGGTGGAAATTGGGCTACTGTTGGTCGAAGAAGTAGAGGAGGGAGGAGAGTGCGCAGACAGAGAGAGAAGAGGAAAGGTAAGAGTGTAGGACTGAGAATAGGAACTCTGAATGTTGGTACTATGACAGGGAAAGGTAGAGAGCTGGCTGATGTGATGGAGAGAAGGAAGGTGGATATACTGTGTGTACAGGAGACCAGGTGGAAGGGTAGCAAGGCTCATAGTATAGGAGCAGGATTCAAGCTGTTTTATTATGGTGTGGATAGTAAGAGAAATGGGGTAGGTGTGGTCCTGAAGGAGGAGTTTGTGAGGAATGTCCTGGAGGTGAAGAGAGTGTCAGACAGGGTGATGAGTCTGAAGTTAGAGATTGAAGGGGTGATGTTGAATGTTGTTAGTGGTTATGCCCCACAGGTAGGTTGTGAGTTGGAGGAGAAAGAGAGATTCTGGAGTGAATTAGATGAGGTGATGGAGAGTATTCCCACGGGTGAGAGAGTGGTGATAGGAGCGGATTTTAATGGACATGTTGGTGAGGGGAACACAGGTGATGAGGAGGTGATGGGCAAGTTTGGAGTTAAGGAAAGGAACCTTGAAGGACAGATGGTAGTGGACTTTGCTAAGAGGATGGACATGGGTGTGGTTAACACTTATTTTCAGAAGAGGGAGGAGCATAGAGTGACTTACAAGAGTGGAGGTAGGAGCACACAGGTAGACTACATTCTATGTAGAAGAGGCAATCTGAAAGAGATTAGTGACTGTAAAGTGGTAGTGGGAGAGAGTGTAGCCAGACAGCATAGGATGGTGGTGTGTAGGATGACTTTGATGGTCTGTAAGAAGAAGAGGTCAGAGATAGAGAAGAAAACCAAGTGGTGGAAGCTGAAAAAGGAGGAATGTTGTGAGGAATTTAGACAGAAGTTGAGGCAGGCTCTGGGTGGTCAGGTAGTGCTGCCAGATGACTGGGAAACTACAGCAGAAGTGATCAGGGAGACAGGGAGAAAGGTGCTGGGTGTGTCATCTGGAAGGAGGAAAGAAGATAAGGAGACTTGGTGGTGGAATGAGGAAGTTCAGGATAGTATCCAGAGAAAGAGGTTAGCCAAGAAGAAGTGGGACATGGACAGGACTGAAGAGAATAGACAGGAATACAAGGAGTTACAGCGCAGAGTGAAGAGGGAGGTGTCTAAGGCCAAGCAGAAGGCATATGACGAGTTGTACACTAGGTTAGACACTAGAGAAGGAGAGAAGGACTTGTACAGGTTAGCTAGGCAGAGGGATCGAGATGGGAAGGATGTGCAGCAAGTTAGAGTTATTAAGGATAGAGATGGAAGGGTGCTCACAAGTGAGGAGAGTGTACAGAGGAGATGGAAGGAGTACTTTGAGGAGCTGATGAATGAGGAAAATGAGAGGGAAAAAAGAGTAGAAGGGGTGAACTCTGTGGAACAGAAAGTAGATAAGATTAGAAAGGATGAAGTCAGGAAGGCTTTGAAGAGGATGAAAAGTGGGAAGGCAGTTGGTCCTGATGACATTCCGGTGGAGGTCTGGAAGTGTCTGGGAGAGGCAGCAGTGGAATTTTTAGCTAGTTTGTTCAACAGGGTTTTAGAGAGTGAGAGGATGCCTGAGGAATGGAGAAGAAGTGTGTTAGTGCCGATCTTTAAGAATAAGGGTGACGTGCAGAGTTGCAGTAACTATAGGGGGATAAAGTTGATGAGCCATACAATGAAGGTATGGGAAAGAGTAGTGGAAGCTAGGTTAAGGAAGGTAGTGGAAATTTGTGAGCAGCAGTATGGCTTCATGCCCAGAAAGAGCACAACAGATGCAATTTTTGCTCTGAGGATTTTGATGGAGAAGTATAGGGATGGTCAGAAGGAGTTGCACTGTGTGTTTGTAGACTTGGAGAAAGCGTATGACAGGGTGCCAAGAGAAGAGCTGTGGTACTGTATGAGGAAGTCAGGAGTAGCGGAGAAGTATGTCAGAGTGGTGCAGGACATGTATGAGAGGAGCAGGACAGTGGTGAGGTGTGCTGTAGGTCAGACAGAGGAGTTCAATGTGGAGGTGGGACTGCATCAGGGATCGGCTCTGAGCCCCTTCCTGTTTGCTATAGTGATGGACCAGTTGTCAGAGGAGGTCAGACAGGAGTCTCCTTGGACAATGATGTTTGCAGATGACATTGTGATCTGTAGTGAGAGCAGGGAGCAGGTGGAGGAAAACCTGGAGAGGTGGAGGTTTGCACTGGAGAGAAGAGGAATGAAGGTCAGTCGTAGTAAGACTGAGTACATGTGTGTGAATGAAAGGGAGGGAAGTGGAACAGTAAGGTTACAGGGTGAAGAGGTGAAGAAGGTACAGGAGTTTAAGTACTTGGGGTCAACAGTCCAGAGTAATGGAGAGTGTGGGAAAGAGGTAAAGAAGCGAGTGCAGGCAGGTTGGAATGGGTGGAGAAAGGTGTCGGGAGTTCTGTGTGATCAGAAAATATCAGCGAGAATCAAGGGGAAGGTGTACAGGACAGTGGTGAGACCGGCCATGCTGTATGGTTTAGAGACAGTGTCACTGAGGAAGAGACAGGAGTCAGAGCTAGAGGTAGCAGAGCTGAAGATGTTGAGGTTCTCTTTGGGAGTGACAAGATTGGACAGAATTAGGAATGAGTACATCAGAGGGACAGCTCATGTTGGACGTTTGGGGGACAAAGTTAGGGAGGCCAGATTAAGATGGTTTGGACATGTTCAGAGGAGGGACAGTGAGTATATTGGTAGGAGAATGTTGGACATGGGGCTGCCAGGCAGGAGGCAAAGAGGAAGGCCAAAGAGGAGGTATATGGATGGAATTAATGAGGATATGAAGCTAGTGGGTGCAAGGGTTGAGGATGCAGAAGATAGGGATAGGTGGAGAGAGATGATTCGCTGTGGCGACCCCTGAAGGGAAAAGCCGAAAGAAGAAGAAGAAGAAGAAGAAGAATTTGCCACTACCAAGTTCTCTTTCACGTTACACAGTTACCACAACAGTGCTCTATATGGACCAAGCTATAAATCCATTTTTATTGTTTTGACACACTGTCTTCAGTATTCTCGCATTTTTCATTTCTGCAAGTCTAATTTATGAATGTTTATGTAGTTTGTTGCAAAACTAATTTGGATGTCATACTGAAGCAAGATTACAAGGGTGGGAAATGACTGGCAAATGACAAAACAGGGAGGAAAAGGGATAAAAAAAAAAAAATCAGTATTAGAAGTATTAGAATTACAAATAATAAGAAGTATAATTAAACCAAATGAATTAAAAGTCAAATAATTAAATAAATAAACTTAATATAATCAAGGACCTCCATTACTGAAACAATGATACAGATATATGTTGGAGGAGTTATTTGTGTCATACTGTGTGTTGACCAATTGTAGCTTGTTCATAAAGACAGAGTCCCACTATTTATGTATATCAGCCATATAATAAACATTCATTCATTGACTACCGCTTATTCGATCTACACTCGGGTCACGGGGAGCCCTCATCTCAGGCGTCATTGGGCATCAAGGCAGGATACATCCTGGACGGAGTGCCAACCCATCGCAGGGCACACACACACTCTCATTCACTCACGCAATCACACACTATGGACAATTTAGAGATGCCAATCAACCTACAATGCATGTCTTTGGACTGGGGGAGGAAACCGGAGTACCCAGAGGAAACCCCCGAGGCACGGGGAGAACATGCAAACTCCACACACACATGGCGGAGGCAGGAATCGAACCCCCAACCCTGGAGGTGTGAGGAAAGCGTGCTAACCACTAAGCCACCGTGCATATGACAGGCTGCCAAGAGAAGAGCTGTGGTACTGTATGAGGATGTCAGGAGTAGCAGAGAAGTATGTCAGAGTGGTGCAGGACATGTATGAGAGGAGCAGGACAGTGGTGAGGTGTGCTGTAGGTCAGACAGAGGAGTTCAAAGTGGAGCTGGGACTGCATCAGGGATCGGCTCTGAGCCCCTTTCTGTTTGCTATAGTGATGGACCAGTTGTCAGAGGAGGTCAGACAGGAGTCTCCTTGGACAATGATGTTTGCAGATGACATTGTGATCTGTGGGGGCACGGTGGCTTAGTGGTTAGCACGTTTTCCTCACACCTCCAGGTGGGATTTGATTCCTACCTCCTTCATGTTGTGAGTGGAGTTTGTATGTTCTCCCTGTGCCTCAGTGCCTGTTTCCTCCAGGTACTCCAGTTTCCTCCCCCAGTGCATTGTAGGCTGATTGGCATCTTTAAATTGTATGTGGTATGTGTTCGTGTCTGTGTGTGCGATTGTGCCCTGTGATAAACTGGGCATTCTGTCCAGAGTGTACCCAGCCTTGTGTCCTGAGTCTCCTGGGATAGACTCCACGTTCCCCGCAACCCAGAAGGAGAAGTGCTGTAAAGAATGGATAGATGGATATATTCGTACATATGTGTCTAAATTAAAACATATGATATTACACAATCACATGAAACAATATTAAGCAATTATAAAACATATTAAACCATTTATAATCTTCTATTTAATTGTTGTCTAATTACAAGTCAGTCTGTAATGGTGCATACTAGATAAGTTGGTGAAAAAAAACCTAAAAGAAAAAAAGGTCCATAATATAGTGTTAATTATATAAGAATGTACATAACTCTATTATTAGTTATTAAGAATGAATAATCAATTATCATCAGTTATGATTCTGTGCTCTCTCTCTCTCTCTCTCTCTCTCTCTCTCTCTCTCTCTCTCTATTTATCTCTCTTACACACACACACACACACACACACACACACACACACACACACACACACACACACACACTTTCTTTGCATGCACCTTCTACAGTCATGATATTGGTCTTGTTTACTGCAATAGCCACAATCTAAAGAACTATTATCCTTATTACATGGATTGTTTTAAAGGGTTCAGGACCCTATAATTCCAGACTGTGTGTTTCCATCACTGCCAAATGAATAATGCATCAGGATCCACTCAGCTAATCTGGCAGGGTTGAATACAGGTAATCAGTGTAGGACAAAACATAGCAGGAAACCACTCGCTGACCCTTTCTGCCCGATGCAACCTCTGCGTAATAAAGTGAATAGTGAAAGCAGTGATGGAACAACAAGCCCTTTATGCCAGTCAGAGAGCACAGGTTTGCCCATCAGAGCAAAGATGTGCTATCATTTGCCAATTTCAAGCACATTTGAAAATTCTTTAGGTTTAGGTAAACACAGCTTGGTGTATTACATATATTATAGTGCATCAATCCTACTAGTCACTAAACAGATGGATGCCACCGAGGCTGAGATGTGTGAAGCATGTGAAAAGCAGATGCAGCTTTGTTCTTTTCTGCTCAAACTGGTTTTAGGCTAAGCTCACTAATGTGAAGTATATGCTAATCAGTGAATCAGTGTAACTCCACCAATACCCATCATCTCAGCTCATTAAACTTGTACACTTTTAAAACTTCCAAGGTTTCAAATAATGGCCTGACTCTGCAAAACTCAACAGATAAATCTTTTCTTCATTTTTTTTCAAGTGAATCTGTAAGTACTGTAGTGTTCATAGATTCATGATTATTATGTGTGGTGGAACTCAATTGATTTGTTCTAGTCATTTTTTTATGGCGCTGTAATATATCTGTTTCTGTGAGATTGCAATTAAATAATTCCCTCAGCTCTTAGCTGGACCTGAATAAATATTACTGTGTATTACTGTGTAAAACGCATTATTCAATAAGACAAAGCTGATCTTGGACATTTGTAATTTAGCTTTTTCTGGTTATATTTCATTCTTCTTAACAGACTTAACTTCGAAATCGCTTTTCTGATACACCATTTAATGAGCATTTTTTCCATTTTTTCATCCCTCCAGTCTGGCTTGACATCCTCAGTATCTTTACCACAAGCATTACTATCATTCATCAAACCTCTAAATAGCCAGTGGTCTCATTGCCTAATAATGATAACATATTATATGTATTGTTAAAAATGTCAGTCAATACACCATAAGCAAAAATGGATTAATATTGTTTTTTTTCTAGTTGTAATTCCACAGATTTTCACAGATTCCGGATTTATTTCTGATCCTAGTTTTAATGATACTCGAATAAATACCTTGCCGAGTGTATGCACTTGCTTTCTGCCTCCAATCACCACAATTTACAACGAATACTGTATGTGGAAACTCTGATGAATCTATGGGAAAATGAAACCTAACACAAATCTGACATCTCATGCTAGCACAAAATCTTGCAGGTAAAGTGTCTGAGAAAAAAGTAAACATACTAGCCAGACTTGAAAAACTTGCAATGTGAAATCACAATCTCAAGGTTGCGATGTTGTTCAGCAACATGCTATCATTTTGTTGAGAGAGTGATGATAATAATCAGATACTTGTTTGTTTCAAGTTCAAGACGAAAGTGAAATTCTTAATTCTAAAGTTCTTGAAGAGAAAAGACAAACATGGCACACACAAAGTGACGTAAGACGTATCTATATCTATATCTATTTTATACTTATCTCAGTATAGAATGCACAATACAATATGCAAGTGAATATGATATATGCTACATAGAACATCAGTGTATGTTTGTGAATATCCTTATTTGGTGTGTGTGTGTGCTGTTGGAATACATTATATGTTAGAACATTTCAGGTCTTCATGGATGTAGTCGGGAGTGGGAGTGTGTGTCCATGAAACAGAGAAACAGATAAAAGAAATTATGCCTGAATTGAGGTCCCATTCAGAACCCTAACCACTTGTGGAATGTAGCTTTTCATGAAACTCCCCTGATGGTTACCATGATGCAGTAGCATTTGCCTGAGTGCAGCAGTGAGAACCGGATATGGAGGTTTTTTTATTTGTTTGTTTGCCTTCATCTGTATTAATGCATAATTCTATTGTTTTCCAGGCAACCTACAAAACTTCTGATTTGTCCACCCCAATAAGGTGACTATTAAGAACTAATATGAAATAATCTTTTATTTAAATTCAGAGGCATGGAAGGATCTTTGCACTGCTCCGAGCTTTGCATGTTCCGAGTCGACAGTCGAGCCGAAAGCATGACATGTTACTTCCTCACAGCCTTATGGCTTTTATTGCTCGTTTGCACCCATGATACAACACGTAAATTCACTTTTATTTAATGGAATGAAATCAAGCGGCGTCATTATGCTTATATCAAGAGACTGGCTTGTGAGTGTCTCCAGCGGCCTCAAAGCTGTGCAGATTTGCCTTTGTAAAAGTTTGTTTGCGCAGTAGGTTTGGTAGGATATTCTCGGAGGTAGTCGTTCTTATTACCTTCTTGATGAGCAGACATATTGTGCATACCATTTAATCCATGAGGGGCTCAAGGCTTAAAATGTATTAGAGCTATCTGTACAAGTGATTCTACATCTTGATTTTCCTGAATGCAAGATTAATTCTCTTAAGTGTTTAGTGGAAATGTGAACAAATCTCTCTGCATACACACTCTAAAAGTTGGAAAACACCTGACTTTTGAGGCAGAGAGACATGAAGTTAACTTAGTTAAGCAGCAAGTTATAACTGATGTCCAGTACAGTTTTTAGGTTTTATTTAAAATACAATTGTATTGCCTATATTTACTGAGATGTTTTATTAAATTATGGCAATACATGTAGAAATTACAATATGGGTCACATCAATCATTTTGCAGTTTCTTTTAATTAACTATATCTATAACATGTATTTTTATTTTTATTAATAAAACTACCAAAATAACAACACCATACATCCCTGATGAACATATATGCCAAGATTATTTAGAAACCTGAATACATAGACTTTTCTGCACAAAATACATGCAGTCACATTGCATTTTCATTGTTTTTCTCTAATTGTGTTTTATATATTTTTTTATTTCGAGATTCTTAACCAAAAGCAAGTTTCAAGATATCATTAATGCACGAAATGTTAATTTCAGCCCAGTCGTAGAAAGATATTATTGAGAAATTATCTCAATTTTAGATTCTATATTTAATTTTATTTAACTCATTTTAATAGTTTGTTTTATTAAGTAATGGAAAGTATTGTGATAGCTATTTTTTAATTAAACCTATTTACCCATATTATCTTGCTTTGAATGAAGGGTGACATGGCTAAGCTTAATAAGCAATGCAATCAGCTGAAATATGTTCTCTGTTTTCTGGCTCACTATACAGTATTTTCCTTTTTTTTCAGCACACAAGGACTGACTAAATCATTAATCTTTTCAGTTCTTCACCCCTTTTTGCACCGATGTCCCACTTGTTGCACAATTCCCCCTCAGATGAATATGTATAAGTAACAGAAGTGCACTTTGTATGTTAAGGCATACTCATAATTGTGCTTTTTTGCTTATATGCCAATTTTATACATAGCTTGCAGGGGTTTGTACAGAATGTGGCCTAATTATGGCAAAAATGGAGGCAAACAGCTTTGTACATCTGGTCTTTTATGTTGTTTTGTCTTTAATACATCAGTCATCTCATGTGGAAGTAATGTTAAGTAAAGAAAATAAGAATTTTTACATTTTAGAGTATTTTTTATTGCTTATTATTCATAATTTCTTTGTAATTAAAATTATGGATTATTCATGTTGATAAAACAACATGCTGGCAGTAACTCTTGTTGTCGATTCTGTTTCACATTTCATGATGACTCAATGTGACAGCATAATGAATAGACAATAATTAGTCATTGATCTTCTAAAGTCAGATATGATTAAATATAAGAAAAGGCACTTGGGATGGAAAAGTCATAAAAATTATACTACTAGAAGAGTAGTACTTTCCTGTACCTGTATAACATTCATTCAGATAGACAGTGTAATGTTTCAGCTCAGTGTGCAGCTATTGAGCTGATGATGAAGAAGGATATTAACTCCTCTGCCTCCACAGATGGCTTAATAAACTGTAGCCTCTGCTCTCTGAAATGGTCACACACAGCATATTTCTGATTCCATTTAAAGGGGCCACTGGACAGAAATTCTCCAAAGCCATCTTTCCCAAGTCAGTCAACCAAGCCAGTGTTTCCATTTCTCATTCCTTTAGCAGAGCCCATTACTAAATGCTTTATAACACGGCGTCATGCTGACAGTCCTCAGGGATTGGATGATGTGAATCAGCCTGAAACAGTGTGCACGCTCAAGTCAGCAGAAATGGTAGAATTCCTACTTTAAATATGTGAGATATGAGACATGTTTGCTTGCTGGTTTGTTTGTGTTACTTCTTCTAAACACACACACACACACACACACACACACACACACACACACACACACACACACACACACACAAAAAAAACCTAAAAAAAACCAACCCCACAATAAAGCCAAATGTGACAAAGTTTAGTACACTGAATAGAATATGTAATAATTTTTAATCATGGCTCATTTTAATTGGATTTTTTTTTATTATTATTATTATTTGTATATTTGTATAGCGCTTTTAACAAAGAGCATTGTCTCAAAACAGCTTTACAGAACATAAGAAACAATAAACATACAAACAAACAGTCCTAGATGTTAGACAAAATTTTCCCTAGTGAGCAAGCCTGAAGTGACTCAGGCAACTGTGGCAAGGAAAAACTCCCTTAGATGGTATTAGGAAGAAACCTTGAGAGGAACCAGACTCAAAAGGGAACCCATCCTCATCTGGGTGACACCGGAGAGTGTGATATGAACAATGTCCTTTCTGCATTAGTTGTGTGATGCAGATACAGCATGTGTAGAATGTTATGTGTAAAATGTCCACATAGTGTTGGCAGTGCTGCTTTGAATACCCCAGTCCTCAGAAAGCAGAACCCAGCTGGAGCTGGTCCATCTCTGGATGCCACAGGAGCTGGCACAATCTCTGTGTGTCTCGGGGGTGGGTAGAAGAAGGGAAACAAATGGAAAGGAATTAGCGTAGCTGCTATTCATAATATTAGCAGTCACTAGATGATGATGTGTATTTAATCAGATGTATTGGAGTACAAAGTTATGGGATTTATTAGGTGTATGCCTGGCTAAAGAGATATGTCTTTAGTCTATGTTTGAACTGGGAGACTGTGTCTGAGCCCCGAACACTGTTAGGAAGACTGTTCCAAAGTTTAGGAGCTAAATATGAAAAAGCTCTACCCCCTTTTGTAGACTTTGATATTCTGGGAACTACCAGAAGTCCGGAGTTTCGAGATCTTAAGGAGTGTGATGGATTGTAATGTGTTAGAAGACTGGCTAGATATGTGGGAGCTGAACCATTTAGAGTCTTGTACGTAAGTAGTGCTAGTTTATAATCAATTCTAAACTTAACAGGTAGCCAGTGCAGGGATGATAATATTGGGGTTATATGATCATATTTTCTTGACCTGGTAAGGACTCTGGCAGCTGCATTCTGGACTAATGTTTCTTTGTTTATTTGCTTGTTTGTATGTTTGGTTCTTCTGCTTCCAGCTCTTCTTATTTTATTTTATTTTATTTTATTTTGCTATTAGAATCTTATTTTTCTGTTTCTGTGTGTTTTTTTTTATTTATTAATGGCAAGAATTAAGTTATATTTTGTTAATGTTTGCAGATTACTTCTAGTTCTTTTTCCAAGTTTACCTTCTTCTTGTTCTTCTTCTTCTTTTTCTTCTTCTTCTTCTTCTTCTTCTTAATAATAATAATAATAATAATAATAATAATAATAATAATAATAATAATAAAATAATTAATACATAATACATTCATTTATTTACTTTCTTTCTTTTGGCTTTCAGGGGCAGTACAATGACTACGTTTACCAATATTATTATACAATTTTCAAAAACAAGCCAACAAATAAATAAGAAAGGTGCAGGGTTACAAATCAAGAAGAATTCTAGGTAAGCAATAAAGATAAAAATAAAAATTTGATTGTGGGACAGCAGAAGATAGATAATAGACTCTGAGCTCACTGCGTGCAAGCAAGATTGAGAGATGATAAGTGACAGCAGGAGTAGTACTGAATTTGTTCTGATTGAACTGTATGGATTTTGCAGAGACGGAAAGAGGTAAGGATTTTAGAAACTAAAGAAATATTTGTAAAGGGAAAAGTGGGACAGCTGTAAGTTACAGTACAGGTTTGTTGGTGTGCTTTATGCAGCCTAAAATAAATACACTGTCTCTATGAATATTATGTGAAGTATGTACTTTATGAATGTAATTATTTTGTAATCACATAGGATGATTGCTGAAATCATGGTGAGTAACTGTATACATGTGCATGTTGTGCAAAAAAAGATTCATTATTTGTTTCAGAAATTTTGCATTGTGTTATTTCTATGAATGCAGAAACAGCAGTTGCACCTGGCACATTAACCTGTAAATGGAGGTCAAGTTCAAGTATGGGTTCCCTCAGCTATGGTTCATTTGATAATGACACATATAGAAATAAAACATTTTATGTAGCAGGTGGAAAATTCAATCCCACTCAGCTGATTTAGCTTGTAATTCTGCTTCAACACTTCTGTAGGATTACATTCAAATGGATAGAATGAAATCACTGGTGTAGCCAGTGGAAAAACAATCAAACATATACCTCATATACCAAGTGTAATAACATTCATGCATATAATATTAGGTTATATTTATTTAGCCTAACGTTTATGAGGTTACAGACAATGCTGCTGAATTGATCAGAAGGTTTAATTTACTATCACAGCATTTCCATAGTGACAAACTATACAGGAACTACACAGTATGCCATAATAATTGATAAAGTGAAGTTTTTTCTGATGGTGAATTTATTATTATTATATCTTTTTTTGGATAGAGTCGCATGTAAAGGCACGGTGGCTTAGTGGGTAGTGTCTTTACCTCAAACCACAAGGTTTAATTTCTGCCTCGGCCCTGTCTGTAAAGTTTTCATGTTATCTCCATGCTTCAGTGCTACCTTCCTGGTACTCTGGTTTCTTCCTTCAGTCTAAAGATGTGTGCCATAGGCTGATTGTCACCTTTAAACTTTCTGTAGTGTATGAATGGATGTGATTGTGCCCAGCAATAGGTTGGTGCTCCATCAAGTCCCCTACACCAGGCTACACCAGGCTTTTTGAACATTTTTCTCAAACCAATTGCACAATTTTAAAGTAATGCCTATTTTGCATTAAATAGTGTTCATGATTGTGCAAAAAATCTTTGGAAAATTGTTCACCATAGTGTTTAACTTCCATTTTTCATTAAACTTATTTTTTTTTTTGGACAGCCTGTGGCACTTCATCTTGATTCACTAATCCTTCTCATTTCGACCAGACTTTAGCTTGAGTCACAACGTGGCAGTCTCAAGGAAACGCAGCCAAATCTAGCTTGGTCTCTACAGAACAAGGTGCTGTCATGAATATGCATATATGTTGAGTCATCTAAATGCCTCTCTGAATATTGATGTCCTTTGCATCTTAGATATGCGTATTCTTGCTAATGTCGTGTGCAATTTGAAATGATTCATATTCCTTCTGCGTTCTGAAAAGCAACCGCAAGCCTTTTGTAAACAGCCATCATAACGTTGCTGCTTGTGACCTTTTGGGTCAGGATTCTGGAATCAGGATTCTGCTCAGGTTGTTTTTGTCACTTCAATTGATTCTGATGTTTCTATTTTAGGATGTTTTCCATCGATGCCCTCTGCATTCTTGAACTCCTTCTGAACTGTGGCACTTACTTAGTCTGTTTGATCAATACAAGGGAGTGACCTATTTTTTCATTCAAGAGACAGGCAAGTCTAAATTCACCATCTCTCCTTGTGTGTCAAAATAAAACATGCATTTTGTTTTACCTGGGATTTAAATACTAATCAATAATACATCATTGGGTCAATAATCAGGCTCTTGGTTACTGATTAGATGGTTGAGGGTTCAAGCTGTCACTGATCTATGCAAAGAAAAGAAATCCATTGAGCTGTAATGTATATTTGACAAAAAGTCTGCTACTTCTCCTCCTCCTCCTCCTCCTCCTCCTCCTCCTCCTTCCTTTTGCTTAGAATTCTTATATATATATATATATATATATATATATATATATATATATATATATATATATATATTTACTTTCATAGTTTTTCACCCTTGCTTTACATTATTATGCCGCAATACACCAAAGCAAATTCCTTGTACATGTAAAACCCACAGTACTTCTGATTCTGATGTGGAAGGATGTGGAGTGAGTGCTTGTATAACTGTCTCTGAAACCAATGTATAAACTGTTTGCCTGTCTTGGTGCAGAGAGATGGGTGGAGGTATATGGTGCGTGTACGCTCATCTCTCTAGCCATAAAATTGCAATAAAGCTCAAATTATATGGCACAGATCTGGTCTTTAGAAATATTGATTTATTAAATTTCTTCCACATGCAAAAAATATATATACATATTGCCATGGCTTCTGAATTTGATTAACCATTTTTTCCACTTATTCAGTCTTATTTATATTTTTTTTTACAGACCTTAAACCCTTAAATTTGCACTGATAATTGCATTTCCTTATAGAATGGGGGGAATTATTAATAATGTGTGAGAGTTGGAATTGGACACAAAGAGCAGCAACTATGAACTGCATTTGGTGTATTACATTTATTTTAGGGCTGTCAGTCGATCAAAATTTTTTATCTAATTATTTACGACGTGTCAATTAAATAATCTAATTAATCACATTTAATTGCACATGAACATTGGCTAAGAAATTGCCTCCAAAAAGATCATTTAAAGTCATTACTGTGTTAGCTGAGCATCAAATAGACATTACAGCAAATACTTATTTATATTATTTATTAACTGAACAACAGCCTATCACTTAGACTACAACAGTCTTTTTTATTATTGAACATAAGCCTATCAATTAGGCAACAATTGTCATAACATTTTATTATTATTATTATTAAACATAAGCCTATCACTTAGGCATCAATGGTCATGACATTTTTTTAAACTATTATTATTGAACATAAGCACTTGGTCATACAATGGCTACAGAAACAGTTAAACTGACCTCAATTCCTCTTATTTACCATTCAACCAGTTGCTAAGACAAACTAACTTGTTTACATTTTCAGAGTGTAAAAATGCCCTCTTTTTTTGGACAATGTTGCCAGCCAGTGAGAAAAGTCTCTCGCATGGTACAGTGGTTGCAGGGGTGGCCAGATATTTGCAAGCTAAGAAAGGCTCAGCTCTGTAATGATTTAGAGGATTGCTAAGCTCATTTTCCTCCTCTGATTCGGAGTCAGAACTCAGCAGGAGGATTCTTCTCTTCTTTGCTAGCTTATGCTCTACACAGGGTTGTGGAGTATCTGTGCTAGATTCTACGTTTTCTAGCATCTTCTCAAGGCTGGAGAGATACCTGTTCTCTCTCTCCTCTTGATAGGCACTTCAAGTCTTTAAAACATGGGTCAAGAGCTGAATCCAGTTTCAGCCATTCATTGTTCATATCAGCTTGCAAGGTCTTTCTTGAAGGCAGCCTTGAACCTCGCCACATAGACTGGATCCTCATCAGAGACCTTCAGTACATGGTTAAGATGGCAGAATGCAGGCAGCACCACAGAGCATGAGACATAAGCCTCACCACCACATACCTTAAGTAAAAGATAAATATGAAAAATAAATAAAGTTCAGTACATTTAGTTTAGGCAAGACAAACTTATATATTATGCATCAAGTTATAAAGGGTGATTAAAAAATCTTTCACATTTTGTAAAGTTCAGTTTATGGAGTTTATAAAGAGTTCTAAGATATTTAGGCATGCTTTTCTAGAACACTACTTTTAAAGTAAAGTATATTGTGTAACAAACATTGTATAAATACAATTGAAAACAAACAAATCCAGTAAAAACATGCAATAACAATAGGACATGTGGCAGTACTGTAATTGAGGAGGAAGGGTAGGTGGAAGACTTACTTGCATAGTTCAAGAACAGTGTGTATTTTGTGCAGTTTGTCCCACTCATCAGCAGTCAGCATGTGTTTCTGTTGGGCTAAAGTAGCCTTAACAGCCTCTTGGTTCCGTAATCGAGCGACGAGTTCCACCTAGAAACATCTTGTATGAGTTGCTCTCTCTGTTGTCCAAGTGCTGTCTGTTGCTGATGTAATTCCTCTGTATAAGCAGGGCTGTGCTTAAAATGTACGGCAATTTTGCAACACTTCAATGTCAATGCATCAACAAATCCACTGTCAGTGAGGCAAACAGTTGGAGCAACCATGTTTGGAGCACTGTCTGTTCTGATGGTTGTCACCTTATCACAAATTCATCACGCCTCAGCCACTGTTAGGAACTGTTCGGCACATGCATCAGAATAGTACCGTGTGACTGTCTTTAGTACTGTCAAAGGTCTGAAGTTTCCAGTCACGATCAATGAAATGTGTAGTAACACCTAGATAGTTCTGATTACTGACCAAAGTCCAGTGATCTTCAGTCAGGGCAACATATTTAGCTTGATCTAATATTTCCTCTTTTGATTTTTTTCCATGTCCAACAGCTGATTTACTTTCGAAAGTACCGTAGTTCTTGTCTACAGGTCTACAGTCCACAGCAATCCATTTAGCTATCGCATTTGTACGTTTTTCAGATGTAGACTTGCTAATTTTGTGATGAATAGCCTCAGACAGCGTGGTTAGGTGGAGCGTGTTGATTGTAGCAGCTGGAGTTGTGCTAACTGTAGAGCTCGCTAAAACATGCTTTGAGTTCATGTGGTATTTCAGGCTAGAACTGCTTCAATGGTATGCAAATTCCTTACTGCAGACAGTGCAGATGACTTTGGTTTTGTCAGTGGCTCCATCTGGATGAGTTTTAAATTTAAATTGTCCCTTCAGAGTGCCAGGTAGATCTTTGTCATGGTTATGCATCATGCTCATCATTACAGCTTGCAGTGCTAAGATGATGTACAGGTCTTGGGCGTGGCAGGGTGGGACAGGGTGTGTTAACCGTGTTAAAATATTTTAATCATTTTATTTTTTCATAACTAATTAATTAGGTTAACGTGTTAAACTGACAGCCCTAATTTATTTATAAATAGTAAAATCCAGAGTTCGGGCCACCGATCCCTAAGGGCAAAAGCAATTTTGCTGTGATTTTGACTGAAGTAGTTTACTGGAAGAGTGAGAGGACTTACTGGCTTACATTTAGTGCTATTTCACCATTGCCAGAGCAGCTGTGTAGATAAAGCTGCCACTACAGAGCAAATCTAAAGCTTCTCTCTGACTTAATGAGAAGATATGGTAGCATGGTATAACACTGGTACTCTGAGTTCCTCTAAGCATTAATTAGGTGGTGAGCCTGTTAGGCACTTTTATTTCTGAGATCACTATCACTGTGAGCACCGGGTGAGTTATTGAGGTGGAGTTCAGATTGATGACCCAGAGAAGAATGGTGAAACTCGGAGTTTTTCAATCCTGGAAACAGCAAAAATACAGCATGATACGCTCAATCAAGTAGAAGGCCAAAGTATGAAAGATGATACTATCCACCAGAAAGCTGAGACAGGAATCTCTCTCTTATATAATGGATGCATGGGGAGTTTATGTTTTAATAGTGATATTGCATTCTTCATTCTGTATTGTATTGCATTAAGAGCTGCAATGCTTTGGACATCTGCAAGTGAAACGGCAGGTGGCGAGGGAAAATCTGTTACATCAATTATTACATATATTACATCACTTTCATCTACAGGTACAAATTAAAACAAGATCAAAAATTGACATGTAGACATTTCTTAATAAAGAACCGAATATTAAATGGGGTGTCCTAATTTTTTCATATTACTGTATATATATATATATATATATATATATATATATAAAAATTAGTTATTCTGGTGGTTTAGCAATAACCATATACACTGGATTAAAGATGCAGGAAGTGCTACAGCCCACCATAGATTTTATGTTATAAAATAGTTTTAATGTTCCAGTCCATAGAGCAAATCCTTGCAACCTTGTCTACGCTTTGTGTGTCACCTAGAGGTTGCCAAAGGAAGCTTAACAACTATTGCAGTTTTAATGTAAAATGAAAAATCATCCTTGGAAATTTGGGGTAAATTTGACAAACATAGAACATGTCAGGTTCATGATTTGGACATTTTAAGAAGAGACATCCTCTACATATAGTCCATTGGGTTGTAAATTGGGCAATGGACCAATCAGAGACCTAATAACAAAGTAGAAACAGGAAAACTGACACTTTTTGTCACTCCGTCAGTCTGTTCAGGTCTCTTCCATATGTGATCTGACAATTGTTTTAGAATCTAATGCTAGTTGATCTTGTTTCAGTCTCACTTAGCCTCTATGAGATGAGAACTCTTCTACAAAGATTCTGGAAACTCGGCAGAATCTCTGATGCAGCCTGTCCACAAACTTTCCCTGTATTATCCAGACAAGCCTGCTGAGCTGACACCAAAGCAGGATTAAGTTATAGACAGATCAGATGTGCTTGCCTCATGTGATGCAGCTTAGTATGGCGGAATATCAATCTGAAATTAACATTCAATTTAGGCTAAAGCTAATCACTCAGGCCTGGGAACACTTACCAACTACTCGATATAAGGGGTGCAGGATTTAAATGCTGCTGTGAAATGGGGAAAATGGTGAACCATATAGCTGTGACAGTGGGGGGCAGCTGTGGCATTGGGTGAATCACATAGCAAGGGCAGTGTTACAACTGATTAATGCATTGGCCTACTAGGCTAATACATTTTGTTAATAAATAAGGTTCAAGACAGAACAAGTAAATAGTGTAGGGCACATTAAGATGTGTCATCCAGATTGAACTGATTGACTTCTTCACTTGCCTTTTATTAAGTTATATTGCAGACTTACTTTAAAATGGATCAAACTCTCTCTCTCTCTAACAGTGGTGCTGCTCACTACGTTTGAGAAGCAATATAATTTCTGTTTTTTTTTCTCTCGCTCACTTTCTCTCTCTCTCTCTCTCTCTCTCTCTCTCTCTCTCTCTCTCACTTTCTCTCTCTCTCTCTCTCTCTCTCTCTCTCTCTTTCTCTCTCTCTCTCTCTCTCTCTCTCCTTTCAAAATGCCTCCAAATGAAATAATACATCTAAAGAGGTTTTAAGAAATGTTATTAAGCTTAGTAAAAATGAAAACAGAAATACTGCAAGTACTTTTAGTCTTTACTGTGTAATTTAAAGCACGTTTAGTAGTGATTTCAGACCTCTTTCTTCTTGGGTCTAGAAGTCTGGTGCATTTGGGAATCCTCTCACATTCTCTCTCTGCAGAACCTCTTAAGTTCTATCTAGTTACCACTGACACATGCTATTTTCAAGTCTCACTAGAGGTTCATTTGGGTTCAAGCCCAGTCTCTGGCTGGGCCACTTAAGGGCATTGACAAACTTTATATCAAACCATTCCTGCATTGTAAAAGCTGTGTGATTCGAGTAATTGCTGTGTTTCAAGGTGAAAATTTACAGGAGTTTGATTTCAGTTTCATCACCCTTTAGAATCGTGTTTCTAATGGGCTGATAGTGTTTTAAGTGCAATTTGGCAAACTCCAAGCAATCCCTCACATGACTATGACTGACTCCATTATAAAGGCCTGATTAGTGGCATGCTGCAGGAATGGTTTTCCTTTTTGGGGGATTTCTAATCCTCACACCTCATGTCTGGTGTGTCCATTCATCCCCTGTGTGCTCAGGGATGTTGGGCTAGGAAGAGTCTTGATGGTTCTGAACTTCTTGTATTTAAAATAATGGAAGCCATTTGTTGGTTGAAAGCCATTGTCAAGCCAATGTTCCTAAATTTATGTTTCCCCAGTTGGTATATAGTCATATTCCTTGTACATTACAATTTCAAATCCTTCTCCTACTGCTATTTCTTCATATAGCATATGTCTTCAGCAGGGATGGCTTAGTCAATTCTGGGTCCTTGGGCTAAAACCTATATAGAAACCTTCTGTTCACCAAATCACACATGAGCCAATGCACTGAACCCTGACTGCCAGGTTTTATAACCACATCCTAACACATGCAAAAAAGTATAATTTACTATATTACACATTCATGACATGTATTTAAGTAGTGGTGATGCTATGTAGAATGCAGTCTCCAACGCAGTTGCTTTTCTCCAACTTTTTAACAAGCTCTAGTGCACTGGCCACCACTGACAGCATATAGTCTTCTTCAGCCTGTTTTAGTTTGGAGTTTGTTTATAATTCAACCCATTGGGCTTTTTCATTTCCCTGGCACACACACACAGTGCTTTTTCATTTGCCTATCTAGCTCCAGTGAAAAACAGTTAGGACCTAAATGACTGTTTATTATTGGTTACAAACCCACACACCAATAACATTTCAGAATCTATTTTAAATTTCTCTGACTTCACATTCATTGGCTTTTGTTCTGTGTATGGTGTTGTGTGTGACAGATATTGTCTAATCAGTAAAGTTAAATCTTTAAAATCTTGGTGAGCACCCTGGATAAATAACCAATAGTCCTTTAATGCAACCTTTTTTTGTTTTGCTAATTTTGTATATATTCTTCGATCTTATATAATCTGTATTATATCAGAGCACTAAATTTGTTTTACTCAGCTTTGATATGTTTTACTCATGTGTTCACAAAGGTGTTCTTCCTACTTCTGATTATTCCCACTAACATCCTGCACTTGTTTTTAGTTACTTGATGGAAAGACATTTTACTGCATTGTCAAATTTAGCAGCTACAGGCTTGGATTGCATTCTGTCTCAACTGTATATAGATTTATATAAATAGAGAAATATAGAATTATATAGAACTATATAGAGATATAAAAGTTATACACTTCCTTGTATCACAAAGAGCATGATCTTTTTCAACCTTGCACCTTCTGCCTGTAAACTTGTCCAAACTCACCTTCAAATAATTTCAGAGCCCTTAGATAGCCATTATGGCATGCCAAGAAATCAATCCATGAGATAATTACAATTCATCAAGACGACTTTGGCAATCAGAGCAACACCAGCTGCACCTGCTCACTGCACATCCACATCACAACATGGAGAAATAATTCTTAGAGATTCACAGAGAGGCTTCTTCTCTCTCATCAAAAGGTGGGAGTGCAAGCCACTCTTTGATTTCACATCTAGAATCCGTCTATTGTTTTCTCTCTTCTGCATTTGCTTTACATATCCATTTATAATATTTCAGTCTAGGGGCTTATAGTATCTTACAGAAAGGCACGTGTATGAGGCTTAGTTATTAAACATGTCAAGATTTTTGCTATTTTCACTGTAAGATGTAGACTGTGGAATTCTGTGGAGAGATTTAAGAAAGTGCTAAGATTTTATTATAAAGATGCATCACAAATATGGTTAGAGTAATGAAATGAGGCATTGATTTATTTATATATTTCTACTCTCCACAAATAGAAGGATTTTTTTCCAGAGGCACTGCAGGAGCAGGAGATGAACTGTACAGCTTGAAATTCTGTAATACTCTCTGTTCTGCTTCGAATTCAGCAGGAGAGCATTAGACTGAGGAATAGCAGGGGTTTAGAAAATAAAGCGCTCAACGTTCCCATCAATATTCTTGCCTCTCTCATCCCCCATGCTGGAATGAGCTTATTCACTGCACATTTTTCATTTTTCAAGCTTTAAATGGTTTACACAGAGTTGGAGGAAGTGTGTGTGTGTATGCGTGTTACACGGGTGCTAATAGACTTAAAACTATTGTGAGGTTGTCTTGAGAGAAAGTATACGTCTTAAATGTCAGCAAAACTTTACAAAAGCTGAAAGCCTACTTGCACTTTCAATGATTGTGTTTTTGTTGCCTGTGAGCACACATTTATACAAGAGCTAAGCAATTTTCTTTACCCTGTTAATAGCTAACAGGATTAGTTGAAGGTGTAAATTTTACCAGTGCCATTTAGACTGAATATGTTAGCAGTTTATTGTGTTACATAAGTGTATTGCACCAGCACATTCATTCATTCATTCATTCATTTTCAGTAACTGCCTTATCCTGTAGACACACACACACACACACCTTCAGACCTAGGGCAATTCAGAGGGCAATTCATATTTTTGGGAGGTGGTAGAAAACCTGAGGAAACCAAACTCAGAAACGGGATTTGTGTGAATGAAACTGAGAGGTAGCAAAGGTACCTGCTACACCAGCATGTAGCCCTATCAGAATATTTATTAATTTACTGCGTTTTAACCTAGAACCTTCTACTGCATCTATACTGTATGTTTAATGTCCAGCAAGTTGATGAAGCAGGTATGGGTTTTACAGAAGCAGGCAGAGTTTAAAAATGATAAACCATGCTAGGGCTAATGCTAAGAAACATTTAGAGACAGAAATCAGAAAATAAATAGATAAACCGATCAAAATGATACACAGAAAAGATGAACACTATAAGGTAAAAAAAGACAGGATATGGGCAGACAGGAATAGAACAGTGTTTGTTTCAATTACCTCAGACATAATTTTTCCCTGTACTGAAAAAGAGGGAGGGAAAAAAACATATTTACTCAGAATACACTTCTTTTCATTTGAGATGGAAGAAATTGTGGTCATGCATTAACACCAAAGCTGTGTGTGTCAGAATTGCACTAAAGTTAGAAATATGGTTGACTGAATGCTACTCATCAGAACAGTCACTGTTAAGTAAAACAAACTGCTAATAAGCCACTGATTACTTAGTGTATAACTACTATAGTACTTGTTGCTCCAAAATCCAGTTGACCACAACAAATACTATATGACCATCCTGCCCATATGTGGTTCTTTTTCCGATACTATTGTCACAAACTTGAAGCAAACAAAGTATCTAGAATGTATTTTTATGTTGTAAGATTATGATATCCTTTCATTGAGACTAACAGGTATTTTGTATCAGAATGACAATGCCCCTGTGCACAAAGCATGCTCACTAAAACTATTATGATACCTAATAGTTTGCTTTGCAAAAAAAGGTGCATATGCAACTCCATTGCAGTGCAAGAAGTATAACAGTAAGCTAACACCACTTTCTTTGTCCTTTATTGTGAAATCATAGAATATTAATTTATTATATAAATAATTTTTTATTAATTTTCATGGGACAAGTTACAGATGGTAAAGTTTGAGTTAAGGAGCTGTGATAAATGTTATAGTTTTTCATTTAAATTCATTACACTCACTTATTAATATGAGATCAATAATTAATATATCCACACATGTTCAACAGAATGTAAATATGTTGGAATTCTCAGTCCAGTGAATATATGCTCAGTGTAATACATATTTACATATTATAAATACATATTTATAATTAACAGTAGATTAACAAGAAATTAAGGTAATGAATGACAGCCAGAGCAAGGTTTTTAACCATCTAGGTACAGAAATAAGAAACATTAAAGAAAGTTACTGCATTCCTTTTTTTTTTGAGTTGGCAAAATAAATTTTAAACATTAAGGCCTTAAAGTTATCATTATCTGTCTATTAAATATGTCTCAAAGCTGAAATCTCCTCTTCGTTGCAAAACCTTGCTGAGCACTTGTTAGTGGCGCTTAATGATGGACGCATCTTTATGTTGTTTTAACTAATATTAACATTTCCATAGCAGCATTTCCACCAATTACAGATGTACATGGAGGTCAACTAAAATATGTTTAAATCTTAGGTATTATGTGACTTATTCATGACACACAGCCTTGCTTTATCAGCTTTTGCATTTTTTGGTTGCTCTTTTTCAAGTGATACAATTCACATTGTTGAAACATAAAAAGGCAATCTAATATTCTTACGTCAACAAGTTATCAAACCCACTTTGCATATTGTAGGGCATCGCAAATATTTTTGGCCTATTTTAATATTGACTCTCTCTCTCTCTCTCTCTCTCTCTCTCTCTCTCTCTCTCTTTCTCTCTCCCTCTCCTCTTTCTTTTATGCATTTAATAATGCATCCATGAGTATCTGTCTGCAAGAGAGTACCAACAATCCAACAATTGCAGCTGTAGTTACTCTTCATCTAACACTTCTTTACTGAATTGTCAGTGTCACATGATGAAGAAAAAATGTTTATGGGTAAGTGTGGTGTGCAGAAGCTTTCTGACAGGCTGATATGCAATCATCTTAAATTCCTAAATGCACATTATGTGTATCTGTAGTGTTAACGGATATCTCTTTCCTGAAAGTATGTTCCTTTGAACCTATTGTCATAGATATTTAATGCTTTTATTTACCAAAGATGTTATGGTCTACTTTACATTTGATGTATGTACGTCTGAAACATTTATATATGTATGTATGTCTGTATGTATGCATGTAGTCAACAAAAAATGAGAGTATTATCAGTTTGAAACTCACAATCCATTATAATTAACATCACTGCATGATTCGTTCATTCGTTCATCCTTAGTGACTGTATGGTGAGAGTTATGGTGGTATAAATTGAGCTACTTTTTACTTTTATATCTTGGGAAATAGATCCAACTAATTTCATTAGAAAATATTGTGGGAAAGTACAAACAAACTTCATAAAATCTCATGTGGTTGAGACCAATTACGAACTTGAGTGACATAGCTGAGGTTGAGGAACTGTCATTGTCATATTTGTGTATAGATTTTTGGAGCATTAAATAGATACAGATAATAGCATTGCATTACACATGTTGGTATTTATGTATGTACATATATAAATATTTTAATACAAAATGATTTACAAGTGAGGCACAATCCAACATAAGCTAGATGAATACAAGTGCTTTATGTTTCTGACCCTAGACTGCATTTTCCATTGCTAAATAACACTTAGGCTTAAATGATATAATGTTCCATCAAACAAGTCCTTGGGAATAAGTTGTTACAGTTGAAACAATAACATCCAGTAGCAATAATACCATATGTATTACCTTGTAGTTGACACTATGTCATAGCCAAGCCAGAAGTAGGTAAATGACAAATAGTTCAGATCAAGACGTAGTTTATGCTTGATGTTTAGACTTTTTATGGTGAATGATTTGATGGTAAATGAAACTTGGAGTAATGTTACCATTGCTGTTACTTAGCAACCTGGTAGTCAGAATGATCTAGATTTGGAGTAAAAATGTGCCACTGTTAGCTATAACAGCATGGATTTCATTATATATCATATATCATATCATATATCATATCATATCATATCATATCATATCATATCATATCATATCATATCAATTTGTTTGCACTGGCAGAAATGACAGATTTGCCTATGTAATGTAATATTCATGTGGTAATTATATATATTATACATAATTATATATATTCTTACTGTACAAAAGTATCATCGATTTAATGGTTGATTGCTGGATAATTAATGCTAATAATTTGGTAGTCATGGTAATACAGCAGGGTTTGTAAATGAGATTTAGATGTTTAAAATTTGATCTATCTGATTATAATCTGACTCATCCATCTCCAAATTCTATAATGACCACTGTGGAAAGCCATTATATCTTTTTATGTAGCTCTTTGAAGACAGAGAACCTTTTTTTGGTGGCACATCTCATTGGAAGAGGAGATCAATAAGGTTCTTAGCACACAATATTGTGTGGACCAGATAAATGGACAGGCCTTGGGCCAAAGAGCAAGGACCACATAATGACAACATGGAGAAATATGATAAGCTCTTATCCGAGGGCACTTTTGTCTTTCCTACTGAAAAAATGTGATTACAGATGTCCACAGTCTGATTCAAAAAAGTGAATTAGCAGGGAAAAGACAGCAAATACATTTTGTTCAAGGACAATGTCATAGCAGTCACATGCTCCTAGAGGCAAGTTGTATCTCTTTGACACATCGTAGTGTCACTACTGATGCTCTCCTGAACCACCAGAATATCATGCAGTGAAGAAATAATAATAACCAAAAGTGAGAATATGACATGGACCAGTGAATTCCTTGGTGTTTTCAGTTTCAGCTTGATAATGCAACCAAAGATATTGGTGCGTGAGTGAGTGGTGAGTCTAAGAAAACATGCATTTTATCATTTCCAATCTCACTGACTGCATTTTGCTCTTACATGCGTAGCAGGGTTGAAAGGGTTGTGTTTTTAGCATAGAATTAACATATTCCAAAAAAGAAAAGAAAGAAAAGGGCTTAAATGAATAATTTACTTTTAATCCATAATTTGGTTAACAGGGTTGGACTTTCTGACCTCACCAGTCACTGATAATAAAGAAAACAGAATAAGAGATCAGTGTTTCTTCAACATTTCTTCTTTCTTTGATCTTCAGGAGTCTGATGCAACTCCGTACTGAACATGTGACTTACTGCAAATATTTCAGGGAGGTGAATATATTTTGAACAGGGCTGAATGAAGGTTCTGCAACAATAAAATGTATATTTTATTTAAATATAATTGATGACTGATGGAAATGGCTGTTTCAAGTATAGGATTTATAAATGAAAACAATGGCAAACATTGATAGAGCAGGTAAAATAGCTTCAGAGAACTTTTATTAACGTTTTTAAGTTATCTGAAATAAGCCAATGAAGATAGCCTAGGCCATTGAGGTCAAATAAACAGGGCAGCTTGGTTCAAAGAAGAAACTGTTTGTAAATTTACTCAGAAGAATTTGACAGAGTAAACACTAAGACTGGCTTAAAGAATGAGCTTGCTTTTTGTTGCACAGCCATGCAGTTTCTATTTTGTCTATTTATATATCAGCACACAGCATCCCCCAGAAGAGCTGACCCTAATAATACTGCTGCTTTGACATTGTGAAAGCCTGTTTGCTTGTTGTAGCAAACGGACTGTGCCTTCACTACACAGTCACAGTGTACTACTTTTTCCTTTTATAAGACATGCCTAGTTATTATTATATTCCTTCATAATATATCCAAATGATGCCGGTCTGTTGAAAGGCCATTCACAATTCAGGATCAGGATATAGAACAATGTTTTATGCGGCAGTAATTGATGCCATTTGTTTCTTAGTTCCTTCAAGGTTTAGAAACTGATCACTTATCTCAAGTCTCCTTTGCCACTGTTTGTTTATCTTAAAATTCACAGGATGTGATTGAAAACATTTCTGCACTCATTCATCTCCAGAGGGTCTTTGAAAAGGTCAAGGTTCCTGATTAGATTTCGCTCTATTTTCCCTCTTAGCCCTGATCTGTGTATTCAGCCATGCAAATTCCACTTCAGCTCAGTTTTTGTTTTGTTTTTTTGTTGATGCTTCCATTTTCATTTGTACAAATGTATTCTATTAACACAGACGTTAAACAAATTCAGAGCTGGGAAAGCCATTTCCATTTCAAGAGCTATTTATAACCACCCATCTCATATTGACAGCAGGAATAAGGGAAGGGGATATTGAAATTGAAATTTAATTCAGACGTGCAGGTGCAAACCAGGGCATGAAAATGAAGAGAAAATTAAGATAAGTGTGACCTGTTGAGCTTGAAGACGTGACATTGCTTATATGGCAAAATAAAATTGTCTGATTGTTGATGAGATAACTTTGGATTAAAAAAAAGTAATTTGACAAATTTTTATATTTATGTCCATTAATTTATAATGAAATGATTAATGAATCAATTAATAATTCACATAATTAATTTATTACATAATTAACATACAAACAAATGATCATGTCAAATCATGCCATTATTAATCTGTGCATACACTATAAATTAATCATTTTATAATAGTTAACAATTATGTAGAATTAATCACACCAAAGTGCTATTAAATGCTTCATTCCGATTGGTCAAAAAGTATTTTTTAACTGATTAATGGAAGAGCTGTTACTTTAGGAATACAACTAAAATGGAGTTTGTGTTTCTCAAGGAAATTACAAGATACTTTTTTTTTCATAAGAAAGCATCTACATCTCTTGAAAAAGACAATTTGATGAGGAAAATACTGTTTGTAGTCATTAAAATATATTGTAATTAGCATGACTTGAAACTGATAAAAATTTTGATGACATTTGCTAATAAATGCATGAATTTAGCATTAGTGTGGCATAAGAGGATTAAAACAACTTGCTTCCCTCCGAATTATGAACTTCGAGGTGATAATGGCATCAAATTACAGTTGAATTCTATTCCTCGCTTAAAAAATGTGAATAACTGACAGTTCATGTAATTGCTTATGTGTGAAATTATTGCAACGTATAATTTTTCCCGTAACCTTACAATATATTCCATTAATAAAGACCTGTAAAACATTATGTGATATTCAAAGGATTACAAAAAGTAATAATGATAAAATAAATCTAAAAAAGTTTACTAAATATTAAGTTGATAAAACTTCCATCCATTCTTTACACCACTTAGTTTACAGGGTTGCAAGGAACCTGGAGTCTGTCCAAGGCACAAGGCAGGGTACATCCTGGACATGATGCCAACGTCCCCCACACTAGTAACTACAACATTTTTTTCTGTTAGTCTCACTGCAGTTCCTGAATAATTCATATTTACCATTAATGTGCTTTAATATTAAAGGCTGAGTAATAAGACAGAATCTTAAGTGGTTAAATATGAGAATGGTACTGCTGATGACAGATGGCTGATACTTCTGGTTTTCACATGGGTTTTATCTTTATCCTGATAGCCCAAATATGAGCCTAATATGGTGTGGGTAGCTATAAATGGATAATCATCACATTCCTCTGTGGACCTTATTGTTGGTAAGCTGTGATGTGAGTGCTGTGCCCTAGAATTGACTATTTCTGTGAGGAAATGAGAAGCTTTTGTTGCAGTTTATTAGACGTGTGCCCCACTTAGCTGGTGAGAGTATGCATACTTTAAGCTCAGTGTTAAGAGCGAGGTATGGTAATGTGTGTGTGTGTGAGCGTGTGCGTGTGTGTGTGCGTGTGTGTGTGCGTGTGTGTGTGCGCGTGTGTGTGCGCGTGTGTGTGCGCGTGTGTGTGCGCGTGTGTGTGCGCGTGTGTGTGTGTGTGTGTGTGGAGGAAGAGGGAGATTAAATGCAAAATAGCAAGAAAATGAGAGAAGGACTATGTTTTTCATGAGAGACAGAGATGGAGAGAGATAAATAATAAAACAGGATATTACTGAGCTCTTCCTTATTATTCTGCCTCATCATCTCAGACACTCACCTTTTTTCAATACACATTGCTTTGGAGTGTGCGTGAACTTGTTTGGACAGCTGTGACAAGTGATCATGCTCAATGCTGAAGATCATAGATTACACTCTAAAAGAAAATGTTCTTTTGAGGTCAGTTCAAAGTGGATCTGTTTTTTTTTTTTTTTGCTCTAGGTATATTACTTAACCTGTAGTTATATATTTGAATGGGGAAAAAATTGTCAGGCTGCTGGTTCCTGTATTTCAGAACCTGTTGCTGTCCTGCTTCTATGCAGAATGGTGCAGTAAACATCCAGTTAGTGACTATTCTTTGGGTAGGAAGACAATGTTGATGAGAGAGGTCAGAGGAGAACAGGCAGACTGATTTGAGCTGATAGGAAGGACACAGTTTCCAAATAATCATTCTGTATAACCATGGTGAGCAGAAAAGCAACTCAGAATGCACAACACATTAATAAATCTAGGCAGATGGACTCTGAGAGCAAAAGACTACATCGGGTTGCATTCATCAGCCAAGATCAGGAATTTGAGAATACAGTGGACACAGACTCAATGAAACCGAACAAAATTGGGGAAAAAAACCCTTGATGGTCCATGTTAGATCAAATCCATTAGCTTGTCATCTGAGTGCATGATGCCTCAATAGAAGGGTTGACATGATCAATAATACAAATTTTCTTATGTTTAAAGAGTGACATATATTCTATTGTGCAACATCTAGAATATTGAACTGTACAATTCATTTTTTGATTTTGAATTTTCATATATTTCTGTTTTAAATAATAGAAAAATAAAAAAATGTAAGTTTTAATCCCTAATGAGCAAGCCTGCGGCAACGGTGGCAAGGAAAAACTCCCTGTGATGATATAAGGAAGAAACCTTCAGAGGAACCAGACTCAGAAGGGAACCCATCCTCATTTGGGTGACACTGAACAGTAAATAATGTAAATGTAACTAAATAATGGCCTTTCTACAACAGCACCAAGGGCCCATGAGGAACTATTAGGTCAGTGTAGTTTCTGAGGTCATTATAGGCACTAATTCCTTGCTGTTGCAAGCTGACAGAGGTAATAGCAGATCCGTGACGGTGTGAAAGTCCCCAAGTGGCTCTGTCCACGGCTGTCTCCTGGTCACAGGCTGTCCACACAGATTCGTCCACAGCATCAGTGAGCACCACCAAGCAACGAGACTCCGACCAGAGGAAACTCAGAACACTGGGAGCTGGGGAGTGGGACGTATAGCTTGACAGAGAAAGGCAGAGAGAGAGAGAGAAAGATATTAAGTATGCTTGTGATCATGTGATGTTTAAAGACAATATAGATTATGTGTAAAGTGCAGGCAGGGACTCCAGCAAGACTAGGGTGGTAAGGCGACAGCATCCAAACATCCCAGTACACCAAACACTCTATGCCCATGAACCTTCCAGATCTGTTCCTTTACCTAAGAAAAACTATACATTACATACAGAGTGATTAAACAAATGTGTCTGAATCCCGAACACTAATTGGAAGGCTATTCCATAACTGTGGGGCTTTGTAAGAAAAAGCTCTGCCCCCTGCTGTAGCCTTTGCTACTTGAGATACTACCAAATAACCTGCACCCTTTGATCGGAGTAGGCGTGGTGGATTACAAATAACCAAAAGATCAGGTACTGTGGCGCTAGGCCATTTAGTGCTTTATAGGTCAGTAATAGTATTTTATAATCAATGCGAAATTTGACTGGAATAGAAGTGATGTGTTCATATCTTCTGGTTCTAGTTAAGACTCTAGCTGCTGCAATCTGGACTAACTGGAGCTTGTTTATGCTCCTACTGGAACATCCAGACAGTAAGGCATTACAGTAATCCAACCTAGAGGTAACAAAAGAATTTCTCAAATTTAACTGAAACTACAATGAAAACATATTAAAGACTTTTAAAACATACTAAATATATGAAAAGCAAATCATGAACAAAATCTTTAAAAACAGGTACTTCCATATAAATTATATTTTAGTTACTAACTTACTTTCTCACATATTTCTTTCCTAGATTTGTTGTTCTTAAGCTGTGCTCTTTGCTGTACTCCAGTGTTCTGACTGCAGTCAACGCTTGAACCTGTGAACCTGCGTGAACCTGTCTCAGGCATGTCTTAGGAGGAATTATTCACACTGTATTGCTAACATACAATTCAGGAGTGATTTTTCTTTTCTTTTTCACATTCAGTCATATTCACTGCAAGAAAAGTAGCTGCATCAAGCAACACACAACAAATCAAAGCATTTTTGTAATATCTGTGTTTGCAACTCGTGAAGTTAGCACATTTCTGAACACTGCTTAGATCTTTTTTGTTTGTCTGCTTTATTGGATTTACACACACATACTGCTCTTGCATCCATAGCAATTCTAAAGTTTTCTGCAAACTGTTAATCACAATAGAGCAGAGAGAAGGTGAAGTAAACAAGTGCTATATACAACAAAATATACTTGCACAAATGTGACACAGTGCTATTAAAATTTCAATTCTGATTTGTCTGAAAGTTTTGTTGCAGCAGCTGTGACAGCAGTCTGACTGTTTCACTAACATTCCATAACAGTATGTATTATAAATGTAATTATAAATGGATAAAAGCTGGATGTTTCATTCTGTAATAAATAAAACATTTGAACTGTTGGCAAATTGGTGTGAGATGAGAGGAAAAAACATATTGGGACCTTTTGTTTTAGGAAAATAATCTACTTTGTGTTATTTATTTTGCAGTAAAGGCATCACACTACCCCACTGTTAAACATTTTCACACAGCACATTCCACCATGTTTTATTAATTGCTTATTTAAGGCTATAGTAAGAATACAGTATAGACAGTATGATTGAATAAGTGTGTTAACCTTTCATTTAAATACAAAAAAAATAGCATTGTATTTTCATTAATCATGAAGTAAAACAAATTTCATCATTCAGTCTTTGTTAATGTACAATATGGGTGCAAGGATTGAGTAGCAAAGGCATAGTTATCCAAATGGAGCTGTGTGTGTCATACTACGCTGAGGAGATCATGAATGTAGTCTGTGTGATGATTAAATTTGGGTTATTGGTCTGTTAGGAGATTGTGTAGAAAGAAAGCAATAAAAGTGCCACAGAGGTCTCACTATAGTAATGTTGACTCCATGTTGATGATGGACCAGAAATGATGATCACTGTGAGAAAAGCATCAGTACAGAGTCATCTATTAGTCCCAAAATGCAAGGCTTGTGGGCAGCTTGGTGTTTAATAAGCTGAAGCTGCGGTAGGCTTTAAAACTGCTAATAAAGCCAGGGTGGTTTAATTAATGTTTAAGAAAGGAGTGGTAAGGAGGCCTTCTAAAGAACACATCTAATACATTATCCAAAGATGCTTGGTTTAATGGCTTTAGTGTTCAAATTGCAAAAAACATAATGGCCTCGATGATCTCTACTCTTCTTTGGATCTGTTTTATATCTGTATATATTTATATCCTCTTCTCTTGCCCTTTACATATAAATTTGTATGCTATCTTATCTTTTTTTTTGCAGGTGAGACCCTGAGGTGTTAAGTTAAACAGCTTTGGCTTTAAGAAGCTAAAACAGACCCTGTGGAAGAAACCTACACAGTTTAGGTAAGATGCATTTATTGTTTCTGAAAAATACTTCAGAGCATAGAACATGTATGGACCATCTGTGCACTATCAAGAACATGCTGGGACAAAATCAGGGAAGTGGTTATAGTGTCAGAACTAATAATGGACCTCAGGGAAAAAGGTTGTGAACTGAATCGTGTCTATGTGTTTTTAATCTTCAGCTGTTCAGTTTTGAATGCACGTGTAGCCCCAGATTCCCCTTCTTAGCTGAAGGGAATGGAACCTGATTGGGTCTTCTGCTGTTGTATTCCACTGAGTTGTAGGGAGTGATTATATGACTTATATATATATATATATATACATATATATATATATATATATATATATATATATATCCTTCCTGGCCATTTTCCTCTGACGTTTCTTAGCAACAAGAATTGTCTACCAACAGAACTGACGCTCACTCAATGATTTTTGTTTTTTTGCAATGCTCTGCTAAAAGAGACAGTTATGTGTGAAAGGTTTCCAAAATACTCAAACCAGCTTATGTGGCACCAGTCAGTTTATCCAGGATTTTACAGATTTTTTGTGATTGTTATACAAAAAGTGTTTGATTTTGCTACAGCTTTTATCAAAATTTGCTAGTTTTTTTTTGCAGAATCTACATATGTAATTACTTTCTATTAAAGCTGTACTCATGTTCAAGGCACACAAATCAAAGAAGGCTTTGGCTAAATTCCCGATGTGATGATGTCATATCTATGGATAATCTGCAGTAATTTTGAAAAAATGGCAAGCTCCTCTGAATATCATTAAGTTTTTCATTTCTGTGATGGCAAAATTTTGTTATCCTTAAGGGACTGACCAACAGCCATGCCACAGTCCCAGAAATCACATTTTTACTTCATTTTGATGTTTGATGTGAACATTACCCGACTCCAACATTAGTCAGGTAATTATATCCCAAAAGAATGTGGGATATTCCTTAGAGCACCTTTTAGATAAAACATTGTTCTATAGAGACAGAAGCAAGTGAAATGGTCAAAGTCTAAAGTTCTTGAAGATGCTTCAATTAACCTCCCAGCTGATTCAATTATAGAACTTACCTCAAAGAGGATTGATGTGACTTTAAAAGACATTGTATAGTCAAAGAAAGTATTGATATGATTTAGTTTTTCACTATTTATAGTCATTTATAGTGTATAACTTTTCATGTGTTTATTTTGTAGTTGTCTTTTATATATGTGTATGTGCCTAAATCTTTTGCGCAGTACCTTTATTCTCTCCCAATAGATGACCTGGAAGCACACAGAGATGTTTGCGATCGAAAATCTAATTTATTTTTCATATACTCTGAAAAGATTGAATTCTGCATACAGTATCACGGCACATAGCTATTTCACACCACATCACAAAAGATGAAAGAAGTGCGGTGATGAGTGAGACGTGTGAGAATATGTGCAGGAGGAGTCGTCAGGCGCAGGGGCAGCTGAATCTTCTGCCAACAAGAACAATGCAGACAGTGTTGAATGAGTCATTCTGTCTGCTGTCACTGCCTATTTTTTACTGCCACTCATACAATATGACATCAAACAACACAATTCCAACAATAAATTAAAAGCACTTAGTCACTTTTTTGTGATTCACACTTTGTGTTAGTGCAAGCAAGCAAAAAAAAAATTTGGTAGTTATGTGTACAATTAATATGTATAGTAATCAAGAGTGAACGTGAGCAAATGATAAACAAAATATTCATTTAATGTATCATGGTATTAACTAAACACTTAAAAGCACAGATGCCAAAATACTTGGTGAAAGTGAAAGAAAAGAACAAAAAGTAAAGAGCTCAAGATGACTAATCACAACAAATTTTTAATTACATTTTATTGTCAGTGTTTATAAGTTTTTTTTTTATAAGCTGAAAGTAAAAATTGTTGTGAAAAAAAATCTCACTGAGAATAGATAGATAGATAGACAGACAGACAGACAGACATACAGACAGACAGATAGATAGATCTGAATGAAGAGCTGCTTAGCCAAAAATAGATTGTTGTTTTGTTCAGTTCTGGTCTGCAATGCAATGTTCTTCTGTGCATTTAATAGCCATTGTTAATAAACAACATCTGCATTATACATCCCGAGGGTTTTCAGCACAGTCTCAGCCACTGCACAGGGAAGCAGAGGTTGCCATAGTATGATTTTTGGGGACCATAACACCGTCACGGATCTGCCATTACATCTGTCAGCTTCTGACAGCAAGGAATTAGTGCCTATAATTAACTCAGAAACCACATTGACCTAATAGTTCCTCATGGGCCCTTGGTTGCTGTTGTAGATAGGACAGTATTTACATTTACATTATTTACTGTCCAGTGTCACTCAAATGAGAATGAAGTTCCTTTCTGAGCCTAGTTCCTCTGAAGGTTTCTTCCTCATATCATCACAGGGAGTTTTTCCTTGCCAGCATCGCTGCAGGCTTGCTCATTAGGGATAAATAAATAGGGATAAAATAGTTTAATAATTTAATAAAAAAAAATTTTTTTCTCCTTTCTGTTTCTCTACCTTTGTAAAGCTGCTTTGAGAAAATGTCCACTGTAAAAGGTGCTATACAAATAAATTGAATTAAAATTGAATTGAATTGAATTGAATTGAATTGAATTGAATTTTGTAGGGGTGGGCACGGTGGTTTAGTGGTTAGCACGTTTGCCTCACACCTCCAGGGTTGGGGGTTTGATTCCCGCCTCCGCCGTGTGTTTGCATGTTCTTCCTGTGCCTCAGGGGTTTCCTCCCCTGGTCCAAAGACATGCATGGTAGGTTGATTGGCATCTCTAAATTGTCCTGTGTGTGCCCTGCGATGGGTTGGCAGTCTGTCCAGGGTGTATCCTGCCTTGATGCCCAATGACGCCTGAGATAGGCACAGGTGCCCCGTGACCCGAGAATAGTTCGGATAAGCGGTAGACAATGAATGAATTTTGGAGGAGTCCAGAGGGATGGGGATGCGAAATTTGTCCCAGCTGGACACAAAATGAATGAGAAACACAGGAGTAAGGGACTTGATGGAATAGATGATAATAGAAAGAAATTCATTTTTATCTGTATTTTTAAAAAAAAGTAGAAAGTGCAGGAGTGTCTAGTCTTTTCCGTAAAGGGCCGGTGGGTGCAAGGTTTCATTCCAGCCAATCAGAAGCCACACCTGAGTCTACTGCAAGCTAAAAAGGTGGAATCAGATGTGGCTCCTGCTGGACTAGAATGAAAACCTGCACCCATCATGGCCTTTTCAGACATTTGTCTATATATATAGGTGCTATATGAAGGCTTTATTCAAAATCTGTGGTGTTTATTCAACTGATATTTGACAAAAATATCTCTTAAAGCCTGTCCATGTTTATGACAAAGTCAGAAGACAAAGACAAAGTCAGGGATTGGTAAATACTTTTTTTTGGCATACTTACACAATTCTCATCTTTTCAAATGTACAGATTAGACAATGCATCAACCATTTAAAATGTGTTTTTTATTTTTATTTATTTATTTTTTTTAAAAAACAATTTTATATCACATCTGAGTTCTCTGCCAATCCAGGAGCTACTACTCCGCAGTCCGATCGCAATCAAGCCTGGATATTACAACACTCACTCTCACCTGACTCCTAGCAAACTTCCTTTCTGTTTGTTTTTATTCACTTGCTCTGTTTCATATGCCCTGTGCTCTAACTGAGGCTTTTCTGTCATTTCTTTGCATAGTTCTTGAAATCTGTTTTATTTTTCCTCACATTGCTCTGTTTGACTCTTTCGTTGATTGCTTCTAATGGTTATTGACCACAATTTTGCCTGAAGATCTGAATAGTAAATAAAAATTAAACTTGCACTTACCTCTGATTCATAACAGTTTACATGCAGAAGCTCTGAGGGTAAGATAAACAAATAAATAAATAAATCAGTGCATTATTAAGTCAAAATGCCACTTCATTTATTTATTTATTAGATTTATTTTATAAAAAAAATTTTTAATTTCGACATTTCTTGCATTGTGTAACATGCATGAAATCATTTCCAGCATTTTTTCCCCTGCTATTAAGGCATGCCATAAGTTTTAAAAAAAAAAAAAAAAAAAAAACTTAAAGCAGCTAATTATTGTCCCATCTGCTCATTACACATATGAGCAGTGCAGTCTTTTTTATTTCACTTTTAGAAATTCAAGTAAATGATAAAATTACTATTGTTAAAGTTGCATTATGATAAATGGATAAATGGATATAGTAAAGGAACACTTAATATTTATTTTCATTCACAGTACTACAAATCTGAAATCTGAAAAATGTATACACTATAAAACATTAGCCCAATCTGCACAGTGTAGGACTCAATCAAGGACTGTATCTTTTGATTGATTTGCTACTGATCCACCTTTTCTTGTGTCCACACTGCTCAGTATTTTATCAAAGGCATAAATCTAAAGCAGGAACAGTGTCCTTGGGTTTTCCAGGGCCCGGTTTTGGCACTTTGCTTTAGTGTTCTGTTCTTTTTAAGCCATCCATAGACTTTTCTGATTGTTGTGTGATGTTGAAAATACAGGGCAGTCTATTGATTTTAGCCTGCTACTCTAGGACATTCTTCAGCTCTTCATGCACCAAAATGTCTGCTGATATACTTTCTATTCTTTCAGAAATGCCACATTTCACAACTTGGCTAATTGCATAAAACCTGTGTTGATGAGATGGAAGGAAAGGAAGCACTGATTGATAACACTGTTTGCCCTGACAGTTTGAGATGTTTGGTGGAGAGTGAAATCTGTTTTCCAGCCAGGGATTAGTCCTGAGAATAGATTCTTATTTTACTTGAAAACATTGATCTGGGATTTTCTTCAACTGAACCGTGGTGCAGTCTGCCTCAGGTTTGGAAGCTGTGCAATCTCAGTGCTGTATCCTGAATTACATGATTGGTTCAACTTGTCCTATTACCTCCTGTTTCATGGTTTGCGATGGCCTCTGTGGTCAGTAGAAAAGATGGAAAGCCTTGTTGATATATTAAACTAGACTTTTATATGATTGGACAGCTGTAATTGGCTCACCTTTGTGGTGAGTCTTCCTCTGAGTGTGTCACATAAAACATACATCTTATATTGGCCTGCATGAGTAAAATCTTCTAACACAAGAAAAGCTCCTTGTTTGGATGTGATCCTGGAAGATGACATGTCAAGCATTCCAAAAGGTCTTGTTCTTTGCCGCATCAGTATTGATACCAGAATAGTAAAACAAGTATTTATATGTAATGCCCACCATTTTATAAACCTGTTTGCACAAAAGTACAATGGAGATGTGGCAGCTTAGTGGTTAAGGTCTTGGACTACTGATCGGAAGGTTGTGAGTTGGAATCCCAGGTCCACCAAGCTGCCACTGCTGGGCCCTTGAGCAAGGGCTCAACTGCTCATTTGTATAAAATGAGATAAATTGCACATCGCTCCGGATAAGAGTGTCTACCAAATGCCAGAAATGTAAATGCAATGAAGTCAATTGAGGAGGTATGGGGTGCAGTCAGCATTCCAGCTCATCCCAAAGGTTCTCTGTGCAGGCCACTCAAGTTCTTCCACTCCAGCTTTGGCAAACCATGTCTTCATGGAGCTTGCTTTGTATATAGGAGCATTATTCTTTGGCCCCTTAGTTTAAGTGAAGAAAAATTATGATGCTACAGCATACAATGAGAACTTTCAACCTCTATGCCTTCATGATACAAAGCTGAGGGAGAACATGGACAGCTCAATGTATCCAAATCTTGTAATCTAATGTACCTGTAATGAGTGCTCTGTATTTAACTCCTAAAAACATCTAACTATGTATAAGCTAAAACGTATGTTTGTGTTACGGGGGCAAGTGCCCCCGATGGACCACTAGGGGGCCTTCAGCAGGGGTTTTGTGTATTCAGTCATGTGTTCGTTTTAGCCACGCCTTTACCTAATGTGTTCCTGCCTGTGTTCACCTAATGTGTCTCTGATTATGCTCCTTATTTATAGTGGCCGTCTGTCTTAGTTAAGTTGCCAGTCCTCGTCTTTGTGTTGCGTCTTTGTGAATCTGTGTCTCTTTTGTTTAATAAAACCCCTGTCCTCCGTCTAACTCCGCGTTGGGTCTGATTTATCTACACCGGCACAACCAGCGTGCTTCGTCAGCTCAGCATTATGTGACAGTTTGTTGGTTAATCTAAAAGAAATACTAGTGTATACAGCATAACTCCTGTAAAAGTAAAGAAGTGCTACTTTGCTCACTGTTGATGCCGTGAGCAGGTATATTGATTTGATGAACTCAGGGTTGAAAAGTCCATCCACAGTAGGAGTTCCAGTTTTTAGGGGGTGTTTTTATGTTTATTTGTTTGTTTATTTGTTTTTCCAGCTGAGGGTCAGGTTATGTACTTTGCAAGTATTACTCTTTCCTACCATGGCGATGGCTAATGACACCCATGAGTGTGGACACCATCTGAAAATCTGTCACATTAGCACTTTCAAATCCTTCTTCTTTTCTGCTCTGGCTTAGAAGTAAGTACATTGATTGTGATATCTTTAGGAATGAGAATCAAGGATATTAGCATCTTCTGGCATTCCAGAAGTTGCTAAACTGAAATTTATTCCCAGCAACATGTTTCATGTTAGGATACGCAGCCCTAATGGCACTCTGGGTCCAATTAGCCTTTATTATTTGCTGCTCCAAACACCACTGCTACCAACTGTCATGGGCTAGTCACATATCCCTGAACAAAACAACAGAAATCTGCCGAAGTTATTGAGCTGGGTGTTTCTGTAGTTGCACAGGACACCTCCAATGGCAGACTAAGAAGGGAACATTTATTAAAGAACTGTGAGGATTTGTTAGGTTGATAGTTATAACTGAGTTGGAGTTGTTTTGAATTATTATTATTTATAATTTGTTCTGAGTTAGAGCAATGACACTATTTTAAGATTGCTGTAAGAAAAAATGCACTATTTAAAAAAAAATTAGAAAAATTGAAAAAAATTGAAAAATAAATAATAATATTGAATACAATCTCTTAAGTGCTAGAATTTTTTTATTGGAATTTTCTGACAGATAATGTAAAAGTTCAGTGCATTTTAATGAAAATAAAATACCATACAAACAATATAAATATGTTTATAATTCACACAGTACTATTCATGAAAAACACACATGCATTCAGTCATTGGTTCATCTTCAGTAAACATTTTATCCTGATGTGCAGAATGTATGCCCTCCTCATGCCCTAGCACCAGGGTCATGGTGAGTGGAAAGGATGCTGGGAATGAGGAGAGAATACATTCTGCACATGTATATAGTATGTCCCAACATGTTTTTGTAAGATGGGTGGAAAGAAAACCCACATGTATACAATGACACAGCAATGCTATCTGCTGCACCACTGTGCTGCCTTGCTGTGTAAAAATACATAAAAGAATTGTGAAAAATATTATCTAGAACTTAGTAGCCAAATGTAAAGTTAGATAATGAAAATTGATAATAAATACCTTGTAGGTCTACCTGATAAAATGTGGTATTGCATAAAAGCAGAAATGAACTAGAAGTTCATTTATGATCAACATGTCAGTTGTTCTAGGAGAAATAATGAAACCAGAAAATGATCGAGCATAAATATATATTTATAAAAACCTATAATAAATTATTGGCAGATCTGCATTAAGCAAATGTTGATACATTACATTTGAACCTCAACATACGAATTTAATTCGTTCTGGAGGCGAGTTCTTAAGGAGAAAATTTTCCGAAACGAATTTTCCCATAAGAAATAATGTAAATGCAGATAATCCATTTCAGCCACCCAAAAATATTACCAATATTACCAATGCAAAGTGTATGTAAACTGTATGGCTGCTGACAAAGAACTGACCCAAGCCAAGCATTCCATCTCAAGGGTCCTCACAGGAAGTCGTGCCACCAAGCTTGGGGTAAAAATAGAACAGACCCCCCACGCCACCGATCTGACAACAAAAAAATGTGTGAAAATTCAAGTAGCCAAAGGCAACGTTGGTATGGTGGGTTGACTCTTTCAAAACAGCATTTACTGACTGAAATAAAAAAACGTAATACTTGTAAACTCGCTTCAGTTGGCTTCTCTTGGCTTTCCACTGATGCACAAAAGTTTTGAACGGCTCTCGGATGTACGTGCAACTTAGCCTTCATTTGGTCTGGTTTGTTCGTATGCCAAAAATGCTTCATATGCAAATTTCTTGCCGAAATTAAATTCTAAGGCGAAAAGGAAAGGAAGAAATTTAAATCATAGAGGATTCTTAAAGGAGAGAAATGTTCTGGCTTGTCATCCAAGTAAGTCCTCTGTGTTGAGGGCTGTAGACGTTTGAGAGTCATTGAGATAGTGTTGCCAGACATGTGTCTGTCTGTCCTGTACAACCTGTCAATCTTATTCCCTGAGGAGGTCCAAATCCCAGCCCTGTATGTTCCTTTTTCACCTTCGACTCCCAAATCCACCCAAATCTGCTCTTGCTCATATTTTACTAAAATAAAATGTACTATATATATCCAAATATCTGTTAAGCAAAGTCTGTCTTAAAGAATATTTATATATAGTTTAATGAAGCATTATGTTGTCCTTTGTTCATCGATTTTTACAGTTTATACACCACAAAATAATCACTTTTACTCTACTGAGGTGGTAATGAGATCCAGTTCTAGTTCCAGATGAATTAGCATTCATCTCATTTTGATATATGAATGAAAATCTAAAGCTTTTTATTGTCTACAGATCAGCAATTTTCACCTTTATTTATTTTTAAGCTTTTCATTTTTAAGGGTAATAGCTGGCTTTTGTTTACCCCATAACAGGATTCTGATTCTGTAGAATGGAGTAAAAGCCGTAAAAGGGTTCCTGTCATACTTCAGAAGGATTTCATCGATCATTACTAGGAGATTTTGCTGTATTTGAGCGATAAATATTTCACATGATAATTAATCACTTTAATCACAGAAATGACCTGCCTTTGTTACTCCCTTTAAAATAAAACCGTTAGAAAAATGCCTGTGGTAGGAACCGCTGTAAAAGTAGGACGCCTCAGATGCTTTTTTTTCCACTGCATTGCACAGAATGCAAAAAAAAATTCCCAGAGAGAAGCAGCAGTGATCTAGCAAAAGCTGCATAAGTTTTCTATCCCTGGGAATCGACATGACAAAACCATCAGCGTGAAACTAATACGCTAGAAATATGGCAGAAGTTGCTGTAATTCATAGAAAGAAGCTTTATTTGCTGGCATTGATTTCCACCAAAACAAGAAATATTCATATGGGGACAAAGAAAAGTGAAGCAAACGCTAAAATTTGCTTTGTGATGAAAATACAATAGATAGCTTTGTCACTTTGTCCCAGGTGTGTGACAGTAAACCCAATTTCTTTGCAGATTTCTTTCTGCTTTGTTTTTTATATGCACATGTAATATGACAAGTAACAAGTTTAATGATATTCACACAAAACTAGTATTGAACACACTTTTCAGAAGAAATGTTCAGTTTTAGCTTAGCCCAGTATGCATTCAGTGATTCTCAGACCTTGAAAAGTTGTGTCCTAGGGCATTGTGTAAAAGGCACATCTGCCTTGCACCTCTAGTGTTTGAGGTTCAACTCCGGCCTCCACCCTGTGTGAGTGGAGTTTGCATGTTCTCCCTGTGCTTTGGGGGATTCCTCCATGTACTCCAGTTTCCTCCACCAGTCCAAAAGCATCCACTGAGGGCCGATTGGCCTCTCTAAATTGTCCGTAGTGTGTGAATGGTTATGTGAGTGTGTGTTTGTGCCCTGCGATAGGTTAGCTCCCTGAGTCCTTTGGGATATGTTCCAGGTTCCCTGCAGCCCTGTGTAGGTTATATGCTACAGAAAATGAATGGATGGATGGACATTCTAAAAATAGGCAGTGTCAAGAGTGTAAAAATAGCATTTTTGCCTGCCCTGGCCCACTGTAACACATTTTCCTTGAAAAACAATGCAAAAAATATATATTTGTTACATCAAGGTATGAAGTGTATTTTCTGGTAAATAACCTATTACCGAATATGACAAATATCCTTCATAATTGTGTCCCAAGTCATTCATTCAGCCCTATGAACACATTCACCCTTATGAAATATTTGGAATAAGTCCAACAGGAAGTTAAATCAAGTGAATTTTCTGAATGGGAAGAAGAAGAAATAGGAAACTCTCTTAATGTCTTTGCTTTATTTTCAGTGATATTGTGATATTTACAGAAAAGGTCACTTTATAAGTACAATCTATGTTACCCAAAACATGAACAGAAAAATTATTTTTTAAATAACTTTTAAGAAAATCAGTACAATGTCCTTAATGTCCTCAAGCCATTATGCACAGAATGTATGCTAGTTAACCACATTTGCTAATAGTAACAATCTTAACCCTCTTACTCAGTTAAGATCAAAATGCAGCAATTGGATCAGCCTTAAAATTACTAGCCACTAAGTACCATGATAAATACTATGGGTTTCTTTTTTTTCCAGAGAGACAACTGTTCATTTTTAGGACATGTTGGTGCTTTTTTGGATACTGACATGAAAAAAAAATTAACTCCATGCAAATGAGTGAATTTGCATGATAATGGAACCGGTTGGAGAGAACAATAACCAGTGACTTTCATATATGACTTTCATATATCACCTTTTGACCAGTAGGATATTTTTATATTCATTGCACGATTGTCCAATTTAATTGGCTTGACATGTAGGTGTCCAGCATCTGCAGAACGGATAATATAATGGCCTCTGTTTGCAAAAGGAAGCAAATCCTGCAAATAAAGAACAAGTACAACGTGTTGATGCAAGACAACCTTTTCTTGTCTCAATTAAGCAACTCGGTGATGTGTTTATGGTAAGCTATGGAAATAACGGAAATGCACTCCTCTGTAACAGCAAGTTTAGATGTACATACACAACATGACCAAAGTATGTGGACTCCTGACCAACACACCCATATATGGACCTTCCCCAAACTGTTGCCACAAACATGGATGGACACAAGTGCTAGAATAACTTTGCATGCTGTAGAGGTAAGATTTCAGAAATTAAGAGGCCCAAACCTGTTCTAGCATGACAATGCCAATGTGCACAAAGCAAGGACCATGGTTTGTCATGATTAGTGTCGAAGATCTCCAGTGGCCTTATCAGAGCCTTGACCTCAACCCCTGTGAACACCTCCTGGATAAATAAGAATGCTAGCTGCCTCACATTCGGTGCCCAACCTCCTGAACTCCTTGTGGCTGAATTAGCACAAATTCTGAAATATACCTGAAAGCCTTCCCAGAAGAGCAAAGAAGACTGACTCCATATTAATGCCAATGGAACATGTTCCACAAGCATATATGGGTGTGACGGTCTGGTGTACACATGCTTTTGGCCTTATAATGTAACTGATGGTTGTATTTCTTATTCCTCCCAGAGGTGATAACACCTATGGTTTAGCTGTAGCAATTGAAATTAACTAGCTACATCCATCCAATGTATCATCCAAACCATGATACAGAAGACACATGAACATTTCTGCTTTTCCCAGTTAAAGACACATTCAGACCAAAAGAGAAAAAAAAACCTTAAGTGAAAGAGCTAGTTTACTGAAGGTAAAGAATGGGGACAAAAATGTGTGTTGCTTTTGCTTTGCAGAGACTTTATCTTGGTGAACTTTGAGCTAAGCATTTAGACTTAGTCTTGTGATGTGATAGAAATCAATCAGGCACTTAATGCAGAACTGTTGTCTCATAATTTTGTTAAAATTATTTGTTTTTTTCATTATATTTTCATAATCACACTGGACTTTTGCCTTACAGTTTTCTATACAGTTTTTCTGCTGCTTGCTTCACATCTGAAGATAAGCCAAGAACAAATAGCCATATTTTCCAAAACAATATGTTAATGTTTCTGTGATAATATAGTTTTTTCTTTGCCTGCTAGGAATTTCTTGTTAGCAATATGGCCACCTCTGCCTGTGCAAACAGCTTTCCTCTCTATTTCTTAAACATTTTAAGGCTCTACAAATTTGTAACAGAGTTATTTATTTTTCTACCATGTGTGTTTGTGAGAATGAAGTTCTGGCAGCGGTAAGTGCTTCCATCTGCGTTCATGTGACTGCTCAGACTCTCAGGCTGCTGAGAACATGCTGGAATGGCTTGGCAGAAAGGATGTTTGTGAAATGAAATTTTGAGTGCATTGCTTCACTCTGATATAAAAGCTAGTTAAAACGAGCTAGACAGTGAGTCTCGACTTCAGGTCTTTGACTCCATCCTTCTCTTTTTCTTTCTCAGTCTCAACCTCTCTTTCATTCTTTCTCTCTCTCACTCTCTCAGTCTCTCTCTTAATCGCACAGATGCTGGAAGTGTTTCGGATCTTAGAGACGTACAGGGAGTGATGAATGGAAAGTGTTAGGACTGGCTGATCTGCATCTTTACTGTCTGTAAAAAGGTGCTCTTGGGTTCAGGTGGCAGCTATAAATCACACTGTTTTAGAGTACACTGCAGTCTCTTTAAACAAGATAGGCCTTTTCACTGTCTCTCTGTGTTACCTTCGCAAAATAATGGACCAAACCTGTACTCCATCTTTCCCTTTCTGAGCACTGCCTCTTCCTAGGAGTGCTGTTCTGCTGAATTCACTCCTCTCAGGAAGCTTTATTTACTCTCTATCTGCTTTGCTGTTATGAGGCTGCAATCCCTTCATGTTGAGGCCTGTCTGCAGGCACTGTGTAGTGTTTGGGAACTCGGATGGTGTCTGGCACTTTTCGATAAGAGTAAGACCTAGGCTTCTGTTTGAAGGAGGAAAGGGAAGGACAGTCGGTACCCTGAACTTTTTTTTTGTAGTTGGATATTATCTTTGACAATCCCAATCAGACTTTGAATATTAGTATCCATCTCAAGTGATCAAATCACACATGGACAGCTCCAAGTGCAGATCTGAACAAGGTCAAATATATCTTGTTATCCGATCACTCAGACCACTTGTGGAGAAGGTCTAGGACACGTCTAGCCTCTTTACATTTGTAGTGTGGATGATAAAAATTCATGTTTTGGGGTGGCGTAAATGGTATAAGTGGGATAGCAGGGCTAAGTCCTTCTTGTCTTTCAAAAATGATGCAACCTGCTTTGATCCTGCCGCAGCCACACTGCTGATATCCATACCAGGTTTGGGCTTTCTTAATATACACTGCCTGGCAAAATATATGGCAGTATGTGGACACCTGACTCTCACACCCACATGTGCTTGTCAAACATCACATTCAAAATGTATAGCATTAATATAGAGTTGGTCATCGTCTTTGATCCAGAACAGTCTCCATTCTAATCATTAGGCTTTCCACTAGATTTTGGAAAGTGGCTTTGGGAATTTGAGGTCATTCAGCCACAAAAGCATTAGTAAGTTTTGGGCCGTGCACATGAATGAGAAGGCCTGGCGTGCAGTCTGTATTCCAATTCCACTGGTGTTCATTGGGCTTGAAGTCAGGGTTCTTTCTGTACAGGACACTTGAGTTCTTTCATAGCAACCTTGGAAAGCTCTGTCTTTATGGAGCTCAATTTGTATGCATCCTTAGTACCAGTGAAGTGAAATAAAGACATTCTAGACATTTCTGTGCCTCCAGCTTTGTGGCAACAGTTTGAGGAAGACGACATTTAGATATGATGGTCTAAATATGTCTGGCCATACAATGTATTGTATTGTATGAATTATTACAATATGTGTGCTTCTTGATAATGTTCTTAACATGAATTATGCTCACTACTGCATAAACGTTGGCTATTATTTAGACATCTGGATGAGTTGCGCCACTTGTCGCATCTCCTACATCTCTCCTACCGTTTTCTGAGATTTTGTTCAGAAAATGTCGCATGTTGCTGTTCATGCTATCAAATCAGACACCTTTCTAAGCCAACATGAGATGAGATTCTGGTTACAGGTATTTAGAATTATTCATCTCAGCTAAGCTGTCCAACCATACAACTATCATGTCAAGAAACTAATGAAGAATTCAATAGGCTTAGCTAACTAGTTAGACAGCATGCCTAAATTTATATTGCTTTAACAAACCTACATACCTCACCTAAAATCTACATCTATAAACTAGCTATCTAAGGCTATACAGCTTAATTGCCTGCAAATAATTGTGCAGATTGCAGTAAGAGTGCTTAATTTACAGCTTGTTAATTATGTAATTGTAAAACAGGTCTATATATCCAGTCATTGCAGGCTAAAAAGAAACTTTTAGCATCTTTTAGCCACTGACAGAACACCAAGCCATACAGATCTACTAGAATTCCATCATTTAAAAGTGTCAGTTTAGCATAATAGCTCTCCCGGTTATCAGTTTATAACCAGTAGTGCCTGCTTGCTAGGCTAAGTGGGACTTTTTGTAATCAGTTTGCAAGTATATCTCTTTTTGTTTGCAAAAAATAGAGTCTACTCATTCTCATAGCATTTTACATATATGTAGTAATACAAAATTTATTTTGGATCCTTGTGAAATAACTTTTTAAGGAAATTATATATATTTAAAAGTACTTCATTAAGATATATTGTATAATGTTACATTTGTACATTACAGTGCATTTTGCAATGATGCTCATAATGTAAAAGTTTAAACTCTATGTGGTTTAGATGGAAATGCTTGAGTTTGGCAGCACATAGGGAGGGAGCTGTTGAAAGACTTTGTTAAGGGAAATGTGCAGTTTTAGACAGAATGGCATTATTAAAGCTGTTGAGCAGAAATACTATATGCAGCAAATAAATTTCTAGACTTCAGCTTGAAGTGTGCTGGACACAAAATGCAACGCTAAAATATGTCATGAAATGAGGCTGAGAGGATGAAAGTGCAGGTTTATCAGTAACAGATCCAAAACACTCATTCATTGATTCATGATGAATACGTAACATTCAAGGGTTCAAATACATACACAAATCAGGAAGCAAACTGTGAAAGCAGATGAAACAAATCAAGACATTGGAGGTAACAGCCACTGACAGTACAGAGACACGATATGAACAAAAAAAAAACACAAAACATGGAAATTAGTAGCACCTTAAGCGTTAGGGACATAATTCATGATACAATACAGATCAGCGGTTATCAATATGTACAGGTTTATAGCTCACACTGACTTAATGGAACTCATATTTGATATTTTTTTTACTTTCCTGTCTGTTTTTAAGTGTTTTGTTGTGTGTGGTTATGTGTAACTGTTGAAAGCACATGGAGTTTGTTGAACTGAAGAAAGTACGCCAGTAAGAGTCTGGCTTTCCCGAGTCCAATGGTTTGATTAAAAATGCTGTCTTAACATCGTTTGAGTGTTGCAATTAGCTGGTGTTTTTTGTGTCTGGTTTTGAAGTGACATTGGGCTGCTTTTGGCAGAATTGGCAACCCTGTTACTGATGAAATTCTCTCAAAATTGGTCCCTGAACGCTTATCTGGTTATACCTATGTTTCGGGGGATGCTGGGAAAGAATGTCATTAATTTCTTCTAACTGTGAAGTGGAGTCTCACTGAATGTAGTTTACAAGAATTTAAGTATAATTAGCGATATAAATTCATTTACTGACATCATAATTTCAGGATGTCAATACGTAGTAATACCCTTGCCGAGCTCTTTGTGTAAGGTTTATAAATTAGTCATCGTTTAACTAAGGACATGATCCCAGAGAATGAGCATTAACTGAATAAAGGCAGATAATTGTGGTAATTATAGGTAATGGGTTCCTAGAGAGGAACAGGAGCGTTGTGGGTCTGTGATTCATCCATGTAGAGGATTGTGCAGTGAGTTCTGTAAGTTCTGGATGATTTTGTGTGTGTGTGTGTGTTTGTGTGTGTGTGTGTGTGTGTCCTGCTATTCGTCTTCTGTTTTCAGGTTCTTCAAATCATGTCAGTTGGTTCTGTTGTATCTTTCATTATTAAACTATGGTCAGTGTTAGTGCTGTGCTGAGTTGATAACAAATCAGACAATCAATCAATCAATCAATCAGTCTGTGTAATAGATTGATGCCACACAGTCTGTGTAATAGATTGATGCCACACTTTAGCTACAGTAAATATCAAAAATTCTACACACCCATCGTAAAATATTAGCTTTTTGTGATGGGAAAAAACAAGACCAAGATAAACCATGTCACACCTTAATGTGACATAGCAACCAACAGAATTCAAGTGAAAAACAAATAAAAGAAAACCACTTGCATTTAGTTGAATGATGGTATCTGGGCATGTGGCCGTACTCAGAATTAAGCAGTAACATTTAAATTCAAGTTCCAAAGTAAAACATTTTTTAATATAAAATATTCACCCAGGCAAATTAATAAAATACAAATGTTTACAAAATGGGTGCTCCCGAAATAGTATTTTTGTCATTATGTGATTAAAAAATGAAATATTTTGAAATAACAAACATTTGGGCTACAATTGTATTGAAAATAGAGTTCATTTAATTGTTACAGGTCCTCCTTATTCCAGTACCTCAGGCAAAATGTAAATAAGCTCAGCTGATGAAATATATGGCTAAAAACCGGTCACACGTTGTACACATGTGGATTCACATTCACATTGAATGTATGAAAGGTTCTGCAATTAGATTTCTGGTGTGCAAACATGTTTTTTTTTTCTTTCTATAATATGGGTTTGCAAATGAATGCTGTCCCAAAGTTTATATGAGTCTCAAACTTCAGTAATGAGTGCACATCTCTCTGTCACGCTAACATTTTCCCCTCCAAAGCTCATTAAAAAAGCCGAAAATTACTGAAAATTCAAAAATACGTTCCAGTTTCTGTGTCCAAATTACTTCGGCCTCCTTGAGCTTTTCACCCAAAGAACACAGTGAAGCATGGTGATGGCAGCGTCATTCTATGGTGCTGCTTTTTTTTCCAAATGCGACCAAGAGGGAATTATGAATAGCTTCAAAGACTATTACAACATAATCTAAAGCACAAATCCAGATTAACAAAGGAATGCCTTCAGATGAAGAAGGTCAACATTTTGGAATGGCCCAGTCAGAGCAGTGGAATGACTTAAAGAGTGGCTGTGCACAGAAAATCCACTTGTAATTTGATAGATATGGAGTATTTTTTGGAAGCAAGGATGGAATAAAATGACTAAATCAATATGTGCTAAATTGTTTATTCTTTTGTAGATTCTTTATTACATGCTGTATTACAACAAGGAAAGGTGCAAGGTGCTTTAACATAGCATTATATTTTTGTTGTTGTTGTTGCTATATCACTTAAAAAGTGGAAAAAGCTCTGACATGATTTACCTTTACAGTGACCTGCAGTTTTAACAGGGGTGTGTAGACTTTTTAAATCCACTCTATTGCATGTATTCGTGTGTGTGTGTGTGTGTCTGTGTGTGTGTGTGTTTGTGTGTTGTTGTTGTTGTTGTTGTTGTTTTGGATATTGAATCATCTTAATTATTGAAGAGCAAATGCTGGAACCATGTCGCAGTTTAATAGAATTGTGAACCACATGCATCCAGACAAACACACAACCAATACAATCCAATCACAAAAAAAAAAAAACAAGTTAGCAGATTAGAAGAATGTAGACACAACATAAGCCACAAGCCACTGGGATGGGATGATTAACCTGCTGTTAAACAGAATTTAATAGGGTTTAAACTTCTGCATCCTGTGTAAAAATGAATTTGTGCACCATGTGTGATCCATGCACTCAGTGCTGCTGATGTTGCCTCTCCATATTATATCTGTCCCACTGGGTTTTATTTGGCCTGTAAGGACCTTCGTGAGTTACAGATAAGGAAAAGCGAGGTGTCGTAAACACATTCATTATAGAGGGAAGATTACGCATATGTTTGTATGTGAGAGTTGAAGTGATTAGCAGCAGAAAATAGCAGGGCAGCTGTGGGGGGAATAGAGGTGGGAGTGAAAGCTGTGTAGCATAAAGAGCTTTTAATAAAGCTGACCTTTCTATGGTGGGCTTGTTATGGGAAAAAAAAAGTGCTGCTTGGGGGATAAAATGAAAGGCAAGGTGGAATGAAAACATTTGCATCCTAGTCCTAAGATGGGCTAGTTGAATATTGGCCATGATATTTACCTAAGTCTGGGGTTGGTTTATTAACACAGTTGTCCTTTAAATGAGACTGAAGGCTCTTCGTCTCTGTTAATTACTGACAGCTTACTGGTTATGTTGTTGGATCAAAACAGAGTGGCCCAAAAAAAATGTATACACACTTCAAATGGTCCAGTCTACCTCGGCATGCTTCACACATCTATTTTACTGGCCATTTGTGCAGTTTATGCAGATGAGCAGTATTATTTTCAGCAAGATGGTGCACCACCTCACTGCCACTGAGACATTTTCAATTCAATTCAATTCAATTTTATTTGTATAGCGCTTTTAACAAAGAGCATTGTCTCAAAGCAGCTTTACAGAACATAAGAAACAAAAAACATACAAACAAACAGTCCTAGATGTTAGACAAAATTTTCCCTAGTGAACGAGCCTGAGGTGACTCAGGCGACTGTGGCAAAGAAAAACTCCCTTAGATGGTATTAGGAAGAAACCTTGAGAGGAACCAGACTCAAAAGGGAACCCATCCTCATCTGGGTGACACCGGAGAGTGTGATATGAACAATGTCCTTTCTGCATTAGTTGTGTGATGCAGATACAGCATGTGTAGAATGTTATGTGTAAAATAGGAGCTAAATACGAAAAAGCTCTACCCCCTTTTGTAGACTTTGATATTCTGGGAACTACCAGAAGTCCGGAATTTCGAGATCTTAAGGAGCGTGATGGATTGTAATGTGTTAGAAGACTGGCTAGATACGTGGGAGTTAAATCATTTAGGGTCTTATATGTAAGTAGTGCTAGTTTGTAATCAATTCTAAATTTAACAGGTAGCCAGTGCAGGGATGATAATATTGGGGTTATATGGTCATACTTACTTGACCTGGTAAGGACTCTGGCAGCTGCATTCTGGACTAACTGTAGCTTGTTTATTGAAGATGTAGGACAACCACCAAATAATGCATTACAATAGTCCAGTCTGGAGGTCATGAATCTTTTCTGCATCAGATAGAGCTAAAATGTTCCTAAGCTTGGCGATATTTCTGAGGTGGAAGAAGGCTATTTTTGTAATATTGGAAATATGTTTTTCAAAGGACAAACTGCTGTCTAATATTATGCCCAGGTCTTTCACTGTAGAGCTATTAGTAATAGAGCATCCTTCTAAGTACAAGTTGAATTGTGAGAGCTTCTGTGTACTGGTTTTTGGACCAATCAGTAATATCTCTGTCTTATCAGGATTTAGTAATAGAAAATTATCAGTCATCCAGTCTTTAATATCTTTAACACACTCTGTTAATCTAGACAGTTTAGATATTTCATCTGGTTTTGATGAGATATATAACTGTGTAGCATCAGCGTAACAATGGAAACTAATCCCATGCATTCTAATGATGTTGCCTAAGGGAAGCATGTATATTGAGAAAAGCAGAGGTCCTAAAACTGAACCTTGTGGGACCCCATATTTCACTGGCATTACACTGGACATTTCTCCATTTAAATCTACAAAATGGTATCGATCAGACAGGTAAGATCTGAACCATTTTAATGCCTGTCCCTGAATACCTATGTGATTTTGTAAGCGGTCTACGAGAATGTTATGATCTAAAGTGTCGAATGCAGCACTAAGATCAAGTAAGACTAAAGAGCCCATGAGACATGAGAGCCCATCTTAATGACATTCTCCCAGAACATTGGATAGGATGCATAGGTGCTGTTGAATTCCCTCCACGTCCCCCAGACTTAACACCCTTCGATTTCTAGCTAGCTAGGTTTAAAAAAAAAATCCTTCTAGCTAGTTCTGTTTGGAAGTCTACATTCCCTACTAATTTTAATTAGTAATAAACCTAATATCTTTTTTGAGGGGTGGGGTTGGGGTAACTTAAGGATTGGTTTTATAAGTTTCTAAGTTTTCAGATACTAATCTTCAGACTCTATAATAAATTAATCCATTGTCTTGACTACTTGTGAGTTGAAGCAAAGCTTATCTTACCTTAAGTTGGATTTGCTCACATTTTTAAGGCAGCAGGTAATCTTTTGTGTCTAAATTTATCCACTTTACAGTGTGGCCAGTGTTTTGGGTAGAAGATGTGGTATTTTGCCATTGTTATACATTACTACCATATAATAAAGTCTGACTAACATCTTTATACCAGGAAGTGATGGCATGTAGTAAGGAAAAGAGTTATATGACAGCTTTATACTGCCCTTTCCTTTCCTTTACTTTCCTTGCCTTGCCTTGCCTTGCCATTTCTTTCCTTGTCTTAATTGTCATCTCCTGTCCATTCTTGTCATGTCCCTTTCCTTTCCCATGCTGCCTTGTGCATTCTGTCCTTCCCTTTCTGTCCCATCTTGTCCTCTCCTCTCCTCTCCTCTCCTCTCCTCTCCTCTCCTCTCCTCTCCTCTCCTCTCCTCTCCTCTCCTCTCCTTCCCTTCCTTTCCCTTTCCTTCCCTTCTCATCCTGTTCTTGGTTTCATCTGTATTTCCACATTCCTTCATTTCTGGTTGTTGAATCTACTAAAAAACTAATAACCCAGACATGAAATCTGCTTGTCCTGGGCACCCTGTGTCCTGATATATTAGATAATTATTAATTAATTGATTGATTTATTCACGTTCGTGGGGTGTTTTCTCTTCAACAGCTTGAATTTTACACATCGTTTTGGTTTTTAAAAAGAAACGCAGCCATAATGCTGTCTGATTAAATCTTAATGCACTGCTTAACATAACTGTAGCTTGAAATACTAATAAGCACATAAGCCACTCAGACAAAGATACTAAAATACTAATTCTGTAAAATGTATACTTATAAAAAAAATCTCTAATTCCTTCAGGAAATTTCTCAAATATTCATCCATGGAAATGAATAAAATATAACTGCTTGGAGATTGTGAACTACTGAAGTAATTTTCACTTTGTCATTAAAAACACACACAATAAAAAAGAATAACATATTTTTATATTAAAAATAGTTAATTTAATTGTTACAGGTCTTCCAAAGGCAAAATGGTAATATTATCAAACTCAGCTGATGAAATATGTGGTTAAAACGCAGTCACATGTTGTACACATGTGGATTCACGTTCACATTCAATATATGAAAGGTTCTGCAATTAGATTTGTGGTATGCAAAGTTTTTTTTTTTCCTATCTATAATACTGGCTTGCAAATGAATGGTCTCTCAAAGTTTGTAAGAGAAAAAACTTCAGTAATGAGTGCACAGCGCTCTGTCTTTGTAAGATTTCCCATACAAAGCTAATTACAGTGGTTTGCTCAAACTTCAAAAATTTGTTCCCATTCCTGCAGTTCCGGTGTCCAAATTACTTCAGCTAAAGTTCTAAGCCTCATTGAGCATTTTGTCTGCAATTAAGCCAGCGATCATTTGATGGAAACATTTGATCACTTGCCTCGAAATTTGCTTAGGTGAAGAGATTTAAAATCAATCAAATAGAAACTCACTAATCTACTCTTCATCAAATCTGGGCTTTCTTGTACTGTGTTTAATGTGAGTAGGGTTAGGATTAAACTTGCCTGATAAATATGATCAACGTTGTTATCTCTACATGCCTGTAAAGTAGATTATCTGAAGTAGATTATCTTATATACCATCGATATCTGATCTTATCAATATCTTATGATGGAAGTCTGCACAGAATATCTAAATTGTTTTTCTTCCACATTGCCAAGAAAAACAGCTTCATCTTTTTTTTCATCTAGTATGTAATCAAAACGTCAGAGCAAGCAGTTAAATGTTATTCAAATGGGTATTGCATGTGCTCGCTGTTGTCACCAGTTTTGTCCTTTATGCCAATGTTGGGAAAAAGACATTGCATGTTATGCTTCAAAAGCTGTTTCAAAACCAGGCTGTTTCTTTACTTTGTACACGCTCATAAACTCAAGCACCTCCTTAAATAGAAAGACACATACTATAATAATTGTTAAGTCAGAAATAAAACATGACAGCATGTGCGTTTATGGTCTAATAATCAACAGTGGGGTGGTGTGATGTGGTCTGATACAAAGTTAAGTTGGTCTGATATCACCCTTAAGTTTATTATTTTCCAATATCGTCACATCCAAAAGTGTTTTATTCCTTTTATAGTGCAGCAATATTTATTGATTTGTAGTTATATTAAATGGTATAGAACATTCACAATACATCTCCCTGTTATCACTTACACTATAGCAGTTGCCATATAAATGTTCCTCACCAGCCTAATTTTTCTTCTTTTTAGTGAAATGAGTATAACATAAAAAAAAATGCAGTTTAAGCCTTAAAGCCTTCCATCCAAAACACTTTTACCTGCGACTGAAAGCCTTGACAGTACAGACTCTTTGTATAAATGTTAAATAAATGTCTCCTTACAGAATACTTAGACCATATCAACATTTACATTTTTTAAATGCGTTTATGTGGAGTGTCCACCTGACGAGCCTCTGTGTAAGTGGTTTGTGTAGAAATTAGCATTCATTAAAATGAGTGCATTTTGCAGTCAGAAGTGAAAATTCAAAGTTATAATAAGAACAAAACTCTGGGGAGGCAATATAAATCTGACCTACTTGCCTGCATTACCACCAACCCATTCCCCATTCCACCATGCTCCATGTTTAAAGTACTGGATCTCATTACCCAGCTTGCACATGGGGAAAGTTCAGGCACGGTTACACTGTATCCCCTATGGTGTGTCTTCTCAAAGGTGTTGATGGATGAACTGTAGTGCTTACTAAGGGCTACTTAAGGAAACCTTGTAGAAAATGAAAATCTGATTTTTTTTTTTTTTAATAACGACCAATGCATGTCAGGTGAGTGATTGATAAGGTGCTTTTTCTTGAACTGGAGATATGAAGAACTTTTGGTCTGATTATAATCCTGGCTCTACTGAAGATTGTACCTCAGTTCCAGCAGTTTGTATTTTAAGGTTCTGCAGCATTGGTCACATAGACAATATTGTTCATTTGGACATTTTCCAGTTCCCTTTTGCTATTAATCCTATCAATTTATTCTCAGCTGCTGTATTCTATGCTTGATTTAACTTTGCTCTGCAGATATCATCAATCTGAAATGAATTATCTGATGATCTACAGGATTACAATATGGTCAATGAGATAATGAAAAACAATGGCTGTGAAAAACAAGGTAAAATGGTCAGCTAAATATTTCCACCCTCTTCCTTTGAAAATTTGGGCTCTTATCATTTCTAGTGTTCAGTTATTTTCCTCATTTTGTCTTCAGAGGTATTACAGACTCTCTTCAGAGGTTTGAGGTTTGGAGCTCATTGTAAATGAAAAAATTATGATTATGATTATGATTGTAGGAGGGCATGGTGGCTTGCATATTTGCCTCACACCTCCAGGGTTGGGGGTTCGATTCCCGCCTCCACCGTGCGTGTGCGTGCATGCGTGCTTGCGTGTGTGTGCGTTCTCGCCTTGGGGGTTTCCTCCCCTGGTCCAAAGTCATGCATTGTAGGTTGATTGGCATCTCTAAATTGTGTGTGGTTGGCAATCCATCCAGGGAGTATCCTGCCTTGATGCCCGATGATGCCTGAGATGAGAGGCTCCCCATGACCCGAGAATAGATCGGATAAGCGGTAGACAATGAATGATTGATTATGATTGTACTTTATAATTATTATGTAGTGATTGCTCTAAATATGAAGAAACTCAACTATAACAAAACATTGTGTATGCATATTTAATGCTGAAATTGAAAAGTGCTATGCAAACCTTAGACAAGAATAACACGGAGGGTAAAGTTTGAACAAAACATGGAAAATTCTGACCTTGAACTGAAGCCAAATTTATTTTGCCCAATATCAACACAAAAATGTTTAAAAGGCCTGACTGACACTTTTTCAAGCTGATATGTATATTTTGGGATCTGAAAACACTCAGATAAACTATGAAATATCATTTAAAGCCAGTAATGAAGTACATGAATATGGTATTATTAACAAACTAATAGTATTGTCATTTTAAAGCATATGAAAAGGTTATTTTTATTGCTGGTGTTATGCACATAGGTATTTAACACCAGGATCTTAATCAGAGACCTTGCATCAAATGAACAATTATGTTGCCATTACTGTTACTTTTAAAGAGAGATTTGTGAGCATGATAAAACAGATTGCAACTCACATACTTTTTTAATTTCATGAACATTATTTATTAACTGTCAGGCTCATATATATGCACGGTGGCTTGGTGGTTAGCCCATTTGCCTCACACCTCCAGGGTTGGGGGTTCAATTCCCACCTCCGCCATGTGTGTGTGGAGTTTGCATGTTCTCCCCGTGCCTCGGGGGTTTCCTCCAGGTACTCCAGTTTCCTCCCCTGGTCCAAAGACATGTATTGTAGGTTGATTGGTGTCTCTAAATTGTCCATAGTGTGTGAATGAGAGTCTGTGTGCCCTGCGATAGGTTGGCACTCCGTCCAGGGTGTATCCTGTCTTGATGCCCAATGACGCCTGAGATAGGCACAGGCTCCCCGTGACCCGAGAATAGATTGCATAAGCGGTAGACAATAAATGAATGAATGAGTAATTGCTCGATTGCTATACTATTTTTAAGCTTCCAAATAATGATGGTGGAAGCCATATTGTTAAATTAAATTACCAAATTATTACAACTATGATTATTTTGGCAATATACTAGACTCCTGTTAGATTACAGCATCTGCAATATTTTTCTTCCAATTTTTTTTTCTTTCAATTTTAAATGGTTTCTTGCTGTTATGTTAGACCATATTACATTTGACTGCAACTCATTAGCCTTCATGTCTGCTAAACTAAAACCCAAAGCTATAGGTTCATGGTGCTCATTGTCTTTGTTAATCTCCTTCAAAAACCATGGATTATGATATTTTCTTGTTTCACACCACCTTTGCAAAACAACACATGCTTATTCTACAACGCTCTAATAGCCTTGTAGCCCAAAATGTGCATGCTCACTATGCTTTTAAAAACATTTTCAAACTGCTGTAGTTTGTGAAGTATGTCTTTGATGGCTGTGCCATGAGTTGATTGGATTGGGATAAACTCTGACAGGCAGTTATGAGAGAATATCTAATGCAGTAAAGGAGACTGGGAGGCACGGACCTGCTAAAGGGCATGCTTGTGCTGCATTCAACTTAATCAGGTTTCAGCTGTCAAAAGTGACTTATATCCTGAGCCGCAAGCACGCTTTCAATGATTTTGCACAACAGGAAGGAGTCTGAGTTCAGAGTGAAATGCAGGCTAATGCAATTGAATACAGTAAATATAGAATCATAATACAGAATTATTAAAAATGATGAACTTCCTAAAAATGCTAAAGAAATTCATATTGCATTGTGTACATTTTTAGTCTATTTCAACCAAGAGTGTTTAATACATTTTTCTTCTTCTTCTTTGCCCCGTGGGCTTTTTCCTATGTTTGTGTCAGAGCGAGGCTCATCCTCTCTCTCACACACTCGTTCTCATTTCTCAAGTTCCCTTAGTGCGTGGAGCATTACTGACATGTCAAAACACAAAGATCAGAGAGAGGAGGGCAGACAACATTTTTTGCGATGTTTCTCAGATGCTCAGTTTGCGAGAATAAATTGTGTGACTCATGCAGGCTGTTTGAAATCATGTGTCTGTCACGGGTAATGACGCAGCTTGTCAAGCTGTACAATAGCGTTTGATCCGTGGTTCATGGAGAGGGTCACAGTGCACCAGTGAAAGGTACAATTACGCCTTGGATATCAAATAAAGATGGATAGAATGTCACATTAATGAAAAACGGATGTCAGTATAGCTTGATGCAACATGGCTGATTGTTGAGAAATAATAAGTCGAAGCATTGTAAAGCATCAAGTATAATGCAAGCCAACTCAATAGACATTGAAACAAAGCAGCTTTGTAGAAATATAAATGCAGATTTTGATACAGAATGAGCAAGATGAGCAAGATCGATGTGTCAATGGCATGAAAAACTTCCTGAGATGACATGAGGATGAAACTTTGAGATGAACCAGACTTGTTTAATGTTTCCATAAATATATGCTTAATACTATTTAAATGCACATAAGGAGAGCCATATGATAATTTAAATTGGCTAAAAAATCCCCAATTACTTACTGTTACAACATCTTGTATGACTAAGACCCTTCACAGGCAGTGTGTCTCTTTTAATCTCTTCTTGCCTCGTGGTAACTTTATTACAGGCATTGATGAATCCCGTACAAGAGCAGCTGCGCCACATCAATACCCTGCAGGCATGTTGAAATTTTTCCACTTTCCCTTCGATTTGTGTGCCATGACCACAAAACCGAGCTGCCAATTCAAGAGCTGGGGTGACCGACACCCACAGTCCTGAGGGGTGAACTGTGCCAGGTTGCAGTGTGTGAGCAAAATGAGTAACACTCGCCCTGATGGTCACAAGAGGTGTGCGCTAAATGAATGTGTAAATCAGAAGGTTCTAGAAAAGGAATTGCCTTTTTTAGGATGGTATTCTAGGTTCAGGCTTTCTGAAAGGGCATTGTTTGACATGTCACAGCATAACCATGTGAAATCTCTTGGCAGTGAAATGTAGTTCTGGCATCAACATACTGTATGATTGCACACAGTGTAAAATTTTGCATTAAAAAAAGCCCGCTTGAAACCTCTCATCAGTTGTGTCTTTCAAGTTTATTTGTTTTTACTCTGTCAGATGTGATTATGTGGTCTTGGTAATTACAATATTGCTTCACCGTATTTTTCCAGTATTGTTTATTCCCTTGGTTTTAAGCCAATTATAGTCTAGTTACACATATGTAATTCTATAGCAATAGAATTAAGCTTGCACTGCTGGGATATTCATCTTTTTTCAGTATAATGAAATCGAGTTACATCTTTTTGTAACACTATATTTTAGTACACCCTCCCCCCAGCCCCAAAATAGCTCATTCCTGCATGCTATTTTAAATTCTTATAGTCTGAAGCTCAGCATCTATTCCACTGCAGCGTCAATGTAACTTCAAAATGGCACACACAAAATGTCACTTATAATTATGAATTATTGGAAACCCACTGTGCATTCAAAAGGTGATAGGTGATGGCAGTGGGATCAGGATTAATGCCTTTTTTCTCCACTGGGATTTCAGAGTCATCAGAGTGGTCCCCTTGCATCTTCAATCCTGCTCACTATTAAAAAATCATTCCAGAGGAAAAAGCTGATTAAAATTGGTTTAGGGTTTGGGCATAACTGGATTAAATGCTAGAAATGTCTAAGGGAATCACTGGATGTTATCTAAAGGTGAAACTCCCCATATATTTTCTTAATGTAAAGAGATGATGGGAGGGTGGGTATGGAGATTGCCTGTCATTCACAAGATGATACAAATTGTAACATTGCCAAACTTCACTGACACCTCTGACTCCTGGACAGATTTCATTCTCTAGCAATGTTCTAATATTCAGACCCACGAGAATGAAGAATGGGGAGCTGAACTCTGCCAAAAACTGAAGAGAGAGAGGTCTGAAAGGAATGGAATGCCAGGGTTCTTGGTGACAAAATACTGTAGCATTACATATAACACAACATGAATAACATGGTAGCATCAGCTTCATTGGCTAATGTTTACCACTAAAGCTTTATTCCCGCTAAAGCTTCTAGATCTTTTCCCGAATGCTCATTAAATTTTAATCACGGTTAACTATAGGGAATCCTTAGCGATATATTTAAATTACAGTGTAAGCATAGTTTTCTTAAAGTCCACAAAGCATGTAATGATATATGACTAAAATGGTTAAAGAAGTGTTACTAGTGATTGAAATGACACCTCTGTGGGGTATCTTTCATTTCCCACTGTGAAACAATGTACATGCATGGTATTATTCATAAGCTTGACTGATTTGGTCCTTTTCTGTATAGTGCTATCTCAAAATGAAGTCTGCATCTTTAACAGACAGGCTCTGCAGAAGTATCGAACAAAATGTAATTGCTGTGTTGGTAAGGGCAAGCTGACCTGTTTTTGCTTTTGCCTTTTCAGGTCTTTGTACATGATCTACCATGGCCAAAGTGTTCTGCAGCCTCCTGCTTCTGGGAAGTACGGTGATGACAGCCACTGCATGCCCCAAGTACTGTATATGCCAGAACCTATCTGAGTCTCTAGGCACCCTGTGTCCTTCTAAAGGCCTACTCTTTGTCCCACCTGACATTGACCGTCGGACTGTCGAGCTGCGGCTGGGGGGGAACTACATTATCAGGATTACACAGCAGGATTTTGTCAACATGACAAGTCTTGTGGACTTGACACTTTCCCGGAACACCATAAGCTCCATCCAGCCTTTCTCTTTTGTGGATCTTGAGACTTTACGCTCACTCCATCTGGACAGCAACCGCCTAACCGAGCTTGGCCCAGATGCTCTGAGAGGTCTGGTCAATTTGCAGCACCTCATTCTGAATAACAACCAGCTAGGCCACATTTCCAAAGAGTCCTTTGATGACCTGCTGCTAACACTGGAAGATTTGGACCTGTCCTACAACAACCTGCGGAGTGTACCCTGGGAGGCCATTCGCAAGATGCTCAGCTTGCACCAGCTCAGCCTTGACCACAACCTCATCAGCCACATTTCTGAGGGCACTTTCACAGACTTGGACAAGTTGGCCAGGCTTGACCTCACATCAAATCGGCTCCAGAAGCTTCCACCAGATCCCATATTTGCACGGTCTCAGACCAATGTGGTACTAAGTACACCATATGCTCCTGTGCTGTTTCTTAGTTTCAGTGGAAACCCGCTTCATTGTAATTGTGAGATTTTGTGGTTGCGGCGACTCGAGCGTGAAGATGACATGGAGACTTGCGCATCTCCTCCAAATCTAAAGGGCCGGTACTTTTGGTATGTGCGTGAGGAGGAGTTCGTCTGTGAGCCACCTTTGATTACTCAGCATACGCACAAACTTCTAGTGCTGGAAGGCCAGACAGCCAGCCTACGCTGCAAGGCGGTGGGTGACCCCATGCCTTACATACACTGGGTGGCTCCTGATGACCGACTTATCAGTAACTCATCTCGAGTTACTATTTACGAAAATGGCACCCTGGATATCATGGTCACCACCTCCAAGGATTATGGCACTTTCACTTGCATTGCCTCCAATGCTGCAGGAGAATCCACAGCCTCAATTGAACTCTCCATCATTCAACTGCCTCATCTGAGCAATGGCACAAACCGTACCTCACAGCCCAAGTCCCGGCTGTCTGACATCACCAGCTCCACAAAAATCAGCAAAGGGGAGACCAAACCCCAGCCAGAACAGGTGGTATCTGTGTCAGAGGTCACATCTGTCTCTGCTCTGGTCAAGTGGACAGTGAGCAAAACAGCTCCCAAGGTGAAAATGTACCAGCTCCAGTACAACTGCTCAGATGATGAGGTCCTGATTTACAGGTAATCATTCAAAATGTCTTTGCCCTCTTATGACTTTTGAATACTAATCAGATGGAAATACTCTTCTTTCCTCTCTGTTTCTTACCATTTTAACTTAGGCTAAAAAGCTGTATATTCAAAAATATCATACTAAAAAGGCCTAAAAAGTTTCTGAAAATCTAATAACAAGGATAAGTCAGGAAAATATCCTAATTAAAATATATCCTTAAGTGCAAACCATTTGCATTTTCTTACAGCAATTTCCTGCTTTTACTACTAACAATGAATGTTCTGTAATTTTTAAAACAATACTATGCACAATGTAATTATAAATCACTAATTATTTAATACAAAACAGCTGAAACAGCTTATTCAGTATGCTTAATCATATACTCAAAATTCTTACAAGACATACAAACAGTCTGTCTTTCTTTTCATTGTCCAGAGTTTCTGTAGTTCCACTGAGAAATAGCAGTAGCCAAAATGTATAGGCTACAATTCACTATACAGCGCATACACACCATGTAAATAAATAAATTAATAAATACATACAGTGGTGTGAAAAAGTGTTGGCCCCCTTCCTGATTTCTTATTTTTTTGCTTGTTTGTCACACTTTAATGTTTCAGATAATCAAACACATTTAAATATTAGTCAAAGAAAACACAAGTAAACACATCATGCAGTTTTTAAATGAAGGTTTTTATTATTAAGGGGAAACAAAATCCAAAACTACATGGCCCTGTGTGAAAAAGTGTTTGCCCCTAAGCCTAATAACTGGTTGGGTCACCCTTAGCAGCAACAACTGCAATCAAGCATTTTCCATAACTTGCAATGAGTCTGTTAAAGCACTGTTTTTTTCCCAAAAAATTGGGAAAAGATGTTCAGTTGTTGCTTGCTGCTGTGTAGCTTCATTGCTTGTGTTTGAAATCACAGCTGCGTGTCAATAATGTACATACAAAGTGAAGTGTCACATGTAGATTTATTGCTTGCTACTGTGAACATTAGGTCAGTAGTTATTACTAAACTGCTGCTGATTGCATGCAGCTTTGGCCTATGATAATTATCATCTCAATACTTTTATCACCGAGAAAGATGATCCAGATATTTCTGGCTCAGATATGTGTTTTTTCTGTCAAAGCTTATATTCTATTTTTATAATGACACACCGTCTAATTTTGTCATTATATTACTGACTTCTCCTATTCTAAATTAATCACTTCTACTGGCAAACTGTCACCAATCAACAGTGTATTCATGTCTCATCTATATTTACCTAGTGGAGTCATAGTGGTGGTTGGAAGATGTTTGCTGTCTGTGTTATGTAAATAACAAGATTTACTGTATGGGAACTGTGTGGAACTAGCAAAAGCTGAGATCCCACTACTGTGAAGTGTAAATACATTGATTTATGTCTCAGTCATAACCTGCACGGAATATATATTAGTTAAACCTTTCATCTATACTTTATGATATAATTGTCCCTGTATCAAAGCAATATGCTATGTATTAGTAACTACGGTAGAGCCAGAGAATGTGTTGTTTTCGTCACAGCTGTTATGCATCTGTTCCATTCAGTCTGGAGGGAAAATACATGAATCTCTGTTTTTATTTGCATATTTTAGTTTGTCAACTTGTGTTGTAGTATTTCTCAGTATGAAGTTAACTGGCTTTCAAATGCTATTTACATATGTGCATTCCCTTCTGTGTATAATTAATTACTACCTGGTTTGTTCTTTACCCAGGAATAATGAAGGTAACTACTCTGTCCATTTCTTATCTGACAGGCTGTTTTAATACTATGGTGATACAACATTAATGTGAACAAATAGTTATTTTTGCAAAAGAATAATAAACAAACAAACAAACAAACAAACAAACAAACAAACAAATAAATAAATAAATAACTATTATAAAATAAAATAAAATTAAATAAAATAAAAATAAATAGGGGGGCACAGTGGCTTGGTGGTTAGCACGTTTGCCTCACACCTCCAGGGTTGGGGGTTTGATTCCCACCTCCGCAATGTGTGTGTGGAGTTTGCATGTTCTCCCGGTGCCTCGGGGGTTTCCTCCAGGTACTCCGGTTTCCTCCCCCGGTCCAAAGACATGCATTGTAGGTTGATTGGCATCTCTAAATTGTCCGTAGTGTGTGATTGCGTGAGTGAATGAGCGTGTGTGTGTGCGCCCTGCGATGGGTTGGCACTCCGTCCAAGGTGTATCCTGCCTTGATGCCCTATGATGCCTGGGATAGGCACAGGCTCCCCGTGACCCGAGAATAGTTCGGATAAGTGATAGACAATGAATGAATGAATGAATAAAATAAATATAATTTTAAAATCCAGGCTTATCGCGTACTTGGAAAATATTAAAGCACTAAAATTTTTAGGATCAATTTGAAATCTTTCTTGTCGACTTATCAGACATTTTCAATCTGTATAAACAAATTAATTATTTTAGCACTGCAAGTCTGTTATAAGATTACATTAGCCAGGGCATTGTTGGATTTCTGTATGAAGAGAAACATGACTCTTCATAAGAGAAGCATGACGTGGGACGGACGATGGGAAAGGGGGGAGTTGAGCCCCCTGCTGTGCAAATAATTCATACCTTGCCACAATAACATTGATACAAAGATAAAATGGACAACAAAACTAAAGCTATTTCCATAGGAAAACACTGTATACATCTGCTGCAATAAAACACCAACATTTAAACCTAGTAGGCTAGAGTAAGAAATTTATATACTAATAAATAACTGCTGAAAGCCGTTAATGTCTTCCTTCATATGAGACAAAAACCACTACTGTGGAGTGTGACAAAACAAATAAATTTACTACTGAGCGTGGATAGCCCCAAAACAGGCAGAAATTAATTTTTTTGGCCTCTGGTAAAAATAAATCAATATTTAACTTATCTGAGACTACAGTCACACTGTCTAGGTAAGACTGTCTTTCTAAATGCAGTCAGTGAACTAGAAATACACTTGTTAGAGTGACTGCTGTGGAGCCAACTGTCACTATGACTGAGCTGCAGCGATCAGTGGCTGAAGGTGATGTTCATGGATCACACGGGTCAAATGTGTTACACCAAGAGCATTATGAGGAAGAAGTCCTTACTGACAGCAAGTACAGTGCAAGAAGTCTTAGAGATCTTAGCAAAAATATAAATATGAAATGTTATTATAGGCAAAATTATGATTTATTTTTATTAGATTTGTTTTTAGCAAATATAAAAGGATTCAAGAGTTTATTGTCAGAGTTAGAGACAGCTTTATTGTCTATTCTGCTATATGTACATACAGAGTATTGAAACTGCGTTTCTCTCAGTCCTATAAAAAAGAAATAAAACAACTGAAAAAATTGTCCATTGGAAAACATTGAAAAATTGTCAACTGAAAAACATATATATGCACATATATGTTTACATACTACCCTCTATATATAGATATATCAATAAATATGAATACAGTATAAGTAAAAATGATTGTACATATACTAAATTTTATATATACAGTGGGGCAAAAAAGTATTTAGTCAGCCACCAATTGTGCAAGTTCTCCCACTTAAAAAGATGAGAGAGGCCTGTAATTTTCATCATAGGTACACTTCAACTATGAGAGACAGAATGAGAAAAAAAAATCCAGAAAATCACATTGTCTGATTTTTAAAGAATTTATTTGCAAGTTATGGTGGAAAATAAGTATTTGGTCAATAACAAAAGTTCATCTCAATACTTTGTTATATACCCTTTGTTGGCAATGACAGAGGTCAAACGTTTTCTGTAAGTCGCCACAAAGTTTTTACACACTGTTGCTGGTAGTTTGGCCCATTCCTCCATGCAGATCTCCTCTAGAGCAGTGATGTTTTGGGGCTGTCGCTGGGCAACACGGATTTTCAACTCCCTCCAAAGATTTCCTATGAGGTTGAGATCTGGAGACTGGCTAGGCCACTCCAGGACCTTGAAATGCTTCTTACGAAGCCACTCCTTCGTTGCCCGGGCGGTGTGTTTGGGATCATTGTCATGCTGAAAGACCCAGCCACGTTTCATCTTCAATGCCCTTGCTGATGGAAGGAGGTTTTTACTCAAAATCTCACGATACATGGCCCCATTCATTCTTTTCTTTACACAGATCAGTCATCCTAGTCCCTTTGCAGAAAAACAGCCCCAAAGCATGATGTTTCCACCCCCATGCTTCACAGTAGGTATGGTGTTCTTTGGATGCAACTCAGCATTCTTTCTCCTCCAAACACGACAAGTTGAGTTTTTACCAAAAAGTTCTATTTTGGTTTCATCTGACCATATGACATTCTCCCAATCCTCTTCTGGATCATCCAAATGCTCTCTAGCAAACTTCAGACGGGCCCGGACATGTACTGGCTTAAGCAGGGGGACACGTCTGGCACTGCAGGATTTGAGTCCTTGGCGGCGTAGTGTGTTACTGATGGTAGCCTTTGTTACTTTGGTCCCAGCTCTCTGCAGGTCATTCACTAGGTCCCCCCGTGTGGTTCTGGGATTTTTGCTCACCGTTCTTGTGATCATTTTGACCCCACGGGGTGAGATCTTGCGTGGAGCCCCAGATTGAGGGAGATTATCATTGGTCTTGTATGTCTTCCATTTTCTAATAATTGCTCCCACAGTTGATTTCTTCACACCAAGCTGCTTACCTATTGCAGATTCAGTCTTCCCAGCCTGGTGCAGGTCTACAATTTTGTTTCTGGTGTCCTTTGACAGCTCTTTGGTCTTGGCCATAGTGAGGTTTGGAGTCTGACTGTTTGAGGTTGTGGACAGGTGTCTTTTATACTGATAACAAGTTCAAACAGGTGCCATTAATACAGGTAACGAGTGGAGGACAGAGGAGCCTCTTAAAGAAGAAGTTACAGGTCTGTGAGAGCCAGAAATCTTGCTTTTTTGTAGGTGACCAAATATTTATTTTCCACCATAATTTGCAAATAAATTCTTTAAAAATCAGACAATGTGATTTTCTGGATTTTTTTTCTCATTCTGTCTCTCATAGATGAAGTGTACCTATGATGAAAATTACAGGCCTCTCTCATCTTTTTAAGTGGGAGAACTTGCACAATTGGTGGCTGACTAAATACTTTTTTGCCCCACTGTATAAATAACACATATGTATGCATAAGGTTTTAATATATAAACATATCAATATAAATTAAATGTGTAAATATATAAGGTATGTGTAAAAACTACTTTGAACTTTTAATCATATGTACAGGAAACAGTCTGTTACACAATACAATGATATTCTTGCTGTAGGAATCATCCTAGCAGTGTATGACATAAATTATAAGCACACAAGGAAGAAAAATAAGGAATTAGCCACAATATGTAAATTAAACATTTACAAATTTACTATTAGTGCAAGTACAAGAAACAAAATTAAGTGTACAGGGAGCAAAGTAAACATGGAAGACATGCATGTGCAAAGTCCTGCAGAGGTAAAACTGGGTCCAGGTTGTTATTCACATTTGTAATGGGGTCTATGTGCGGGTCCAAAGTATGCAGATGTAGTCTGCAGTCTCTGACATTATTTGTGTTGTAGGTGTGTGTATGTATGTTGGAAGGATGGTGTAGTTGACACCTCTCAGGATCAGAGGGTAATTTGTGTCTTCAGTGATGGGGAGACAGTGGAGGAGTGTCGTTCTGTGGATAAAAACTGTTTTTCCCGTTAACCCGTCTCCCTGATCATGAACCTATTTTTAGATTTTTGTACTGATTTCATGATGGAGGAGGTCTTATTCTATTGCCAGATCATTTTGCTTATTTATAGCATTCTTTTCTAAACAGAAGCTAAATTTCTCTGTCAAAAGAAAGAGTTGAATGCAGCAAGTAAATTAGAAGATATGTCTAGAAATAGGTGTAAAGCTATGTCTTTGTGTTGGTATTTGATATATAATAATCTCGTAATAAGAAATGAAATAACCTCCTTTATCATCAGTTGCTAAGATATCCTGTGTGTGTTTGTGTGTGTGTGTGTGTGTGTGTGTGTGTGTGTGTGTGTGTGTGTGTGTGTGTTTGTGTGTGTGTGTGTGTGTGTGTTTGTGTGTTGAGTAGGTGTGTGTGTGTGTGTGTGTCCTTGCTTGCAAAGAATTTACGAAACACCACTATAAAGCTTCTAAATGAAGTGTTAGAAAGCATTGACATAGCAACACATAAATGGTTTAACATTAAGAAACCTGATGTCCTTGAGTGGCTCAGTATGAGTCCTGTAGCCTGTTGCACTGAGTTTTTATTGTAGCCTAGTTTGAACATAAATGGCCACTACATTCGAGGATACAAACTGCTAAAATGGATTTCTTAAAGTAGATAGTCATGGTATATTATCAATGGTTACCACATGGACACCTTACAGAAATATAGTTACTTTAATGGAACATTTGAAACGAATGGATTATAGGAGGTTCAGGGGTTTTTATATCAGCTAGCAATAAGCTCTTTCCACAGGTGGTGGTCACTCTTCACATAGACACATACACATATACATGTACACTACATGCACATAATGTATTTTATACTGTTATCTAATAGACTACAATCCAATATATTGCAGAATTAATGGTTTAGGTTAAATTTACAATCTTCAAATATGCATAGACCTTTTAGCATTACCTCATCTACTTCATTATACATATATATTCAAATGATTTCTTTTTACAGACTTTAGTTATTTATGGCATTAAATTTGTGGCATGAGAACTGAGGACAAGTGCAAACCAGTATATAAATACCTAATGGACTGATTTATCTAAGGAAAAAACCCTAAAACTATAACTTTGAAGTAAGCATATCATACTCTGCACATTCACAAAATTGTACATTGTGTTAGTTTTAAAATAACTTTCGATGCATGACATAGGACGAACTTTACACCCTGACCTTACAATCTATTTTCATGGTTAGGCCAAAATCACCACTGTACTACATACCCATCAGCCCCTCAGTCATGTGTCCCAATCACCCTCTCCTGTGTCCCATTTCACCCTAATGAGTGCCGCTATTTATGTTCCTGTGTTTCAATGTTTCTTTGTCTAGCTTCTGCTAACGTTCCGTTTTTTCTTTACCATCCATAGCCTCGTTTCTAATCCACATGGTTTGCTATTTCGGTTTGTGTTTCTGTGTATGTTTGTTCCTTCCACGCTTTGTAAATTAAAAGTATGCACTTGCATCCACTGCCTCTATTTTTACCTGATAACGTTCAGCTGATGAAAATTGCACCTACTCTTAAACTTGTTGAACTTCTGTGGTGAAATGTGAACAACTCCAATAAATTGGCAGAACCTGAATCATTTTCGAAAGAGTACCATTCCTCCTAAGAAAAGGTGGTTCGTACCTACAACTTTTTAAGGTAGCAAATTAAATGGAAAAGTAGATGGTTTTCTGTAATTTTGGGCTTTACTGAGAAAATCAATCAAATTGATACAAATTGCAGGTTGTGACAACTATGGAAGTATATTTTAAAAGGAAAGTTGGGGGATCAATAATTTTTCAAAGTTTTTAGCCTTGTTTAGAGTCTAATAGTAATGCCTTTCATGTAGTGATCATAATCTTGTGCTATGGACCACTGAGATATTAATACATAGACAGTAATACTTCACAATACAAACTATTCCACACAAACCACATAATAATATCACAAAACACAAAAGAAGCATATAATGTTTTTAGACATGTGAACAAAATTGTTGTCTGATTTTAGTTTGTGGGCATGGGAGGATTATGATTAATTAAACTAATACAAACTAACAAACAAATCAATCAATCAATCAATCAATCAATCAATTAATGAACAAATGAGCAAACAAGTCAAGTCAAGTCAAGAAGCTTTATTGTCATTCCAACCACATATAGCTGACGCAGTACATAGTGAAATGAGACAACGTTTCTCCAGGACCCTGGTGCTACATTAAAACAACATACAACATGTAATTATAAAACTGAAACAACAACACAGAGCTAGGACAGAAGTTTGTTCTAGCTACATAAAGTGCAAAGTGTGCAAACAGGTGCAAAGACAAGTACAAAAAGAACACAAGACAGAACACTAAAACATGTGCAATGTTGACAGAATGTGATGTACATTACATATATGTTTGTAATGCATAGCAGCATGAACATATGACCAAATTAATAATGCTACAAACCTTTGTAACCTCCCATGCATCGGTTTTATCCAGGATCTTCGCCAGTGGTAGAACTGTGATTTTTTATGCATAATGGACTTCCTTAGAATGAAAATATAGTGCAGTCAGTGTGTCACACTGCAGTTCCTCTGCTGATATGGCTGTAGTATGCTGTGGAAGGAAGGATAAATCACACTCACACTTCCATGGGCCTGAAAGTTATAAAAAGTTCTACAGACCATGGAACTTGTGGAAAAAAAAGTTGCCAATAACAAACAAGCAAAAAAAAGTAGTTAAGCTGTTTCTTTTTAATCATTCTTAGTACAAAACTGTATGCCGCATGTTTGTCTTAATATGCAATAATCTGGGACATTTTCACGTAAAGGTGTTAAAAACAAGGCAGTGTAATAATAAGAATCTGTTTTAAAAAATATTAGCAATTAATATGACTGAAGAGAAGGTGTTACATTTGTGGAAAACCATTACTGGCATCTGAAGCCAAAATTCTAATATTGAATAATGGGAATTATCCCTTAGTATGTCAGTGTTAACATTTCATTGTCAATAGCATTTAACTCTTTTTACCAGAGGCCACAAAATGGAATTTGCAGCTGTTTTGTTGTGTTCATGTTCACCACTGAATGTCTCTTTCATGTCCCAATCCACAGTGATGGTTAATGGCTCATATGAAAGCAGATACTCAGTGACTTAAGAATTTGTAGTTGTTCATAAGTATTTCTGTTTTTCCCTAGCCTACAAGGGGCAATATTTTTTGTAGAAAAGTTCCAAAAAAATAAAACGTTTTTTTTTTTCACACAAATGTTTATATATTGAAAGTAAATGATATCAAGCCCCTTCCAGCTTTCTGATATGCATCAAAGTACTTGTACATAAGCCTCTGAAATTTTAAGGCGTTATCTTCAACCCCTAAAATTCTGTAAAAGGTTTATCCCAACAGATGTAGAAAAATCGAATGCTGAAAGCCAACAGTGTCCTGACTAATTGTTCGGCGATAAAATTATTAACTTGTTTATAATGATATTTATATTGATAAAATGTCTAATAAGTCAGTAAAGCCATTGTACAGCTAAAAAAAGGCTAAACAGAACTCTCTTAGCTTGCTCATATCATATTTCAAGCAATTATATGAAGTGTCTCACCATCTTTAATTGGTGATGTACTTGCTGCATATTTATGCATTCTGTGTAGCAAGCTTCAGCTTATTCCAGTGGGAGATGTGAACTCACCAAGGCTAACAGTTAACACATGCAAAATCCTCATTTAAATTTGTTTTATCCCTCTGTTTTTCACTTGACTGTGTTCATGTAATTATTCTTTATAAATCACTTGCAACACCCAACAAACTGCCTGTACAGTCAATCTGAGTCGTATAGTCTTCTGGACTTCTAGCAGCTGTGCACACAATTTAGTGCTTATTATTTTTTTAATCTTTTAAATCAGAGCCTTTTTAACTGCAGCTTCAAACACTGGCAGCGATATAAGTCAGGTGATGCGAGCATGTACTTAGTTCTGCTTTTTATTCTTCCTTTTATCTGCACACCTTAATTCACCTTGCAGTTTGAGTAAAATCACAGATCCACCTGGAAAATGAGGCACAAATGCATTCATGTAATTGTTTTGTTTGTGGGGAGAGCTCTCAGAAAGACACAGTTGTCTAATCTTTTATGCTTTAATTAAAAATCTGTTTATATTTCACCAGCCAGGAATCTTCAAAGACACACTGCATGTTAATTTATACACCAGAAGAATGCAAAGCTGTTGAAACTGTTGAATTACCCATTACCTTTATGATTTAATTAGGCTCAAGATGACTTGAGAACTTTTAGTTTGCTTGTTTTATTATTATGTTTTTCCATAGCTCTGCAGTTCTCTATGTTTTATTCTCATAATTATAAAAAAAAACTCAGTACACAAAAGCATACCTGCAGATGCCACTTCATCGCATCTCATGATATAAGCTGTATACAAGCTAGAGGCAATAACAGAGCTGTAAAATACCAGCAAAAGGCATAGCATTCAAGGCACAAGCTACTCAGCTTGGCAGACATGATGCTTTATAATAATCAGTCTCAGTATGTTCTAGAGTGCCAGTGGCATATTCCATTTCAGTGCACAGCATTCACTTTGAATGCAAATGTTATGCCATGCTAATGGTCAATCACTTTGTTATTTACATGGGAGTAAATGACCTAAAATGAAAAAAGTGTTTGTTAAGTTTGAATAATTCCAGGCTTTTTTTCCCTACTGGGTTAAATCACCTATATGTGAATTTTTTAAATGTTGTAATTCTGGGCCTATATATGCCTTTGCAGATATACAAAATGTAGTCAAACAAACAAACAAAAACAAATAAATAAATAAATATTATTATTATTGTTGTTGTTGTTTTATTAGTAGTTGTAGTATTCATTTGTGTTGTTCTTCTTTTTGTTAGTGTTATTAAAGTGTTTTTATTCAAAAAATAAAGAATACTTTAGTGCTAGAGTAAAATGATTATTTCAAAAGTTCTTATTTATTTTGGCAAATTAGAAAAGAAGATCTTCACGCTCATGTTAGATTCAAAAACTTGAAAGACTTTGTTCCCTATTCTGTTAATCTTTAGAAATAAAATAAGTTCTTTGAGGAAAAGGTAATTAAGGGATCTTAGCTTTTCATAAAAGTTTGTTACTTGGGACATGGTCCGTTCCCCAGAGGGACATAATTTAGTTTTTATTTGGGGCTTAGTGTTTACATGCATTGTTATTCTGTTAAATGGTATCATTAAAGTAATCAGAATTAAGATTTTGCCTTAGCAAAAGGATTCTTTTTTTTTTTTTTCAGATGTTCACAGTGTTCATAACTTAATAAATATTTAATCGAACATCAAAATGATTCAGTTACTTCAAATTTCACTATCACAGTACATTTTAATTAAAGAATTCAATGAGCAAATTGAAAGATGAAAATTTCAATGATCAAACTTGCATTTTATTTTTCAATATGCTTTGATATCTGCTGTTTTTGTTTAGTTGCTTTAGGCCATTTGCAATATAAAAAAATGGCATATTCTTTGATTTGGCCTCTTTAACTCACAGCATGTTTTTTTTTTACTTCTTTAAAGGATGATACCATTTTCCAGCAGAGCATTTGTGGTCAACAACCTGATGCCCGGGATGCAGTATGACCTGTGCGTGCTTGCCATCTGGGACGACACCGCCACCACCCTCACCGCCACCAACATAGTGGGCTGCGTTCAGTTTGTGACTCGTGATGACTACCCTCGCTGCCAGTCACTTCACAGGCAATTCCTTGGGGGAACTATGATCTTGGTGATCGGCGGTGTGATCGTCGCTACTCTCTTGGTCTTCATTGTCATCCTCATGGTGCGCTACAAAGTGAGTAGCTCTTCCCAAGTCGCCAAGCTTGTATCAGTGAGCAACACTTACTCTCAAACCAATGGGGGGATGCAGGCAGCACAGTTGGTTGGTGGGGCTCCTCCACCTCCGGCCCCCAAAGCCGTAGTTGTGATGCATGATGAGGTTGTAGAGTTTAAGTGTGGCTCTTTGCAAAGCAGCCTCTCTTCCACTTCCTCAACAGACTCGATTGGCAGTGAGAAGGTGGGATGTTATGACCCGTGTGCCGAGTCCAGCACTGGACCTCACAGATGGAAGCGAGCTCCAGCTAAAACAAGGGCAAATCTAGACCACCTGCTTGGAGCTTTCGCTTCTCTGGACATAAAAGCTCCAGCCAGGGATCCAGGTAACCGTTCCTCCACAGGGGCCATCATGGCAGCCATGGACATTCTTTCAGACAAGGAGCCACTGCTGGGCCGCGGGGACTCCAGGCTGGGCCGCTTGCTCAAGCTGCCACTGGAGAGCAAGCCCAAGCGCAGTCATTCCTTTGACATGGGTGATGTTGGTGCTTCGCAGTGCCTTAGCTACCCACAGCGTATCAGCAACATCTGGACTAAAAGGAGCCTGTCAGTGAATGGCATGCTGCTGCAGTGCGACGAGAGCGAGGGGGAAGGAGATAAAGGGGCACTTGACAGCTCTGAATGGGTCATGGAGAGTACAGTCTGATTAATGGCCAAGACTTCTGACTCCTCTTTTGTCAGAAAAGGCCAGCTTTTTGGCGTCAATCCTGTTTGGATAAGAGCAAATGGGCTGACTTTTCAAGGAAGAAGGACTCCTAGGACCAAATTGAAAGGATATGTACTGCATGAATTCCCATGTTAATGATTTTGTCCTTCTGTCCATTTGATCTAAATACAAACTGCAGGTCGACATTGTGAGCATATGAATGAAGGAAGTGGCAACAGCACGTGCTGGCCCTCATCACTGCAGCCTGAACCTGAGGCTCTCACTGACTGCCTTCGCAATTTGAGAACAGATGTGGATTTATATCCAATCATGAATAATGTATGAGAATCTCAGAGAAAAAAAAGACTGTTTTTTTTCCTTTCTCAAACTAAGTGTATGTGCACAAATGACACAAAAGACTAAATGCACACATTTGATGAGAATACATTTGTATGAAAAAAGACGTGAAAAAATAAAATGTGAATGTAATAAAATACAGTATTTTTTTGTCAAATTTTTTTTGGTTTGTTTTTGCATTGTTTTCTTCATTTCTGTTTCTTTTTTTTAATTCATATATCCAGTGATTGGCTGACTTATTGCTTTATAGGTTAGTTGTTGTTCTTTCGGCTGCTCCCTGTTTGGGGTCGCCACAGCGGACCACCTGTTCCGCACAACAATTTGGCACAGGTTTTACACTGGATGCCCTTGCTGACGCAACATTTTTATCCGGGCTTGGGACTGGCATTGCATCCAGTGGCTGGGGTTTGGGCATTGGCTGGGAATTGAACCTATGCCTTTTGCATGGTGGCCTACCACTGAGCCACCAATGCCCCATTGCTCTATAGGTTAGTATTCCTGTATATTGGCCATATACAGTTAAAAAGTCAAATTAATATTAAAATGCTGCGTTTTGCTATCAGCTGACTGATCTGTCATCATAGGAATGAAAAATGTGAAATTTTTACAGGGTTACTACATTATGAAGATACAAACATTAACAAAGTCTCTTTTTTCCTTCTAACCTTATTTGTTTAAGTATTTTTTATTATTTGGAAAACATTTATTTTTATATGTGCATAGATTTATTGCTTTATTGCCTTTAAAACATACCATCACCAATGATTATTTCAGATTATTTAAATGGAATAAGAAAACAATTAATCACACATACCTTCATTTCAGTTACGTTTTTATGCCATATTTTTTCTTACTGCTTTCGTGTGATACGTTTTTCTTGTCACTGCTTTTGGTGTTTGATTATTTCAACTCATCTTTGTACAACAATGTTTGAAAGCAAGATGTATAGTGATACTTTTATTTTCTTGGTCAGCGTCAGTAAGAAGGTGCGTCAGTGTGTGTATGTGGCATTACATAGAAAGATTTTTTCCCTTGGCTTGTAAAAATGAAGAAAAAAGAAGAGTCTTCTGTGAAATATTTCTGTGATTAAAAAGCTTTTGTTACAAAAAAATATATACATAAACATGAGTTTATAAAGTCATGATTGCACTTTATTTCCTTTGTTTCTTATTCAGTACTCAGATGAAATGTCTTTATTTAGTCCACATGGTTGATGCTTCTCAGTGGCTGAGTTGAAAGCTGCAGGAAATTCTCATTTGTCCCACTGCACAGATGCTGACTGAGGAAATTGCCGAGGTCTAACAGGCAAGATTAAAACTGTAATTTAAGTAGGACTAAATACTTCCAGTACATTGCTCTCTAACCATTAAAGCACTCATGGGGCAGGCCTAAATCAGAATTTGTTTAATAGATGCATTAATAAAGCATTAAATACATAGCCACTTGGGTCCCACTGATATTACATTTACTAATATTTGTTTGAAGTAACAGTAAAAGATCTTACAACATGTAAAAAGTGTCCTTCTCAACAATCTATGTGCATGATAAATAACTTAAAACAATCAGAAAAATTAAAACATTTATAAACTTAAATCATATTTATGTATTTTCCTGGGTTTTTAATTTTTCTAGTGTTTTCATTTTACATCTTACAGCTTATTTTTATTCATTTTTATTTTATTATTTTTTATCCATTACTATTTGAGCTTAATAGCATGTCATCATTTGTCTTTTTTCTTTTATTATAATTTGCTTTAATTGCTCTTATTATCTGTGTTGCTTATGCTTGCCATATTAATTTTTCTTGGTTTAATTGTTGTCATTGTTATTTCATCTTTTTTTGTATTTTTTAAATATTTCCTTTTTTTTCTCTTAAAGGATTTTAAGCTGCATTTTTTTGCCTGAAAGGTATTATTTATTTATTTATTTATTTATTTATTTATTTATTTATTTATTTATTTATTAGCAGCAGCAGCAGCACTAGTCCTAGTAGTAACATATTAACAGGACATAAAAATAGCATTTTGGCCTGTCCAACTCAGTTATAACTACACTTTACCATGATTTATACATTTCTGTGTGAATCCATTTAACATCTTATGCTTAAAACATCAGTTTCCACCAATCATCCATTATGTAGTCGATTAGGAAATATGTACATTTTACTCCTACATTCACTCAACACTGTTACTTAAACACCTCTAACCCTAACCTCCTGTCATGTTCAACAGGAAGTTGCATCATCAACATTTTCTGAACATCATGAATAAAAGTCAAGTGTGTGCTCTCATTGTTTTTCCCTTTCAACAATATTGACTGATGACCCTGTTACCCAAATGATAGATGCTTGACAATAATTGGGGGGAAAAATAGAAAAAAAAACCCATTACTATTCTCATTCCATTAGTATAAATGCAACCACATTTGTGCATTATAATTCTAAAATACTCAACCCAGTTAATCATTTAAGAGCACATCATAGCAGGTGTCTTAAAATAACCTTGTAAAAAAAGAGCTATTGTATCTGACATAACAATATTCATTAATGTGATTAATATTACATTAATATTAATGAGGCATTTAAAATAGTTAAATCAATATATTCCCAAGTTCACTGCTTAAAAATGATTAAAAATAAATTAATAAATCATACAATGCTAAATGGCATTCCAATCATGGAACCACTTTTTAATATTCAATCTGATATTAAGCATTATTGTAATATGCTCAGTTTAGACATTTTCATAACGTATGTTTAATTGACCACAGCATGCAATCCTGTTACAGCTGGACCATGGAATTGCATCTTCAACCCACCACCAGCTGTGTTTACATGACCTTTATGTTTTTCCAGGCAGGTCATTTTGTTTGACAGATTCTTTGAACTAAACTGGATAATAGTCTAACTCTGATGCAGGTTTACTACCTGTGATTAGTGCTCATCAGGGCATAATCAGGGTCCTTGGTATACGCTCACCTCAGCGCTGTCCTTATTAAATCAAGGAGACATACTGTGGGTTTTCAGGCTACAAAATAAGCCTGCGATTAGTCCCAGGATGGGTTTAATACTGCATTATTTAAATGAAATTTCACAAACTGCTGTTACATTTCCCAAGCTTTCTGCATTACTAAATTCTGCAACACCAGGAGTCTCACTTAATAACCATGTCAATACATGATGCTGTGTCTTAATGGAGCATACACACGTTTCTACACATAGAATGCGACTTATTATGGTGCCTTCACGTGCTATGTGAATTATCCTACTTCCCACTTCTGAAGCAGTAATTACGAGTATGTCGTGTTATTTGTCGTGCTTTGTTATTGTAAAGAACATGAAACATGGACGATAACCTCAGGTTCGTTCACAGATATTTCTTTTTTCTTTCATTTCATTTTTGACAACATAAAACATATTACTCAGTTAGCTAGCCTGCTGAAAATAATGGTATTTTGCTCAAATACAAGTTATTTTCACAGTGTAAAAATGTACCGAATGGTTGCTGATACACATAAATGAATATGATCAAAATTGCAAGCACTTATAATTAGCCGCATATATATATATATATATATATATATATATATATATATATATATATATATATATATATATATATATATATATATATACTGAGTACATGTGTGTGAATGAAAGGGAGGGAAGTGGAACAGTAAGGTTACAGGGTGAAGAGGTGAAGAAGGTACAGGAGTTTAAGTACTTGGGGTCAACAGTCCAGAGTAATGGAGAGTGTGGGAAAGAGGTAAAGAAGCGAGTGCAGGCAGGTTGGAATGGGTGGAGAAAGGTGTCGGGAGTTCTGTGTGATAGGAAAATATCAGCGAGAATCAAGGGGAAGGTGTACAGGACAGTGGTGAGACCAACCACGCTGTATGGTTTAGAGACAGTGTCACTGAGGAAGAGACAGGAGTCAGAGCTAGAGGCAGCAGAGCTGAAGATGTTGAGGTTCTCTTTGGGAGTGACAAGATTGGACAGGATTAGGAACGAGTACATCAGAGGGACAGCTCATGTTGGACGTTTGGGGGACAAAGTTAGGGAGGCCAGATTAAGAGGGTTTGGACATGTTCAGAGGAGGGAGAGTGAGAATATTGGTAGGAGAATGTTGGACATGGAGCTGCCAGGCAGGAGGCAAAGAGGAAGGCCAAAGAGGAGGTATATGGATGGAATTAATGAGGATATGAAGCTAGTGGGTGCAAGTGTTGAGGATGCAGAAGATAGGGATAGGTGGAGAGAGATGATTCGCTGTGGCGACCCCTGAAGGGAAAAGCCAAAAGAAGAAGAAGAAGAAGATATATATTTTAAGATTATAAGATTATATATATATACATATATAAAATAACATATATAAAAAAACATGTCACTCATTTACGGAAACTGTTGTCTCCTACGCCATTTTGGAAGTTTAGGACTTTTCTCATATCGGAATCGCGGGTATAAAAATTATTTAAGAGATCAAAGCTTGAGGGGTTATTCATGTGCAACTTCCTAGTGGGAAACTTTTATTTACTTTAAATCACGGTAGTGCATGAAGGTAGCATAACAATGTCTCTTGACCAAGTGTATGTAGAAATACTTACTTTTAATTATATGTAAACTGATTATAGCTTCCATCTGAGAAATTTATGATTTCGGTGCTCACAATACAGTGCACACAGGTGATACAGATGAAAAGGCACAACTAATCATTAGATGACTTGGTTGAAGTGTTTTGCACACACATTTGGCAGGAAATATGTTTTAAGGATGACAGAAATTTCTTTACTGAGAGTGATGTAATCCTTCAAGTTCGTTTGCCCTAGTGCAATTTTAGTTGCTCTTTCCCAGCATCTTCCTCAACAGCACCAATCCTTGGTTTTTAACCACAGGCACATTTCAACAAAACATTGGAGACAGATCTGCCATTTCCAAAACCAACAGTGAGCCAAAAAAACACGTTTTTTTCTTACATGCATTTATATCATTCACACCGCAATATATGCTGCATTTTCAAACACAACAGCAGAAAAGAAAATATTTCTAATATTGAAGATTATTATATGCCACTGCAGTTTTCCCCTCAGATGTAACTATATGCAATAGGTTGCACACATGAAGTCAACAAGTCATGTAGTTAAAACCAAGTTGTTTACCTTATATGGTAATTTGGGGGCGTTTCTTTATGGAAATCTGTGTAGATGTGCATGAGCAGAGCAATTTAGAGTGTGTATGGATTTATGAACGTCTGTACAGCTTTATTGCATGGAGCCGTACATCTGCATGTGTGATAAATGGCAATTATCTAGAGCCTACTGCCACTTCTTATGCACAGAATTCGTACTTGTTCTCGGCAAACTTTGATAAATGAAAGCACTCTCTCTCAAAAACGAGTAATATCTTTTTTTCCCTCTGCTCTGCAATGTGCTTATAGAATGAAGGCAAAAACAAACAATTCAAAATAAATGAGATGCTAATGGTATAATGAAGTTTCCAAACAGCTGTGTGCTAGTGCTTCATTATTATAATGCGATATTAACATGCATGCTAATTGCACACTGGATAGAATAATGTGCTAGAATGCACGTTTTCAATACATATGAGTGCTATTAGTGTAGAATTCTAACACACAAGTCTACTAGTACTAATTGAACATTGGATAGATCACAGATTCTACTCTAATACTTCCTATAAGGTTAGATAAAGGGCATTAAAAATACAGCCCAGGATAAAGGTTGTAATCCTACCCATGAAATGGTTAAAATAAGTTAGAAGCATTTTTTGGATCTTAAGTCAAAACAAATGTGGGAAAATAGTGTTTGGCAGCAGAGGCACTGTGAATGGAGAGAGGAGTCGGGAGAATGAGCGATAAGGATGTGGCGTTGGATATGTATCTGTGGTGTTGGATATGCGTCAAATTAGACACCACATGTCCAATATCATGCACTGATGAACTGCTTGATTGCTGAATTACCACTCATCCTCCAGACTCCGCCTTCCATTCCACAAACTAGCACATGACCACGCCCCCGCCACCACCTAGTAGGAATAAACTCAGCTAAGTGACAGAATGTGCTAATGATATATAATACTTATTTAGCAAGCTACAAATTTGATGTTGTAAGCATGTTTCTTTCCGAAACAATTCATTTATGGGATGGATACTCACAAATCACAAATTCAATTACAAATTTTGTGCTTTTGTTTTGGAAATAATTTTGCAAAAAATAAAGATTTTTCTCTCCACTTGTATGTTATGGGTTATTTTCAGGTCTGACTGTTATAACACTGGAATATATTTTACAGTGGAACCATGATTTATACACTGTTAATTAAATTGCATTAATACACTAACTATAAATTCTTAAGGAATATTAATAAACCTTTAATAGTGAGTTAACAGAAATTGACTAATTAAACTAACCTGATATTTTTAGTTAAATTACTCAAGAAAAGTTTGCTTTTTTATTTCAGTTGATTACTACACTAATTTAACATTTCTCTTGACGTTTACTTTGCAAACATGAGACAATCGGTTTAAAAACTTTTGTAAGTAAACTGAACTTCTTAGAATTTACAGTGTAATGTTTTAAATGTTCTGGCTTGATTATTTGTTTTGTGCATTGAGAGTACCTTCTACATAAATGATGATAGAATAATACATTAAAGAAGATTTAAACTAAAAGGATTTTTCTGGTCTGGAACATTTTACTTTGGACAAAGTATATTGTGGCCTGGTACCTAAAGGAAGTTTGACACCCCTAGATGACAAAGTATTAGATTTCTTAAGAAGAGGATGTCCATCACACATCCTCTGACCATTACACCAATATGTGGACCTTCCCCATTCTACCAACTACTCCCATCTCTTAGCTTATACCACAATCCTTCTGCAAACTGTGATAATTTTTAGGAGGAACTCATGCATGCATGCTTTATAGTTATTATGAAGCATTAATATCCATTTTCATTGATTTACGCTCTGATAGTTATTCTCTGGTAATAAACCTGTCGTTTCATTTGAATTATACAGGCACTAAACAGCAAACATGCACTAAGAGGAATTACAGAATCTACGAGGAGATATGTGGTGCAGCTCAGTTAATCTTCTAAGTTAGCTGTAATTTCATTGCCATTCATAATGTTGTTTCTGCTTGCTTGTTGCCTTTACGTGACAGTGTTTTCCTTCTCTATTTTCCTGTAAATATATTGTTTATGATGATGAATTGACAACGTAGAGCTGATCAGACTAACAAAAGATAAGACACATTAGGTTTAAATCCCATCTCTCTCTCTCTCTCTCTCTCTCTCTCTCTCTCTCTCTCTCTCTCTCTCTCTCTCTCTCTGTAATATATTGAACCACAGCATTGTTAAACCCTGAAATCACATTGGAGGATGGTCAACATAATCATAAACAGATTCATAAATCATAAAAATCATTGTTGCTTAACAACAGAATACCCTATACCATGGATATGATGACGTTTTCTGTAAGAAGCCATTTATTTATTATGTACTGAAGGAGTCTCCAGTGTCAGTGCTTTGAAACAAGTTTTCTGCCAGAAGTAATTTGTATACTGCATTTTTAAATTATTAACTTTTGTAAGAGAGAGAAAAAACAGGCTTCGGGAATGACTATTTAGCTGTTATAAAGTAAAAGTTAACAAGAACAGGATTTAACATTTCTTTTGAACATTCCATAATAATAATAAATGTAAGGTTAAAAAGCACAATGTGTTGTCAGTAATAAACTAAAATCCATAATCATTCTCAAGTCAGAGTTGAATAAGAGCAGCAAAGCATGGTTCATTGTTGTTTATTCTTCAATTATGTTATGTTTACACATTTCCAGAATTGACAGTGAATTGCTTTGGCACATGTTTATCCATTATTTTTGGGAAAAAAAGCTTTTATTCATTAATACTGCCTTTCTTTGGGAACTTGTCTTTACGTTTGCTGAAAGGGAGAGTAAATTAGTAGCATTTTTAAAATGATATAGGTTATTGTGTGTTCAAAATAAAGGTCTGGGAACAAAAAATATAATTCATTTTAATGAGATTTAATGGGATCAACACAGTGTGATAATGTACATATTATATTTATGGTTACAATAAATGTAATAAAAATTGTTTAGTATGTTAAAGTTCATGGGTTTAAACAATAAGGGAGATTTACTCTTGAGCGCTTACATAAAATATATTTAAATGCTTGTAATAACACATTTATTTGATTGTTTACATAAAACACAAATATATTACCTGTATATTTTTTTTATAAGTAGTGTATAAAGATACAGGTTTTTAGCATATGTCTATCATGTAATAAAAAATGTATATGTAAAATAAAGTTAGTTTTAAGTATGAGACCTTGAGCACAATTTCTCACAGTATTGCTTGCACAATATTCCGCCAGATTCAATTTTAGAATCCTAGTCAAATTATCATGCAGTGGGGTTTCCGGATGTCAGCGATCGATATTTGAGAACCACTGGCATGCTGCTGGGTGCCTTGTACAGTCAGACTATTAATGAGCCTCGGCTAAAAGTCAAAAAGAAATCTAAGAACTGCTTTGCTTCCAAATTGCCTAACCTTTAGGAGTTCTTTTTGAAATATAAGTAACAAATATGTGGAGCTGTTATCGGGTAAAGGTCTAAAATCATCAGTCTCCTATGGATTTAGCTAGAAGAAAAGTCTAGTAGACCTAAGTCTAATCAGTCTCTGAGAATGCCCAATCTAAATCCAAACCATGCATGGTGACTGCTCTTTCCTCACCTTCATTTTTGAAGAACTCCTTTCAGATTTCAACACTGCTCCTGGAATTTCCCAGCCTTATTACTGCAATCATTCTGTGGGATGATGTGCATTATTTATGAGGAGATGTCTGAAGAGCTGACAGTGAACATAAAATCAGACAGACATCTTTCCAGTAGTCTGCCTAGTGACATGAATACCTGTGACCCAGTGATGGTAATAATTAAAACATGAAGTTATTGTAGAGTTATTCTGCAGGACATACAGTTCCGGTTTGGTGATTGACAGAAACCGGGAGTCCAGGAGCATGCTAAGTAAAAAAAAAATGGATTGGGTGTACCAAAATAGGACAATAATCAACATTAATCAGGTCCAGGGTAGTAACAGCTGCTCTGATTCGCCAACACGCTGTTGGGCATTTTCTTTTATACAGCCATTAGTCATGGTTCACTACTTTAAATGGTCAAGCAGTGTTCCAAGAGTGCCTGTATTTCCTATAACAGCATTGGGGCACTGTGTGTATCACTCTGCTTGGCTTTGCTCACCCTGTAAAATTCCACTTTCTAGTTGGAAATGGTTATTATAGTATAGTACAGTTAGAGATATAATCAACAAATGATACTTTTTATGGATATAGCTTTTGGCTTAAAATATGAAACCATGTCAAATAAAGATGAAAAGAAAGAAAGGAAAACAATCTTACTGGAAACACCTCACAGGAATGTATAAATCGATTTGAGCTGGCTAGAGAGCTAGCTGCCGTGTTGTAAAATGACTAACAGAGCAAAAATAAACAGAGCAATTGTCCATATTGTGTCCAAAATATCACTTCATCAATATAAATTTCTTGTATATAGAACTGTGGTACTAAAGTAATATCACCCTGGCAATCATGTGATTATCCAGATTATCAGCAAGGCTGTGATTAGCTACAACGAGAGTACTTTTATGAACACTCACTGGCAGTGCCAAACAAATCCACATCACTTGGCAAATGTCCAAAACAGAGAAAAAGCAGTGGGTCAGGTGATATGCAAACAGGGTATCAAAGGTCAAGGCAAAAATCCAGAAACAAGAGCACACTAGGGTCAAAACCAGAAACATTAAGCATAGTAATCAGTTGACTGTGAACCTGACCATAAACATGGCATGTTGTTTATGTAGTCCATGGTGTCCATGTTTGTAGGCAGAGGTGCATTTTGGGAAGTGGAGTTCAGTGCTGTTCTGGTGTGGATGTGAGTCTCATGTCCAATGGTGTACAGTATTATTCTGCTTAGAGCACAAATACTTGTTATTAAAGAATGACATTTTGTATTTCTTATCTGATTATACTGTAGTTACATGAAATATCCATGAAACAAAAGTTAGTTCTTGTTATAATTTATGTTAAAGCAGCTGTAAACATAAACAGATATTTGCTCATCAGCAAACTTATTTTTTCACATATTGAGGCTAATAAGACAAAAAATGTTCTTTCTTACACTGTTGATAAATCTGCATAAAGATATAACCCTGTTACAAAGTGCTGACACCAGAGTCTCCTTCCATAAATTACTTTACTTATTTATGTGTATTTGTACAAAGAAATGTTTTGAAAATGTGGACTTGTTTATGACTAATGTTAGTTTGTAAAAGATAAAGTTAGTTTATAAAAAATAAAAAAAACCTTAATATGCCTTATGCCGAAATAACTTGATCATTCTTACACCATCTCTGCATATTAGCTGTAGAAAGAATAAAAATCATAATGTATAAGAACAAGCTAATTAACACAAACCTGTGATTTGCCCTGTACTGCTGATGAATGCTCATTTATATTCTCAAATGTGTCTGCTTTGAATAATAATATTAAAGAGGGTATTAGTAAAGCAACATCAAGCACATTTCCTGTTTATGCACTCAATCAGGCTATTGACCTGTTTGGCATATGGCTCATTTCTGTATAAAAATAAGTATTTCCGTTTGCTTTGAAACTCTCTGTATTTATAACTAATTCTAAGCATTTGTCTGCAAAATAATAAGACTTTTTCACACAGAATGGAGTGATTGATCATTTTTACTGAGTTGGGCAAACAGGCAAAGTGACTCATGGGTGTGGAAGTAAGACGTGGACTCCCAAGAAACCATCGTTTGAGTGCACAAAGATGAGTAAGTGCCCCATACCACAAAGTTGAAAGAGTCTTAATTTGTGAAAGAGTCTTTGTGGTGGACAATCAGGAATCATGCTGGTCAAATACTTCCAGTTTCAGATGTATGAAATAAACATATAATGTTGTTTAACTTTTAAAAGTAATCGAATAGAAAGGAGTAATTTGGCCAGCTATCATGTGTGTTTCCTCAGAAAAACAAATGTATGTTGTGTATAGTAGCTAACTACCAAACTATGTCCACTCAGATGCAGAATTTGGCTTATTTTTAAAATAATATTAATGCCCTTCATTTAGCCAATTTCCCCTGTCCATTTTCCAGATGGGATTCATTGTGAAAACAGACAGAGAAGGTCAGTGCAAACTTCTTTTACCCCAGCCACCTGGCAAATCCCCAGATATGATCCCTATTGATGTTAGGGAAAAATAGCAACTTAACTTTAAACTTTATAATTTTTATACTATGTTTCTATACTTCAGTAAAGCTGATTAGAGACAATGTCCTTTGTTAAAAGCACTATACAAAAAAATTTAATTGAAATCCATCCATTGAGACTTGATCAATGCAGCTCTAGCAGGGGCTAGTCATGGGGCAGGCATTTGAGGTCAAATGGCTCCAATCAAGGTGATGTTGATTGACCAGTACCCATAGGTGATGTTGATTGACCAGTACACCACAGTGCACCAGCATAGACTGGTACAGTGAACACTGCCACTTACCCAATCCATTTGTCAATTTTAGGTTCTATTTTCTATCACTCATGAGTAGGATACTAAGATAGAGAAAATCCTGAAGTAGGAGCAGGGTTTTTCCCCTCAGAATTTTCATCCTAGCTGATTTTCCTTCCTGCTGATTTATATTCAGCAGCAAAACACTCAAGTATGTGCCAGAGGTCTATTTCGGATGTTGCTAAGAGAACATATAACCGGTAAGTTACCGCTGTAATAAGCTTAAAATATGTGATACATGTGATAAGCTATGAATATGATATGATAAGCTTGGTCTTTAATGTTGGAAGTACAGAGAAACAGGCCATGCAATGAGCAATTCTTGTTCACTCTAATGTGAAAACCCTTTATTCATACACATGCTGGCTTGTCCCTTGTTAATTTTGGAACAGTATATCATCACATATCCCAAAAAGACATATCTGAGTGTGAATGTGTGTTGGGGTGATGATGAGATTCTGCTGTGAAACACAGTCGAGATCTAAAGGTCTGGTTTCTTTGTTGGTTCTCTGAATTAAGGTGCTTCTATTCAAAAAGACCATCTGGCTGATGAATCCCGTGGAGATCAATTCGATGACTTGTTAGCTTTCCGCCCTGCATCATTGTATGCTTGACCACTTTGATCTCCACACCACAACTCATTTCACACCTCAAGGGCCCACATGTCTTCTCTTTTTGCCACATGTGAGAAAGGGGCTTCTCACTAATGGTGCCGCTTCTGACCTATGCCATCCTTGCTTTTCAGCTTGTATGCACTGACACATTTGCTTTGATCCCTGCTTGTGAAGCTCACACTCACCTCGCTGAGTTACAATGCCAGTGTATAAATTCAATCCAGGATAAGTCAGGAAATGACCTTGGAAGACTTTATTTGATTTTTTTATATCATATTAACACATATGATCATCAGTGATGAAAGTGCCAGTTTTACTGATTAAGACAGTTTTTTTTAGTGACTGGTTATATAACTGATTTGAAGGCAGCATTAAGGATAGAGAGAAAAGTTTTTAGAAGTATGGCACTGTAATAGGCAAATCTATAATCCTTGTGATTTAATAGCCATTTGTGCAAATTCCCATGTAATATGATACTAAAGATGCCAATGAATTCATAGCAAAGTGAATCATTTTAATAATTTGATAGCCAATAATTTTGAATACTGAATCAGCAGAGGAAACCAATAATGAAATAACCAATTACATAATCAATAAAGGAAGGGAAAAAGATTAGTAAGTACCTTACCCAATATGTTACACAGGATATTACCCAATATCTTGGGTAAAATTAAAAACTAGATATATATTTATTGCTTCTCATGGCTGAGGTGCAAAATTATATCATATATTTTATATATCAGTCATTTAACAGGCATAAGTTACAGAAATGTAATGGCTTTAGTCAGATTGTCACACTTCCGGCTTTAAATTCTATTCTATTCTATTCTATTCTATTCTAAATTTTAAGGGAAAAAGCATATTAACAATACATAGGTTTTAATGTATGCCTTTTTACCTCTAGGAACAATAATATTTCCAATAATATAAAACAAGTCAGCATCTGTCAGATTATAAACACATAACCATGAAACCAGAAAGAGATTCTATTCTATTCTATTCTATTCTATTCTATTCTATTTCACATGGGCTAAAGCATTTTGACTGAGAGAAAAGCAGCTCTTTAATGCACTGCCTTTTTCACGCTCTATGTGAGCCTATAAATAGTCCACGCTCTGGTGCAATCCACCATGGAAAAGACAGGTTGTCTCTGCACTCCAGGTTTTCATGTAACCTCCCGCTGCACAGGTGCAAGATGCTTCTCCACTGCTGTGATTTGAAACACTAGAAAAAAATACATGATCCGCATGGCCATCATTTGAGTGCCAGAGGGGCTTCCACAGACAGCTTCAACAAAAAGCTGTTACTTGGGTCTTTCACTATATAGAACAGCCGGTGCTCCCACAGCACAGGTCATCATCAGCTTCCACAGTAGGGTGGAGAATGATACCTCGGGCTAGTAGTCAACCTGAGCGCTCTCTCTCTCTCTCTCTCTCTCTCTCTCTCTCTCTCTCTCTCTCTCTCTCTCTCTCTCTCTCTCTCTCTCTCTCTCTCTCTCTCTCTCTCTCTCTCTCTCTCTCTCTCTCTCCCGTTTTCTCATGGGTAAAGACAGATAATCAATAGCCATGGCTCAGCATCCCAGCTCATATTAACTTTGTTTTCAGGAAGACTCTATAAAGAGTCAGCAGGGAAATTCTGCCCCTTTCCGTTCTTTTCCTCACAGCATTTGAACCATCTGATAGAATATGTGCCTTCCCAAGGGAACCTGCATACCTGCGCATCCCCTTGTGCAGAATTCCATTTAGATAGCTAGATAGGTATAAAATGTGACATGGAATTAGAAAGACAGACAATTGAAAGAAAGAAAGAAAGAAAGAAAGAAAGAAAGAAAGAAAGAAAGAAAGAAAGAAAGAAAGAAAGAAAGAAAGAAAGAAAGAAAGAAAATTTATATACAAAGAAACATGATGATAAAGTGGGAAGTGATCATAGTGATCATATTGCAGTGTAAGGATAGTTGAATGAAATGGATGGATGAATAGATGAATAGCATTTGCACAGTGGTTGAGTGTGAATTGTCTTGCTGAAGGCCCAATATGTTCTGTTTGTCCTAAACAGCCAGATGGGGATGGGAGACGTTGTTCATGTTCTATCTTTGTCTTCAGAAAAGCAGATTCAAGGGTGTTCAGGTTGGTCAGTTTGCTCAGTTTACTAGCAATTATCATCATGCCACACAAAATGGTAGAACATGTGCCTCCTGCATAATTTATTAAGGGACCTAAGTTTCCTCAAATAATTTAGTCTGCTCTGTCCTTTCTTGGAAGTTGATACATCCAACAACTTTTTCACACACATCCCTCCACAAAGCCATTGCTCACAGTCCTGTACTTTGATATGTGGCAACCACTGACACCCCACAATACATGATCATGAAATTTCTGAGGTCTAATCTGGTGTGTACAGTGGGAACAGAAATGAAGGTAAGAATATCTCCTGTGCTTCTCACCAGCTGGTCCCAATCAAGTTCCACAAATGCACAAACTGGGGTCTGGCTCTCAGGTAGTCAATAAAGAGGTAGACTGGTAGTGTCTACCTTAACTTCTCACACAGTAAAGAAGGCCATGTGATGTAAACGGCACTGGAAATGTCAAGTAACGTGACTGTTTTAAGTTGCCTTTATTTGTCACATATACATTACTGCACAGTGAAACTCTTTTCTTTGCATATCCCATCCTTGGGGGTTGGGGTCAGAGCGCAGGGGCAGGCATGTTACAGTGCCCCTGGAGCAGGGTGGGTTGGGGGCCTTGCTCAAGGGCCCAACGGTGGCAACTTGAACACTTGGGGCTTGAACCCCTGATCTTCCAGTCAACAACCCAAAGCCTTAAGCACTTGAGCTACCACCACCCCTTTTTTTGTCCACATAACAGTGGATGCTCTACAGTAGACAGATGGTTGCACACTAGCATGGTGTTGTTAAGCAAATTCAAGTGGGTCTGCCTATATGACCATGGGCCTGAGGTGGGCAAAAATGTATCTTTACAGGGTTTTCATTATATAAGATGTTTTGGTTGTTGGTCTATAGTCATTAAGGGCTGTAGGCCATATTTTTGTTGTCACTGAATCCAGAAAGGCATGAATACTTATACCTTATTGAAGCTTAGGTTGTGCAGGTACTGTAGGACAATGCAGAGGTTACCAGCACAGGCCAGAGTACCTCGTATTTCCACAGACTAAGCTTGTTCAGACTGTAGTAGTTCACAGACTCATAGAACAACATGTCCATCCAAGCAGGTGTTTACCTGTCTGTGATAAAAGTGAAATGTTGTATCAGTTTTCATCAATTTGTGGATATGAGAGCTATTGATCCCAATTTGTTGGTAACAGAAAAGGAGATGGAGATGGAGACTGAGTAAAAAAATAGTGTTTGAGAAGAAACAGCTTAAGATCCAGTGTGGAACCAGTAGAAGATGTGATTCAGATCAAACATCCTAGAGTTGGACCAGTAATGACCCGTAGCCTCCCAAGACCTGACCTTTGGTTTGGCTTCCATTTTAGATTTCTTCTAGCTATTTGGGGTTAGGACCAATAAAAAACACCAGATGGCAGTATAAGTGTCCACATTTGTGTATAAGAGGTTCCAGTTACAAAGAATGAAGTATTATGGTGCACACAACCAAAAATGTGATGTCTACGTATGTGGACCAGTGATCTGTCTCCTAACACCCCAAATATCCCTGGCACAATTTTACTCTAGCTTCATCTACAGCTTTTTTTGAAGGGGTCCTTGCTTTCTTTTCTTGTCCCCTTTGGGTCTTTGTATACGCCTCATTTCCTTCATATCCCCAGCTCTCTTATTGTTCAGAAGTACCTTCAGGATGCTTGTAATCCATGGTTTATTGTTTGGAAAGCAGAAGACTACCCTGCTGGGGATGATGATCTCAATGCATAAGTGAATGTAATCTGTGATACAGATGGTCATGCTGCTAATGTCTTCTCACAGAGATCATCTCATTCTGCGTTTTCCAAACAGCCACATAGAGTCTCAACAGCTTCATGAGACCATTTTCACACTGTTATTGTGACACCTAGTTGCTGGCAGCCAGCTGGTGTGTAGCACAGAACGAGGAAGAAACAACAACAATGGTGTATGGAAATTCCCAATGCAAATAGTACTGGGTCAATGGGAGTTCAATGTCCAGGCTATAGAAGCACTTCCTAAAAGTAATATGTCCATTATTACTCGATATGTTGTTTATGAGCACAGCAAGTCTCAAGCTTGTCTATTTTATTAGCCAGGGAACACATATTCCCCATAATGATTGAAGGGAGAAATGGTTTGATCCACTGTTTCTGTGTTCTTTGTTTTACCCTACATCCATGGTTTGCCTGGGCTGTATAATCTACAAGCAACAAAGCCAGCTCACATACACACTATAAACAATCTAATTAACATATATTTGTTTTCATGGAAAAAAAATGATGCTAAGCAAAAGAAAAACACGAGACAATAAACAGTTACAATGAGCCACACTCCCTCTGCAACAAACTTGAAAGATGGTTAAAAAAAAAAAAACAGGCTCAAAATCTAACAGGCACTATGCTGACCTGCTGCAGCCATCTGCCACTAGTATAGTGCCAATAAACAAACGAACTAACAAATAAACAAACTAATGTCAATGAACTCCATGATTATAATTTTAAGAAAATGATTATAATCAAAAATCAATTCAACTATTAATTCAAAATTAGTATTATTATTATCAGTAATTTGTTTTTGTTTTTGTTCAAGGATAAAGTGGTTACTAAAGATGGAATAAAAAGAAGGAATTAAATTCCTTTTTGCACTGCTTTATAATGGCTAAGGATCCTTGCCACTGGTTCAATTCCCGGGCAGGGAATCAACCGAGCCACTGGGGGGGGTTGCACAAGCCAATGCATTCTCTATGCCAGTCCCAAGCCCAGATAAAAATGGGAAGGCTATGTCAGGAAGGGCATCCGGCATAAACCATGTGCCAACACAAATATATGGATCAAATAATCTGACGTGGCAACAGCTAACTGGAGCAGACAAAAGACGAGGAAAAAACCAACAACATATATTCCTTGAGTGAAAGTTTGGCAGCTGTGTATGTACATTTGATCAGTAAAGCGAAATATTAATACTCTCATAGACTACCATGCATATGTTACAGGAAAAAAATGAGAACAATTATTTAACAATTATTTTGTTTATTACCTTTCTTCTCTCTCTCTTTTTAAGAATATTCTTTAATTGCAAATCAAAATACTTTCGAAAGCTTTTTAGAGCTATTTATTATAGTCACCCAGCCAAACATAATAATAAACAAATTTAATCATGATACAACTCTTGTCTACCCCAATTTGTAAGAAAAACTAGAGTTCGATTGTTCTGTTTTTTAGGCAGGTGGTTTATAAAGCTTAAATATAGCTTAATTAGCGCCTAATTTGTACCAAGCAGTCTTTTGTTCCACACTCTGTTAAACTGATACACGGTAATTTGAAGGAGGTAAAGGTATAACGCTGTGTATACTACTGAAATTTGGTGCTTAGGAGAAGAAAAGTGTTTACATCGTTAGTGCAGTATCGTGATGTGGATATTGTAATGACTGATAAGCAGGAGTTCAAGTAAAGAAGCTATAAGTATTACTATGTGTCTGTGGTTTAGAGTGGATTGTTTATACAATTATATGTACAGTACTGGGTCAAAGTGATATAAAGCAAGATGCCTTCAAAAATAATGAAAAAATGTTTCTAAATAATGAAAAACTCTCTGTAGTAAGAAATTGAGGGGAGAAAAAAAATCAATTGCAGTAGCTACACGCAATCTTCAACTGATAGGCTGCATCTTAAGCAGAATTTGATTCTTATTTGATACGTATGTCATACAATTTTATCTTTTACAGAGAATTAATGTTTAGAACATTTTAAACAAACACATTAATAATGAAGATAAATAATCCAAAAAAAATCCATCTTTAGCCTTGGACTAATTCCAAGATGCAAAGAGGGTGAAAAAAAAACAGATTGTATATGAGATATGGACATGTATGTAATTTTATATGTGTCATGTCTCAACATCCTAATTTCCATGACTTTACATAATCTGGCTATTTAAACAGTATTTTATCTCTTGCTGCCACTCAAATGACTAACAGTAATTAATGCTGATGTGCATCATATCCTAACTGACTGCATCGATTTATCATTGATCCCAGACCAATTCTGTGCTTGCAATTTCAAATTACCCAAAGGACCCAGGTATAATATTTATAGCAGAGTGAGCAGTTTTACATGTTGAACAAGCACTTCTTACAAAGCAGCTGTGTGAGTCAGATAACAGCACCACTAGACTCTGGTTTATTTGCCTGTTCTGTTTGTTGACACCTACAGGTCCAGTGTGTTTAATCACTGCTAACCCTTATCCTTTTCTGCACCTATTACTGAAATACACAAGTGTCCATTATGTCCATAATGTAGAACTAGAGAATACAATTTCTTCTCTTCTTTCCACCTTCCCACATTTTATGTCCTGTTTATTGCTTAAAATATAGCAGTGAGTTTAATCGCTGAAAGAGAATAGAGAAAATATTATATTTAAAAATAAATAAATAAATATGATGTCAATTCTTTTTTAGGTTTTACTGTATTAGGTACGTTTCTGTACCTTTCTCCTAACATAGACATATATACCTATTTTTATTTATTTATTTTATATACTCAGCAAATGTTTTCTTCCTTCAAGCTTAAGGCTCATTAACCAATAATTTTATTAAAACAAAAAAGTACTTGAGTTGTGTTTATTTCCTCCCCTCCTTCCAGAGAAATATATATTTTTTAAATCATTACTTATAGATTTAAAGAGAGATAAACCATCACCAAAAGCACTGTGAAATAATGCAATAATGGTTGAAATGAAGACCAGCATGATTTGTGCTTTCTGCCAAAAGAACGCCCCCAATGTAAATTTGTGTGAATGTAATATAAATAATAATAAATCTCTCAGCTAGAGAATGCTTTTCTTTCATAACCAACCACGCCATGGGTGGTTCCGCTTGCACAAGCTGCATATTATAAATTATAGCCACCTTAGCTTGTGCACTTTTCTCACTTCCATTATATTGCTGTCTTTTGCACCCTATAGCTACGATGGTACTCTAAGAGCAACAATTTTACCAAGTGGCCAACATTAGAGGTCTCCACTTGTGACATATTTAGTCATATATTATTGGTAAAAATATTACTATTCCCCATAGCATCTCGCTGTGAGTGCATGTGATTTTTTTTATTTATTTATTTTTGTTACATACAGTAACAAAAACAGAGCCGTGTTTGGCTTTTCAATAAAAAATGGTGCCGTATTTTTGCAGTCTTCAATGGTGCACAAAATAGCTGGATATGCAGCATTAATTGCCTCACCCACCTTGTTCCAAGACATTTTCTTATTCTGACTGATTGGGGGCACATTATTACTTTTTTATTACCTCTGTCTTCCACAAACTCAGCCAGCTGTGAACTTGGGTTTTTAGTTAGACTTGTCTTTGAATTTTCAGAAACATTAAAAGCACAATTAGATATAAAATCTCCACTAAAAATGGCAGTGAGGCACAGCTCCATGGTTTCCAGTTCAATCCTGAGCTCAGGTTACTGTCTGCATAGATTTTCAAATGCTCTTGCTGTGAGTGTATATGTGTTTCCTCTGGGTTCTCTGGTGTTCGTACTACCAAAAACATGCAGGTGTGTGGGTCAGCAGCGCTAAATTCCCCTTAGTTGTGAATGATTCAAGATTGTTCTTTATCATGAGCACAGTTATATACATAGCTTACATATATATATTGAAAACCGAGCCAATCCTACTAAACTGAAGAACTAAGTTAAATAAAAGAATGAATATAAAGAGGTACTAGAATGTACTAGAATATATATATACACACTGATGATGATGTTGCTTTCGGCTGCTCCCTGTTCGGGGTCACCACAGCGGACCAACTGGTCCGCACAACAACTTGGCAAATGTTTTATGCCGGATGCCCTTCCTGACGCAACCCTCCCATTTTTCCGGGCTTGGGACTGGCACTGCATCCAGCCATCAATGCCCCAGAATATATATACACACTATATTGCTATATTGGGAAACCCCTCAAAATGACCCTTTCCTGCTCCAACATGACTGCACACCAGTGCACAAAGGCCCATAAAGACATGGATGAGCAAGTTTGGTGTGGAGGAACTTGACTGGCCTGCACAGAGTCCTGACCTCAACCCAACAGAACACCTTTGGGATGAATTACAGCAGAGACTGAGAGCCAGGCCAAAACTGGGACATCTGCCTTTACATGCATATGAATTTAATATGGATTTGGCCTGCCCTTTGCAGCTATAACAGCTACAACTCTTCTGGGAGGGCTTTGCACAAGGTTTTGGAATATGTGTTTATGGGAATTTTTGACCATTCCTCTAGAAGCGTATTTGTGAGGTCAGACACTGATGTTTGATGATGATTTGCAATTATTATACATTTACATTTCATTTCTGGAATTTGGAAGATGATCGTATCCAGAGTGACGTACAAAAGTGCTTTGAAGTCTCCATCAATTAATACAACAACACTGGTTCAATAGGTAACTGATTACATACAACAATACATAAAACCTTCCTTTCAGGAAGAGGCAGGTCTTCATCCATCGTTTAAATATGAAGATGTTACATGTAGTATCAGTTCAGAATGTGCAAACATTACAGAATGGAAATATATTTAAAGTTTAGTTACATGTAGTAAAAGTAAAGTGTAGTGTACAAAATGTCTATGAAGTAAATGAGTTTTTTTTTGGAAGAGATTTGAATGAGAGAGAGAGAGAGACAGAGAGAGAGAGAGGAAGAGAGAGAGAGAGAGAGAGAGCAAGAGAGAGAGAGAGTGTGTGTGTGTGTGTGTGTGTGTGTGTGTGTGTGTGTGTGTGTGTGTGTGTGTGTGTGTGTGTGTGTGTGTGTCTGTGTGCATGTGTGCATGTGTGTGTGTGTGTTTGTGTGTGTGCACATGTGTCCCACCTGGCATGCTCAGTGTTCCCAGGATAGGCTCTGGATCCCCTGTGACCTTAACCTGGATAAAGCAGTAATTGAAGATGAATGGATGATTTTCCAGTACAGTATCCCAACCTACATACAGTATGGACACCCATAATAACATTTCATGGCTTCTGTAATTTTCAGTATATTATCACTGAGATTGCACATTAGCTTATTAAATGTGGCTTGCTTTTTTTTTTTAAGGATTTCATATCACACAAATCAATTTTATCATTCACAGTATATTAGTAAGGTGTTCTGAATGTTTCAAATGAGTATATTTGTTGCCGGAAATAAAGATGTTTTATTTCTGGGGGTTGTACTGAAATACTTAAAAAACAGGAACATTTATTGGTCTGCACCAATGCATCATCTCTTTTCCATAGCACACTCTTTTCTAAGGACTCGTTCTCCAAGGTCATTATAACATTATAAGTGTAATGCATTGTACCGCTGTGATGTCTGGAATTTTAAACAAGTGCAAATCAGTGCTTACTCTTGAAGTGCTATTGTGAAATATCTGTCCATTCTGAACATCTGGCCAAGCCGTGAATTTAGAAGGCTTTCAAAGTGTAATGCATGCTTGAGGGGATGTTCATACTCACCAGGCTGCTCACGTCCTACGTGTGCTCTTATAAAACTTCCAACTCTGAACAATTTTAAAAAAATTGACTGAGCAAATGCTCAAGAGTGATTGATAGTTTGAGTGCATGCTTCAGCATGCAGTAAACGCTTTCACCCTGATGATTCAGGTTGAGTATTACAATAAGCGGACTGAACCTGAATATTATCTCAGTGACATTTTGCATTCAATCTAGGAGTAAATTTTTAAAAGGCAGATTTTAATGGTTACAAGTGAGTGATTCTGGAATGTCACAGTCTGTGCTGATATCATTCAAACAGTATCATGCTAACAAGAAAAAAGGGTTACAAAGCTGATTATCAGGATATATACTGTATATATAGCTTGTCTGTTGGATCGGATCACATGGGCCAGCCTTTGCTCCCCAAGTGCATCAAGCTCACCAATGTTCCTTCCTTGAACCATTTTTGATAAATACTGACCACTGCAGACCAGGAACATCCCACAAGAGCTGCAGTTTTGGAGATGCTCTGATCCAGTCGTCTATCCATCACAATTTGGCCTTAAATCCTTACGCTTGCCCATTTTTCCTGATTTTGAGGACAAAATGTTCACTTGCTGTCTAATATATCCCACCCACTAACAGGTGCCATGATGAGGAGATAATCAATGTTATTCACTTCACCTGTCACTGCTCATAATGCAGTGTATTTAACTCTTTTGTGATGTTTAGGTCAAATTGTTTTAGATTTTTACTACAGGTGGTTTGTATTTGTTATCAATTGTCAGATGCTGTGTTTTAGAGGCAGTGACTGCAATATTATTTTATTCCTCATGCTTCTATTTCTGCTCAGCACCTGTATTTGAAAATTGAGTAAAAATAATAAACATTAATTGAAACATTGTTCTGTTTCATTTTTATTTAAGAACCATTGTCTTTATTAAAGTATATTTAGTTACAGAAATTATTTAGAATTTGATTTTTATTGTTTTATACATATATTCAGATGCTTATTTTGAATTTAATTTCAATGTAAAAGTGTGTAAGCTTATCAGATCACACTGTTCATATGTGCAATATTTTGTGCAATAACTAGCTGCTATTTCTTTGTATCTTAATATTTGTCTATCTATCTATCTATCTATCTATCTATCTATCTATCTATCTATCTATCTATCTATCTATCTATCTATTAAATGTGATCTAGTAATAGCAAACATTATCCACAAATGATATATATAATTTATTTATTTAGTTAATTATTTTTTTAAATTCTTAATTAAATTATTACTATTATTATTATTAATATGAGGGATCATATCTGATATAGGGATCATATGTGGCTTGTACGGGAAAGATGTGCTATGACTTTTATAATTGTTCGGAATTTCGGTATTCCCGCCACAACCCTCGGAGCGCCCCAAAAAGTCCCATAGAAATCAATGGGCGGTATTTTTAATCCTCAATAAAACTCACACATGCACTGCAGCATAGTCACATCACATATCACAACACTCAGCACGTGTGTCCGGATGACGTCACGTGAAACCCCCCCGGAAATTATGGGAAATTGCAAAATTACGGCTACATACACATGTGACATATCCAAACGCTCAGCACAATGAGGGGAAGTGAGTGACGTGTATCCGGGTGATGTCATGTCACGTCACCTGTGCCCCCCCCCACCAGAATTATGGGTAATCGCACAATTTCTGCAACATACACATGTGACATATGAAAACACTCAGCACAATGTTGGGAAATGTGTCACGGACAAGTTTTGCCACAGCAGGCACCACTCAGCATTTTTATTTTTATTTTTTCCTGGGATAAAAACTGCTCTTCTTTTAACTACTCTGAAGGTTTAAGTCTTATGTTATTTTTTCTGACAAACTTAATTCACCACTGTGCAAATCTTAACACATTTTGCAGACTTTTCTAGCAACTATAACACCACATACTCTTGACCTGAGCAAACATCGGCATGCTCAGACACGTTTGTTTATTCTTGCCTGATTTTTGGGGCCCAAAGTCACTTATTGTTATTTTTTTTTAACAAAGCTCAGATCATGCTGAGGTGAAACCTGTGTATTAACATGGATTGTGGATTGCTGTGTAGCTCCACTCATTTGCATGGACCTGTTTTGAACTGGTTTACAAATCCAGAGGTATCGAGGCAAACCAATTAATCTTTCTGGTAGCAGCCAGAAGGTTTGTAAATTATTGCACTGTGTAGAAGGTTCAATTTAGAGACTTAATTAGCTTTGCAGGTTTGTCCAGTACCACATTTTTATTGACGTCTCAATTAATGCCATTTTAAATGCAATTATCATACAAGGTCCATACTATTTATTGTCTCCAGCCACATATGTTGGGCAGAGGAGTTTTTCCTCAGCATTTCTTATTTTCTCAACATTGTAATAGTCTTGATCAAATTTGCCTTACAAGACCCTATCTGCTTTTTTTCCCACCTCTTGTCCACCTCTGCTGATTTATTGATAAATTTTGCAGGAAGAAGACGAGGTAGAGGAATAGAAAAATATAGTTAATTGGACTTGACATTTGGCAGATCTTGAAGTAGGCCAGCATGTCAGGTTATTGCAATTGATTCAATCATAAGTGAACATACATTCTTTACTCCCTCCCTACTGAGAGTAGCTGTTTCTGTGCTTCTTTTTACAAGTCCCTATTACTTTTTCAACTGATCAATCACATTCTAAATCTTTCTCAGTCTTAACCCTTTTGGGTATTGCAATTCAAATTTCCTGTTTTCTTGTCTGCATGAAAATGCATGAAATGCCTGTATTCACGATGCAAAAAAAATGGAAGCCGAATATCATTCTCATAGGTTCCTGCAATAGACAAACGCCTCAAACGTAAGTTAAGGCACTTTGTTTTTAAAATAGCATCACCTTTGCTGAAACTTTTCCCCATTTTTCCCTGCATGATGTTCTCATATGCATTTTTTTTTTACTAGCGCCATGAAACAACACCTCGTAAAGCAGATTGCATGGCACACAGCTCTTTGTAGAAGAGGCTTGTCAGAATTTAATTAGCTGTGAGTAAAGTGTACTCTTCTCACTGTAAACTGACTCCCCTGGGCATGGGAATCTGTTAAATAAAGGAGTAAAAGAGCAATATGTAATCAATTTCCTTAAAAGACTCAAAAGTCTTAAAAAGTCAGCTATTTTTAGTTTTCCCACAGATGTGCTGTGTAAGTGTGTACTGTGTTAACAACTTAACTACTGTTCACAAATATAGCAGACTGAGATGTTTGATCTTGTGTTTTTGCACTTTTCCTATAAGAGTAGGAATGGAAATGTAATATAAAGTAATAAAAATGCTTGGCTCTAATTAATTAATTCTCTCTCTCTCTCTCTCTCTCTGTCTCTCTCTCTCTCTCTCTCTCTCTCTCTCTATATATATATATATATATATATATATATATATATATATATATATATATATATATATATATGTTAATAATAATATTACAATGATAATAATAATAATATATTAATAATAATATAATATTAATAATAGTGTTACAATTACTTAATTAGGACCAAGCATTTTATATAATTATATTTAATAATAATAATAATAATAATAATAATAATAATAATAATAATAATAATAATAACTGGCTCCACCTTCCATCCAGGATCCCAAACTAAAACTCACTTGAAATCAGACACTCTGATTTCCTCATTTAATTGTTAGTGTATTTAAATAACTCATGTTCTTCTGTTCTTTTTTGCCATCCTTTCACACTGAAATTCTGAGACTCCTTGTTTGTCTTGACCATTTGCTTTCTCCGTGCTTTGATCTCTGTTTGTCAGATTGTCTCCCTTCTGCCTGTTTTGACTGCTGATTTGTATTCTTATTGTGGATTGTCTTTGTATTTATGTCCCCATACCTCCATAGTTGCATCATTATTTTTTAATTTTATGCTTAAAAACTAAAATCATTTATACTTACTGGTTTATCTTCAGTGAGTATAATCATATACAAATATAGCATATATTTTATAAAGTTTTTTTTAATTAACAATCACTGTGTGTGCGTGAACTCTAAGGCAGAAAAAAAGACAATAAACTCTGCTATTCTGCTGTTATCTCACGTTTTCACGGTTGCTTAGGGATTTGTGGAAAGACAGAGCCGAATGGAAGTTCTGAGACTTAATCAAAGACACAGACTAGGAGCAAGGGAATAGCCGCAAATGTCCCTTTAAAATTTGTATTGAGAATTTACTGTGTGCCAAGAAGTATTAATAAGGATGATCTAAGCATTAAATAAGATTTAGGAAAATGAAAAAATACAGCTCTTTAGATAGCACACTGAGCAGTTTATGATTTTTAGTCATGAAATGTGGTGTAAAATTAAAAAGGACGTTCCTCTTGGGATGTTGATTCAGCTAAATTGAGACATCCTTCACATCTTTTGCTGTAGCAGACATGGCATTCCCTACAATATTAAAACATAAATAAAATCAATTTGAAGTATAATGTGGATTTTTAAACATATAATTCCAATCTTAAACATTCTGAAAATAAAACAAAAAATAGTAACAATGTTAACGTAAATCAAAAAGATTTTTTATTTGTCTCTTCTCTCTTTCTTCTCTAAGGCTTGTATATACAGGTGCATCTCAATAAATTAGAATGTCATAGAAAAGTTCATTTATTTCAGTAATTCAACTCAAATTGTGAAACTCGTGTATTAAATAAATTCAATGCACACAGACTGAAGTAGTTTAAGTCTTTAGTACTTTTAATTGTGATGATTTTGGCTCACATTTAATTAGAATACTTCATATCAGACCAATAAAAAAAACATTTTTAGTGAATTGTTGGCCTTCTGGAACGTATGTTCATTTACTGTATATGTACTCAATACTTTGTAGGGGCTCCTTTTGCTTTAATTAATGCCTCAATTCGGCGTGGCATGGAGGTGATCAGTTTGTGGCACTGCTGAGGTGGTATGGAAGCCCAGGTTTCTTTGACAGTGGCCTTCAGCTCGTCTGCATTTTTTGGTCTCTTGTTTCTCATTTTCCTCTTGACAATACACAATAGATTCTCTATGGGGTTCAGGTCTGGTCTTCACCTGTACTTCTCACTATTAAGATTTTATGGTTTAATTTATCCTTGATAGTTTTAACATTAGGGCAAAACAGATATTCTATATACTGGTGAAATATAATCACTGTTTTTAAAAAAGTCTTTTACTTTTGATGAATGGGTACAATGAGAGGATGTTGTTTCCCCACTTGGATAGATGTACCAATGTACTCTTAGAAAAGACAGGCAGATACACCAGAAAAAAATAGGAATTTGTCCTGTTAAACAATAACTGAGGTATTCATCATAGACTTATGCTCGCTATAGGTTTACAAGAAATACATCTTTTACACTATGCAGCACATTTCAAAGAGATTATTCTCATTCTCCTGTGCAGGTTCAGTTAGAAATTCAGTTTTCTCACTCTTCATCCTCTTCAATCATCACATTACTGATCTGTAGTGGGCAGGAAATCAATAATAATACATATCCTGCCAGTTCTGCCAGTGAGTAAGGGACCCTGAGTGATTGCTGTATAAAGTAGAGAAGACAGATTGTCTGTTTGGATTAAGGGTGTGGCAGTATACCGATATAATGCTATAGTAAGATATAAGAACTCAATATATGCATGGCCAAGGTTATTAAATTACTACTATTACTGGTAATTTAAAAAGTGACAGCATTAATAATATTACTACGATTTACAATAAATAATACATCTAATACAGATAATACAGAATGATGCCAATTTACAATCTCAGAATGAGGTATTTGCTATAATCTCAGAATGATGCATACTTTACTGTAAGTAATCTCAGAATGAGGTATGCTATACTATATATAAACTTAGAATTAGGTAAACTGCAATCTCAGAATGAGGTGCTCTTTACATTCTCAGAACATAGAGGTGAACAATATAATAGAATGATGTAAAGTATATAATCTCAATATGAGGTACAGTTTTTAATCTATGAGTAAATTTATCTATATAATCTTAGAATGAGGTACACTTTATAATCTCAGAATGAAGAATACTGTACTGTGTTTATTCTTAGAATGAATCTACCTATAGATTACCTATCTCAACATGTGGTGCACTTTATATTTGTAAACCATATCATCTTTGGTTGAAGTATACTGTATATAAACTAAAAGAGACTATAGTCTCAGAATTAGATACTGTATATAATCTCAGATTGAGTTTACCTATATGCTTTCAGAATTAAGTGCTCTTTATATTCTTAGACAAAGGTGAACAAAGTACACAACTTCATTACTTGAGTGAAAGTACAGATACTACTGGTCAAACATTACTCCATTTCAAGTTAAGTATCAAAAGTGAAAAGTACAGTCCTCTCACTGCAATACACTTTTATTCCAACTATCCACTCCTGGGAAAGGGATGGTCTTGCGCAATCTGATTGGGATGTGGTATGGACCAGATGTTTAACTGCATCTAAAAATCTTGCACATCAGATGATACATTATAAATGTATCAATAAGGCATATTTCACCAGTATACTCTACAAAATAAAACCTAGATCTGACCCTTTCTGTCACTTGTGTAATAAATCTACAGTAGGCTCTTATTTGCATATGTTTTGGGAATGTCCAATGGTGATTATTTTCTGGAAATTTGTGTGTTCTGTTCTTTCGGACTTCCTGCTCTTGGATATACCACAGGATCCTACACTTTTTCTGCTGTTAGATGATTCTAGGCTACAGCTGAATGCTCATCAAAAAAGCACCTTATCAGCTGCTAGTACAGCAGCTAAAAAGACTATTTTGAAGTTATGGATAGAACCATCCACTCCCACATCATTCACTTGGTTATCATACTTTAGAGACATTGCTTTGCTGGAAAGTACCACTGCCAGGCTCAACGGTGCAAGGGACCAAACTATTTGGAGTTGGACAAATATTGCAGGGATGGTGCTTGATAGGCTTAAAAGTTGACATCTTTTACTATGTTTATTTGATTTATTTCTTTCCATTTCTTTTCATCCTCTCCTTTATTACGAGTGGACGGTTCATGGCACCTGTTAGTACATAGTTGTTTTTTGTTTGTCTGTTTGTTTGTTTGTTTGTTTTTATATACGTTAAACCTTAAATTGTGATTTATGTCTTTGTAACTAATCTGAATAAAAATGTTGATCATAAAAAAAAAGTGAAAAGTAAATGTCAACGCATTGTTTTATTATTGCTGCATTGTTGTATGCAATACTTACGTAGCAACCTAGTAAATATACTGGCCAGTTTGTAGTATCACTCCTACCAATCTCAATAGAGATCAAAATTCTCACATGATTTTAATATTTTGCTACAGTCTACTTGAAGATGTTTAATCGATCTGAATGAATTATTTTATAGCAGGGGTGTCCAACCTTTTAGGAGCCAGATGGACACATTGGGGGGGACGTGTGTGTATATATATATATATATATATATATATATATATATATATATATATATATATATATATATAACACACACACACATACACACACACATATACACATATACAGGTGCATCTCAATAAATTAGAATGTCGTGGAAAAGTTCATTTATTTCAGTAATTCAACTCAAATTGTGAAACCCGTGTATTAAATAAATTCAATGCACACAGACTGAAGTAGTTTAAGTCTTTGGTTCTTTTAATTGTGATGATTTTGGCTCACATTTAACAAAAACCCACCAATTCACTATCTCAACAAATTAGAATATGGTGACATGCCAATCAGCTAATCAACTCAAAACACCTGAAGGTTTCCTGAGCCTTCAAAATGGTCTCTCAGTTTGGTTCACTAGGCTACACAATCATGGGGAAGACTGCTGATCTGACAGTTGTCCAGAAGACAATGATTGACATCCTTCACAAGGAGGGTAAGCAACAAACATTCATTGCCAAAGAAGCTGGCTGTTCACAGAGCGCTGTATCCAAGCATGTTAACAGAAAGCTGAGTGGAAGGAAAAAGTGTGGAAGAAAAAGATGCACAACCAACTGAGAGAACTGCAGCTTTATGAGGATTGTCAAGCAAAATCAATTCAAAAATTTGAGTGAACTTCACAAGGAATGTACTGAGGCTGGGGTCAAGGCATCAAGAGCCACCACACACAGACGTGCCAAGGAATTTGGCTACAGTTGTCATATTCCTCTTGTTAAGCCACTCCTGAACCACAGACAACGTCAGAGGCGTCTTACCTGGGCTAAGGAGAAGAAGAACTGGGCTGTTGCCCAGTGGTCCAAAGTCCTCTTTTCAGATGAGAGCAAGTTTTGTATTTCATTTGGAAACCAAGGTCCTAGAGTCTGGAGGAAGAGTGGAGAAGCTCATAGCCCAAGTTACTTGAAGTCCAGTGTTAAGTTTTCACAGTCTGTGATGATTTGGGGTGCAATGTCATCTGCTGGTGTTGGTATTGTGTTTTTTGAAAACCAAAGTCACTGCACCCGTTTACCAAGAAATTTTGGAGCACTTCATGCTTCCTTCTGCTGACCAGCATTTTGAAGATGCTGATTTCATTTTCCAGCAGGATTTGGCACCTGCCCACACTGCCAAAAGCACCAAAAGTTGGTTAAATGACCATGGTGTTGGTGTGCTTGACTAGCCAGCAAACTCACCACACCTGAACCCCATAGAGAATCTATGGGGTATTGTCAAGAGGAAAATGAGAAACAAGAGACCAAAAAATGCAGACGAGCTGAAGGCCACTGTCAAAGAAACCTTCCATACAACCTCAGCAGTGCCACAAACTGATCACCTCCATGCCACACCAAATTGAGGCAGTAATTAAAGCAAAAGGAGCCCCTACCAAGTATTGAGTACATGTACAGTAAATGAACATACTTTCCAGAAGGCCAACAATTCACTAAAATGTTTTTTTTATTGGTCTTATGAAGTATTCTAATTTGTTGAGATAGTGAATTGGTGGGTTTTTGTTAAATGTGAGCCAAAATCATCACAATTAAAAGAACCAAAGACTTCAGTCTGTGTGCATTGAATTTATTTAATACATGAGTTTCACAATTTGAGTTGAATTACTGAAATAAATGAACTTTTCCACGACATTCTAATTTATTGAGATGCACCTGTATATATGGATAAATATATGGTACTGTTCAAAAGTCTTAAAAAAGCAATGTTTTAATGACCATCCATACTTTTTTCAGACTCTTTACTAATATACAGGGCTTTCCAGTCCATGCAGTGCAGAGTCCATGCACTCCAGTCCACTACTGCTGCATAATTCGCCTACTTATACTACGTACTAAAAGTATGCACTTTTTTGGTATGGAAAAGTACATACTTTTGAGTGTGTAGCAAAAGAGTATGCATGTTCTGGGACATACTACGAGGATGTCATATAACGGAAGTGAACGTTGTTGCCTAGCTACACACTAATCATAAACAAAGCATTTCTCATTTTATTCATTCTTATTTATCCAATATAATTTACTATTCACATTTTATACAATATATATTTCCACATTTCATTTACACCATTCTCAAGGCTCCTCCCTCCTGCGTGCAATGTGTTGTGGGCAATATTACCTGTTAGAGTGTGCATTGTTCTGCACTTAGAATTTCTACCAAAAGTAGTAGACTATTCGGGAATTTTTGAAGCTTTTACCAGAAATTAAAAGTATACATACCTCAATATGCTTCAGCAGGCTGGATGGAGAGTTCTTGTAGGCTGCAATGTGGTTTGTTTTCGGTAAACAAAGCAAACATTTAAAATAAAAAGAATCTTTACTCTTTTCTAAAAACTGGAACATACTGATTAAGTGTGTCTATGGATGCACACACTGCGCAGATGATCCGTCTTCGTCTATTTTGCCACCAACTGATCAGAGTTCAAAAAATGATGGAAAACTACTGAACTTCACGACACGTGATGCTACAAGAGTGAAAAAAAACATCCTCTGATTAACATAACTAATTTCTACTCAGTGATTGTTACGGCCGGTAGTGTCCGGCAGGATATAACAGACCCAACGCGAAGCTTAACACGAACATGGGGTTTATTTAACATAAAACATGAAACATGAAACAAGGACATGGAACAAAATCCGCGACACTACATCGGCCTACACACGAACGAGGACTAGCAACTAAAGCAGACAAAGACAGGACTATAAATAGAGAACATAATCATGACACATTAGGGACAGGTGCGCAGAGGCAGGAACACATTAGGCTAGGGTGGGGCTTAAACACACACATGGCCAACATAAACAAAAACAGACATGACAAACCCCTACTGAGATCCCCCTAGTGGTTCAACCCCAGCCCTGCTACCCGTAACATCTCCCCCCTCTCAAAGGCGCGGCTCCCGACGCGCCAAACCTTAGCCCTCCCCAAAAGTCCGGTCCAGCGATGGGTCCTGAGGAGGCGCTAGGAACATAGAGAGGCCGGTGGGGGGAGCGAGAAGCAGAGCGAGGCACTTGGGGGGGGGGGGGCGAGAAGCAAAAGCAAGGCGAGTGGGGGGAAGCGAGGACCAAGGCGAGGCAAGTGGGGGGAACGAGGATCAAGGCGAGGCACGTGGGGGGAGCGAGAAGCAGGAGCAAGACAAGTGGGGGGAGCACAGGACCCGACGGCAAGGCCAAAGGGTCCAACGCGACGTCCACAGCCGAGCAGCAGAGCCGAGTGACGTCCACTGTCGAGCAGCAGGGCCAAGCGATGTCCACCGCCGAGCAGCAGAGCCGAGCAACGTCCACCGCCGAGCAGCAGCGCCGAGCGACGTCCACCAACTAACGATGGCTCCGGGACGACGATGTCCGTCTCACTGGGGTCTGGAACTCCCCAAGGGGCGGGAGGGTGGGAGCTAGGTGCTGCCGGAACTCTCCTCCGCTGGCAACGGGCGTGGCAGCGTCCCCCACGGAAGCTACATCGTGGGGCGATGCCCCCCACAGGAACATGGGCGGAGCGAGAGTCAGAGCAAACAAAACAACAAAAAAAAGTTCAAGGTCTGGGGCCCTGGCCGGAACTCTCCTCCGCTGGCGAGCATTGGGGCAACACCCCCCACGGAAGCTACATCGTGGGGCGACGCCCCCCACCGGAACCTAGGCGGAGCGAGAGCCGGAAACAAAACCTTGAAACTCCAGCCCTTGGCCGGAACTCTCCTCCGCTGAATAAAAATGGGGCCACGCCCCCCACGGAAGCTACATCGTGGGGCGACGCCCCCCACGGGAACATGGACGGAGCAAGAGAAAAATCAAAAATCCTCCAAAAACCTAACTTTTCTGCCAGAACCCTCCTCCTTTACTTAACCACGGGCGGAGAGAGGGGCGGAATAAAAAAAAAAACAAACCAAAAAACACTCCAACCCGGAGCGCAAACTAAAAACAAGCAAAACATTAAAACCCAGAAATGAAAAACTAACCTTCTCGCGGAAGCTTCGCGCTGGATCTGTTCGGTTTGGGCTAGTCCTTCTGTTACGGCAGGCAGGATATAACAGACCCAACGCGAAGCTTAACACGGACAAGGGGTTTATTTAACATGAAACATGAAACATAAACAGAGAACAAAAACCGCGACACTACATCGGCCTACACACGAACAAGGACTAGCAACTAAAGCAGACAAAGACAGGACTATAAATAGAGAACATAATCATGACACATTAGGGACAGGTGCGCAGAGGCAGGAACACATTAGGCTAGGGCGGGGCTTAAACACACACATGGCCAACATAAACAAAAACAGACATGACAAACCCCTACTGAGATCCCCCTAGTGGTTCAACCCCAGCCCTGCTACCCGTAACAGTGACCTTGAGTACAATATTTGTCTTTCAAATGTAGTGAAGTTAAAGTAACATGTTTCCAGAAAAAATAATACTCAAGTAAAGTACAGATACTAAAAAGTGTACTTAAGTACAGTATTCAAGTAAATGTACTTTGTTACTGTCCACCTCTGTATATAATTTCAGAATGAGATATACTCAGAAAGGGGTGAACAATATAATAGAATGATGTAAAGAGTATAATGTCACAATGAGGTAAACTGTATAATCTCAGAATATGTTTATCTATATAATCTCAAAATGAGGTACAGTTTTTAATTTCTAAATAAATTTATCTATATAATCTTAGAATGAGGTACACTTTCTAATCTCAGAATAAGGTATAATATACTTTATTTGTTCTCAGAATGAGGTTGTGTATGCGGGGGACAGAGAACAACACACACAGAGCCGGGAGCAAGTTAATGCAACAGCTTTACTGAATCAAAAGAAGAACTTAGGCGAGAGAAGAAAAAAAAAGAGAGGAACGAAAAATATCAAGGAGTCAACTAAGTGAACTGATTGGTCATGCACATTTTTGTGCGCTTTCTCCCATTCCACCCTGCACTCTAATTTAGCGGTGCTGACCATGGTGCTGATCCTCTTTGGCTCTATGTCTGGCAATCTTTGGGCCCAGAAGGTGTGAGAACGAGAGAGACCATCCACATTTCCGTGCTGGCTCCTGGCTCTGTGCTGGACCTGGAACGAGAAGTCCCGTAACGAAAGGAACCATCAAGTTATCCGTGCATTAGCATCCTTGGCCTTGGCCATCCATTGCAGGGGAGTGTGGTCGGTGACCAAGGTGAAGTGTCGCCCTGCCAGGTAGAAGCATAGTTCCTCGACAGCCCATTTTATCATCAGGGCTTCTCGCTCGACTGCGGCGTAGTTGTTTTTAGAGGGGGTCAGTTTCCTCGAGGTGTAGAGGACTGGGTGCTCTTCTCCTTTAAATATCTGTGACAGAATGGTTCCAAGCCCCGTCTCGGAGGGGTCAGTGTGCAGGGTGAAGGGGAGGCTGAAGTCAAGATTTCGGAGCACCAGGTGGCTGGTGAGCGCTGTCTTCAGCTGCTGAAAGGCCTGCTAGGTTTCTTCCGTCCAGAGGTCTTTCATGAGGTCTGATTGGGGGAGGCTACAGAGAAGTTAGGGACAAATCATCTATAATAACCTGCCAAACCCAAAAAGGCATGTACCTGCTTCTTGGTGGTGGGCCGGGAGTAATCCCCTATGGCCATCTTCTTCTCCTAGAGTCCTACAGCCCAAGGTGGCACTTATGGGGGTTGGCCATTAGACCTGCCTTCTGGAGGCTGCTCAACACCTCCCTCAGGTGGAACAGGTGGTCCGACCATGTGGTGAAATGGATCAGGACGCGTTGGAACATAGTTGGACATCTCTGGAAGGGGATGAGAGGGAGTAGAATAAGAGGAGCCAGCTCTGTCTTCTGGGGGGCCATCTGTTGACACCTGGGGCAGGCCCGGCAGAAGGCTTGGACCTCTGCCTGCATTCCAGGCCAGGTGAAATGGTCCTTTAGCTTTTCTAGGGTGTTTTGTGGACCCAGGTGGCCCCTCCAGCAGGTGTGTGTGGGCTAGGTGCTGGAGGAGGGCAGTCTGGGACTGAGGGACTACTAGCAGACCACAGGGCTCTCCACGGCATTTGGTGCAGTAGTACAGCAATCCCCCCTTGACAAGGAAGTACGCCGCAGGTAGCTGTTTCCCTGTATGGGTGTCCACTCTCTCTACCTGCAGAACTTGGCCCCAGCAGTGCTTCAGCCAGTTGTCCTCTTTCTGTTCCTGTCCAAAACTCCCTTCCCTGGTGATCTATTGAGACAAGGAAGACAGGGGATTAGCCTCTTTCTCAGACTCACCTGGGTAGGAGGGCTTGGTCCTGGGCCCCACATGCCATGCACACCGGCTTTGTCCGAGCTCTGGACTTCCGAGGCCGCCTTGCCTGGGTGAGGGCCTTCATTGTGTCAGAGAACCCCGGCCAGTCACATCTGAGCAACACAGGGACCGGCCGGGCCAGAGATGTGGACCCGTGTGGAAGGGATGGACCAGACGTTGCCATGAATACATGAGACCAGTATTGTCCCTGCCAGTTTTGCTATTTTGGGGAGTACACTGGGTCAGACCAGGGTAATGGTACTCCCTTAATCCAACAGGGCAGGCACGGGATACCATTGAGCTCTATGGTGACATGGGGCGATTCTGGAGTGGCAGCCGCTTGCAGAACACATCCAGCAAGCCAGAGTTTGGAAGACTGGGCTTGATGGGCATGGGCTTGTCCACTGGGACTCTAAGGGGGCGGTTCTCTGGCTCTTTTTTCTCCCTGTGGGGCCCCGGTTCTGGAAGCTGGGTGGCCTTGGGCCGGCCGCATCAGGTGAGGATCTCTGTTTTCACTCGTTCGTAGTCGCATGCCTCCTCAACCTCCAGGGCATAGTAAGCCAGTTGGGCATCTCTGGTGAGAAGGGGGGCTAGTATGTCAGTCCAGTCCCGCCATGGCCAGCCCTCACGCTCTATCGTTCACTCAAATGTCTCAAAGAAGGCCCCCACTTTGTCCTCCGTCATCATCTTAGTGAGGTGGCAACATGGCCCAGCTCCAGGGATCACCTTGACCTGGGGGCTTCTACAGAGCTCCTGGGTAGCCACCTGCTGGTGGATGCTCATCTCCAGCAGGTGTTTCAGAATGTGCTCCAGGCTGACCCTGGGGGTCTGTTCTGCATCCTCTGCCCGCATCCTCCACCAGTTTAGCGCATTGTGGGGGGGACAGAGAACAACACACACAGAGAGCAAGTCAACACTTTACTGAATCAAAAATTAAGGCAGGGAAGAAGAACTTAGCCGAGAGGGAAAAAAGAGAGGAACGTAAAATAGCAAGAAGGAGTTAACTAAGGCTGGTCTTCCCTGAAGAAGGGTCTGATAGGTGCCAGCCAAGGTCCTCAGCAGGGCCAGGGCTGAGGCCGGAAAGGGCTGAAGGTGGCAGCAGGCGGCTGGTGAAGGTCCAGGAGCAAGGCTAAGCTTCGGCGGTCCCAGAGTGGTCTGGCTTCAGTCTGAGCTGCCTGAAAATAAAGCATAAGGTACGCATTATACCTGCAGGGGGCAGACCTTACCCTTCTGTGGCCGGTGGAGCCTGGCTATCCGCTGATGTCTTCTGCCGGAGGGTGAAGAGTTTAGCAGCACTCCTGATTGGTCCGGCACGTTTTGGCACGCTTTCTCCTACTCCGCCCTGCGCTCTAATTAAGCGGCGCTGGTCATGGTGCTGAACATCTTCCACTGTATGCCAGCACTACTATCCAGGGTGCCAAGCCTCTGCTGCTTGTGTTTTGAAGGGAGAGGGAGGTGGTGAAAAGCAGTTCTCTTCTGCATGTGTGTGGCGGTGTGTGCAGCGTTGTCACAGTATATAATCTCAGAACGAGTCTAGCTATAGAATCTCAAGTTGTGGTGCACTTTATATGCTCAGATTAAAGTTAAACCATATAATCTTAGAAAAAATTATACTGTATATAAACAAAGATAGACTATAATATCAAAATGAGGTACTGTGCCTAATCTTAGAATGAGATATACTATAATCTCAGAAATAGGTAAACATAATAGAATTATGAAAAGTATATAATCTCATAATGAGAGGCATTGGTGGCTTAGTGGTAGGTTGCTCGCCTATCATGCGGAAGGCCTGGGTTCGAACCCCAACCACTGGATGCAGTGCCGGTCCCAAGCCCGGAAAAATGGGAGGGTTGTGGCAGGAAGGGCATCCGGCGTAAAACCTGTGCCAAGTTGTTGTGCGGACCAGTCGGTCTGCTGTGGTGACCCTGAACAGGGAGCAGCTGAAAGCAACTTCTATATAATCTCAGAATGAGGTCAATTGTATTATCTCAGAATAAGGTATACCTTACTGTATGTACTCTGAGATTGAGGTATACTATACTGTTTAAAATCTCAGAATGAGGTAAACTGTATAATCACAGAATAAGGCATACCATACTGTATATAGTCTCAGAAAGTTGTGAACAATATAATCTCAGAATGAGGTAAACTTTATAATCTCAGTGTAAAGTAAACAATATCTTCTTATTATGAGTTATTGTATACTGCATACTATATAATCTCAGAAGGAGGTGCACTTTATAATGAGGTAAAGTGTATAATCTCAGAATGAGGCACATATTATAATCTCAGAATAAAGTCAAATCATCACAGAATTACTTTATAATTACAATAATAACAATGGTTATTTTAAGAGTGATTTGCATGATTGTACACAATACTTTTGTACACAAAAAATGTACACAATACTTTTATTGTACATAGTTGCCACATCATCTTCTGTTCATCTATTACCTCTGTTAACAGACTTTGCAATTGTCATGAGATTTAAAAAATTCATTCATTCATTGTCTGCCGCTTATCCGAAATACACTCGGGTCACGGGGAGCCTGTGCCTATCTCAGGTGTCATAGGGCATCAAGGCAGGATACACCCTGGACAGAGTGCCAACCCATCGCAAGGCACACACACACACTCATTCACTCACACAATCACGCAATCACACACTACGGACAATTTAGAGATGCCAATCAACCTACCATGCATGTCTTTGGACTGGGGGAGGAAACCGGAGTACCCGGAGGAAACCCCCAAGGCACAGGGAGAACATGCAAACTCCACACACATGGCAGAGGTGGGAATCAAACCCCCAACCCTGGAGAGGTGAGGCAAACGTGCTAACCACTAAGCCACCGTGCCCCCGGATTTAAAAAATTTTAAGTTTAAATTTATGGACAGCTTTTCACATATGTTTGAGCCTCCTACAGATCAGTAGATATTAGAGCAAGCATCTAATAGTCCATTCTCTCTGCACCTGCATAGTGCTTTCAAAAAACTAGGCCTTGAACAACTTTTGTTTTCCTTTTGTTTTTTTTCCTTTTGTTTTTGTTTTTTATATATATATCTTTGTTAGCAAGTCCAGTGCTGAAGAAATAGCAAAATATTTTCATCGTGAAAACAGAAAAGCTGTAACTTGAATGGAATTGTAGCTTACTTACAGCATAGAGTCCTTCAGAGTCTCATTTATTTCAGTGTTGCTTAAGAGCCCATTTCTCTTGGGACTGACAGCCAATCACAGCCAGAAATGTCTAAAAGTGGCATGATTGGAACCAAAAGAGAGATCCTTGGCACAGATTAGGCTGAAGGGTAGAAATCTAATCAATACTGGTCAAAACAGTTTGTGAGAGAAGTCTATTTGTATGCATGGCCTCATTAAAGCAGACTTGATTGCATCTGAGTTGGAACTCCTTGTCTCACAACGAGAGCTGTAATCAATAAATAAGTACTTAACCTAGAAAAACCTGAGGTAGGAGATTGTCAACAACCCCAAAATCTTGACATTAAATGAGGGAGCCCTTTAATTAGCCCAGATTAAATTTAATTATATTTTTGTCTAGAAAACTATTAATGTTAATCCATTAACTATGTGTTTTGAATATATTGTGAAGTCGAATTAATTAGCTTGCGGACTAATTGTGGTTTTCTATTGTGGCACATTTACATAGCTGCTTGACAGGTGGAATGCACAACAAATGAATAGACAACCAACGTTAGTGATAAACATCTATAGAGTGAGTTATTATCTTTGAATTTTTTTGTAGGAAAAGAAGTATCAAAAAGTTTTTATCAATGATTAAACCACAGTAGTTGGAGTACATGCTGTGTCTCATATATCAAAGCAAATAAGTTGTAGTTCTGTACTCAAGATCTGCCAGTATGTGCTAGAATTTAAATTGCCATTTATCACACAGCTATACACAAAGACTGTTGATGAATTCTATATGTTGTAATTGCTCTGTTTATGCATGATCACATACAATCGTACATAAAGAAACACCCCACAAATCATTATAAAAGGTAAAAAAAAAGGTAATTTTATGGTTGTGCGCTTCATCTATCACATTATTACATTTTTTGATAAGCATGTTAAAGTGTGAAATTCTCTCATTATTGTAAAATTTTCCACTACCATATATGGAAATCTATTGCATTACAGTATGAATCTATAGCATATATGAATACATGAGGGATATCTTTATTCAGCTCATGGTTAGATGAGAAATGCCAAACGATTTCCAATTTCTCACAGAATTTCTCACCTGTGGTTATAAGCCCTACAGTAAAAAAGAACTTGAGTGTACAAGGGATTGGTTTTGCTGCCTTTTTTGGCCTCTCCAAAGGTTTGGTTTGCTGTCAGATTCAAATTTTATTGGTCATACACACAACCATGCACAGTACTGCATGCAGTGAAATGCTTTTTTTGACTGTCTGTGACATTAAAATAGAACTTACCTAAACCAGAATTCACTTGTATACAAGTTGAAAAGGAAAAATATAAACATATAAGGAACATGAAAGATAGGTGACATGAGCAGTATGACTATATTTGGAATGAAGTGCAGATACTGTAATGGCATGCCGCCGGAGGCAGAAGTGGCCGGATCCATTCGCCGAGCTGGCGATAGGGAGAGAGCAGAAGACGTAGTCGGGGACAGGCGGAAAGACAGCAATGGGGAAGCAAACAACCAAACAAAGTAATCCAATAGGGTAATCCAAAAGCGAAAGTAAATGTCCGATCCGAGGTCGATAATCCAAGCAGTAGTTGTCAAAGGTAATCCACGAGAAGCAACGAGATACAGTCCAGGTCAAACACAGCAGGCAGTCTGGGGTAGCACAATGCAAATGCTCAGCAGGTTCCATACAAAACAATACCTCACGACGAGCAGGAAGTGCGCAGCGGTATTTAAGCCCGCCGTGAAGCGGGAGTGGCTCAAAACACGGGCGAGGGTTCCCTCTCGCGGTCGGTTCTCGGATGGGTCATGACAGAGCCCCCCCCCTCTAGGAACACCTCCTGGGGTTCTACGTCGGGGACGCCCCCTAGGCCGCGGGGTGGGTCTAGTCGGGTGGTCTCGGTGAAAGTCCTCGATCAGTGAAGGATCCAGGATGTTGGCAGCATCCACCCACGAGCACTCCTCGGGACCATACCCCTCCCAGTCCACGAGGTACTGCAGCCATGACCGCACCCGTCTGGAGTTTAGGAGAGACCACACCTGATACGCCGGCGATCCCTCAATGTCTAGGGGCGGCGGTGGGTCCTCACTGGCCACAGGTTCCCCAGCAGAAGAGTGCGCTGGCTTGAGGAGGGATACGTGGAAGGTGGGGCATATGTGATACGACACCGGGAGCCTGAGATGATACACCACCGGGTTTACCTGGCGGATGATCTCGAACGGCCCGATGAATTTGGGGCTGAGCTTCCGGCAGTGCAGCTTGAGGCGGAGGTTCCGGGTAGACAGCCACACCCTCTGCTCTACCTGATAGGCAGGGTGTGGACAACGATGTCGGTCGGTCTGAATCCTCTGCCTCCTTACTGCCCTCTGCAGACGCACATGGGCCCACTCCCAGACCTCCTGACTCCGCCTGTACCACTCCTCCACGGCCGGGATGTCGGAGGGTTCCCCCGACCAAGGGAACAGGGGTGGCTGGTACCCTAGCATGCACTGGAACGGCGTCAGGCCCGTGGAGGAATGAGTGAGGGAGTTCTGGGCGTACTCGGCCCACGGTAGGAACTCACTCCACCTTTGTTGCTCCCTGCTGCAGTAGGACCTGAGGAACCTCCCGATCTCTTGATTGAGGCGCTCCGCCTGCCCGTTGGACTGGGGATGGTGGCTTGAATTCAGGCTGACGGCTATGTCCAACCGAGCGCACAGAGAACCCCACACCCACAAGGTGAACTGCGGACCCCGGTCTGAGACAATGTCCTTGGGCAGGCCAAAGTTCTGGAACACATGGCAGAACATAGCCTACGCTGTCTGCATGGCCGTCGGTAGTCCCTTGAGGGAAACCAGCTTACACCCCTTAGAGAATCAATCCACCACCACCATAACTGCCGTAAAACCCCCTGAATCGGGTAAATCAGTAAGGAAGTCCACGGATAGGTGTGACCAAGGGCGTCGGGGAACCAGGAACGGCACCAACAGACCCTCTGGGCGCTGGCGGTTGGTCCGCGCCTGAGCGCATGTGAAGCACTGCCAAACGTTAGCATGGCGGTAGCCGGCATGGCTAACGTGGCGCTAGCATGGCGGTAGCCGGCAGGATGAGGTCGGGCTGCCCTGATTTGTCGGGCGCCTCGAACTGCCTAGACAGGGCATCCGCTTTGCCATTCTTGGACCCGGGGCAGTAGGATACCATAAACATGAAGCGAGTGAAGAACAGGGCCCACCTGGCCTGTCTGGTTTTCAGGCATTTGGCTCCGCATAGGTACTCCAGGTTGCGGTGATCGGTCAGGACCTGAAATGGGTGACGCGCTCCCTCCAGCCAGTGGCGCCATTCCTCCAGTGCTGCCTTAATCTCCAACAACTCCCGGTTGCCCACATCGTAATTGGCCTCCGCGGCCGTGAGCCTCCAGGAGTAGAAGGTACATGAATGAAGCTTCCCAGGATAAACTCCGGATAAACCTCCAGTAGAAGTTAGCAAAGCCCAGAAATCGCTGCAGCTCCCGAACCGTAGCAGGGGAAGGCCACTCAGTCACTGCCCGAACCTTGCCCACATCCATCTCCACTCCTTGACGGGAGATCACGTAACCTAGGAAGGTCACCGTGGACTGGTGGAACTCGCATTTCTCCAGCTTCACATATAGATGGCGCCGCTGTAACCTGGCGAGCAACTCCCGAACCTGACGTACATGATCCTCCATAGAGGCAGAATACACCAGTATATCGTCAATATAAGCAATGACATTCCTCCCTAAGAGGTCCTGAAAGACCCCATTGATCAGGGCCTGGAACACTGCGGGGGCGTTGGTGAGGCCAAAGGGCATCACACAGTACTCGTAGTGGCCGTGCATCATGTGGAACACGTTCTTCCACTCGTCGCCCTCTCAAATACGTACCAGGTTGTAGACACTCCGGAGGTCCAACTTGGTGAAGACCCTGGCCCCTCTCAGCTGCTCTAGTGCTGCAGATACCAGGGGCAGGGGATAAGGGTACCGAATGGTGATCGCGTTCAGGCCCCGGTAGTCAATGCATGGGCGTAGGCCCCCGTCCTTCTTTCTGACGAAGAAGAACCCCGCGGCTGCTGGTGACGTGGACGGCCGAATGTGGCCTGCTGCCAAGGCTCCCTCAATATAGTCCTCCATAACCTTGGACTCCGGAAGCAACAGGGGGTAGATCCGACCTTTGGGGAGAGAGGTGTTTGGCAGCAGGTCGATGGCACAGTCCCATGCCTGATGTGCCAGCAGGCGGGCCGCCCTCTCCTCACTAAAAACCTCCCTGAAGTCCATGTAGGTTTTGGGAAGATGCCCGTGCACTACTAGGTTAGCCTCCTCAATATAGGAAGTCTGGCAGGGCCTGACCACCGGGTCCCTGAGACAATCCCTGAGGTAGATGGCTGACCAGTGTACCAGCTCTCCCTTCTGCCAGAAGATTTGGTGTCGTAGCCACGGAAAACCCAGAATCACGGGGTTCGCCGGGGAGGAGGTGACATAAAACATCAACCGTTCGTAATGAGAGAGGCCCACCTGGAACCCCAGCAGTTCAGTCTGGCGTCTAAGGTAGCCCTCCCCAATCGGCTGACTGTCAATGGCCGTACACAGGTACACAGGGGGAAGTGGGGATCCCGAGCTCCTCCACCAGCGCCCCGTCAATGAGGTTCACGGCCACTCCAGAGTCGATTAGCGCTGGAACCCGAACACAATGGCCAGAGAAATGCAAAGACACTGGCACCGTAAGGCTAAAAAATAGGGGGCGACCACCCACCTGGGTAGACGAAGGCCTCCACAGTTGTAGCACCGCCTCATCTGCCCACGGTGTCAGTGTTCCTGCTCCGCCAACCTAGACCTCCCTAGCTGCATGGGTTCAGGGTCCCTCTCCCCTAGACCTGGGTAATCCATACGCATACGAGGGCGAGAGGTAGCTGAGGCTCAGGTCCCGGACCGATGCTGGTGACGCAGATTGTCTAGCCGGATGGCTGTGGCCATGAATTGGGATAGCAAAGTGGCCTCCACGTGACATGCTAGTTCCGTCTGGAGAGCAGAGTTTAAACCAGCGTGAAACACGGCCCATAGCGCCGCGTCGTTCCATCCAGACTGAGCCGCTAGAGTGTGGAACCAGATGGCATAGTCGGCGGCGGCCTCAGAGCCCTGACGTAACTCCATGAGCTGGACTGAAATGTCCTTACCGCCCGCGGGGTGCTCAAAGACCTCGCGAATCATTCCCGCGAAGGATGAAAATGAAGAACGCACCTGAGGGTCGGCATCCCACACAGCCGAGGCCCACTCGAGGGCCCTACCCGACAGCAGTGAGAGCAAGAATGCACACTTAGTGCCCTCTTCATTGTACATCCCCGGCTGGTGCGAGAAAAATACCTCGCACTGCCACAGAAACTCGCGACAGCGGTCCGCAGACCCATCAAACTTCTCTGGCAACACCATACCGGGGTGACTCACCGCGTGGTAGTGGTGCATCCCGCGGTGCGGCGGCACTCGTGCTGCGCAGTTGGTCATGCAGCGCCTCCACCTGATCTTGGTAGGAGCGTATGATCGCTCCCTGCCGCACAATAATCTTGCGCAGCTCTGCTGGATCCGTGATCGTCGAGGTATTCTGTAACGGCGTGCCGCCGGAGGCGGAAGTGGCCGGATCCATTCGCCGAGCTGGCGATAGGGGGAGAGCAGAAGACGTAGTCGGGGACAGGCGGAAAGACGGCAATAGAGAAGCAAACAACCAAACAAAGTAATCCAATAGGGTAATCCAAAAGCGAAAGTAAATGTCCGATCTGAGGTCGATAATCCCAAGTAGTGGTTGTCAAAGGTAATCCACGAGAAGCAACGAGATACAGTCCAGGTCAAACACAGCAGGCTGTCCGGGGTAGCACAATGCAAACGCTCAGTAGGTTCCATACAAACAATACCTCGCGACGAGCAGGAGGTGCGCAGCGGTATTTAAGCCCGCCGTGAACCGGAAGTGGCTCAAAACACGGGCGAGGGTTCCCTCTCGCGGTCAGTTCTCGGACGGGTCATGACAGATACTGTGCATTTGTTTTTTGCAGTATAATTCTCTGCAACATCAAGATGAGGTAGTGAAATTGCCAATGAGAAGTAATATGGGTATATTAACAGGAATATAGGTGGTGTGGGTGATGTGTAAACAAGTCCAAGCTATAGTTCTAGGTGTTTTACTGGTTAATTGCATGGTTGGCCCATAAGAAGAAGCTCCTCCCTGAATCACATTCTTGACCGTAACAAGAAAAAGAGACAATTTTTATTATGGCTGAGGCAAAAACATTGATTAAAATTGCACTGGACAAATGAAATCGATTGATGAGTCAAAAAAGACATTCCTTGACATTATGTGGGATGTGAGCTATTCACTTTAGCTGTGAATATATGCACATGTAAATATATGCACATGCTCATGCTCAGTAGTAACTTGATGAATCAAGTTCTATGTCTAGGGGCAGGATTTACATAAAACTATGTAAATGCACGGTTGATAAATGAGACCTCTGGTTTACTGATAGAGATCACTTCCATAACAATCTTCTTCTTTCTTGAAATTTCAGCCAATTAGCCTTATACAGGTTAAGAGCTTTAGCTAATGTCCACATCAGGCTTCAGAATGGGGAATAAAATGTGATCTCAGTGATTTTAACCAGAGCTGTTGACAGACAGACTGGTTTGTGTGTTTCAAAAACTTCTTAAACCTTATAGGATTTTAATTTTTCATAGAGAAGAGCCTTTTTATAGAGAAGTTTACAAACTTTAGAATCTAACAAACAAACAAAAAACATCCAGTGAATGGAAAAAAATCCTTTGTTGATAAGAGAGGACACTGGAGAATGGCCAAAGTGGTTCAAGCCGACAAAAAGGCTACAGAAAAACTGACCATGTTGTTTGGACATGCTTTTTATTCTCCTACTGTACAGTTTTAAATAATTGACCAAAAACAGAAATAAAATATAACGTTTCACACAGCAGTATCCTAAGCCTGTTGTTGTTGTTATTAACTACAAAATACTTATTTTGCCATACAAAACTCAAAGGGCATAGCACACTCCAATATGTAAGCAACGCACTAACAATTTATAATCTCACTCATTCTCTAAGAACACGTGTACCTCCACTGAACATTTCTGTCTGTCGTTTTCTTACCTCTGTCACCTCTATAATGGCATACCCAGCCTGAGGCGCACAAGCTGCTGCTCCAATTTGGTTTCCACTCTGGTTATCTTTTGGCCAAGAATTCTCTGTTCTCATTCTGAGCCTTACATGCTTCGTCTGCTTCGTCTGCTTCGTCTTCCTTAACTGACTGGTCACTATGACCAATCTGCCTCTTTTACCTATAATTATTCCAGTGATAACCAGTGTCTTGATATCATCATTGTAAATAGAATTGGTATCACTAATATATCAGTATTTATCATACATTGGAAAATAATAATGAAATAATAAATTCCTTATGTTATGTATTATTTACTTATACAGTTGCAAGAAAAAGTATGTGAACCCTTTGGGATTACTTGGATTGCTGCATAAACTGGTCATTAAATGTGTTCTGATCTTCATCTAAGTCACAACAACAGAAAAACACAGTCTGCTTAAACTAATGCCGCACAAACATTATACGTTTTCATGTTTTTATTGAACACAACATGTAAACATTCACAGTGCAGAGGGTGGAAATAGTATGTGAACCTTTGGGTTTAATAACTGGTTGACCCTCCTTTGGCAGCAATAACCTCAACCAAATATTTCCTGTAGTTGCAAATCAGACCTGCACAATGGTCAGAAGGAATTTTGGACCATTCCTCTTTACAAAACTGTTTCAGTGCAGCAATATTCTTGGGATGTCTGGTGTGAATCGCTCTCTTGAGGTCATGCCACAGCATCTCAATCGGGTTGAGGTCAGGACTCTGACTGGGCCACTCCAGAAAGCGTATTTTCTTCTGTTGAAGCCATTCTGTTTTTGATTTACTTCTATGCTTTGGGTCGTTGTCCTGTTTCATCACCCATCCTCTGTTGAGCTTCAGTTGGTGGACAGATGGTCTTAAGTTTTCCTGCAAAATGTCTTAAACTTTGGAATTAATTTTTCCGTCAATGACAGCAATCCGTCCAGGCCCTGAGGTAGCAAAGCAGCCCCTAACCATGATGCCCCCTCCACCATATTTCACAGTTGGGATGCGGTTTTGATGTTGGTGTGCTGTGCCTTTTTTTCTCCACACATAGCGTTGTGTGTTCTTTCCAAACAACTCAATTTTGGTTTCATCTGTGCACAGAATATTTTGCCAATAATGCTGTGGAACATCCAGGTGCTCTTTTGCAAACTTCAAACGTGCTGCAATGTTTTTTTTGGACAGCAGTGGCTTCCTCCGTGGTGTCCTCCCATGAACTCCGTTCTTGTTTAATGTTTTACTTATTGTAGGTTTGTCAACAAAAATGTTAGCATGTACCAGAGATTTCTGTAAGTCTTTAGCTGACACTCTAGGATTCTTCTTCACCTCATTGAGCATTCTGCGCTGTGCTCTTGCAGTCATCTTTACAGGACGACCACGCCTAGGGAGAGTAGCAACAGTGCTGAACTTTCTCCATTTGTAGACAGTCTGTCTTACCGTGGACACATGAACATCAAGGCTTTTAGAGATACTTCTGTAACTCTTTCCAGCTTCATGCAAGTCAACAATTCTTGATCGTAGGTCTTCTGAGAGCTCTTATGTGCGAGGCATGGTTCACATCAGGCAATGCTTCTTGAGAACAGCAAACTCAAAACTGGTGTGTGTTTTTTATAGGGCAGGGCAGCTTTAACCAACACATCCAATCTCATCACATTGATTGGACTCCAGGTTGGCTGACTCCTGGCTCCAATTAGCTCTTGGAGAAGTCATTAGTCTAGGGGTTCACATACTTTTTCCACCCTGCACTGTGAATGTTTACATGATGTGTTCAATAAAAACATGAAAACATATAATGTTTGTGCGGTATTAGTTTAAGCAGACTGTGTTTTTCGTTTATTATTAATTTCGTTTATTGTTACTTAAATGAACACATTTTATGACCAATTTACGCAGAAATCCAAGTAATCCCAAATGGTTCACATACTTTTTCTTGCAATTGTACATATGTACTATGTCCTAAGGATTTTTTATTTTTTTTTGCAGCAGTCAGCCCTTCGCTTGCCCATTTTCAATTCAGTTTAGTTGAATTGTACTTGTTTAGCATGTTTAATAATAGACCTTGTGCAATAGTGCAATTGTGTAACCAGGGAACTTATTCTAGTTTTTTTTTTTTTAAAGTCTATTTTGTTGGTTATCAACTGTTCACTGATGAAAACTTGAGTGCAAATCTGTTTGTAGCACTTGCAGTCATAAAGCTATTGTAGCAGTTGTATTCCTATATCATCATAGAAAAACTGAAAATCATATAAATAGCAACTTATGCTATTTTCATGGTTTCTTTGTGGTACTGTTGATGTATATTTTGGCTATCCAGGCGGGACCATCCTCGGCAGCAGTAGAGATTGGTTTTAAGGTGATGAGAACTCAAACCAGAAGTAGGACATCAGGATGGATAGGTCTTGAGAGCAGAAAAGGTCAGAATCACTGGTCTCCCAGGAATAGCATCTGTAGCTTGACAGAGAGATACATAGAGAGAGACAGAGGTGTACAGAGAGATTGAGAGACTGAGGGAGGAAGGTTTGGGGGGAAAGGATGAAGGGAGGGAGGAAGGGAGGAAGTGAGGGAGGAAGGGAGGAAGGGAGGGAGGAAGGGAGGGAGGGAGGAAGGGAGGGAGGAAGGGAGGGAGGGAGGAAGGGAGGGAGGAAGGGAGGGAGGAAGGGAGGGAGGAAGGGAGGGAGGGAGGAAGGGAGGGAGGAAGGGAGGGAGGAAGGGAGGAAGGGAGGAAGGGAGGGAGGAAGGGAGGAAGGGAGGGAGGGAGGAAGGGAGGGAGGAAGGGAGGGAGGAAGGGAGGAAGGGAGGGAGGAAGGGAGGAAGGGAGGAAGGGAGGGATGGAGGGAGGGAGGGAGGGAGGGAGGGAGGGAGAGAAAAACATAGATTATTAGGTATGCTTATTGACTTGTGATGGTTAAGCACAATATACACTACCAGACGTTCTTCCCTGTTGTATCTCACTGTGGCATGCATGAATTGAGCATTTAAGATGCACGAGAACACTAATACACATACAAAATTACGTTTGTATCAGGAGAGCGTAGCAAACACGTCAGCCACGGTGGGCGCCATTGTCACCATTCTTGAATCTTGAATCTTGAATCTTGAATATACACTACCCCTCAAAAATTTGGGATCACTTTTTTCCCTGGAAATTCCCTGGTTTTCCAGTTGTGCACCGGGGCATCCCATTCCTTTTTCTGTTCTGTTTAGAATCAGTTTGCGCTGTTCTATAAAGGGAGTAGTTCACAGCATGGTAAGATAAGTTCTTACCATGAAAAGAAAGAAAGATATTTCTTTCTGAATATATTGGTCAACTCCTGATGCTCCAGATACTAAACTGATACTAAACTAATGTAAAAAAAAAAAAGGCCACTTTTATTGCTCTCTTAATTAGCACATCAGTTTTCAGCTGTGCTAACACAATTGCAAAAAGCTTTTCTAATGATCAATTAGTCTTATAAAATGATTAACTTGGATTAGCAAACATAACATGGGATTGAAACAGAGGACTGATGGTTCCTGATTATGGGTCTCTGCTTGACAATGTAGATCTTTCTTTAAAAATCATCTGATTAATTTTATATTTTTGATATGGATAAAAATTGTTTTTTCTTTGGAAAACAAGGAAATTTCCATGTGATCCCAACCTTTTGAACGGTAGTGTACATTGTGTGCAGAGTACAAGCAAGGCAAGACTAGCTATGCCAACATAACTAACATGACTACATAACTAGCCACTCCAGCATCAACAAATTGTCAAAATCATAGGGAAACAAAAGCAGCCAAACATCTCAGTTCACAAAAACACTCTATGCCCATGAACCCTCCAGATCTGCAACTTTATGTAAGAAAAAAACTATTCAGAAAGGGATTGACTAAACAAATATTTTTCAGTTTAGACTAAAACACTGAGCCTGTGTATGAGTCCCAAACACTAACTAGAAAGCTGTTTGATAATTGTGGGGCTTTGTAAGAGAAAGCTCTCTCCCCTGCTGTGGCCTTCACTATTCAAGGTACCAACAAATAGCCTGCAAATTTGACTTGTAGTAGAATCATAAAATGCAAATATTTTTGCAGTGTGAGACCATTCACTTATTTAGATTAATAGTTTGTAGCTTGTTTGCTGAACAAAAATGCTTGGTTTTGTCTTTATTTCAATATTTGTAATGCAACTTGCTAAGTATTTTTATGCTCTTTTGTGGAAACCGCTTGAATAAAATTGCAAGCACAGGCCACTTATATGCTTGCTTTTATGATAGATGAGACATCTTGGCCCACATCTATGAAAAATTGCAAGCTCCTCCAAATATTGTAAAGGTTGCTTAATTTTGCATCAATACCTCCAATTGCAAATTCACAAAATCCTGGAGAAGTTGAATAATCAGTGCAGTGTGTATAAGATAAGAGAGATGTAGTCATCTTCTGGTTCTATTAAAAACTGTTTGTTTATGCGCCTACCAGAACATCCAGACAGCATGGCATTAGAGGCATTATTCAATGTAGAAGAAATAAAAGGATGAACTAGTTTTTCTGCATCTTGTAGAGACATTATATCTTTATCTTAGCAATATTTCTGAGATGAAAGAATGCTATCCTAGTACTATTATCTATGTGAACTTCAAATGAAAGACTAGAGTCACACCAAGGTCTTTTACTGCTGCACATGATGAAACAGAAAGGCCATCCATAAGCCTTTTTCTTTTGTGTATTCTATTTTCTAGTTAAAATTTGAATTTCATCAAAACTATCATGAATTCAATGTGTGAAATTATTTTTAATTCTGCCAAGACAATCATGCTGGTATGATTTTATTAGATTTTAAGTGAGAGGAAAGCTGAGAAAAGGATTGAATATTTGTCTATAGCATGATGTCACTCTCACTTTGTTGGAAAAATAAGACCATTTTGGTATGTTTTTGGGTGATAAATCATACATTGTTAAAACTTGGGGCCCGTATACAAAATGATCAGGTTTGAATTTGGTTAGAAAGAAGAGACACATTCAAAAATTCAGCTGAAGAATTTCTTGGACTCTGTCAGCAGAAATCTGTGAACCTCAAGCAGCAGTTTAATATTAATTTGTATGCTTTGCTGCCTTGCTTTTGGTATTTGTAGCTATTGCATGGGAGTTTCTGAGGCCTATTCAGTGAGTAAGTAAGCAGTCAGGACAGGAAAATCCATTCTGTGAAAGGGGAGTTGTGCTAGTCCGCCATATCATTATTGCCATTCCATGCTAACTCCCTCTGGTACCCATCCTATTACAATGGCAATAGGATATGGTGTATTTGTTATTGATGTTGTCTTCACCTCTGCAGAGTTCCTTTGATAGTCCTGTTCATGCGGCTCTATTACCTCATTGCTGGTGGGTTGGCCGACTGATTTATTGAGCTGCAGGTAGGTAAAGATTCTATTAACAGAGCTGGGAAGTCATTTCTTTGCAGGTAATATATTTATTTATCACTTACATTGCTGATCAGGCAGTCTAGAAATAAAAAAAAAGGGTCTAGTGAAGGTCATTTAAAGTAGTAGAAAATTCATGAAAAAAATTGGCTATATAGATTATAGTCGCTATAAACAGTCAATTTCTCAGTAGCTTCTCTTTTTTCACTCTCTTAAAGTTAATAAGACACAAAAAATGCAGTTTGTAACTCAAGCCTTCATTGCTCTAGGCACAGTTCTGTACCACTAAAGCTTGCAGATGTGAGACCACAGAGGAGTTTGGAGTCTGCAATCAAATAAAATCTAAAAACAAAAAAAAAGCACACAACAATAAATCAAAATAAAAGAATGCAATTACTATTCCAAACCCAACATACATTTCCAACCCTTCCAACCTCTTATGAAAAATTCAGCTACTAGTGGAAAGTAAAGCCAGTTTTTATCATATTGTTTCACCTTTTCATCTTTTCAAACATAACAGAAATCTGAGAAACAAATTTTGCTTGGGGTAGTCTCCTGATACTATCATCCAAATTTAGCGTTGATTGGACAAAAAAGTAGCAGAATGAAAAGTAGCATCTTGAACTCTAGTATCTGTTGAGTATCCATTGAACTCTTAGAACATGACCCAAAAGAATAAGAGGGACATGGAATCACATTTCTACATCATGTTCTATGACAGAGATGATATTTTAATCTCAACCTTTGGGATGTTGGTGATGTTACAGGGCTTCAGTGGTATACACCAAAATTGTTGTGAAGGTAGCTGAAACTGTCCTTTTTCTCTTTGCCAAATTTAGCTAAAAAGTGTTATATGGGTTGCTATAGATTCTCATGTGGAATTAGAAGAAGAAGAAGAAGAAAAAATGTGAATATACAATTCCAATATGGAATAAGCTTAGGTGCTTGGCCCCCTACGCCAAAAACCACTAATGCAGCAAAGTGGGTGTTCATCTGTTTTGTAATAGGTACTTATCCTTGTCCTATCCAAACTGTGTTTATCTAAAATAATAGCAAATTGATTCATGGGAATCCAGAAATAATCTAGAACATAAAACCTAAGCCAAAAAAAACAAAAAGAACAATGCCAGCCACTTACATATAAACAGGGACATAAATAATACAAAATACAAAAGTGCTCATCTCCTATGAGTGGATTTGTTGCATTCATAACAGAGCTTTATATAAATATAGATATAAAAGGGTCAAGGTGGACTGGTAGGTGGACAAACAGCAGCAGTGATCTTTCACACATTCAAATACTTAAATATTGTTTTAAACAGCTCCATTACTCGTTCACAGGAAGCACACATCAATAGGGAAAGCAGATGGAGGCTACTGGTGTGGAGGAGGGGCTCAATAGAAAACCAGGAGGATTGGGTGCATGGGCTGCATGGATCAGTGTCACTGTTCTCTGGAAAACTCATAACTTACCAATAAGAACTGGAGCTTTTAGAATTCCTATCGCTTTGGCCAACTCTCCCTCATGGCACTTTCTTCCACTTCACACTTTAAAAGATGCAGCCTAAATGTTTCACTCTTGACAATTGAACCAGGGCCTTGGATGTGCTTCTTAATGACCTTGGGCCATGCATGTAAAGATCATAGAAGAAAAAATAAATGAGTGAGCGCTCTTGCAATAAATTTTTTCTAAAGAAATTAGACATACCTTGCATATAACAAACCTTACACACTATACAAATAAAGCCATAGCAGTATATCACTATAGCAGCAGCAACATAAAAACAGTCTTCAGTCATTCAGTGTCTTTTACCTTGACTAACAGAGACACCGAATATAAACCAGAAAAAAAAAATATTCCAATGGATAATGAAAATGTTAGTTTCATCCCAGACATTCATATTTTCACCCTTTAGAATCTCATTTGCATATAAAATTAAAAAAAAGTCTAAATGTCTGTTTGCTTGTGATAGCACAAACACAGAACAGAGAAGAAAGGAAATGAGAGAGAGAGAGAGAGAGAGAGAGAGAGAGAGAGAGAGAGAGAGAGAGAGAGAGAGAGAGAGAGAGAGAGAGAGAGAGCAGGCAACAAATGCAAACAGAGAGGCAGCAATAGAAATAGAAGAAAAATAAATCGACAAAAATGGCTGCTAAGTTGCTCTTTGAGCTGCTTTTTATTGAATATGGGGAATCAGTATTCAAGAGGAAGTGGCCTTGTGATGTAATTTATTGACTGCCGTCATACCACAGTGATGTTATATACTCAAATCTGATTGGCCAAGAATTGTTGATTCCTTTATTATAATAAACGTTCTTGCTCTCTTTCTCTATCTCTCTATTGTGCTATTATTGCTATACAAACAACTTACCTACATTAGACATACAACCTAGTAGATATTTACGTTAACATATTTGGAAGAAGTCTCCAGTGTCACTTGTCCATTTTGCATTCAGCTGCAGAGGTATCACTGTTTGCACATTATACATCCTCATCGCTCACTGAGCCTCCAGATAGAATCTAAAATCACTATTAGACTACAAGCAGCACAAAATTCCCATCCACTCCGGCAGAATATCTTTCTAATAATGCCTATGCCCGTTATTTGCCCCTACAGAGGCACCCAACCTCATTTCTATCCTCTGATCCATTCTAATATTTCCTTCCTATTCTTTCTGACATCTCTCTTTTCACTTTTTCTTGGCTAATATTTGCACATTTCTTTGGACATATTTCTTAAAGCTCTATTAGATATCATACATTACTTCCCCAAGTCCAAAAGCCATGACACATTTTTCTGTGGATTTTACCAGTTTTAATTTCATCATAAACATTTCATTTTTGGTATTTTTTAGTAGATAATTTGTAAAGGAGGATGCATTTGTCTGTCCCTCCCCTTTTAACTTAGGATATTCCAGAAGTAATTCCAGATGTAATGCAGGGATTGGGTGATCAGGAATGATATCATCACATTAATAAAATATAAAAGGAAAACTGCTGATGAAAATGACAGCATATCAGATACTTCTGTCCCGGTTGTAAGAGAAACATTCATGTTTCCATTTATGCTAGTTTAGTATTTTGTGATTCAGAGCTGTCTGGCCGTTCTACAGATCTAGCATCCATGCCACCATGGATATCAGCTGAAACAAAATCTTACCAAATCTGAGCTGCTCTACATTCCTGAATTTTTTTTTTTTATCTCCCTGGATATCTCACAAGATCTTGCCATCTGTCACCTGGAGTAGTTCTGGATAAGGAACTGCCCTTCTCACCTCATATTGCTCACTTGACTCAGTCACAGCACCAAGAGGTTCTGGCCATTTTTTTCCACAGAGGCCAGTCAGGTGCTCATTCAGTCCCTTGTCAACTCAAGATTGGACTAGTGCAAATAGCTCTGGTCTGCTGCTGCTGCTGCTGCTGCATGACATTTGACCCTGCAACTCATCCAGAATGCTGCTGAATGACTTCATGTTCTCTCACATATACCTGTTGCTGAGTTCTCTCCAGTGGCTTTCTGGAGCTGGACCAATGCCCTCATTTCTTAAGGCATTTATCAAAACACACACGGGTGCACTAGCATAGCTTGACTGAAACCTGCCATCATTGAAGACACAAGCAAGACCTGCATCAAGGTTCTCCTCTGTGTCAACCCCCAGGTGGAGGAATGAACTCCCCATAGCTTTCTGAAAAGCAGTAACTGCCTGTCTGCAAATGATGATAAAATAAATCACTCGTATGTTTTCTTTTCACACTGTACTAATCTCCACAACAGGGTTTAGTTCAATGATACGCTTAGTTACTGATCTAGCATCCTAGCATAAGGATATGTTTTAAATGGAGACTAAAACACATTTCTGTAAGTTGTTCTGGATAAGGGTGTCTGTTAAGTGCTGAGAAAGCTATATTGAACTATTTATACTGCAGCTCTGTGCTAGCTTTGGATGTTGTGTATAGATGTTTTATGCTAAAGTAACTGTTTGGATAGAATCAGATATTTGGACTCTGTAAATATAAGACAATTGAGCTCTTTATAGCTGCCTGGAAATTTTGAGGTGAGTGTTTTGTCATTCTGGGGGGCACGGTGGCTTAGTGGTTAGCACGTTTGCCTCGCACCTCCAGGGTTGGGGGTTTGATTCCCGCCTCCGCCATGTGTGCGGAGTTTGCATGTTCTCCACGTGCCTCGGGGATTTCCTCTGGGTACTCCGGTTTCCTCCCCCGGTCCAAAAACATGCGTGGTAGGTTGATTGGCATCTCTAAATTGTCCATAGTGTGTGTGTGAGTGAATGAGAGAGTGTGTGTGCCCTGCGATGTGTTGGCACTCCGGCCAGTGTGTAATCCTGCCTTGATGCCCAATGATGCCTGAGATAGGCACAGGCTCCCCGTGACGCGAGAATAGATTGGATAAGTGGTAGACAATGAATGAATGTTTTGTCATTCTTTCTATAGGTTTTTTTGTATCCTTAGGAATAAAATAAAATTTAGTTTTGTTTGGAATATGGAATTCTAAAGAAATTTCATGGAATTCCATATGAAATTGTAAAACCTGTGTTAGTGATATTGTGAATATTTGTGTTATTTTAACCTGATGTTTACATTTATATTTGGCAGAAGCCCTTATCCAGAGCAACTTGCGTTTGATCTCTTTTTTTATACAACTATACTTTAACGGCCTCGCTCAGGGGTCCAGCAGTGGCAGCTTAGTGGACCTGGGATTCAAACTCACAACCTTCCAATCAGTAGCCCAACACCTTAAACACTAAACTACCACATCCCTTCATGATGTAAAATTCTTTGGCAGCAAGTTTCTTCTTCTTCTATGTTTTTGACAAATATTTTCTCCAATTTTTTCCATACATTTTGACAAATCTGGTGTCTGCTCTTTTTGATTTATGGCACACTCCCCACTGACACAACAAGCCTGGTGTTAATTTGTTTTTAGTGATTTAGGGATGTAACACGCTCAGTGTGCTTGACAGATACCCTTATAAACAACAAGGTTTTCTTAGCAACAGGTTTTCTTGAGACTGCTGAGATACTCATTAATGCAAATTATATTTTGATGCTATATCATCATGCTAATGAAGCTGGAGCAGAGTTAAATGCTTGTGATGTTTGGATCTCATGTAGGCTAGGGGCAATATGATAGGGAAAACTGCACAGTGTCTTTAATAGATACTAAATGTGTATTTTCTATAGATATATGTGCAAATAAAAAAAAGAGAAGCATTAATCTTTGTAGATTTTTCTGTAGAAAATGTGCACAGAGAATGTCAAATTTTATTTTTAGACTTTAACTCAAAATAATTATTTGTGTGTTTACTTCTTTACTTTTAAAAATGCTTGTATTATATATACGCATTTAGTGCTTGGTAAAATTTTCAGACGTTCAAAACTTCTAAGAAAACACTTTTTTCACCTTGTTCAAAATGTAGATTTTATCCACTTTACTATTTAATTTACTTTACTAAATTTACTGATTGCATTTTACCTTAGTCTAGTGAACCATATGGTCCAAGACGAAATATCAGGCTGTTTTCACCTGTTTTCACAACCCTTTTTTTTTTTTTTTAATTTCAAGGTCAAGTACTGAGTACATCTAGTTGAAGCTGTTTAGGATTTGATATACTGCAATGATTCCATTAGTTTACTGGAGGTTTAAATTACCCAGCCATTTTCAATTTCATCTAATAGAGGTGCACTCCCCCCCCCACGCTGTCTCCATGGAAACACAGAGAGTAGTCTGCTGTTTGGACACCTCTGAGATTCTCATGTTTCTCTAATTGGAATTCTCAATCAGACATTTTTTTTTCCTTCTCAGTCAGAAACTACCATGGAATAAGTAATGTGGTTAAGAAGAGTAAGCAGCAGGAAAATGGAATAAAAAATAAATAAATAAATAAATCACATTTTAAATTCATCATTTCTCCATGAGCAGAGCAAAATCTGTGACATGTTTAATTCCTGCAAATGAATTGGAAAGCTCACCCCAATTTCATACAGGGTACAAGCATTAATCTGTATCCCACTTATACCAAACTTTTCTGTGAAATCAAAAAAGAAAGAAAAGTATTGTAATCCATATGAGAGATATTATCATAGGCAGTGTCATAGGCAGTGTGGGGTTATGGCATAAGGTTTCCATCCTTCATACCAGTCACTGAACTTGAATTGAAACTGTGTACTGCTGCTTTTTGCTAGCTTCATAAATTATAAATTAGTAATATAAGTCATATGCCTGCCTGAAAGGCCTGTCTTTTGAAATACTCAGTAATAGATTTACATTAATAACATAAATTATTATTGGTATTCTTCTTCTTCTTCTTCTTCTTCTTCTTCTTCTTCTTCCAACAAACAACAACAACATACAACAACAACAATAATAATAATGTCACACAATTTGGAATTAACATTCATTAAGTGATTCCCATAGTGATTTGCACACTATATTTTGCTTCTGAAGAGAAATGTATTAATGTTCATCTGACCTTGCAAAGAAAGCTTACCAATTAGCCAGTAAAACAAACAAAAATTACATAGTCTGTCACATTGAGTATTTATATGAAAATAGTCATGAATAGAGGGTAGTTTGCTACAGAGAGTGAATGGAGTACAAGGAATAGAACCTCCTTCAATACATTCAAAGAATTTGATTTTTTGCTTATTTTAGACATGGTACAGTCTTGTCCAGCTGTAACAAAAGCCAAAATTAAGCAAAAACAAAACATAACAAGAAACTAGGTTAGGAATAAGAGGTGACTTGGTGACATAACCTTTCACCAAAGCATGGGTCCTGAAATGTGACAAGGTCCTAAAGGGAGTCCTGGACCCTTGGGCGAAGAATCTACAAGGTGCATGGTGACATGTAGCTGGTCTTGTAAGACCACTGTGAAGGTAGGATGAGATGGAGTGAGGATGACATTCACACTGAAGATGTAACAGTGATGCAACACTCACAATACTTGCAAAGACAGAAGGCAGTGTGCCATTATCCATGGAGCAAGGTTGCAGAGCAATAAAACTAGATTAAGGAGTGAAATCTGCCCCCTCTCTGATTTTCCTCCTGCTTCTGCATAGCAGGAGTGAGCAATATACTATGAGAAACCAGGAGGCGCAGCAATGTCCTATGTGAAGGCAGAAAAGAGAGCAACATCCCCTGTGGAGCCTGGAGATTCCTTGATGGGGCTTGAAAGGAGATTCCTAGGTGCAGACCTTGGGCTGGATATGAGATTCCCTAATGCAGATCTCTGTAAAAATGACTCTTGGAGTAGGATTTCCCCACCAGACTTGGCTCAAATCCAGTGGAGCTGCTGCTTATATACATAAAGCAATTGACTACTTAAAGCCATTACAGTCTGCAGCTCCAACACTTCCACTGTGTGAATCTATGTGCAGAAGATTTTTTTTTTTAATAGGAAAACCAAACCGAAAACACTTGACAAAACACATAAAGAAAAAAAAGAAACTATGCTAAAAACAAGACAAAAGATGCTATATATTTAAGTTTGGTTGTAAACTTTAGACACAAGATGAAATGTTAGGACAGACCAATCAAGAGTGGAATACAAAACAGCTTTAACATGATTGGACACAATTGGGAGATAAACCACTGATTAGACACAGGGGAGAGATAAAATTGAATGCAAGCAAAACCTCATGGAGAGAGAACAAAACAAAACACAAGCCCAGCATATGTCATGCCAGAATGAGTGCCATGCACTGAGAGAGAAATTTTGAACACTGGTGTATTGGCTTTTTTTAAAACCAGAATGGAAGCAGCATCAAATTGCTATGATTTATGAAGTCTTCATCTATGTTGCCTTGTTCCCTTTCTCCTCCAAGGCATCATCTAACAAACGTGAGCTAATAGACTAATGTAACCGCTGTGAAAATGCTGTCAGGGTTTTTCACAAGGGTAAATGTCAAGGGCAACCGGAAAGGTCATGTTAGAAAGAGTAATAATGGGAACCAGCATTTGAGAAAACTAACAAGTTGTTGGCTCTCTGTTCATTTGCCTCAAAATGCCTTGTTATGTATTACATGTGTAGAATTTTGATGAGTAAACACTGCCTTTAAAATTCAACACAATAAAGAAAGTTTGAAACAAATGGTACACTATTTTCTCTTCTCTGATGCTGGTGGGTTTGTCCTCATTGCATTATGGATTTATATGGATATAAAACAGATTTATATGCATAATCCTGATTCAGAATTTAGATTAGGATAAGAGCAGGATAAGAGCTGCCAGGCTGCCTGATGTGATGCTGGTGCTTAATCCTGACACACTTCTATCGCCTTGTCTCACCCTCTGGACTTGCCTGATTGTGCCAAATACATGATCTTACATTGATACCCTAATATTAGGGTAAGACCTGCACTTCCAAAAACCAGTTTATTCCCTTGATAGTGTAGATTTGTACATAAAAACTAAAGATGTAATTATGAAGAATTATCTCCTGTGCTTATCCCAGGATTACTTATTCTCAATATTTTCCTCCTAAACATCCTTTAGCAATGCGGTCTCATAGAAAATTGTTGTTTTTTTTCGTATTAGCAGCATGTTCACTATTAACATTCTGGTACAATCATCTGCATAGCAACACATCAAATGTTCTACACTAAATTATTACAACTAAGCTAACCTCTACAAATATGCTATTTGAATAAGTTTGTTGTTGTCCTTTGGCTGCTCCCTGTTCAGGGTTGCCACGGCGGATCATCCGATCTGCATATATTTGATTTGGCACAGGTTTTATGCCGGATGCCCTTCCTGACACATCCCTCCAATTTTATTTGGGCTTGGGCCCGGCACTGAGAGTTAACCCCTCAATGGGTGGATTGGTTCCTTGCCTGAGAATTGAAACCTGGCCACAGCAGTGAGAGCAAAATGAATAAGACTGAAAAAAAAAAACAATTTTTTAAAGCTTACTAAGCACAGCCCATTTCATAAATTTAAAGTTTTGATTTACATGACATATTATTAACCTCATTAAATAAGCCAAACTTCTCTGTACACACAATCATCCAATCTTGTTGTACTGCTGTATAATAACATGTTTATTAAGGTAGCTCAAAAAATTTACAGGGTAAAAACTATCCACAGTTTGAAAATACAGTATGTACTGTATGTTACATTACTGAGTTATAGCGTAACTTGCAAGCCTGATTTTATTTGCAGAGATGATGAGAAATTTTGCATGAAGTGGGATTTTGCTAAATATGTTTAAAGAGAGATAAAATTACTATATACTGTATATTAAACATATCCATTGCCAGGAATAGGTGCCTCCATAGGTACAGAATCCAGACCCAATTACAGGTATAAAATGAGAAATGGGAGATTTATTAATAAAATAACAAAACTACAGACACACAGAAACTAAGACTAAGTACAAAACAACAAACAAAAAACAAACTGCAGAAACTATGAGGCAAAACCAGGAAACAAAAGACAAGGACTCAGCAAAACACAAGCACAAGACAGCAGGTATATATTGGGAAGGTAATTAATGAGACATAAGGAACAAGTGTGCAGAGGCGGGAAACGGATGGGGCAAGCACATGGGAACATAATGTAAATGAAACTGTGCAGCAGTCCATGACAGCCATCCATTTTCTGTACCACTTATCCTACTTAGAGTCATATAAAACTTAAGTCTAGTAGTCGGGGCATTCTGGACACTCTGGATGGGGTACAAAACAATCACACACACACTCACACACCCATTCACACAATACAGAATCTTTGAACCTGGGGAACGCAACCGGAGAACAGGAAGAACCTACAAACTTCATACACACACAGAGCAGAGACGAGGAAAACGTGTCCCCGCATGTTTATATATATATATATACTGTATATTCTATAATATTACATATAAACCCTTTTTTATTATATTATATAACCCTATAATATAATATATAATATATAATAGTAGATAATAGTAGAGTTGGTTCAAACACACACTTATTGTAGTTGCGTACTGTTTGTCTTTTCCTCTTCTCCCTGTATTATTTAATGATTTATAATGCAAATTTCTGGTGTCACACACACAAAAAGTGAAACATAAAAATGTTCTTCTGAGAAATGTGTGGCTTCAGTACACCTAGAATGTATGATGGATTAGGTGTACATTAGCCATCTAACTAATTAAATTCAATTAGGTCAGATCAGCAGTCATGTGAAAGATTAATTAGTTCAGCATGGCTGGTTCTCTCAGCCCATGAGGAGTATCTGTGTTGCCTTTCAAATTAAAACTTGTGCAATCAAACATTAGAGGACTGCTATTGTAATTATAATACAATGATATAAAAAGAAAGCCCAGTATGCCACTGTCAAATGTAAATAATAAAATAAAATCTGTGTCATTATTTTAATGTTTGTCTTTATACCACAGTTTAATTCTTGAATGTAATAGGACAGTTCTGGCAGCAATAAAAACACAGGCTCATATTAATGTGCTTATTTAGATATTATTTTTATTTATTATTTTATTTTACACTATTATTATTATTATTATCATAATTATTTTAAAAACTAACAATTTATATGTAAAGACGTGTGGCATATAAAAAACAGATATACAGTAATTACTGATTTTATGCAGCTTTTACAGCATTATATTTTTTAAATTCTCAAACATGGGCAAGTCTTTTAGATGGAGGTCTTAACATTACAAACTTTGTCTTATTGACTTCAAGAGAAAGAGAGAGATAATAGGAGAGTTTGGGGAGGTATTGAATTTTTATTGCTCTATAACAGTGATAACTGTTCTTCTTTAATAAATATTAGTGTTGGTATATTTTGTAAGTGCTTTGAGATAATAATGAACTTCAGGGGGGTAACAGCAACTCGGCTTCATCTCGCTATCAGGCTGCATCACATCACCTCAGCATGTCCTCAAGTGTTTTATTCCTTACATAAATATCTAGACCTAGATCATAAAGCTCTATTTTAGAGTGATTTCAACCTCTTTAAATATCATTGAACTTTATAATCTACACCAGGATTCTGTAAAAATTTATAATCACACTATCTAGACTAGCATGGGTTTCTGTTTAATTCTGATTCCTTTTAAGGATTCTTCCTCATGTTGTCTCAGGGAGTTTATCCTGGACTATATAAATCTCTGGTGAGTTTATTTGTGATCTAAAGCTACACTTTGCTTTGTGTAAACCAGCATTTCCTACTAGTTGGTCAAAGCCAGTACTTAAATCTGTCATGTCAAATACATCCTTAAACTTTACTTCCCAGAACTCACTGCAGTCTACAAATGCAATTCAGTCACACACACACACACACACACACACACACACACACACACACACACACACACACACACACTCTCATATTCACTGCTTAAACGACACATCTGTTCACACAAACATTGCAATGATGCAGTGTCTACTCTGACTTTACCAAGCCTTTTGATTACTATACATTGTTGTGTTTTTTTTTTGTATTGCTCAACATGTTTGCTCAACCTGCTTTTTTGAATGTTTTTGACTGTGAGACTTTTATTAAAACTGTCTAACTGAATTTTCATCTTTCTAAGCCTTTGTGTTGTGACAATATGTAAATTATTAAATGTATTTATTTAAAATGTATTATTATTAAATTAATTAAATTAATACAATTTATTACTGAAGTGTATTTATTAATTAATTACTTAATTATAAAGATGTATGATTGATTTTATGTATGAAATTTTTTATAAGATGTATGATTATGTTCATCAGTTCTAGTTTTTATTTCTAGTGTGAATAAAAAAATGTAAAAAAAAAATAAAATAAAATGCCATAGACATGAGGATGCATCATGAAGTCTAGTTGTATTGTGGGGAAGGCTTTATTTTATTTTAATGTTAAATCACAACGTCATGCTTGTCTACCTGACACGAGCATACTTGTCAATCCTATACTATTAAAGATCAACAAAACCAAGTCTTTATAAATTCATACATATAAAGAACAATAAATTTAAGGTTTATCATTAGGCTATAAAATGAGAAATGGAAGAAATCATCAGGATCTTGTTTCTGCTACACAAGAGAAGAATTACAAAGATATAATGCTACAATGGTGAAGTGCATGTCTTAATGCATACAGTAACTTGTTGCAGAACTGCTTTAAAGAAAGAGATGCTGTGGCATTTATTTCCGAAATGTTTATTTGAGGCACTAATATCCCATGATGTTATGAAAATAGACCTATAGATTCTGACTTTATTGAGATGCCTAGGAATATAATTACAAAAGTATTAATGTAGAATACATTACATAACATTTTCCAAGGTTATGCATTTTTAATACTATTTTCTGAAGTAAACTCAGCTCAGATTATGAGTCTGTAAGTAGCTATTAAGTTTATTGTGTTTACACAGCTTTGAAATGATTCTCTCTCTCTCGCTCTCTCTCACTCTCTCTCTCACTCTCAGTCTGACTCTCACTCAAACACACACACACACACACACACAGCGATTCATGTCTGTTATAAACGCACAATAAATCAGCACATGGAAACTGCAAAAAAAAAAAAAAAAACTCGGGATGGAAATGACTCCCAGCAAAAAGTCACTCATAAAGATGAAAGCTACTTGTGGTGAAACTTGTGAAACAGGGATGTGGGCTTATTTAAAATTGCTGCTTTGCCACAGCAGGGGTGCCAGTCTGGAACAGTCAGTTCATTATACACAAGGCCAGTCAAAAGTGAGAAAAAACAAGCTCTGTGGACCATATTGCACTTTTTTGAGACCTGTGCACACTACCAGACCCTTCCAGTCATATACTGTTGGACAGAAAGCAGCATAAAGGACTAGACATTGAAAACTGAGTCGAGGAAAGTCTAACTCATTGCCCTTATGTTTCATGATGGGGAAAATGCAGACGGTTGTATCTAAACTATACTGACATCTTTATATTAAGGAATAATGCATTCAAAAGGCATTATACAAATTGCCTTACTTATTTATGGAAATAGACTACTATACACTATTTTCCTGAACATTTGGATTGATCACATGCATTATACTTGTAGGGTTTATATTTTTTATTGTTAATAAATAAATTACCAGAGAGATTATCAGAAAACCACACCACAAAACGTCTGCAGGAAACATACGTGATCTAAATCTATATATAATCACACACTGTTAATTAAAATTAATTCATTGAATTGAATTACAGGAATCTTACTATAAAATCTTATAGTAAGCTTATAGTAAGTAACATTAGCAAACTTTCATGAGTATATTAACTGAAATTGATAAAATAAACTTTTTCTTAGTGAAGATATTCAGGAAGAGTTCACTTTCTTTTCTTTCAACTGATTACTAAACTTTCCTAAAAGTTTGCATTGCAAAAATGAGGCAATCAATTTCCAATTTTTTTTTTTTTCAAAGTAAACTAAACTTTTTAGAATTTTTTAATAAAATATGTGAGGAATTAAGATTCTGTACATTGAATAAATATTTTGTTTATGTCTGCCTTTACTTATGAGCTCACAAATACAACTTCTAATGTATTAGAATTAATTTATAATATTATATACTAACCTAATATAATAATCTATACACTCATAAATAAAACCAATATACTGTAAATAAATTTTTATTTTTAAATCAAAGAATTCTACATATGGGTTTCATAGAAAGATTTACAAAATGTAGGTCTGTAAATAAATCTGCAAAATAGTTTTACATCATTTCTAATATAACATTAGGGTGCAACAAATTAAGTAAAAAAAGTTACTTCTAAATGTGGCCACTTCTGCAATCACAGCTAAAATGTGATAATGCATCCACTTCAATCACATTCAGTGTTGCATCTAGTTGCCAGAATAACACATTTCTTCTGCTGTTCTAAAATTGCAACAGATGACACGTATTAACTATAAATCTAGTGTGATGCATTTGCATGAGCACACGGGATCACTCAAACGTAACGAATAGGACAAACAGATGCCTCAGTCCTGATCAAAAAGATAATAAGACAGAGTAATATAGTGCACCCATAACTGATTAATTACAATAAACCCAGTGAGGAAAATAGAGTCAATGTGGATAAAGTCCTTGAAATGCCCTGAAGTTGTCAAAACATCAATCAGAGATTGGGAGAATTTGTTTTATATTGCATGGTGTTTTTCAAGTCAATATCGTCCGTACAATTTATCAGGGGCTTTTACCATCAGCTATAAATTACACTGATGAACTTACCAGCACAGTGACGGAGCCTGGAATTCATTTCAGGAAGATGAGCTGATTTGTCAATTAGTAATTTTAGGCAGAATCTACCATCTTGACATATTAATAACATTAATAGGCATAGAAAATACCCCCTCCAGTCGTCACACATATATACTGTTGAGCAGAAAGCAGCATAAAGGACTAGACATTGAAAAATGAGATGACGGAAGTCTCTTAACTCATTGCCCTTACGTTTCATGATGGGGAAAATTGTGGAAGGTTGTATCTATACTATACTATCAACATCTTTATATCAAGGAATAATGCATTCATAAGGCATTATACAAACTGCCTTAGTTATTTATGTAAATATACTACAATACACTTTATTTTACTGAATATTATGTTTGATTACCTGCATTATACTTGTAGGGTTCTTTTTTTTGTTGTTGTGGTTAATAAATGAATTATAATACAGAGATTATATCAGAATTAACCCACAAACCTTCTGCAGGAAAAAAACGTGATCTAAATGTTTATATAATCTCACACTGTTAATTAAATTGAATCAATTGATTTGAATTACAGTAACCTGTATTATAAATCTTATAGTTACTTTATAGCAAGTAACATGAGCAAACTTTCATGATTATATTAACTGAAATTGACAATTTAAACTAAGTTCTACTTAACTCTTTTTTTTAAGTTACTCAAGAAGAAATTGCTTTCTTTATTTTCAGCTGATTACTAAACTTACTTAAATTTTCACTTTACAAAATTTAAGTTTACTGTAAATTATCATTTTACAAACTTTTTTTTTTACAGTGCAGCATAGTTCTAATAGTAATAAAGTAATATAGTAATAATTACTAATTATATTAACAAAGTAAAATATTAATAAAATAAAAATATGTGAGGGATTAAATATACCTATTAATTAATAACATCATTAGGCATAGAAAATATACCTGCATGCCTGTCTGCCAAATGACATATATCAGCCCTCTTTTCTCCACCTGCACTAATATTCCAGTAGAGCAGCTGCCACCATGATATCCCTGATCTCTGAGTGTAGTTAGCTGACTAGGAACTTTCAAACAGAAATGTGAAAAAATTACATGATGCTGATTTTGATCATAAGAGCAAATGAAATCAAGAAGCTTTTCAACCATGTATATCTGATGCAGTACATAGTGAAATGAAACATCATTCCTCCAGGACCATGGAGCTGCATAAATCAACACAGGGCTAAGTGCTTTGCTAGGGACAGGAAGTTGTCCAAGCCACATAAAGTGCATCATGCTCAACCTAGTGCAAACAGTTCAAAACAAGGACAGTGCAAACAGAAAATACAAAACACTACAGGACAGATACACAAAATAGCTCAGACCAGTATAAGAGGATTGTAAGCAAAGAGGGTTCTTGTAAACATATATATTTATGTAATAGCAGCAGTTGGTGGCAGTATTTAAATGTGTTGTGCAAAAACAACAATTAAGTGATTGTGAAAGACAGCTTGTGCTACAAACAGCATGTATACAGTTTTAATAGGGGTGGTGCTATGTTATCAAATGTTATTAAACAAAAGGATTTGGTCATTTGATGTATAGGAAGGTTAAGTATAGCAGAATTAAAGTGTTTAACTTTATTGAACATCATTATAGAGCAAATACTGCACAAACCAACACATACTATATATAACCAGCTGTATAGGTGTTGTATTAATCACCCATGAAGAAACATCTGGAGCTGTTTGAGCTATACATTTCTAAACATTCTGAAATGAAATATTATTGAATACTTATTGAAACACATTGAATTTACACATATAATTTGCACTACTATAGCCCTTAACTCTACGTCCAATTATTCACCATCCATAAAGTGTCCTAAAACCTTACTTGATCATATATAATGCTCTGGATCTGTTTATTCCTGACCAGCACACATCACAAATCATCTTTCTGTTTTCCATTCTCCATTTATATATACAATTTTTATACACTTGTAGAGTAAAAGTCCAAAGAAATGTTGGCTCTAAACCATTAACACTCTCTTCATAATGAAATTTTCACACCAAAATGCTGGACCTGGCAATAAAATGACATGAAATACTACAAGAAACCTTGTATTTCACACTGCGCTGCTAAGGTGAGATGATTGTCAGAGTGGCTGCTGCTGTGCACACACATTTAGAGATAATATCTAGAGAAACTGTATAAAAATGTTATGTATCAAGTCAAGTCAAGAGTCAAGTCAAGAAGCTTTCTATCGTCATTCCAACCACATATAGCTGACGCAGTACATAATGAGATGAAACAATGTTTCTCCAGGATCCTGGTGCTACATAGACAACATACAACATATAATTACAAACAGAACAACAACACAGAGCTAGGACAGAAATTTGTCCTAGCTACATAAAGTGCAACGTGTGCAACCAGGTGCAAACAGTGCAAAAAACAGGAAGTAGAAAAAACAACACAAGACAGGACACATAGCACCGAAAAACATGTGCAACAAAAAAAAAATGGAATGTGCAAAACATGAGATACAGTAAAAACCAGGTATATAATTACATATATGTTTGTTAACATATATAGCAGCATAACAATGTTATGCGCAAAAATGCAGTAGCAGAGGTTGAAGTAGTGCAAATAAGAAGTAAACATTATAACAGCAATTGAAACATTATAACAGCGGTTCAAGTTGTGCAAATAAGAAGTAAACATTATATTGTGAGTCTGTTCACACAGGTGACTGTGTGTGTGTGTGTGTGTGTGTGTGTGTGTGTGTGTGTGGGGTGTGAGAGAGAGAGAGAGAGAGAGAGAGAGAGAGAGAGAGAGAGAGAGAGTAGGTACAGTTTCAGTTCTGGTTGTGAGGGCCCGAATGCTTTGGTACCTCTTTCCAGATGGCAGAAGGGTGAAGAGTGTGTGTGAGGGGTGCGTGGGGTCATCCTCAATGCTGTTTGCTTTGCGGATGGAGCGTGTGGTGTACATGTCCGTTATAGAGGGGAGAGAGACTCCAATGATCTTTTCAGCTGTCCTCACTATCTGCTGCAGGGCCTAGCAATGTGAGATGGTGCAATTCCCAAACCAGACAGAGATGCAGCTGCTCAGGACTCTCTCGATGGTCCCTCTGTAGAACATGGTCAGGATGGGGGGAGGTAGATGGGCTTTCCTCAGCCTCTGCAGGAAGTAGAGACGCTGCTGGGTATTCTTGTTGATGGAGCTGGTGTTGAGTGACCAGGTGAAGTTCTCCACCAGATGTACACCAAGGAATTTGGTGCTCTTGATGATCTCCACAGAGGATCTGTCAATGCAGTGGAGAATGTTCACTCTGTGCTCTCCTAAAGTTAACAACCATCTCTTTAGTCTTGTCAATGTTCAGAGACAGGCTGTTGGCCTTACACCAGTCTGTTAGTTGTTGCACCTCCTCTCTGTATGCTGACTCGTCGTTCTTGCTGATGAGACCAACCACAGTCATGACATCGGCGAACTTGATGATGTGGTTCGAGCTGTGCATTGCTGCACAGTCGTGAGTCAGCAGAGTGAACAGCAGTGTGCTGAGCACACAGCTCTGAGGGGCTCCAGTGTTCAGTGTGTTGGTGCTGGAGAGGCTGTCCTGATCTAGACTGACTGAGGTCTCCCAGTCAGGAAGTCCAGGATCTAGTTGCAGAGGGAGGTGTTCAGGCCCAGCAAACTCAGTTTCTCAGGTGCTGAGAGATGATTGTGTTGAATGCTGAACTGAAATCTAAGAACAGCATTCGTACATATGAGTCCTTATTGTCCAGGGTTATTGGTGAGGGCCAGATAGAGGGTTGTGGTGATGGCATCATGAAAACCTCTCGAAGCATTTCATCACGATGGGTGTGAGTGCGATGGGACAATAGTCTTTGAGGCAGGAAACCGTAGACTTCTTTGGCACAGGGATGATGGTCATTGTCTTGAGGCACATAGGAACAACAGTGCTGCACAGGGAAATGGAATAATTCAGTGGATTTAATTATTTGAAATCAAATACAGGTGTTTGAAGATGAAATATGCACAGCACTCGTCTATATGAATGAATGAATGAATGAATGAATGAATGAATGAACAGAAAATGTGGCATTATTTTTATTAAGACCATTAATAGTAAAAATAATAATAATACTAATAATAATAACAAAATAAGTTATGCATATGATTTTAATCTATTATTATTTTTTTATTATTATTATTATTATTATTATTATTATTATTATTATTATTATTATTATTATTATTATTATTATCATCATTTATTTATTTATTTATTTTATTTTATTTTTTAACCTGGCCACATTTTGTAATGAATTTAGTAAACATCTAAACTAAAACAAAATGTAAATAAATAAATAAATTTTTGTTTAAAAATATGCAAGACAATTTCGTAGTAAATTTACTCAAACTTGTGTTAAATGGTTAACTATTGCACAAATACAACTAGCAAACCAAAATCTCTTGCTTACATTTATCCTGGTTAGGGCTGTAGTGGATCCAGAACCTTTCCCTGGGAATAATAGGTTAGGAATACACTCTGTACCATACAAACACTTACACACAATCCCCAAACTAGCATAGGAAACCCACACAGTCTTTGTCATATACTTTGCATTTGCATTTCAAAATGTAAAATTCAAATCTTTAAAAAATAAATGCATTTTAAATATTTAAGCATGTGTTTGTAAGTATATATAGATAAATATATATCTTCACTGAAAATTTCTTTCAATTCTCAGAGTTGAGTTGAGTTTCACTTCATGTGTCTCCATGGAAGTTTTATGAGAATTGTATACCTCTCTTAAAACTTTCAATTCAACTTGTCCCACAGCAGTTCATCTAGGTTAAAGCCAGGTCACTGGGCAGCAGTTTCATTATAGACATCACTGCTTCCTTCCTCCCCAAATATCTCCCACACAGCTTTGATGTGTGTGCTTGCGGGTTTCAAAATCAATCCTCCAGATTTTAAGGCATTTTCTGTAGAAATAACTTGTCATGTCAGTTCTGATTATGTAATGCTCCTGTTCACTTTAATCATGATTGATCAGTATGATCCTGAACATGTTTATACTTGTGTTACATATTCTGTTAGGATTTTAGGTGCTGGTGGTAGAAAGCTGTGAGACAGATTTGACAGCAAATTTAACATTTAATCAACACTTTCCTCATAGATGTCGCTGTAATAGATAAATATTTTCATGTGAAGGTAATGCGGATAATTGTTCTGAATAAATTTTAGGAATTTTTATATATTTATTCTAGTGCATTGTGACTAATCAAATCTAAGATAAATGATTTCTATAATAATGATGCATGTGTAGCTCAGCATGCTTTTAATTTAGTGTAGTACAGGGGTGTATGGGTGTTTTTTAAGGATATTTATATCCAGATTGTACAATGTAGGAATTACAACACTTTCATATGTGGTCCCTTTTATTCCGGGAACCAAAATCAATTTTAATAAGCTTTCGGCTGCTCCCTGTTCGGGGTCGCCACAGCGGACCGACTGGTCCGCACAACAACTTGGCAAATGTTTTATGCCGAGTGCCCTTCCTGATGCAACCCTCCCATTTTTCCGGGCTTGGGACCGGCACTGCATCCAGTGGCTGGGGTTGAGGCATTGGCTGGGAATCGAACCCAGGCCTTCCGCATGATAGGTGAGAAACCTACCACTGAGCCACCAAAATGATGAATTATAATAATGAATTATAATGATGAATTAAATAGTAATTTTTAATATTTGGTTGCAAATCCACTTCAGTTAAAGAATTCTATCAAGGTTTTCTATGATTTGTGGTTGAGCTCTTCTGAAATTGCTTCTTCTCACTGTTAACTTTAAATTTTTTTCCTGCAGCCTTGACTAAATATCATGTAAATTAATTAGCACATGACTGACCTTGCCCACTGAAATGAGGTTGAAATAATGTCAGTTACTGCTTCAACAGTAAAACAGTGAATAACACTGAATCAACTTTGAATGCTAAATGATTGTAAAAAGGTTAACACTTAGAAATCAACATTGAAATTTTAACAAGATCTGTTTGTTGAATCAAAATAATATTTTTAACAACACACAAAAGAAATACAACCACAGAACACCACAGGATGTCTTTCCTACCAGTGGCCATCAACTTCCATAAGTCCTCCCCTTTCAGTAGGGAGCAGAGCTGACCAAATGAACAGTGACAGTATCAAAATTTCACAATAATTACAGTGTGTGTAATACCATACCATGTGCAATATGTTCTTAGTTCCCAAGCAACTTTTTGGTACTTTTGAATACATTTTGTATATATAGAATATTTTGTTTATTTTTCATTTATATTTCATTTATATTTTTTTAATACATTTTGTCCTTTTGAATGCATTTATATATATAGATTATTTCATTTATTTTTCATTTACATTTCATTTATATATTATTTTTATTGTACTCTGAATAATAATAATAATAATAATAATAATAATAATAATAATAATAATTATTATTATTATTATTATTATTATAATAATAAATTATTATTATTATTATTATTATTATTATTATTATTATTATTATTATTATTATGCAGCTTTGCACAGGCACGTAGCTCTGTGTAGCACACGGTAGACAAACAAGAGAGTGTGGTAGAGAGATTACATGTTACACAACTGAGAAAGGTACTGAGTTGAGGTTATAAGTTTACATCCCCCTTGCTGAATCTGCAAAATGTCAATAATTTAAAAGAAACAAGATGGATCTTAGAAACTGCAGTTTGTTTTTTTATTTAGTTCTGCCCTGAATAAGCTATTTCACATAACAGATGTTTACATATAGTCCACAAAATAATTTACACAAATGAGCCAGTTCAAAAGTTTACATCCCATTCAATTTTTAATACTGTGTGTTGTTACGTGGATGATCAATGACTGTATTGATGAGTCCCTTGTTTGTCCTGAGCAGTTAATCTGCCCACAATCTACAGAAAAATTCTTCTGCCCTGCACATTCTTTGCTTTTTCGACATCTTTTGCATATTTGACCTCTTTCCAACAGAAGCTATGTGATTTTGAGATCCACCTTTTCACACTGAGGATAACTGAGGGACTCTCTAGAGGGATTTTACACCCTGTGACTCTTAATGTATCATATTGCTTTCTTGAGCAAGGCAGATGTAAACTTTTGACCTCAATTGTAAGTTAAGTATTTCAAAGGCAAAATGTTATTGTGTTTAGATCTAAAAAAGTGATATGAGTATAACACACTATGCCAATGCCTGGAAGTTTAATACCATAGTATTATATTATATTATAATATATTAATATATTAATATATTAACAATTAGATTGTTAATATAGTGTAACAATGTAAGATGTTGAAAGAAAGTTGTGATATTAACATTGATTTGATTTGCAAACAGCTGACATCATCAGATAAAAGGAAAAACTATAACAAGTTTGCCCTTATGCTGGATTTGTCACTTTTGACACCCCTGTTCTATTGCTTGAAAAAATATATGTGGACTCATCAACCACTTCCTATAATGTATTTTTTTTTTTAAATATGCAAGTTTATGTGCAAGTCTCATTCTTGCTTTAGTGGATAATCTCAACTGAATACTAAAGATTTGAACCTAAGAGCTGCTGCTATAATCATAAAGACCATCCTGTACTCTTCCTAGGACTGTTCATACAGATTAATCTTTAAAGACATTTTATATTGATTGCTTTTATAATATACACTTGTAGAAGAAGAATGATTTATAATCCAGCTACCTGCTTCAATCAGAAAAGGATGAGTTCTCTTGTGATTCTGGTTCCTCTCAAGGTTTCTTCCTCTAATCATCTCATAAGGAGGTTTTTCCTTATTACTGTCACATCTAGCTTGCTTATAAGGAATCTAAATCTTTTACTTTTCAATATAATGTTTTGATGTTTTTTTTCTCCGGGTTGGGTTTTTGCTGATATGATGCCAGATTACACTGAAGATCATTAATAATGCCTTTAAAAGTTGTAGGTTAAATGTAACATTGAAACATTTAATCTGAAGTATTAAACGTTGATTTAATGTCAGTTTACTATCTCAGAGACACTTGAAGTGTCAATCATCAAGGATTAAATTTATGAAAGCTCACCTCAGTGTTCTTTGCTTTTCAAAAATTATTAATTTCTGGGGCTAGTGAACAATGCTATTGTACAATGTCAATCTGTTTACACAGTTCCTTTGTATTCACTGGGCACTTGATGCTGAACAAACACGGTGATATGCCTGTGAAAATAATATTAGGTCATTTGTATGCATATGGTGTTGTGTTTGCATGGATGCCCAAATCACTCTACAATAGATGCCAAACATAGTGAACTGAAAGGAAGCACAGAGCCTGTGCAGTGACTGATCTTCCCATTATTTCTCTGATAATAGTGTTTTCTTCTAACTACTTTTACCAATCTGACATGCAGAAACACTGCATTATCTTAGTAAACAGAACACATAACGTATACACTTTGATTTTGGAAATGGTCAGAAGAGCTTGTTTAAATGCAGTTGCTTTTTGGAAACTTGGTGAAGTCAACCGAATATTTCATTTATTTCAGAGTACAGATTTTTCTAAATACAATCTCTATTACTGGTTTTGTCAGTCTGATTATTTCTGTTCCATTACAACAGATTTAATGAAGCATTCACCTGGGACTACTTGATCTTTCTAATTAGCATGTCTTCATCTTGAGGTCTTCAAGATTTATTTTTAAAAGGGAAGTTGCCTTTTTTAGTTTAAGCTTTCTTTATTGACATACCCACAATACCACTAGGTAGAGAGCATAGAGCGATGCAGCAGCCCTTTAGACCTTTAGCCTGTCCAGTTAACTAACAGATCAGACTCCACAGTTTGAACTTTCACACTTTTAGCACAATCATATTTCATCTGGTAGATAAAGACAAGCAGACCCAGAGACTACTACTTCTTCTTCTTCTTTCGGCTTTTCCCTTCAGGGGTTGCCACAGTGAATCATCTCTCTCCACCTATCCCTATCTTCTGCATCCTCAACACTTGCACCCACTAGCTTCATATCCTCATTAATTCCATCCATATACCTCCTCTTTGGCCTTCCTCTTTGCCTCCTGCCTGGCAGCTCCATGTCCAACATTCTCCTACCAATATACTCACTGTCCCTCCTCTGAACATGTCCAAACCATCTTAATCTGGCCTTCCTAACTTTGTCCCCCAAACATCCAACATGAGCTGTCCCTCTGATGTACTCGTTCCTAATCCTGTCCAATCTTGTCACTCCCAAAGAGAACCTCAACATCTTCAGCTCTGCTACCTCTAGCTCTGACTCCTGTCTCTTCCTCAGTGACACTGTCTCTAAACCATACAGCATGGCCGGTCTCACCACTGTCCTGTACACCTTCCCCTTGATTCTCGCTGATATTTTCTGATCACACAGAACTCCCGACACCTTTCTCCACCCATTCCAACCTGCCTGCACTCGCTTCTTTACCTCTTTCCCACACTCTCCATTACTCTAGACTGTTGACCCCAAGTACTTAAACTCCTGTACCTTCTTCACCTCTTCACCCTGTAACCTTACTGTTCCACTTCCCTCCCTTTCATTCACACACATGTACTCAGTCTTACTACGACTGACTTTCATTCCTCTTCTCTCCAGCGCAAACCTCCACCTCTCCAGGTTTTCCTCCACCTGCTCCCTGCTCTCACTACAGATCACAATGTCATCTGCAAACATCATTGTCCAAGGAGACTCCTGTCTGACCTCCTCTGACAACTGGTCCATCACTATAGCAAACAGGAAGGGGCTCAGAGCCGATCCCTCATACAGTACCACAGCTCTTCTCTTGGCACCCTGTCATACGCTTTCTCCAAGTCTACAAACACACAGTGCAACTCCCTCTGACCATCCCTATACTTCTCCATCAAAATTCTCAGAGCAAAAATTGCATCTGTTGTGCTCTTTCTGGGCATGAAGCCATACTGCTGCTCACAAATTTCCACTACCTTCCTTAACCTAGCTTCCACTACTCTTTCCCATACCTTCATTGTATGGCTCATCAACTTTATCCCCCTATAGTTACTGCAACTCTGCACGTCATCCTTATTCTTAAAGATCGGCACTAACACACTTCTTCTCCATTCCTCGGGCATCCTCTCACTCTCTAAAACCCTGTTGAACAAACTAGCTAAAAATTCCACTCCTGCCTCTCCCAGACACTTCCAGACCTCCACTGGGATGTCATCAGGACCAACTGCCTTCCCACTTTTCATCCTCTTCAAAGCCTGCCTGACTTCATCCTTTCTAATCTTATCTACTTTCTGTTCCACAGAGTTCACCCCTTCTACTCTTTTTTCCCCTCTCATTTTCCTCATTCATCAGCTCCTCAAAGTACTCCTTCCATCTCCTCTGTACACTCTCCTCACTTGTGAGCACCATTCCATCTCTATCCTTAATAACTCTAACTTGCTGCACATCCTTCCCATCTCGATCCCTCTGCCTAGCTAACCTGTACAAGTCCTTCTCTCCTTCTCTAGTGTCTAACCTAGTGTACACCTCGTCATATGCCTTCTGCTTGGCCTTAGACACCTCCCTCTTCACTCTGCGCCATAACTCCTTGTATTCCTGTCTATTCTCTTCAGTCCTGTCCATGTCTCACTTCTTCTTGGCTAACCTCTTCCTCTGGAAACTATCCTGAACTTCCTCATACCACCACCAAGTCTCCTTATCTTCTTTCCTCCTTCCAGATGACACACCCAGCACCTTTCTCCCTGTCTCCCTGAACCCAGAGACTACTACTACTAACACAAAATCAGACCTGTGCATTGTTTTATGATGGAGGTCTTCATTAAAGCTGCTTTCAAGTCTTCGCACACACCACTGCACGCAAGCCACACAAGACCTCTCCTTGCCCCTCTAAAACAGTGGTGCTAAAGAAACAGCAGCACTTCAGCACCAAGGCCAGAGTATCTGAGTGTGGCTACAATGTGGGGAGGCTGAAAGCATGGCAAAACCCTCGGGAGTCACCCTCCAGGAGAAGGTTCATGGAGAAGACCAGTTCTGGGTGGTAGCTAATGCCTCATGCTATCACTCTCTTCTCATGTTCTAGAGTCTGCGAATGCGGAGGATGACGCTCCCCATTCTGCTGAGCCAACACCATGCTCCTGTGTCTGCCTCGTTCGACTGCTTCACCCACACTCCACCTCCAGCGCTACAGTCTCCTGCACTTCCTAAGCCTTCAGCACCTCTGCACCTGCAACTATGCACTGAGTGACTTTTTTTTTTGCAAGATTTTTACATTCTAAATAAAAGAGCACAAATTTCCCTTGACTCTGCACCATTCTCTGTGTTCCTCCCACTGCCCTGACACTTTAGAATATGTTTGTGGTACCAGCTCTAGGCAAATATTGAGAAATGTGTTGTCTTGGATTATGGAAAAACATTATGCAGGTGACACTATGCATATACACCAACTTGTGAGAAGGGTTGTGAGAACTTGTGAGAAGGGATCTATTTAAGGGTTAATTAAGGTACTTTATTGTCATTGTATACAATACAATTGGATTTAATTCAACACAATTGAATTGAATATATATTAAATTGCACATAAGTTTAATTTCTTGGTTATTGAAATGTATATTGAGATGTACAGTGCAGTGCAAAAGTTTTAGGCAGGTGTGAAAAAATGCTGTAAAGTAAGAATGCTTTCAAAAATAGAAGAGTTAACAGTTTATTTTTATTTTGAACAAAATGGAAAGTAAATGAACAGAAGAGAAGTCCAAATCAAATCAATATTTGGCATGACCACTCTTTGCCTGCAAAACAGCATAAATTCTTCTAGGTACACTTGCACTTCTGTGCATGTAGGCTGCCTCAAATACGCCTCATTCATGTCCCATAATCCCAGACAGACTTGATCATTTTGAGATCAGGGCTCTGTGGAGGCCAAACCATCACTTTCAGGACTCCTTGTTCTTCTCTATGCTGAAAATAGTTCTTAATGACATTGGATGTATGTTTGGGGTTGTTGTCATGCTGGAGAATAAATGTAGGGCCAATCAGAAGCCTCCATTATGGTATTACATGATGGATAAGTATTAGCATGCATTTCTTAGCAATGAGGACACTGTTAATCCCAACCAAATCTTCAATTCCATTTGCAGAAATGCAGCCCCAAACTTGCAATAAGCTTCCACCGTGCTTCACTTTTGCCTGTAGAAGCTCATTATTATACCACTCTCCAGCCCTTCGTCAAAATAACTGCCTCCTGCTACAGGCAAATGTTTAAAATTTTGACTCATCAGACCAGAGCACCTGCTGCCCTTTTTCTGCACCAAACTTCCTACATTTCTTTTTTGCATAGTTGAGTCGCTTACACTTTTTTTCCCATGTCGGCGATATGACATTTTGGCCACAATTCTTCCATTAAGACCACTTCTGGCCAGACTTCTCCAGACAGTAGATGTGTGTACCTAGGTCCCACTGCTTTCCACCAGTGTACATTTTCTGATGTCAAAAGGAAGCATGATGTGTCTTTCATCAACCACTGTTCTACAGTCCTCAACATTGCCCATTTCTTTTTGCTTCTTTAAAATAGCTCAAACAGCACATCTTGAAAAATCTTTGCCATGGAGTGACCTTTTTGATGCAGTAGAACTACCTTGTCTTGTTGATGTGTCAGACTTACCATGGTGCATGACCTGTGACATGTCATTCATGGCATTTGGCAGACGCTCTTATCCAGAGTGACTCATCTCATTTGTTTTATATATATATATATATATATATATATATATATATATATATATATATATATATATATATATATATAAAAAAGGGCCTAGTTCAGGGTCCTGGGATTGAAAAGCAACCTTCCGAAAAACTGAAAAACTGAACTTCTAAGTTTGTCTCTTCCTCACCCAGTTTTAAGCCACTTATGCAACTGTTTCTGTTTCAGTTAAAGACTGTAATTCAACCTACATATGAAATTGATGATCATTAGCACCTACTTGGTATAACTGGTTAATCATACACCTGACTCTGATCAGGCAAAATTCTTTGACTTTGTGCAAGTGTACTAAATGTGCAAGATGCTGGATTGAAGCCAAAGGTTATCACACCTAATAATGAATTGATTTATATTTTTTATTCTGTTCACTTAATCTGCATTTTGTAAATTGCTAAAAAAAAATCTATTGTCTGTTTCCATCTATCAATCTATCTATCTATCTGTCTATCTATCTGTCTGTCTGTCTGTCTGTCTGTCTGTCTGTCTGTCTATCTATCTATCTATCTATCTATCTATCTATCTATCTATCTATCTATCTATCTATCTATCTATCTATCTATCTATCTACAGTATTTCCAGTTACATATTTAATGTGTTTCTGGGTGGAGGTTTGTAATGGTTGATTCCTTTAAGATTTCTGTGAAGTTTCTCAAGCTGCTATAATTTCAGGATTGCATTAGCCAAACTTTAAAATTACAAAGATAAATTGTATTGTTAAGTCTCTGTTGTCTCCAAAGCCTGTTCTAGTGAGGAATTATGAGTAATGTTCTTGGAGAGCCGCTCTAATAATGTTTGCGAGTGCAAGCCATCATGGTGGCTAGAGTGTGTTATAATCTTTTTATTGGTTCTTGTAACAATAGGTTCTGTGTGTTGTCTAATAAAGTTGTTTATTAATAATGGATGACTTGTGTGCCATTCTTCCTCTGAACTTCTTACTCTGAACATCAGGATGGAAAAACAGAATTTACAAAACGTAGTCACAAATGATTATTATGTGATCTAAATTTTTGTATTCATGGCCAACAAATACATAATAGTATCAGATACATAATAGTTAGTATGACAGTTTTGTCACTTTTGTCTTGTTAACAGCCTCAGTTCATGATGGAGTGAAGATAAAGAAGCACTGGACCATCTCCTGGCAGGTTATTAGGCCATCCATCAAGAAAAAATATCCCCAGTTCCTTAAATGATGGAGGTTGATGCCTATTTCACTTTTTGTTTTACATAGGCAGTTGTTCAGTTTTAATTATTAGATCTGGTGATATGGAGGGCCAAAGATAAGTTTCGACGCTTAAATCATTCTGATCGTGTGATATGGGATCAACATCACAGTAGAATCATTTTCATCCAATAAAAAAGGCCTGAGATCCTCTCCACTGTGTATTATTACAGAAAATTAATCAGCACTAATGACTCTTGAAGATGACAGACTATCTTAATAAGGATCTACCCCTATGTTTATCCATTAATAGCATACATTAGGTCAGATAATATATCCATTTTCTGTACTGCTTATCCTACACAGTGTTACAGCACCAGGAGCACACAGGAACCGAAACCCTACCCTGTAGGTGCAAGGCAAACATGCTAACCATTACGACTGTGTGTAAGCCAGTGCCTCCCAAGTAAGACCAGGTGTACTGTTATACAAAGATGATCACCATTGAAGTGGTGGTGATTTATTAAGGCAGTTAACTGTAATATGTGCTGTATATTTTCCTCATCAAACCAGCAATCTGTGTAGGCAGTGTGATAGATTTAGCAAGTGAAAATGTCAATTGTTTAGTTGATCTAAAGCAAATACTTATTTAGTGTAAAGTTATATACTTATTTAGTGTAACATTTATATAGTGTATACATAGTGTAACATGTAAAGAGAAGAAGTGTTACATTGTGTACTGTTGATGCTGTGTACAGACAGGGTGGTTTGCTATCACTTGATGACGTCAGAGGAAGTTGGAGTTGAAGAGACCATCCCGGGTTTGTAGGAATTTCATGCTGAGGGGGTGTTTTACTTGTTTTCTATGGCCAGGAATTACAAGTTACGATCTCGAATGCAGCAAAATTCCCTCAAGTGGTGTTTTGATGATAGTGATAAAGAATATTTTCTAATACTGTATGTCTCTCTAAAATCTATTACAGTTGTTCAGTTGGTTGAGATTTGTTGTCTGTGAAGGCTATAACATATGCTTCATATCATTTCCATCCTTATCAAACCATTCAGTGAGCCCTTGTGCCTTGTGGTTTGGGGTGGACTCATCCTAGTAGAAACCATTTCCATCAAAATTCAAATGTTTTATCATAGGAAAAAGGTGGTCAGATTTTTTTGCATCTGTTTTTCTAAATGTCATTGAAGTAATCTATAATATGATTAATTCATATCTTTTGCTAAAAGCTGTCTCTTTTTTTGTATCCTTTGAACAGCTTTTGCATTCTCTCATTTGTAGTGGCTCTAGTTGCTATGGCTGCTTTTATAACCGAACGTAAAAATACCACCATTTCTGTTCGCGTGCTACTAGCACTATCGTGAGCATTCCAGCATTCAAAGGCTAATGCAGTTATTTACTGGCATTCTTACCTCTAAGCCGTCACTGCTATGAGGTGCCAAGTCATTTCATCTGCAGCTTAAATAATTACCTGACATTAGCGGGGATTATTTACATTCAGCAGCAAATAAGCATTCATAAGGTTGTTAATCTCTTAATTGTTGTTGGTTAATGATGAGACCCAGTGGAGGGGAGGAACTGGATCGAGGACAGATCACCTTTCTTCCATTTAGCTAAATTAAAAGGGACTCATCAGAATGCCAACGGAGTTAAATGATGTTTAATTACATTAATTAGGAAACATTTATACACAACCACATTACAATGTAAAAATATTCTTATGCAATGTGTGACCGTTCTCTGGATCTGTCTCAGGTAGGAGGTGTTGTGTACAAATGAAATGACTAAACCAATAGTTTTGGCACCAGACAAGATACATCCATAATCAAAAATAATAAAATGATAGAAAAATGGACAGAGGGTCCAAACTTACCTACTAGAAAAAATACACAATTAAACTTTGTACCTTGACAAAGACAAAAACAACGTATAAATAGATCTAAGATTAGACATCAAACAAGCTTTATCCATAATAGAAAAGCAACACAATTGCATGATGAAACATACACAAATGCATGTTGAGACTTTGCAGGGAAGACAAAGTCACAACATAGTATAAATAGACAAACTAATTAAGATCTAAACAAAGAATAGAGTGATGACAAAAGGGAAATACATCACTGACAGGTTGGGATAGAAACAAGACTATAAATCAAAACAAAGGCACATGTCAAAACAACACCACATGCCATGAACAAACAGAACATGAATGCAATGCTCTTTATGCCTGGAATCATGCCACATGCTGAGAGGAGGAATTCATGACTGTTGCGAGAATAGTTATAGTATGTAAATGACATAGTAAATTAGTTAATTTTGTTAAAATTGAGTTTATTTATATGCACAGTCTATGGACGAGTAGCCAGGTTTTCATTGCAAGTTGTATACTGTATATAAATTTGTACTTATAATAAACTTTTATAAAATAAAATATCTTGAATATGATATGATATCTTTCAGGTTAAAGTTGTTAGCTGATCTTTTGTGAAAAACAAAAACAAAAAACACTCGATTCTTCTTCATTGTGTTTATTACAGAGATTGCAAAGCAACTGTGGGATGTATCTCATGTACATCTGTCATGACTCGCGCTAGAGGTGACCGCGAGAGGGAGCCCTCACCCGTGTTTTGAGATTACTTCCGGGAGCGCGCCGGCTTTAGAAACGCTGCACGCTTCCTGGTCGGCACGAAGTATCTTTTTCTATGGGGATTACTGAGCGTTTCATTATTGGATTGATTTTCATGCATGACCTGGATTGTTTATTGATTTCTCTTTTGGATTACCTGCGTGGATTACTTACTGTTACTGAACTGGACTGTTTAACGTTTTCTCTTTTGGATTACCTGTGTGGATTACTTGCTGTTACTGAACTGGACTGTTTAAAGTTTATTCTATTGGATTATTCCTGTTATATCTATTGCTGGCGTTTTGATCTTGGACTGTTTAAGGACTTTCGTTTCTCTATCTTACTGTTTGTTTGTATGCTCTTCTTTAATACACCATTACCGAACTCTGAGCCTGTTTTCGACTCTGTCTTTGCTTGTCCCCTATCGCCAGTTCGTCGAATGGATCCAAACACTTCCGCCTCTGGCGGCGCTCCCTTACAGAATACTTCGCCTATCATGGATCCAGAGGAACTTCGCGACACCATCGTGCGGCAAGGAGCGATTATACTCTCCTATCAGAACCAGGTGGAAGCGCTGGAGAAACAGCTACGCAGCGCGACCCTCACCGCACCACGGGATCCGCCCGCAGCTCGCGGTGAGTCACCTTGCTTAGCATTACCCGAGAAGTTTGATGGTTCTGCCGACCGCTGTCAGGGCTTTTTGAGGCAATGCGAGGTATTTTTTGTACATCAGCCAGGGATGTATAGAGAGGAAGAGACCCAGTGTGCCTTTGTACTGTTGGTACTAACAAGTAGGGCTCTGGAGTGGGCTTCCGCTGTGTGGGATGCTGACCATCAGGTTAGGTCGTCATTTTCCTACTTCGCGGAATTAATTCGGGAGGTATTTGAGTACCCTGCGGGAGGCAAGGACATATCTACTCAGCTCATGGTGCTACGCCAGGGATCAGACACCGCGGCGGACTACGCCATCAAGTTTCGCACCCTGGTGGCCCAGTCGGGGTGGAACGACGCATCACTTTGGGCAGTGTTTTGGGCTGGACTGAACCCCGAGCTCCAGACGGAGTTAGCGTGTCGCATTGAGGCTACTACACTGTCTCAGTTCATAGCCATGGCCATTCGATTGGACAATCTCATGCGCCAACACCAAGCAGGGACTTCTCGCTCCGCCTAGGTCCGCCCCAGGGCCTAGTCGGATCACCCTAGTTTCAGGGAGGAGGCTCCCAAACCCATGCAGCTGGGGAGGTCTGGGCTGGCGGAGTCGGCGCACCCACAGCGAGGTCGGATGAGACTGTGCTACAACTGCGGGGCCCCTGGACATATGAGCCCTCAGTGCCCGGAGAAGCCTCCCTCGGAGCAGGTGGGTGGCGGCTCCCTGTTCTTCAGTTTGCTGGTGCCGGTGTCACTACAGGTATCTGACCACTCTGTCTCAACCTCAGCTCTAATTGACTCTGGGGTGGCCGTCAATCTTATCGACGGGGAATTGGTGGAGAAGCATGGAATCCCCTTCCCCTTCCTTCCCCTGCGTGCCACCTCTTAAGATTACAGCTATTGACAGTCAGCCGATAGGGGAGGGCTATCTCAAAAGTCAGACCGAACTGCTGGAGTTCCGAGTAGGCCTATTTCATCGTGAACATCTGGAGTTCTACGTCACCTCCTCACCGGCCAACCCCATCATTCTGGGGTTCCTGTGGCTCTGGCGTCATAACCCCCAAATCTCCTGGCGCTCGGGGGAGCTGGTACGCTGGACACCTGCCTGCGCAGAAAGGTGTCTGCAGAACCGGGTACCTAGGCCCTGCAGGACCACATGTGTGAGGGAGACGTCTCCCCCTACCCCAGGTCACCTTCCACAAGCTTACACAGAGTTCCGGGAGGTCTTCTGCAAGGAGAGGGCGGCTCGACTGCCGGCGCACCAACCCTGGGATTGTGCCATCGACCTACTGCCGAACGCCTCTCCTCCTAGGGGGCGGGTTTACCCCCTCTCGTTACCAGAGTCTAAAACTATGGAGGAGTACATAGAGACCGCCCTGGCAGCGGGCCACATTCAGCCCTCCACATCCCCGGCAGCGGCAAGTTTTTTCTTCGTGGGAAAGAAAGATGGAGGCCTATGGCCGTGTATAGACTATTGGGGATTGAACGCCATTACCGTTCCATACCCCTATCCTCTGCCCTTGGTTCCTGCAGCACTGGAGCAACTGAGAGGGGTGAGGATTTTTACAAAACTTGATCTCCGGAGCGCTTATAACTTAGTCCGGATTCGCAAGGGGGATGAATGGAAGACCACGTTTCATACAACTCATGGTCACTATGAATACCGATTTATGCCTTTCGGTCTCACCAACGCCCCCGCAGTCTTCCAAACCCTTATAAATGGAGTATTTCACGATCTTCTGGGGAAATGGGTCATCGCCTACATCGACGACATCCTCGTGTACTACAACTCCCCCGAGGAACATGTATGACACGTCCAAGAGGTGCTATCCCGGCTGCAGCGGCATCATCTGTATGTGAAGTGTGAGTTCCACTGGACCACAGTGACTTTCTTGGGCTACGTGATCTCACAACGGGGCGTGGAGATGGACGCTGTCAAGGTCCGGTCAGTCATGGAATGGCCTGCCCCCACCACAATACGGGAGTTGCAGCGGTTCCTAGGGTTCGCTAATTTCTACAGGCGGTTCATACGAAACTACAGCTCGGTGGCAGGTCCGCTAACATCTCTACTGAGGGGGAAGCCCAAGAGATTGTCATGGACAGACCAGGCTCAGGCGGCCTTCCAGCAGCTTAAGGACTGCTTCACCTTGGCCCCCATTCTACGACACCCGGACCCTGACTTACCCTTTGTGGTGGAGGTGGATGCTTCCAGTAGCGGCCTCGGGGCCATTCTTTCTCAGCGTCATGGCGAACCGTGAAAGCTTCATCCTTGTGCTTTCTATTCGCGGAAGTTAACGGCCGCAGAGGCAAATTACGATGTGGGCAACAGAGAGCTATTGGTTATCAAGGCGGCACTGGAGGAGTGGCGTCACTGGCTGGAGGTAGCACGTCAACTCACTGATCACCGCAACCTGGAGTACCTTCGTGGCGCCAAGTGCCTGAACCCGCGGCAGGCCAGATGGGCCTTGTTTTTTACCCACTTCCGGTTCATGGTGACGTACCGCCCTGGGTCCAAGAACGGGAAGGCCGACGCTCTCTCCCGGAGATTCGAGACCGCCAGCGATCCTGTCCTAGTTGAGCCCATCCTGTCTGTGACTGCTATTCTGGCTCCGGTCCGGTGGAACCTCGTGGAGGAGATTCAGCGTTCCCATGCCGATGATCCACCTCCTGTGGGGTGTCCACCGACCAAAATCTTCGTGCCTCCGCCGTTTTGCCTGCAGGTGATGCAGTGGATACATGAGGCCCCCAGCTCCGGTCATCCAGGGATTCGGCGAACTACACAGCTCGTCCGCCGCCGCTTCTGGTGGCTCTCCCTGGCCTCAGATGTGGAGGGGCATGTTCAGGCATTCCCCACCTGCGCTCAGGCACGGACCAGTCGCCAACTCCCGGAGAGGTTGCTGGAGCCCCTTCTGATTCCTCAACACCCTTGGTCTCACCTGTCGGTGGATTTCTTAACGGATTTGCCGGACTCAGGAGGCTATACAACAGTTCTGGTGGTAGTGGACCGCTTCTCTAAAGGATGTAAACTGATCCCCCTCAAAGGGTTGCCTTCAGCCATGCAGATGGCTGAGGCTTTGTTCCTACACATGTTCCGGAACTTTGGTCTTGCTGAAGACATTGTATCGGACCGGGGGTCACAGTTTACCTCCAGGGTGTGGGGAGCGTTGTGTGCATGACTGGGTATCGGAGTTAGCCAAGTTCCGGCTATCACCCCCAGTCCAATGGCCAGGCGGAGCACCTCAACCAGGAGATTGGCCGGTTCCTCAGATCTTATTGTAGCAGGGAGCAGCAGCGGTGGAGTGAGTTTCTGCCTTGGGCGGAATACGCCCAGAACTCCCTCATCCACTCCTCAACGGGACTGACCCCGTTTCAATGCGTACTGGGATACCAGCCGCCTCTATTCCCCTGGTCAGGGGAGCCTTCCGACATCCCAGCAGTGGAGGAGTGGTACCAACGAAGCCAAGAGGTCTGGGAGAGGACGCATGTACGTCTTCAGCGGTCAGTGCGTAGTCAGAGGATACAGGCTGACCGGCGTCGCCGTCCACACCCTTCTTACCAGGTGGGACAGCGGGTGTGGCTGTCCACGCGGAATCTCCATCTCAAACTGCCGTGCCGCAAACTCAATCCCAGGTTCATCGGCCCATTTGAGATAATCCGGCAGGTCAACCCGGTGGCGTATCGGCTGCGGCTTCCGGCAGCGTATCGCATCTGCCCTATGTTCCATGTGTCTCTTCTCAAGCCTGTTTATCCTTCGGCTGAGGGAGCACCAGACGGCGGGGAGCCACCACCACCGCTGGACATTGAGGGGTCCCCGGCATACCGGGTACGTGCTCTCTTGGACTCCAGGCGGGTCCGGTCGCGGATCCAGTACCTCGTGGACTGGGAGGGGTACGGCGTCGAGGAACGTTCATGGGTGGACGCCGTTAACATCCTAGATCCCTCCCTCATGGAGGACTTCCATCGCGACCACCTGAATAAGCCTGCGCCATGTCCAAAGGGTCGTCCGTGGCGTAGGACCCCAGGAGGTGTCCCTAGAGGGGGGGGCTCTGTCACGACTCGCGCTAGAGGTGACCGCGAGAGGGAGCCCTCACCCGTGTTTTGAGATTACTTCCGGGTGCGCGCCGGCTTTAAAAACGCTGCGCGCTTCCTGGTCGGCGCCAAGTATCTTTTTCTATGGGGATTACCAAGCGTTTCAATATTGGATTGATTTTCGTGCATGACCTGGATTGTTTATCTCTTTTGGATTACTTGTGTGGATTACTTACTGTTACTGAACTGGACTGTTTAACGTTTTCTCTTTTGGATTACCTGTGTGGATTACTTGCTGTTACTGAACTGGACTGTTTAAAGTTTATTCTATTGGATTATCCCTGTTATATCTATTGCTGGTGTTTTGATCTTGGACTGTTTAAGGACTTTCGTTTCTCTATCTTCCTGTTTGTTTGTATGCTCTTCTTTAATACACCATTACTGAACTCTGAGCCTGTTTTCGACTCTGTCTTTGCTCGTCCCCTATCGCCAGTTCGGCGAATGGATCCAAACACTTCCGCCTCCGGCGGAGCTCCCTTACAACTTCAAGGCATCGGATGTTTTTTACTGACTTATCTAGACCCAGAGTATTATCAATATCATATTACTTAAGTGCATTTAAACCGGTCGATCATTTTCTTTGCAGTAATCTGATTTCCCTCAGTAAATTTACCATAAGTAGTGAAGAGAAGTGGGCAGAATAGCCAAAAAAGGCTCTATTCAAGTACTGGTACTTTAAAATAGTGACTCATAATCATTCAAATAACCACTTGAGTAGGAATAGCTAGTGAAAAAGCTTTCGATTAGCATGTTACTCTTTACATAGGATTTAAATTTTGGACAAAGCAACAGTGATGTGGACAAAAATAATTTCAGCCCATGTAATTAAAAGAACATGTTGCATCAAACAGAAGGTATGACTCATATCTGTGAAAGGATGTAATGCAGTGCTTGTTATCTATCAGAACTTTTAGGGGTTAATGGTTTATTGTCAGGAAGAACTTGCTATAGTTAGAGAAATAAACTAACTATAAAAAAAATATAGAAATAACTATATTAAAAAAATCTAGAAATAATCGTGAAACTTTACACTAACAGCCCATTTAAGGGCTCTAAAAATCCAGATTGTTGGCAGGGTAGATTTTCTCACTTCTAGTCAGGCTACAACTTGCATAAGAAATTTGGCGTCTTGATCCTGATATAATGTTGCACCCAATCTCGGCATAGAGTATATATGGCAATTTCAACTGGTTCGCTTCTCTACAATGCACTAAAAAGCAAATTGACATTTCTTGTTCCATCTGTCCACCATTGACTTCCATCTGATTTTATGTCTATAGTTGGAGTGTCTATTCCTTGTGGAAAATTCTCCTTTTTACAGGCCATTCAGAGGTTTAACTGTTTTAGCACAATCACAGACAAATATATGGTAGTATTGTTTTTGGTACAAGCCAATTCATGACAGTGGAGACTATTCTTAAGCTGCTTAAGAAGAGGATTAATTATCTCAGTTGCTTTGTCAGTTGCTTAGTTAAGCAAAGAAAATCATTGTCAAGGATTCCCCCTTGGCAGCAATTTAGTTTTTTGTACGAATCCTGTCTTCATTCCTGCCCAGTCATTGGTTAGTTCCCCATATGTTTGCACCTGTTCTGTGTTTATTCTTTGATTTCTGTTTCGTGTTTCTGTGTGAAGTCTCATCATGCATTTTAGTGCTAAGTCTTGCTAGCCTTGCTTTTGATATCATATTTTTGTTTGATTATTCACTGTGTTATAATTCTGTATGTTTCTGCACTTATTTCCCACCTCATCTCATGGTACAAGAAAGCAATATCCAAATCTTATCTTATCTTATCTTATCTTATCTTATCTTATCTGTTAATGTTTAAGATTTAGTTTTAATTCTTTAATTAATTTACCTACAGTAGTCTATCTTATTCTACTAATCTATGCAAAAATATAAGACACCAATGTGCCTAAGCATAGATTCTTCTTAGAAGTGCACTGAAGGTTTGAATGCCATTCTTCCAAAAGATATTTCCTTAGCTGGTGTTTTGATGATGCTGGCTTTCTAACACACCACTCCAAATCTCCCAGGGGTATTCAAGTGGCTTGAGATCTAGTGACTCTGAAGGTCATAGCATATGATTTCCTCCTCCTCAAAGCATTCAGTAAGCTCTTATGCATTATAGTTGAAAGAGACCACTCCCACCAGGACAGAAATGTAACCAGTTGATCAGCCTGAATACATTTCTATTGATTTTGTATTGACCCTTCCCTCTAAGGGGACAAGTGGGCTTAAACCATTCAAGCAAAATCTCTACAGCATAACATTTCTTTTCTTTGTTACCTATCTGTACATCTGCTGAGGTACCCGAGTAATGACCTGAAATCCAGGTGGTTTAATGTGATTTCTTGAAATCCAATAACAATCTTAATCTGATTTAAGATATGAGTATGTAGTTGACATGGCCACTTGAATAATCTGATAACCGCCGAAATCTAATAACAATCAGATTATTAGTGTTCAGAATGTAAACAGTCAACAATCCCAGTGCTTCCAGTGTTATCAATAAAGAGGGGGTGTGGGGCTGATGGGAAGAGCATCTAATAAAAAAAGTTTGCAGGTAGCATGTTACAGATTCACTAAAATGTCACTACCAGGAGCCATGACATTTAGACAAGCGTCTGTGTCACTGCCATTCAAGTGCATGAAAAGGACAGCTGGGCATAGGAAGGGGCACTGAATTAAGTCAAAACAGAGGCCTTATTTTCAGCACCCTTCAATTTGCATGTGTAGTGCAACTTTATACATGACAAAATGATACTTTATCACATTTCTTTATCAGCATTTTGATTGCTTGATTTTTCACCTGTAACGTGTGAGCAGGTTTTCGCATAGAATGTTTTGAAGGGATGCAATTGTCATGCCCTTGTTTTGCATGCCACTTGTCACTGAGGTGTTTTAGAATGGCAGATTCTGGAACAAATTTTGCCAATTTTAGCAATGTGCATATTTTACTAGATACATTTTCACAATCTTTGTATTTCAATGAGACTTACAAGAACAACCAAGTGTGTGAATATAGTGTTATTCCTTCTCCAACACTGCCACCCAGTGGGTATTCAGCATCACCCAGTGCTGTATAATAATAATAATAATAATAATAATAATAATAATAATAATAATAATAATAATAATAATAATAATAACTCTTAGCTTTTATAGAAAACTGAATAGTCAAATAATATAGAATATGTACAACTGGCACCATCAGAAAGCTTTCAAACAGTTAGTGGTATTGTAACACATGAGGTCTAGCTAAATATTCAGATATTATTTAGCCTTTAATTCTTTACACAGTCAATTATTCTAATTCTAACAAATTGATGTTATATTAATGGAACAAACCCTATTGAAATTGATGAATCAGAACAATAATATTGTCCCTTTTAGGAAATCTGGCCTTGCAGATGCAGTGAAGCTGATATGTATTTCCACAAGGCCATTTGCTGGTATCACATTATATTTTCGTATGCAGAGGATGTGCTGGTATTGTCACGAATGCCTGGACACTGAAAGCTTGAGCACTACATGAATATAAAACCTGCTCACTCACACTTCAGCCTGATGCTAATGAGAGTCAGTTCTGAACAATATGCAGGCTGTGGCAGTCTTCCTGTTCATTAAATACATAGTCCAGTCTAAGAAACTATACTAAAATACATACTTATGGCTTGTACTATTGCGTAAGCACATATTTTAAATGCAGTACCATAGTTTGGCCACTTTATTATATGCATCATCATGACTGGTTGTAAAATTAGGATGATAGGAAAAAATATAATCTCCATAATATCCATCAATAGCTTGTCAATAAAACTATTAGGGTTCAGTAACGCATTATATAATGACTGACAAATAAGGATAGTATGCTGAAACTATTATACACAAGCTTAAAGGGTAGATAGGTGGTTGCAATCATGATTTCTGTCATTGTGATTTCTGCATTTGTTTTAAAGCCCATAATGCCTTACTGGGTACATGCCTTGCTTCCTCTGAATACCAAACAGAAGATAACCATTTAATTCCAACCAAATCCTTTGTCATCTGTCCTCTTGTGGAATTTGTGCTTTACTTGGACAATTCACTTTTAGTCTATCCACTTTTATTTCCTCCTCCAGGGAGAAAGTTAAAGGATGAAAGCATAAGTAATACACCTCATTCACATACATTACACTCACGACATGCATCTTCTCAATCACTGCTGATAAAGTGCAATCACCTGACATGATTTTCACTGATATGCTGTATGAATCTACAGTTTGATGTAGAAAGAAATCAGCCCCAGCCTAAGTTCTTCTCGGTGCTGGAATGAACTTCCCTTATATGTCTGACTCACGGGCTGTCTTCAAGCAGCATCTAAAGACCTACCTCTTACTGAAGTAGCACTTAAAAGTGGAAATAAAAAACACTTGTGCTGTCTGTGTGCTTTTCTTGCTATATTACCCTCTTCAGCAGAGTTTTTAGACTGGTGTTCTTAATCTGTGAGCTAGTCAACCAGGATCAGGATGTATTCATTAAAAGACACTTCAAAGCTCTTCTGTAAGTCGCTCTGGATAATGGCACCAGCCAAATGCCATAAATATAAATGTAAATGTTCTTCACTCCATTATGTGTATTTATCATATGGTCATTAGGTGCTGTTCCACTTGGCTCCCCAAAAGTCAAAAATACTTGGTTAGCAGTAAATAATTTGATGTAGATGCCAAAAATTAAACTGTATATTAATATCTTGATATGGTGGGGAGCATTCCCTGATATGCAGAAACCGTATAGTTTCAACAGTCTCTATTGCAATGAACAATTTCTCAGTTCCTCTCTACAATATCCATTAATGGAAACAGATAATGATGCAAACACTCCTGGGGTATTTGGGTGCATGTAGTGCGTGTGTGTGCGTGTGTGTGCGTGTGTGTGCGTGTGTGTGCGTGTGTGTGCGTGTGTGTGCGTGTGTGTGCGTGTGTGTGGCTATGTATGAGTGTATCATGGCACTGCATTCTTGTTAGGAATTTTAAACACCTAAAAAGCTACTGTTGGACGTGTGTAGTAACTAACTTAACTACAGCTGCTACTGTACTGTGTTACTGAATTATTCTTTCATTTAATGTTTATATTATACATTTAAAAAAGGAAAAGAATCTACTTACTGCACTTTAAAAATAATACTACTTTTCATTACATAAAACAGCTGCAAGTTAATCTGAATCTAAACTTGAATAGATTTGCAGGAATGAGATCTAATATCCATCTATCTGTTGCTGTGTACCTTTTATATTTAGTACAGGAGTTTGTATTGGGACAGTTGGGCTAGCCTGTTCGGCTAGTTTGTACTCTCAATGTTATTATCACGTTAGCTAATGTTGGAGAGATTAGGGTTAAAACTGTTATTAGTAAGCCATAGATAATTCCTATTTTTAAAGATATTAGCTTGCTAATAATATTCATCTAGTCTTTATCCTTAGAAATCTTATCATGCTAGCAAACACGAGAAATAAAGCTGTTGTCAGTTAGCATTAACTCATTCATAATCTCTCAAATGTTAGCTTGCTATTAGCATTCAGCAGAGTTATCATGCTAGCTATGATTCAAGAGATCAGGAATAAACCTAATGTTAGTTCCTTGGTTTCATGGTGAAAGAGGCATACATTTGCCAGCAGTAAATTAAATCAATGTGCAATTAAATGTGTTATATTTTTCTTTTGTTCTTTTACTTTCAAGCATTAATTGTTTAACAGCGACTTTATTCAGACCAGTAATGTAACTTTTAATTAAGTAAAGAATTCTGGTACTTTTACCTCAGCTCCTTTGGACACAACTGGGTTGAGAACACCACCAGCCATCAGCAGTCCTGATGAAAAGATATAGGACAAAGCAGACATTTCACATGGGAAATGATAAGAAATGGTGTCTAACTGCAAATGTATACATTAGCCTGCATGTTCAGTGGTTCCAGTGAAGTGGTTCGTAAATATATGCACAGTGTTTAAAATGACCCCGGAACTCTAAGGTGCCTGATGCATTTATACTACTGCATATCAGAGTTAATAAAAAGTGCCATAGAAATGAAATGCCATTCTTATGCTTATTCTTAGTTTTATTAGCACAACAACATGTCTGTGTTACTGCTTTGCTGAGAAATGTTCCTACTGTGTTCCCATTCCATTGATGACAACTTTGCTCACTGCAAACTATAACTATCGTGCATTCAAAGCACACATTTCATACAGACTGTGCAATGTTTGAACCACTTCATCAATAAGTCATAAAGTCTCCCTGTATGCAATACATTTTAAATTCAACTTACAAATGCATTTGCAATGGTGTACACAATCTTATCTGACTGAGCATATCTTAATATTTATTATTCACTAGATCTATCCATGTCACACAGGAAGCATTTTAATGTAAAAAAAAAAAAAAAAAGAAAAAAAGATGCATTTCTTGTTTCCTTACTTTGGTTCACTCAATCTAAATAGATCAAAGATGTAAAGGAACTGAGTTCTGGAAGGACATAAAGGAAAAAAGAAAGAAATGCGGATGACCCTTTAAGCTTCAACTGTATGGAGCATTCCCAAATATTCGTATCTGTGTATATATTCAAATTATATTCAAAGCTAGAAGTGGGTGTGGCATTTTTTCCATCTCCATATCTGTATTTGTATCGGTTTAGAACACATACCATTTTTTTTTTATCCATATGAGGTATTCATATTTACAAATTCACATTTTCTCTATTTAACGTAACATGACCTTCTTTTCTATTTCTTTTTTTTGTTGTTGTTTGTTTGTATCTCCCCTCCCTCACACTAGGGGGAGCCAGCACCATGCTGAACTTTTAAGTCTAATGACCTAGGCACTTGATACTCATGATAGTCTATGTCTTTTATTTAAATGCTTAATGTTTGTATTTTATCTTGTACTAAACTCCCCTGCTGGAATGGAGTAAGTGCCATTTTCCTTTTTTTCTTTTCCCTTGGTTTGTGGTTAGCAAAGCAGTTAGGTAGCTTTGTTTGTGGAGTTCTGTTGAGTTTGGTAATTATCTTTGCCTTATTTCACCCTGAAGAAATGTCTTTCTGTATGCTTGGCATATTTTTCTAAAGTGTGCTTTTCCTTTTTTCCCTTCTTTGTTTGTGGTACATACTGTATTTCTTTTTATGTAATTGTTTTAACTTAAGTAAAACTTGTTTCCCTTGAAAAAATAAATAATATTCAATGGGCATCAACTTCACTATTTACATTCATTAAAGACTAATTTTCTGCCACAAACTCAATATCTTTAATAATGAAATGCAAATATGCAGTCTTTTGCTGTATCGGTATGATTTCTAATGTTTACTTGACTTTAATTGGAAATAATTACTTGCAACTTTTATTAGGAGTTTAAACTGCGGCTGTATAAAATGTTTATCTTTCCTTGAAGTGAACTTTCCTTCATTGAGTAAATACAGAAAATGTAGTTATGTACAAAAGAGATTTTATAATGCTAAAATTTAAAGAAAATGAAGTAGAAATCAGAAAACAAAATACAATGGGACCAAAGATGCAACACAGGCTCGCAGCTGTAATGATGTATTGATCATCTGAATAAAGTGAATGTTCTAGTTTATGAATATGGGGCATTTTGTTTTGATTTTAAAAGTAGGTGAAACAACAAGTTTTATGTGAAAACTCCGGTGAGATCTGATTCCATGGCATCACCTGGCACTGAGCAGCAATAAGAGGAAAATGAGAGTGTGTGTGAATAAGGTTCCATCTAAACATAAGGCAAATGGCTCCACTTAGTGGACAGTGTTTCACTCTACACATGACTTTTTCCTAGTACACACAAAAGCAATCGTTTCCCTTATCACAATCGCACCATATTTAATAGCACACAAATATTTGCCTGCAATATTGTTTATTAAACTTTTTCCCCCCTCCTTCATCTATCACACAGCAACAGGAAGTCTGTTCACTCTCACAGAAAATGTTTCTACATAATTAGACACCTTGGAAACACAAAGGTTCTTTCTCTCGCAGCTCCTGCCTTCATTCAATTTGATTCTATTCAATTTTATTTGTATAGCGCTTTTAACAATAGAGATTGTCTCAAAGCAGCTTTACAGAACATAAGAAATATAGAACAAAAAGTTCAAGATTAATATTAGACTTATATTTAAATTTATTTGTATTTATCCCTAATGAGAAAGCCTGAGGCAACTGTGTCAAGTAAAAATTCCCTTAGATGGTAAAAGGAAGAAACCTTGAGAGAAACCAGACTCAAAATGGAACCCATCTTCAGTTGGGTGACACCATAAAGTGTGATTATAAATAATGTCCTTTCTACAGTCATATACAGTCAGTTGGAGTTGTGTAACCAGGAGCAATCCTGAGCTCTTTATATATTTAACACTAACTCCTCCATGCCAAAGCCTTCAGATGCTCAATGATGGAAGTACAGCATATGTAGAATGATTTTTGTGTACTGATCATTTGCACAACCAATGTAAAGGTTCAAGATAAGTGTGTTCAGGGTTCTTCTTTCTGATTATTCAGAAGGTGTCATTTGTCATTTGTACCAGTTTACACAGGGATGTAGATGGTGGGTTCTATGTGAAGAAATGTGTATGTATTTTTTGAGGTTTTCTGTAAGATGTTTAACCTTTATGGAAGCAGCGTCTAGTGTTAGTACTTTAGTCAAATTTAAAGCTGCAAATAGGTTTTCCAACCCAGGAACCTTTGCTGTTTCTATGTAATCTTAGAATGTGCTTTCTCCCCATTTTAAATTTCAATAGGAAAAAAAAATCTGTTTATAGCTGTTAAAACATAAGTGATAACATAAACTAACTTATTATTTCTTTATAAATGACAACTTGTTTGCAAAGTAGTATGTATTAAATATTCACAAAATTCAGAATTTCTTATTTGCTTAATGTCCCTTTTTTTCTTTAATGACACTGTGCAGTCAAGCTGACAGACTATGAGTTTGCATAACATTTGGTGGTGTCAAAACCAAAATTTAATATAATAGAATTCCTCCATCAGAAGACCACACCTCATGGACTTCAGGAGGAACACCCCTGCACTCCCCCCACTCACCATCATGAACAGCACTGTACCAACAGTGGAGTCATTCAGGTTCCTGGGCACCACCATCTCTCAGGACCTGAAGTGGGACATTCGCATAGACGCCACTATCAAAAAGGCCCAACAAAGATTGTACTTCCTTCGGCAGCTGAGGAAGTCCAACCTGCCACAGGTTCTACCTGATACAGTTCTACTCAGCCGTCATTGAGTCTGTTCTGTGCACGTCTATAACTGTTTGGTTTGGCTCAGCTACAAAATCAGACATCAGAAGACTACAGAGAACGGTTCGGACTGCTGAAAGGATTATTGGTGCTCCCCTACCCACCCTTCAAGAACTGTATACATCCAGAGTGAGGAAAACGGCTCTGAAAATCACTCTGGACCCCTCATATCCAGGCCATCCCCTTTTTGACCTTTTGCCATCTGGCCGACGCTACAGAGCAGCAACTACCAGGACAGCCAGGCACAAGAACAGTTTCTTCCCCCAAGCAATCTATCTTTTGAACAGTTGAATGTTCCCAACATTGGGCAATAATAAAAAATAAAAATAAAAAGTGCAATAACCTCATATTTATTACCACCCCCACATCCCTACATCTCAACTCATTCTATTCTATTCTGTACATACCAATTACTTTATTTTCCTATTTAAATATGTGTATTTTTATTTCTCATTATATTTTCTGTTGTTGTTATTTGTATTGTTGTTGTTATCTCTGTGCACTGGAGCTTGTGACACTAAAACAAATTCCTTGTATGTGCAAACATACTTGGCAATAAAGCTCTTTCTGATTCTGATTCTGATTCTGATTTTATGGTCCATGGTCTATCAAATCCATTATTGTGCCATTTTTTTGGAAGAAAACTTGTTCCAATCACAACTGAGACTTGGTTGAAGGTTCATCTTTCAAGAGAACAAGAACCCAATGTATATACCCAAAGATGCACTGAAATGGTTCAAAACCAAAATTTAATATAATAGAATTGCTCCATCAGAAGACCACACCTCAATCCTGTTGCAAATCTGTGGCAAGATTTAAATTATTAATTTGTTTACTCCATATGTGATAGAGCTTGAGCAATGTAGCCAAAAACCTGGTCCAACAGTATCGGCTGTAATCGAAGACTGTAATTGAAGACTGACAAGTGTTGTCCTGGAGTGAATATTTTGTTACAATAAAACAATTAAGTTAGTAGCACAAATGCTAAAAATACCAATTGAGTCCAATTATGTTGCAGAGTATAAAATGGCTGGTGTATAGATGTGACCTTTTTTGGTTATCTTGTTTGATCTTAAAGTTTCTTTGAGGAAGTATTACTTGGCCACATTGCCCAGTTGTTATATAACATGATGTGTGGATTTATTTTAATTTAATTTTTATTTTACAAAAGTGTATTTATTATAGCTATAGTGACTTAGGGTGAAATCTCTAGAATTATTCATACTAAATTTGAACTACCAGAGAACACACTTTCTGGACTGAATTTAATCTCACTAATCCGAAACTTTGCCATTAACCTTTCTGGCCTGGTGGTGAAATCTGATATCACTGGTAGAAGGGAGGGGTAAGGAATGTTGAGCAGAAAACAAGATTTGCTACTCAAACACAATTGCTATGGTCATAGGACACGAAACAAGTTTATTGATGAAGTATAAACAAGAATAAGGCATTTCATATATTTTCTACATGGCTAATTTGTTGGATTTGCTGAACATTTATTTTCATGAGCACTGTTCGGTTTTTGATTCTGATTGATCTAGATGGTTTTTTTATAACTACATGACTTGAACACTAACAGCTTACACAGAATTGTATGGTCACACCACACAAAAGTTTAAAATAGTGTTTTTAAAGTTTTCTCTGAGGTGATATTTATGAATTTTTGTAAGGAGTTTCCAGTGCCAATGATTTGTAGCATTTATGAGTAAATGTATAGTTTTAAGTCTATAGAACAGGACCATCTTTGAGTCTTTTGATAAGGATCTGGTTATTTAACAGTTAAGGGAATGAGTCTTCAGTTTCTGCTTCAAGACAGGAAACAATTTATGCTGGTAAGTAACAACTGTTCTTATCTTATTACATAGAAAAAATCTTGATTTGTAAATCTTCTTTAGCGATTGTTTTAACTATAAATGGCTGAAATAGGTGACAAAAAAGCAGCTTGCATCCTGTTTAAATCCTGAAAATGCCACAGCCAGATGTCACTAGATGTCTGAAAGAGCATGAATGATCAGCCTGTTAGGGTGGGCGGAATAGCATACTATCTCTCCCTATGTCAATCACAGGAACACTGTTTACTTCCTGGCATCTGTGAGCTCATGTATGTGGAATTGATACAGCATTAGCAACATAGTTAGAAAAATAAGTTTTTTTTGGAGGAAGCGTGACTTAGCTTTGACCCTCCCCTGTTGGTAGCTGTGTTATGATTAAGGAGAACTGTCTGTTGGGTGGGGTTGTTGTCTTGGTAGATTGCTGTGATATAGGAGGTGTCAAAAGGGTTGGTCATGATTTCATTGTAAAATCAACTGCCGGGTGATAACATCAGGCTGCTTCACACCATCGTAATTCAGTTAATCATCTTTTTTATTACTGACTATGAATTATTAAAAAACTACAATGAAGCTGCAAAGTGTGCACTTAAAAGGGTCAGGGCCTGCTAAATTCTGATCTTTAAATTCCGTTGTAAGTAACAGCGGTCTTAGTTTGCATGCTTTAGGATTAAAAAGAGATCTTATCTTCCTTTACTGGAAACTTTGCTGTGTTTTTGCCAGGGCCTTAATCCATTCCTGAGTATAAAATTGCTACTCTGCTCTGCCCTAGACCTGCCCTGGATAAAGTTTCACCTGTGTTATGTCAGTCCAATTGGTATTTACTGTAAAGCACGTTCTCATTTCTGTTGTTCAAATGTTTAGTTTTTTTTTTTTCATTTTTGTAACTGTTTCCTGTACAGGTTTCTTTAGTTTATTCTACTACTGCCTCAAACCTCAACCTGCTTTAATCGATATGGATAATAATTATGGAATTGACCAGGATTAAGACATCAGTATATTTTATAGATTAACACATCTTTATAATGTAGACAAACCTGAGATTTTTCAAACAGGGGCCATTTTCTGTTCTTCACAAAGGCATTCATGCATTTTTGTTTTTCAAAATATTTCAAGAAGTATTTCAGTTTATTTAGTATAAAAAGTATTTAACTTTTTTCAAAGTCGTTTCTGAAATTTTGAGAAGTAAGCTCTAAATTGTATGAAGGAAAAATGGCATAAATACATGAATTAAATCATAATATTTTAACAGTAATGACAACATTACAAGGTATATTCTTATGGAAAGATGAAAAGCATGAATAGAGCCCCAACATGTTATGACAGGTAGACTCATACAATTACATGCATCTAAAGAAGTACAATTCTTACAATCCAAGGTTTCACATGAGTTTAGATACCTTGTCATTCAGATGTAATGTCATAAACATAAAGACAAAAACTTTAGTGTGATTATGTGCTATTTCATAACCACAGTAACCACATGCTTAACACTTTATTCTTGAAATATTTTTTTTTTTCCACAGAACATTGGTTTTATTCTTTTACTATTAGAATATGTGACTTAAATTGTTATTAATTTGTCATGTCATGTATTGCTCTGTCTATCTCTCTATCTATTTATATTAATTAGCAGGAAGCGTGAGTATTAATGGGAATAGTAAATGGTGACCATGAAGACAAGTAGAATGCAAACAAGTTAGACCACATTATCAACATGTTTCCCAAGAGAAAAAGTAGTCAAAACAGCTAAACATTTACTGAGATTCATCAGCAGGATGAATCATTAGAAATTCCCCAGAAATTTCTATGAAACACATCCACTGTATCAGTTGTGAATGAAACTGGTTATTTACATTCCTTTCAATGGTGCGTGTAATTGATGACTGACAGCATTCAGAGACAACTATGTGTCTGTTCAAAAGGCTAAACAAAAGCTCTGTATATATGCTATACTGCCAAAAGTATACCGACACGTGGCCATTACACCCATATGTGGGCCTTCCCCAATCTCTTGTCACAAATTAGAAACATGCAATTGTCTGGAATGTCTTTGTATTCTGTAGCATCAAAATTCCCCATCATTTTAAAACTAAGGTGCTCAAACCTGTTAAAGCATGCCCATGCCCCTGAACACAAGGTTTCTCAAGGTTGTTGTGAAAGAACTTAAGTTGCCTGTACACAGCCATGACCTCAACCCAACTGAACCTATTTGGGATGAATTAGAACTGGTGCATGCCAAGTCTTCCTAACAGACATCAGTTCCTGACCTTACTAATGCTCTTATGGCTGAATGAGCAACAATCCCCAAATCCACACTCTAAAATCTAGTAAAATTCCTTCACATAAAAGTGAAGTTTATTATAACATCAAAGGAGGACTTATTATGGAGTGGGATGTTGAACAAATGCACACTGGCCATATAGTGTATGTCTTACCAACTAAAAAACTGTGTATCATGGATTTGCTTATTCTTTTCATTTTTTCATTTTGAGTTGATTGAAAGGGGAGATGGAAAAATCATTTTCCATTTTATTGCTCTAATTTTTTCCTCCTAAACAATTAACTTTAGCCTTTGACAAGTTCTTCATCCATTACAATAGGGAAAACCAAAAGACACAGATGGTTGTTGACTTGCAACTTTGCAGTGGTTCTTCAGAATAGGTCAAATATGTCATTAATTTGATTTTATTTTATTGTGTAATTGTAAAAAAAAAAAATACATTATATAATGTCACTTTTCAATCAGTCTGTGTCAGATATAAGTGCTGCTTTGCCAAACACCACTGTTAAAAATGCAGCATACATATTTTAAAAAATGCTTCAAGTCTCATGGATATGCAGAAGCTCATGGTACACTAATAATTATGATCACACGACACATCTGTGCTGTTTGTTTACAGAATATTTTTCATGTCTCCATGATTGTAATTTTGAGCCATGTATACTTTCTGTATGATGTTTTTTATTGTCCTAGTGTAGTTGTCTAAAAGACATCAAAATACCCATACACTAACTGTAAAGTTTTTATGAATATGTAATTTTATTTAAAAATACATATAAATAATAAAGGCAGACACATAAAGTAAAGAAGGTTTCTCAACAATATGCCTCCTCATCCCAGTGGAAAACAGTCTTAATCGCATTTACATTTACTAATCCATAATCCTACTTGGCCCTTCCTCAGGTCTGTCATTCACATTGTAAGGCCTGGCCTACAATGCACAGGTCTGGGTGCGAGGAAGAGCGATTTGCTTCTCTGAGCTCCAGCTGCTTGTTCCAGGTATCTCTGATTGGAGCATCTTCCAGCCTGTAGCAGGGAAGCATTTCATGGATATTAACATAGATCTAGATTACAGAATTGGGTCAAAAGTTAAAGCAATGGCTCATTAAGGCTATTAATTGTAAAGAAATAGTATTCACTCTGTACATTGTTCAAATAAACAGAAATTTTATCTAGTATAATGAGTTGTTTACATGTCTTTCTTTACTATATTTAATAGTTACCAATACAAAGAATGTCATTTTTATCTTGGAACCCCTTGCTTACAAAACTGGAGAAGACAAGAAATCTGTAATTTGAATAGAATTCTAATAGTAATTTTAATCTAATCTGCCATTTTAATACTTAATTATGTTGAACTCACCCTTGAGTACTGATAGCTGGTTCACTCCCACAAGACTGGGCAATAGATACTACCGGAGCTCTAGGTGGATGGCTTAGGCTTGGTCTGTGGTCAGACTGACTACGCCGAATGAAAGGCTGTGGCCCTCGGACAGATGTAGGCATCCTACCACGCTCAGCCCAGGGGCGAGGTAGTATGCTACTTCCAGAGGAGCTCCATGTCTGTGGGGGTTTCGGTATAGGAAACGGTTTTGCTTCAAACAAAGATGATGAGGCTGGACAAAAAACTGAGCGAGCGTTGCTAAATACTCTTGAAACAGAGTCTTCACTATTGTTATCTCGAAACCGTCGCTGGACTTTCGGTGAGGCAGGGGGAGATGGTGCCTTAAAAGGGTAGGTAACTCCAGAAATGCAGCTTGGCATGGCATCTTGAGTACTGGGAGTACTAGGTAATGTCCGTTGGCTGGCTGGGGGTGGTGTAGGAAGTTTGCGAAATATTAATGGACTGGATGAAATTGGTTGTTTTTTAGAAACAGGAGGACTGGGTAACCTGCGGTGAACAACAGGTGTAGAAGGTAACATGCGGTTCCTGGATACAGCTGGAGTGTCAGGAGATTGATTTTCAGCAGTTGCAGTGGAAGGCACTGTTTCAGGGATCTTTTTGTCCTCCTGATTTCTTGCTATGCTGCTTTGAGTGAGTTGCTGAATGTTGTCATTGTCAGCACAAGGTTTCTCTGAGGGAGAATTAGATGAATACCGCAAGTGAATAATTTTTCGAGCCTCTTTGTAAAGTGAGGCAGCCTCCTCATTTCTCAGCTCTGCACTAATTGTGGAAGCAACTTGGCTATTCTTAGCCACCCCACTGGGGTGCAGGGCAATATTTTGTGCAGGCGATATGCTGTTAGAACTCTTTCTCACACTTCCCTTGCTAGGTAGTACTGTAACAGATTGCATGGAGATACGGAGTTTTTGAGACATGCTGGTTGTCTTTGGCAGGGTAGACCGTCCCCCTCTGTTCACTTTTTCATCTGTTTTGCTCATTTCTACATTTTCAAAAGAATTATCCATGAGAACCTCCAGAGGAGGTGGTGGTAGGTTGTCCAAGTCAATATTATCTTGATTCTCCAAGGTTGTTGATTCCTTTTGATTGTTGTCATTTTTAATCCTTGAAAATGTATCTTCACCTCCCAAACCTGGGATGACAGGAACCCCATACTTCCTAACCCCTTTAAGAGGTCCAAGCTTTTTTGAACTTTCATGAAACTGTTTACTTTCCTCCATTCCATGACTGAAAGTGTCAATCAGTTTCTTTACAGAATTTCCTCTTGGACACATTGCTAAGAGTTGTTGGGGAGATGGTGGTGGACTTGAAAGGGATGTTGCCTTCATGGGTCCTTTGGCAGTTTTATAGATTTTCTTTTTGTCCTTTTCATCCTCCTGATTTCCTGTAACTCTCTTTTGACTGAGTGCCTTTTGCTGACTATTAGATGAAGTTAAATTTAAAGGATTTAGTTGGCTAGACTGTGTTTGCTTTCTTGGCTTTGAAATCTCTTTTTTTGCATTTTGTTCAGTTCTGACCTTTCCCATTTTTTCTAGCCTCTTACTCAACTCTTTTTGCGTCCTTTCCAGTTCAAGAAGTGTGGGGTCATCTGATTTACTACGAAGAGACTCTGCTGATCTTGAACGATGCTGTTTTGTAACAGAAAAACTTGTTTTTCTTTTAGTTGCTTGATGAGTAGCTGACTGTGGTCTTTTGGGACTTTTTTCCCCTTCTTCCATCCACTGCTGGTCAATGGTCTTTGAGATTCCAGGTTTTATCTCTTCTCCTGAGTGCTGAGAGGCAACAAAATTAATCCGTTCACTAATGGCATCCTTCATTTTTAATGTCATCTCTACATTTTGTTGATTTTCTATTCGCTTTATAGGCATGCATGGTGTTTGATAGTCAGGATCAGGTGGAGAAGAGCTTGAACGCATCCTCATTTTACCATCAACTTGTTCTTCCTCGTTGCCCTCACTGTTGTCTTCTTCTTCACCCTCACCATCATCCAAGGAGGCAGAACCAAGCAAAGATTCTGCATCTCCAAACACTTTACCTGTAAATGTACAAGTGGAGTCGATGGAGGTTACAGAGCTGCTGTGGCTGATTTTTTGATTAAGCTGATGTTTAGAAGAGGTTTTGTGGACGGGGGTAGTGTTTTCATGACTGTAAATAACTGTGTGACTGGATTCAGTTGATTCACAGCTTTCTCTGCGATGGCGCTGTCTGTCTGATCCAGCCAGTGACTCGCTTTCTACACCAATACCACTGTCTTCACTAAACAATGTTGAATCTTCTGGTCCAGGTCTTCGTACGGTGGCAACTTCAATTTGATTTAGCATCTGCATTAGCCTAGCCTCAACTCCACGCTTTGCATTTAGTTTTTGCTCTAGGACTTCAGATATAAATGAGAAATAATCCACGGCCTCTTCAAGGGCTGTGTCCCCGATCCCTTTCACAGATTGTCCCACAAGACGCATCCTCTGAACAGTATACTGAAGTAGCTGTTGAAGTAAGTCAGGTGGGGGTTCAGTGGTAATGGGTTTGCCAGAAGAAGAAAGATTTTTCATAATGCATGGCCAAGCCAAATGTCCTCCATGGTCTTTTAAAAGCTTCTCTCCTTCTTCAACAATTTTTTCTAGGCCTTGGTTGAACTCTTCATACCGCAGAGCCATAAACGCAGCCATGGGTTGCAAAGAAATGTGAGTTTGTGCTGCATGATCTATTAAGCCCAAAAGCAATTCATATTTGTCAATACTGGGATTAAGATATCCATATGCTGCTTGGTGAGCTTTCACAAGTTGCTCTGGAAAGTCCACCTTCTTGTCAGTTGCAGATTTTCTCCTCTTATCTTTCTTTTTGCTTGGTTTTAAATTTTTCAGATTCTTTGTCTTCCTTGCACCTCTTTTCTCATATTTCTTTTCCTCCTCCTTTTCTGTGTGTTTCTCTTTTCTTTGGGATGATAAATTTATTGAAATCTCTTGTGTGTCCTGTCTTTCTAAGATAATCACTGCTGCCCCATATTCACCTACAGACTGTTTCTTGACTGAAGGAGCAGAAATTGTATCGCTGTCCAGTCTCTTTTCTCCTATTGTCCTTGTTTCACATGCTTCTTCATCTGTCTCACCACCACCAGAACTTACATTTCCTCCATCATCAGATTGTCCATCCTCTGAGGTTCCCTTGGTCCCTGGCAGCAAAGTTTTCCCTTTATTGAATGGTTCCTGTGCTCCACTGAATTTATTTCCCCTCGATGGGGAACAACCCATCTCAAAGCTGTCTCTGTTTTCAGCTTTTAGAAGTCAAATCTGTAAATCCCGGCATATAAAAAGGCAAATGCTCCATCTGAATTAAGAAAGGTTTAGAGCCTTACCCAACAGCTGTGCTTGTCATTGTCAGATGGTTATCCATTGAGCACACGTTTGCATTTGACAGTCTGGATGTGTCCGTGGAAATGAAAAGAAAAATACATTCTCCTGTTTAAAAAAAGATTTCTGAATATTACTTGAATTGGTGTTCCTTTTTTGTAGTGCACAGTCAGGACAGTTTCAAGCAGCTTCAAAAAGGCAGATGTCTTGTGCACCTTGTGAAGGACAAGCAGCTGAAGGGATTAGAGAGGATTTGATTGTAGTCCTCAGCATACGCATATGTCTTGTTCAAGCAAATGAAACTCACACACTTACAAGTCGTTAAGCTCATTAAGATAATCAGGACTTTTTTTCAGGTGGCTTTTTTATAGCCCAATCATCACTGTTATATATATATACTTTTTGTCTGTCTGTTAAAAATTAACACACTGACACAACTCTTGCAGCTTGTGTCACTCTACTTAGCAAACTTCAATACTGCTGTTGGAAAGAAACTTGACATAGTAGCAATCAGATTAAAGAAATAGAAAGCCTTTGCTTTTGCTTCCTCGTTCACTGCTTTGTGCTTATATATTTTGTGGTGTAAAAGACAGGAGATAGAGGCTAAGCATGGCAACAAGGTATTAATGTAATCTCTTTTTCTCAGAAGACTGTAGCACAGGAAGAAAGTACTGGGAGAAGACGAATTTATCAGAAGGTATTTTTGCATACAGTACATGTTAGATAAAACACTTATTTGGTAGAGATTAGTTCAGTTCACTAAGCACAAGTTATCTGGGTGCATATAGTGTGTGTGTGTGTGTGTGTGTGTTTGTGTGTTTGCGTGTTTGTGTGTTTGTGTGTGGGTGTGTGTGTGTGGGTGTGTGTAATCTCACACCAAAAAGAGCATCCTGACTGGTTTGAGAGCCAAGCAGGATAAACGAGTTCTCCAGAGGGTGGTGTGATCAGTTGAGTGTACCATCCCAACTCAATCAACAGCTATCTATCTGGACTATGGCCAGGAAGATAGTGAGAGACCACAGCTATCTGACCAACGGTCTCTTCTCTCTGTTTATAGCTGTAGCTAAAGATAGACTGTAGACTGTGTCAGTGAGCTCAGTGTGGATGGTACACTCAGCTGATCTCACCACCTTCTAGAGAGGGTATATATATGTAATAATGAAAGACAAAGGAATAAAATCAAAGTAGGGTTGCTTAATATTCACTGAATTATGTCTTACACAGGTTTAAAAAAAATACTATTTTCTCCCTCACAAGTTTGCATTTATTGAATAAATAAAGAATCATGATTTCATCCTACTGTGCTCACTATGGGTTTGCATGTACAACAGTCTCTAAAATTAATAATAGAGAATAAAAACAACAGCAATAATAATAATAATAATAATAAAAAACTTGAGTCAGCTGGACAAAATCAGCAGGTGATGGATAGCTAGATAGATAGATTTCTATTCCGAACACTCAGACATGATATTACATTTTTATTAATTATAACGTCATGTTGTCAAGGAAAGGTCTTTATAGCATTTATCCAATACACATATACATAAAAAGACAAAACATATAAAAAAGCTATAAGAAAGTCAATAAATAACACAATCAACAAAATAGACATCTCATTTCCTCCAAAATTCCATGGACAATACAATACAGGCAATAGAGGCAAAGATTTTATCACTCAGTGCATAATTGATATAACTGATGAAAAGGATGGAGAATACTTATATGAAGTTAAATGCTTGGAATCATAATACTTCTAGGCAGGGAGATTCAAAATCCTCTAAATAGACATTCTGTGTAACCTTTTCCGTATCTGCTGAGAGTTACTTGATTTATTTGTATTTAAAATACATGCAGAGCTAATTGATCCAATCCCACTATTGTTCAAGTTCATGCTTGTCTGTGAAACTGAGAGGTGCAGTCCAGTTTCTGAAGCTAGTGACCCAACCCCTGAAGAAGCAGTAAGAATGGAGGCAATTGATGGTCTGGAATTGCTTGCCTGTGCAATATAGGCCTCTTTAGTGACCTCATCCTTCTTCTTACAAAGGGCCATGTACCACTTGGGGGCAAAGTGACAGAAGATAATTCCATACGATGAAACCAAGATAGCTGCAGCTTGAACTGAGTAGCGCTCTTTAATCTTGGTGACGTATATCGGAGTGAAGCACACCCATACAAACAGAAATATCAACATGCTGAGGATAATGTGTCCAGTTTCATTGAAGCGCTGAGGAACTTTTCTCCCTTTAAATGCCAGAATAAAGCAGATGAGTGCAAGCAAGGCTGTGTAGCAAAGCATGAAACTAAATCCCATGCCAGAACCTTCTACACATTGCACAGTGATATCCATGCTGTCATTACTCGTCTGGATATCTACAAAAGGAGAATCAAAAATGAGCCAAAAAATGCAAATGAGGACTTGAAGGAAGGTGCCGAAGCCAATAATGACAGGAGGTTTGTAGAATTTTTTGACATTGTGCTGGCGGTGTCGAGGAAGAAAGGCTAAAAACGTTCGCAAGGCTTTTACCAGGATACATGAGACGGATAGTGAAAAGCCTAAGCCATACAGGACCTGCCGTGCCCTACACTGATGAACGTTGGGTCTACCGATGAAGACTATGACACTGGTATAGCTAAGCGCTAACCCTACCATAATGAGAAGATAAATATAGCCTCCAGCTTGTTTGATGACTGGACTCTCACGAAACACCAAGTAGATAATCAGGTTCATAAACAAGAGGATAAATCCTGCAATGTCAAACACTAGAAAAATTATAGCTTGTGGCCCATTCCACTTCCAATAGACTTCTGTCTTTGGTGTGCAGTTTGTCCATCCTTTTTTTGACCATGTCCCATTTTGGCACGGGAGACAGTTCAGAAGGTCTAAAAATAAATGAAAAATGCATTAATCGACAGTAAATTATGTTGGTACACATTTGGAAAGTTGCATCAACTCTTTGGCTACATCCACAAGTAAAGAGACATTTATTGAAAATTTATTCAGATTTTCCATGCAAAAATTATTTTTGTGTAACAAATAATTTTTGAGGATAGGAAAATTTTATTTAAACAAAAGGTTTATTTTTCATATTTTTGATGTCTATATACACATGTCCAGGTGAGTATTTTCTAAACAACTGGACTTGGGTCTTGTTTTTATTTATTTTTTTCAATTATAAAAATGTACATTTTCAGAAATAGGCATATACATGTAGCAACTTTTGTGTAAGCATGTGTATTAATGAATTTGCCATAGTGTAATACTCACTTGTGCCATTAGAGTAAGTGCCTTCCAAACAGTCTATGCACTCATGACAGCAGGATGGCTTTAAAAGTTTTCTTATTTTGCCAGGAGGGCAGGCATTGGAGCATATAGAAATTGGTGTCTGAAATATTATTCGTTATAATCAGTATTATTATTTTTAAGTTCAGATGTACATTCCTGTATCTAGAAATATGCATTACTGTAGAACACTCACCGTTTTTGAATTCGAATTATACCACTGAAAATATTCATGAATATTAATTTGTTCTTGCTCCAGTTGGTATCCCCCAACAACAACAAACTCTCTTTGTCCACTAGACTTATTTTGTGCCCAGTTCAACAAATGGTAGCCATTGACAAAATTTCCGGATGCATTGAAGTAGAACGTTTGATTGTCCAGAGTAAAGTTGACCTGTTTCAGTTCTTTGAGAAGCTGGAATAAAAATAAATAAGAGAACTCTATTATTAAAGCATTTCATTTGCACAAAATCGAACTTTTCAAAACATTTCTCAGCATATTGCTTACCTCATACGGAGGGAAATCTTTGTTTCCTGTACAAGCAGTTTGGTTACATTTTAAAAGTGTCCTTAAAGAATGAGCAACTGATAGCACAGCTAATCGGTCAGCATAAGCCTGTGTAATATCCACTACTTTTGTTAAGTAGTCTTTTTCATTCCCCAATTTTTGGTAATATTCTATGAACCTATTCTCAGTACCCGGGGTGATGGCAAGATTTTGCAGATACTCTTTAAATCCAGGGATAGGGCCTGTGATGAAGCTAAAACCGAGCACATCACCGAGGCTGTCGATGCCCTTCATTTGACTGATATTGTGTGATGCTGACCAAGCGTCACTGGCTATCCAAGTGCGTGATATATTTTGTTTGATAACCTCGGTGAAGAGTTTGTACACGAGTTCTTCTCTTAAGATGACTAGCACAACTTTTGCTGTGGAGTTTTGGATGGTTTGGACCACTTTTTGGATCATCATATCAATGTCCTTAAAATCTAGATAGTGAGGCAATGGTTCTATGAAGGCGGTGCAAATGTTCTCATTTTCAGCGTTTTCCAGAAACCCTTGTAATGCGTTTTTGCCATAATCATCATCTCCATGAATAACACCAACCCACTCCCACTCAAAGTAAGACATGAGTTTGGCCAAGGCTTTGGTTTGGTGGATATCACTGGGTATGGTGCGGAAGAAGGAAGGGTAGCGCAGACGGTCACTCAATGCTTCTGCAGAGGAGCTTGCACTTATCTGTTTAACACACACACATAATAAAGGTTAGTTGGAGCGGTAGTTAAGTTTCAGTGCTGGTTAGAATAGGGCTCTAAGCTCAATTCTTATTTCTAGAACTGTCACAGAGTTTTGACCAGTGTTTGACCCTTGAGTGAAACTATTATCTACTTTATGCTGGGCACAAGGGTACATCCAGATGATGTTAATTAGTTAAAACCTAAACTCAGAGAGTCAGTGTTGCATCTTCAAGCAAGACTTTTACTCTTTAACTCCTTATTTCAATGGTTGGACTTTGCTCAGACTGAATACAATTGCAATCCAATGAATAAATCTAAATGCTAATGCTAAATTTAATAACTACTTTAGATAGCCAGGCATTTGGATAAGGATCTAATGTCAGTGTATGTATACTGCAATTCATTTCATTTTTATTTGAGGTGAACTCCCCATATATATGCTTCTCATAAGATATATTTTAGTTAAAGTAAATATTTGCATGTGATAATTCTATCAGTTGCAATAATTTCACAAAGCAAAGGAAAACAACAACAATAAAAAAAACAAATTGTTTCTATAATGACATGACAATATTGCTAAAATGTTAGGCTGAATTTCTTCCCTTAAAAAAGCCAAGATATAAGAAAGAAACAAACAAACAATCATTTGATTTTGGGCATACATTATCTGATATGGTTGTTATTTGTTTGTTTGTTATTTTAATGAAGCAAAAAAATATTTGTTAATAAATTAACAACTTAATTTATAATTGTTTTCATGAAAGAAAAAAGAGGCTGGTGAGGGAATGTTTATAGCTGTTATAATGTAAGTAATAATAGAAACCTTTAGTAATAAACAAAAATAGAAAATTTTCGTGGACATTCAACAATGTAGCTAAAATGGATTAAAAAAATATTATGGCATTTTTTAATGAATTAAATATTGTAAACACTGTAACTTAATTGCTTTAAAGAGCAGTAAAACTCTATTGTATATAATTTAAGAACAAATCTATACATTTTCAGGGTGGTCCTAACATCACACCTTTCTATCTATATTATATTATATATATTATATAATATATATATATATATATATATATATATATATATATATATATATATATATATATATATATATATATATATTATCTATATTCTATAATTATATTATATTCTATCTATAACAGCACAGTTGTATTTATAAAATATCACCTGTGGCACCATGTAGAGGCACAATAAGCGAGCCACACTGATTGACACTTCAGAGTACCGTGCTCCGATGATTGCCTTTATCTTGGGGTTTTGATTAAACTCACAATGGCCAGGTTCAGTGTAGTTAAATTCCAGTAGGCGCTTTGTGCTCTGTAGGGCTTTTGAAGCATGGCAGCAAGTGTCACAGATGCGGTAACCTATGCGTACCCCAGGCAGGAAGCTAGAATTATTAATGGTTTCGACGGTGTAGATGAAGGCAATCATCCTCACAAATGATACAGGATTAAATCTGAAAGAAAAAAAAAGAAATAAAGGAATTAGATAATCATAACCTTTAAAAAAAACTGTTTACTGTTTAATATAAATGTTTAATATTGCTTGCCATGACTATGTTGTTATTAGGCTCATTCAAGACTGTCTTTCAATTTATATTATTAAAGAATATACTGAAACTTATAGTAGAGATTGTAAAAACGAAAACACACTATAGAAATTACATAACAAGTAACTCACGCTGAGCAGTTGTAAATGTCTGGAGCTCCTCTTGAATATAGATTCTCCACTTTAGAAAAACATGAGCTGAGCATTCCTATTTGTACGTCTCCTGGAGCAAAGGCTCCACATTTATACACATCATAATCACAAGCATGCCCAAAATATGCAACTGATAAAACAGTGCATGAAAGCACTATGTTCCTCCAAAGCAACATCACACCATATGATTAACAGATCACATCCAACATGAGAAGAGAGATCAAGAATGAACTAGCTGGGAAATTTGGCGGACCTACTGGTTTTCATCATAGACAAAAAATACATCACGTGCTTCATAATGCCTGTCGTTGCATAGACATGAAAGAATGAGAAGCCACATTTACTGTACTACACTGAATGTCATATTATACTTCCTTGAAAGGAACCAGTTTTGTAGGTCACCATACCTGGGAAGAAGCAAACTCCACAAAAAAAGAGTTAACATATATTGTTAAATTCCCCATACTCTTGTTTAAAAAAAAATAAAATAAAATAAAAAATAAATAAATAAAAAATCAATCTCAGGAATGGATATACATGAAACTTGAATATAGTTACATTTACAATTATCCAACCTATTACCATTTTTTTTTACTCATTTTATTAAATATTCTTAAATATACTTCTTTCTAAAAATGAATACTTAAAATGCTTAAAATGACTAAAATGGTCTGCTAATAGAATGCAGACCAAGTCTGAAACTTTGAGGGGAAAAAAGGTTAAATAATCTTATATCTGTAATCACCCGTCTTCTAATAGAAAATCCTAGATTATCCATTTGCTAAGATGTTATTTTTGCAGTGTAATCAACTGCTCTTTAAAGCTCATATTGCCTTAAAAACAGGAAAAACATACATTCGGGTAAAACAGATTAAATACCACTGCATGTGAAAGAGGAAGCGATAAAAAGTTTATCGAGGTTTATAGCAGGATATGGTAATGATAGAGGTGTAAGCTGTGGTAAAATAATCCAACTGCTTTAAACAAATAATCAACTTGTGTGCCTCAAAACTTCCTGGTGTCAAATAGGGACACATTAGCTACGGCTAACAAACAATAGCTCTATTGCTAATCTCCCAGGTTAGCAAACAGTATAACAAACAGGATACAAATTTAATACATGCTAGAGCAGCTAGATACAGTAGATTACAGTGATTTGTTTAGGTTTCTTTTTTAATTGGACATATCTTCTAATCCAATGCTAAAAAGATGTATAGATTATAAACCAGAATTAAGTAAAGTAACAACCCATTTTAGAAATCTAGCTTGGTCTAAACAGCTACAAGGAGAAAACCAGGGCAAGGTTGTCAAACTGGCTGCTAAATTATAGCCAATCTGACTTCTTTCTGGGCTTTCCAATTAAATTACTTTTAAATGTACTTGTAAATGCACTTTCCTCTAAAACCAAACGACAGTATCAAGAGTTTTGTTCAGAAACAGAAACTGTGTCCTTTTCTATGTTAATCAGACAATGATCTTTGATAAGATGACTGAAAATAGACTGAGTGATGTGTTTCAAGTCGTGAAAACAAGTGTGTGTAACTTGTGTGTAACAAGTTAGACCGAAACCTGTTAAGCCTTTATTAAACCACTTTGAAGTGTGAGGCAGGTTATATTTTCAGTCTCTTTAGGAGTCCAGAAGGATATGGTAAGTCAACTGGTAAATGGTGTAATAGCTATTGAATGTACAGTGCTCTGGGTGTAATAATTAAGTGTATTAAAATACATGTAATACAATGTTATTGTTAATAAATATTGGGCAGTGGGATTTTAAAAGTACTAAATATCATATTTTAGTGATATTCCAGTCTGAATAATATGAATAATTGTAAATGTAATGATTGTAAGTGTGATGTATTTTCCAGCTTAAATTGCTGGAGGTTTTGTTTATCAAGTGTTAAAACTTGAGTCTGACATAAAATAAAATATTGTGCAGCTATTTTTCCATAACAAAATGTTCAACTTAACTTAAAATTAAATTAATATAGTAGAATAAAGGGCTGTACCATTGCTGACTCACAGCACCATGTTCTTCCCATGTACAAATGGCTTTCCTCCAGATTCTATAGTTTCCCCCCAAATGCCACAAACATACCAGTACATGAATTAGCATAAGATAAATTGCCCTTAGCTATGAATAGGTGTGTAAGCTGCTATGTAATGGATTCATGTCTCATCTAGGGTGTATTCCTACCACAAACCCTGTCTTCCTGGGACAGGATCTGAATCTATCACAATCCAGACACGGATAAAACTGAACGTGAGTGACTGTATTGTGATAATCGACAGCTTATAAACTAAAAAAGAGAGAGACATAAAAAAATGTTCCAAGAAAGAAAAAGAGAGAGATGAGAAAGAGAAACAGATAGAGAAAGAAAGAGAGGATGAACAAACCCCTCCCTGCTTAAACACACACATTTACAAGTGAAAACGCATTCATGGACCACTAAATTTGACATGTTTTTCAATTAAACACTTTTTCTTGCTAATGTATGTTTATTTTTCCCTTTCCATTTCCCCTCATTGCACAACTTGTGCTTTGTTTTTTGACTTCCTCATGTCCTGTGAAAATTATGTCAGAGCTTCCTGGAAGAATCACAGAGTTAGAATTTCACTGTATTGCATTACTAACTATTTCCTGTATGGTGACTGTTTCCTTGAATCTTGATTCTTGATCTTATCATGCATGCTGTACAATGTACTAAATGTATTTTTTCCAATTAAATGCTTTTGAAAGCCATAGTTTGTGCAGTAGCAGGTAGTTAGCTAGGCAAAAATTATGAACCATGGATAAATAAAATACTAATAAAATTAGTACATTGAACATGTTTTCCGTTGAAGGAAATTCTGTTAAGAATTTCATTCTTAGAGACAAAGTTACATGACAGTAGAAAGAAAGACAAATATAGCCAAACAAACATCACAACCATGTGCTTTTTTGAACATCTCATTCCAGACTGAGTCCCGCTTCACTGCTATAATAATCTCCACTCTTCTGGGAAGGCTTTACACCAGATTTTAGAAAAATGCCTGTCCAGGTTGCAGGTCAAGAATATGTCCATTCAGGTCAAAGCTCTCAAAGCAGGACACATGAGTTCTTCCAATCCAATGTTCAGACCATGTCTTCACAGAGCTCGCTTTACTGCACAGGGGTATTGTCATGCTAGAATATGTTTGGAACCCAGTTAAAGTGACATATGTGCTTTCAACTATGTGGCAACTGTTTGTGGAAGAATCACATATGGGTGTGATGTTCAGGTGTTCACAAAGTGGCACCTTGCCAAAGTGGCAATCTTCTGTAAACTTTGTTTAGCTTTGTTTAACAGGTGTGTGTTGTAGCTTTGTTGGGGCAATAAATGAAGCATAATGATATCAAAAGCAAATGCATCTATCTAAAACATTAATGAAAAAATCTAAATAACTAACTACCCTCTGGTTAAAACATAAACTAAACTAAAACATCCTATTAGCTCTTTGGAAGTTCTTTTGAAATATTAGAAAGACTAAAACAAAGACAAGAAACTGGTTCCTGAAGTAATTTTAAGACCAAATCAGTATTAGCAAACAAAATGAGCACTGGCCATCACATTAGGTCAATACCAAACCACAGCACGAAGCAGAAGGTTCTGGCAACCTAGTTGTGGGCGGGGATTGTCGCGTTCGTATTGGACTGCGTCATCGTATGCGGAAGTGGATATGAGCAAGCCGTCTGCAGTATGGAGGAGGAGAGGAAAATATCCTCATTATGACCATTAGATCGCTGGAGTCTTAATGAGCAAAGCCGCTCGTTTCCTCCGCATAAACACGCAGGTATTTGGCGCTTTTTTCGCCCCGAGGTCGCTGTTATGAGATGTGAAGCTCATTAGCTAGCGTTAAGGTGCTGCTGGTTGCTATTGGTTACAGCTTCAATCAGCTGTTTAAATATTGAAGCGATGCTGCAGGTGCTTTGGAGTCAAACTGCACTGCGTCCTAAAATAACAACGTGTCCTGCTTCAGAGCGCAAGTGCTTCTGCAGGATCACGTTCTTGTGTCTGTGTGATATGCAGTGCAATGTTTTTACTAATGAACCTGCTGCATTTTAGGCCCTGATGAGGACATCAGCATCATCTAATGCCTGCATCTTCTAATGTGTTGTTAAAGAGATATCCACCCTTAAACACATTAAATATGTTTAGATAAAAATTTTATTATGTGATTAGTGATCCAGATCTTAATTTGTTAATTGATGTTGTATTTTTGTTATTCTTGAGCAAAAGTTCATGGTTGTGTGCCGCATGATGTCACAAGGGGACATTATTGTTGTAGATCAGTGATGTTTAATTTCAGTGATTTCAACCACACACACACACACACACACACACACACACACACACACAGACAGACTAAAATTCATGTTTTGACATTAGCACAAAGAAAAAAGGTGCATGTGGATCTCTAACTCTTTTCAGATGCATTTGTTGTCCTATTAATGAGAAATCCATCATAGATATAGTGGACACAGCAAATTTCAGAAATAAATCCCAGAGTACAGATAGGGCAGCTGCACTGAGGTAAGGCAGAGACTCAATTCGGATAATTAGTGAAGTATGAGCTGACGTGCATGATAGTGTAAATGGTGGTATTGGCATGTAAATTAAATCTTCATGGAGTTTATGAAGATTATACAGTTGTAGAGGTGAGAGAACTAGGCAGACTAAAGCACTGCTGCATCAGGCTCTTTAGAGTTCTAAATCCCAATGTGATCAACTCCTCTCAAAATCTGATTATAAAATAAATGTTGGACATACAGTAACTGAGGTATTCATTTGAACAGCAGTATGATATGAGCGTCATGATGACCAACAATCCCATCCTGAATGCTTATTACATGTGCATTTCTGCATGCACGTTTACCACTAAAATATTGGATGCTCTAGCTTGAGATGATGCATTAGGTGTTGGAAAGAATAGTCATCTTCACAACAGAACTACAATACAAATGGCACAGTGATCAATAATAATTAATATAATGGAATAATTATCTTCATAACTTATGCCTTTGCTTCTCAGGTCCAGTGGCTTGTTAAATAAACAGACGTTACATCCAGTATTACTGTGATGAAGAGCTGCTCATGGTATGTGAGTCTCAAATATTTGACTGTGTTAAGACATATAGTAGCTGTGTTGCATTAGGACATCTGTTCTCTGCTTTTTCTGGAACATTCTCTGCCTCTAGGCACACTGCCAAACAAGACACCAGATGAAGACTTTTTAGATATTAAAATCTATTTATACCACAGTGCTGTTAAATTCTCAAATCTGTTTGGGGAGAAGGGTGATTAATTTTCTCTAACAGCAGCTCTGACATTAGTGTTGGCTGAAATTCAAATTGCAGGTGCACTGGGTTCTAATACATTATCGCTTCTGTAATGAGACCTTAGCTTACTTTAGGTTTGTAAAAAAGATGTGTTTGTTAGACATTATTTTTAAGAGTCTCCACTGCTAACTCTGTTTAACGGTCAGAAAGCTGTGTATCTAAGTTGTTTTTTTGTCACCAAAAATCTGCAAGGGACCTTTGTACTTTGCTTTTATCCATAACATGACATGACATGCTCTGCTGTGTTTTTTTTTTTTTTGTTTTTTTTTTTGGTTCTTATAATTTCAAAAATAAGAAAAAAGTGAAGCTAGTAAGTGAGCGACTGTTTATAGCTGTCATAAAATAAGTGATAACAAGAACTAGCTAATTTGTCTGTATGATTTTACACAACTTTGAACATAATTAAAGATGCTAGCAGCAATTTAGGGGGCCAAGTACCCAGACTCAGATTTTGGTGGAATTTTCCTTAGACACTCCCCAAACAGTCTGCCAAATTTGTCAACTTTAGCAAGAAGAAGATGGAGCAATAACAATAGAGTGCTTACACACCTTTAGTGTGTGGCCCACTAACTATAAATGAATAAAACATCACGTGTCATTCTTGAATAAATTAAAAAGGAAATGTAAACATTGTGGTGTAAATGAAATGAAAAATGTGGTTACAACTAAGTGACAACTTCAAGCTAACATGTTTAGAAGGTAAATACCTTTTAAAGAACCTGTTTAGAACCTGTTTTTTTCATCTTCTGAAATCCTTCCCTAAATGTTGCCCTAGAGACCTGTGGTCCACTTCCAAGAGCGCACTTTGGTGATGTTGTGGGGTGTGGAACTGGTTCTCTGATGGTGCGAAGGTGTAAAAGTGAGCATATTTGAAACAGATCTGAAGACTCAAGATACATTACTTGCTTTGTGTGCATGCTTTGTTTGTGTTCAGTAATCGTTTTCCTCATTGTTCTCTCACAGACAAAGTCATTTCATTAGTTCACATTAGCAAATATGAGTGACATGTACTTTGTTGAAACCCCATTCAACATTTCCATCTTTCCTTTAGTCAGTAATGGTACAATTCCACACTCTATTTCACACAGAAAGCTAATTTTTTAGCTACCTGTACAGTATCTTTTTTTCTCCTTTGTTGGATTTAATGTTGTTTTGTCTGCTCTTGGCTGTCAACAAATTGCATTTAGGCTAAGATAATCACACGGGCTTCTGATCCTTTTTATCAAACATTTAAACTGCTTGGCTTTTTAATCAACGTAACTGGCTGCATGTTGCGTGACAGGATATTTATCCACTTTACACATATTTATACAAAAACTAATAATAAGGGGGCACGGTGGCTTAGTGGTTAGCACGTTTGCCTCACACCTCCAGGGTTCGATTCCCGCCTCCCCCGTGTGTGTGGAGTTTGCATGTTCTTCCCGTGCCTCGGGGGTTTCCTCTGGGTACTCCGGTTTCCTCCCCTGGTCCAAAGACATGAATGGTAGGTTGATTGTGATCTCTAAATTGTCCGCAGTGTGTGATTGCATGAGTGAATGAGAGTGTGTGTGTGTACCCTGCGATGGGTTGGCACTCCATCCAGGGTGTATCCCAATGATGCCTGACATAGGCACAGGCTCCCCGTGACCCGTGAATAGTTCGGATAAGCAGTAGACAATGAATGAATGAACTAATAATGAAGGGATGATAAATTGTCAAATTTTTATAGAGCTAAATAAATTCTAAAATAGTGTAATCAAATATAGATGTTTAAAACAGAGATAGGAGTTAAACATTTAGAAGTTATGGGTAGGTTGTAAAGGGCTTTTTTCTTTCAGTAGCAGTCTGCGTTTTTGTACTGTTTACTTCAAACTGAATTAAAAGCAGTTTTGTTGCTATGAAAAGCAGGAGACTGGAATTTTAGCCTGACAACCCTAGCTTGAAACAAACTGTTTTTGTTTTGTTTGTTTTTTTCCCCTCAAGACAGTAAAATTGTTACAGGATTTTAAATTGTGGGTTATATATACATATATTAGTTGCGCATGAATTAAGTTCAGCTTGATTTTATTCTAGAATTTGAGCAGGTTTACATGTTCTCCACTTTGTATTTGTATCCTGCTGATGAAACTCGGTTTGTTTAATTATCTGAACCATTAGCCAAAAAAGATTTCATCTCACTTGAATGAATTGAAAATATTCTACATTTACCTTGACAGAAGGCAAGGGAGCTCATTCAAACATGTCCATTTAAGAAGTGCACGTATGAGATTATTTTTACGATTATTTATTTATTATACTATTCGTTCCATTTGCCCAATTTCATTGTTATTCTTAATTATTATTTTTAATGTTAAATATGTACTTGGCTAATGTTAACATACCTTGATAGACTTTATTTCACATGAAAAAGTTTAAAATATTTCCCGTGACAGAAAGCAAATATGCACAAGATAGAGGAAAGCGACATGGCTTCCAAGAAGTGTCTTAATATCCGTGAGGTCAAGAGATCATTCCAGACGTGTTCATTTCCTCATCTCTCGTGTTGCTGTGATGTTTTTGCAGCGGTCATATGCAAAACATATAAAGCTTAGCAGGTCTGACAGTAATTTAATAATAATCTGGTTAACATCACTAGAGATCATTACATCATAATATCACGTAGAGACAATAATACTGTTATGTTACAGAAGCCTAGTTTCATGACATAATTTCATAATACAGTATTTGCTTTTAAGCGTGCAGTTTGTTGTGTAACTAAGCCCCAAACCTGTAACCTAGGAAAGAATGTATGAAGTTTATACAATTCTGCTTTCTGCAAAGATTCCTAAATCTAACTGAAAGGGATCTTGTGTACTAGTTTGCACAAACACAGCCTCAGACGTGTAAAGCTTTAGAAGTAAATCCAGGGCTAATAAATAAGCTTAAAAGAATCAATAAACTCTTTTACTTTCTGAATGCATATTTTCTTTAAATGCTTGCCATTTTTCTTATTTTTATTTATTTATTTTAAAATGTAGATACATTTCTCTCCGATTATAGGTGGGAAGTCAAATGTGTTGTAGTAAGGGGAATAATGCAAGAGTGAGCCATAAATAGCTCAGGGGTCGTGACTGATCACAGTGTGTTAATGGAAGACGCTGAAGAGATCAGACAGGTCAGCTTATTCACTCTGACAGTTTTTACACTTCGGCAAACTCTGCTGCAGTGAGTTCGCATTATCTCTATGGAGGAAGCTGAAGGCAGCAGGTCTGAGTATGGGATTGGTGAGTCACAGGAGTGTTCGGGGTTAGTGGTATTGATTTTGTCGATGTTGTGAGTCACAAAGGTTTGGGGGAATTAATATGGAGTTGAGGTCTCAGGATTATTTGCTGTTCATGTTGTATCCAGAGGTGTTTGGGGTAAAAAGTGTATGTGTGTCTGTATGCAGTCTCTTGTCTGGTCAGTTTTAACAAGTAATATAAATGTAACAAAATTAGTAAATATTCAATAACTTTAAGTAAATCATTGATATCTACAGTGGGGCAAAAAAGTATTTAGTCAGCCACCAATTGTGCAAGTTCTCCCACTTAAAAAGATGAGAGAGGCCTGTAATTTTCATCATAGGTACACTTCAACTATGAGAGACAGAATGAGAAAAAAAAAATCCAGAAAATCACATTGTCTGATTTTTAAAGAATTTATTTGCAAGTTATGGTGGAAAATAAGTATTTGGTCAATAACAAAAGTTCATCTCAATACTTTGTTATATACCCTTTGTTGGCAATGACAGAGGTCAAACGTTTTCTGTAAGTCGCCACAAGGTTTTTACACACTGTTGCTGGTAGTTTGGCCCATTCCTCCATGCAGATCTCCTCTAGAGCAGTGATGTTTTGGGGCTGTCGCTGGGCAACACGGATTTTCAACTCCCTCCAAAGATTTTCGATGGGGTTGAGATCTGGAGACTGGCTAGGCCACTCCAGGACCTTGAAATGCTTCTTACGAAGCCACTCCTTCGTTGCCCAAGCGGTGTGTTTGGGATCATTGTCATGCTGAAAGACCCAGCCACGTTTCATCTTCAATGCCCTTGCTGATGGAAGGAGGTTTTTACTCAAAATCTCACGATACATGGCCCCATTCATTCTTTCCTTTACACGGATCAGTCATCCTGGTCCCTTTGCAGAAAAACAGCCCCAAAGCATGATGTTTCCACCCCCATGCTTCACAGTAGGTATGGTGTTCTTTGGATGCAACTCAGCATTCTTTCTCCTCCAAACACGACAAGTTGAGTTTTTACCAAAAAGTTCTATTTTGGTTTCATCTGACCATATGACATTCTCCCAATCCTTTTCTGGATCATCCAAATGCTCTCTAGCAAACTTCAGACGGGCCTGGACATGTACTGGCTTAAGCAGGGGGACACGTCTGGCACTGCAGGATTTGAGTCCCTGGCGGCGTAGTGTGTTACTGATGGTAGCCTTTGTTACTTTGGTCCCAGCTCTCTGCAGGTCATTCACTAGGTCCCCCCGTGTGGTTCTGGGATTTTTGCTCACCGTTCTTGTGATCATTTTGACCCCACGAGGTGAGATCTTGCGTGGAGCCCCAGATCGAGGGAGATTATCATTGGTCTTGTATGTCTTCCATTTTCTAATAATTGCTCCCACAGTTGATTTCTTCACACCAAGCTGCTTACCTATTGCAGATTCAGTCTATATATATATATATATATATATATATATATATGTGTATATGTATGTATGTATATATATATATGTGTATATATATGTGTATATGTATGTATGTATGTATGTATGTGTGTATATGTATGTATATGTATATATATATGTATATATATATATATATATATATATATATATATATATATATATATATATATATATATATATATATATATATATAAATGCTGTGTTGTAGAGTTATGTTCTTACTTACTTATCACTTCTGATCCATATGATCGATAATGAAGCCCTAAGATGTTTGTTTTGTTTTGGTCTGCACTGTAATCTGTATTTACAGTTAAATTTCACTCGTCCACTAAAGGCCTATGTTTGCTCTGTGTTCAGATCTGAATGGGGAGATGACTAAAGAGGAAGTGCTGAAGGAGCCCTCAGAAGAAGACGCAGTCCTGGACCGGTCCAGTGTTCGTTCCCACGCTCCTGCTCGCCCTGTTATTCATCAAGTGGCATCTGTGCCCATGCCCTCCGACTCCGGTAAGAGCTACATGCATGCATGTGACATGCATACATACATACACACACACACACGCACAAACACAAACGCATATGGAAAAGATCTAAATGATTATACATTGTTTATTATAAGGTTTTGATTCTGCATTGCTGATGCAATATACATAAATAGTAATAATATTAATACACAGGAACTTGTTTGGCATATGCAATGCAGAATCAAAACCGAATAATTAACAATGCATAATAATTTAGATCTTTAACATTTCCATGAGGAGACATTTTGTGTAATGTTTATGGAAGGAGTCTTTGTAAATGCTGACTCTTTGCCTTCTGACTCATCTGTAAATGTTTTTCATCATGGGAAAGTCTTCAAGATGGAGGATATTCCCCACTCAAGATGGTTTTAGTCATTAGGAATTCATTTTTTTGGTGCTTATTGCTGGCTATCTGTCTGCCAATAGAAATTTGAAAGTTTCCTTTTAGGGCATGCTTATTTAATTCAAGACCTCAGTAAAATTCAGTTCAAATGAGTTGTTTCAATAAATATGGATCAGCAAGCTTCTCTGCAGTCTCCACATTTGATTAGGATTTGATATGAACCATGCTTATTGATTTTGTTTTTTCTTCTTCTTCAAACATGCAAGTTTAAGATCTGCTCTTGCAGTAATCTGGATGTGTTTGTTTTGCAGACTTCTCTTTCTTTGACCCCAGTGATCCCCAGTGTAGGGTGGTACTGTTAGATCCCTGTACTACAGTGCCTGAGCTGTTTGCGGTGCTCAGACAGTGGGTCCCTCAAGTGCAGAAGAACATTGAACTCATCGGTAACGAGGTCAGTGTTTGGCTTTTGCAGCTGTCGAAAAACGTACACACAACTCGTACACATGCCAAGATTGTGTTAAGAACTGATCCTTTGCTGTGTGTGTGTGTGTGTGTGTGTGTGTGTGTGTGTGTGTGTGTGTGTGTGTGTGTGTGTGGTTTATCATATCTTCCTGGTTGGGCCTGGCTTGTAACATTAGATGTGTGTTTGTGCTTCATGTTTTAGATTCTGAAGAGAGGCTGTGGTGTCAATGACCGAGATGGTCTTACCGACATGACCCTGCTGCATTACTGCTGCAAAGCTGGTGCACCAGGCATAGGTGAGGCATTCAGGTGTACACCAAAAGAAAACTGGATTTGATTAAAAAATATATTTTAATATGAAACCATAAGGTGTTAATCTTTAAATCTATTTAGAGTAAATCTATGTAGAATAACCCCATAGTAGGTCTATACTTTTAGTCTGGGAGGAACAAAAATGTCCTTTTTACCATTTCTAAAGTGGTTAGTTAACTGCTAGTAAATTAGCTGATATTACATCCCAGGCAGGCAAACACAAATGATATGTCGGTTGCTAAATCTTCATTTATATTGTCATACATTCTGTGATGAATTTAGGCAATATCACACAAACAAGAGCGTGGTTATAGTGAATATTGGCAAGGCTGTGATCCAGTGGTTATGAGTGCAATATTGCTTTTTTACAGCAGTTCTATAACCAGAAATTAATATCGAGTAACTGACATTTCGAATGCAATATGGCCAAATATGTGCTTTGTTAGTGGAACTAGATCCTCAAGAAGCTACAGGTGCATAGGGTGTAACTGGCATCCCTTCTTCCTTTGTATCTTCATCTGAGGAGCTTTTATATACTAAAGCTGCATCCGAAATCTTATACTGTGACGGTACCTACTGCATCCGATTCATCCGACTGATCAGTATACGTGTGGAGTACAAATACAGTCCTGATCTACTGCATACATCCACCATGTTGGCAATGTCATGTGACCTATGATGTAATAACCACAATAAAGTTGTTAAGACAGTTGCTAAGACCAGTTTATTCAGGTGTTAAACAAATATGGTTTTGTTGCCAATCTGCAGAATGTTGCCGAAAGTAGTAGGTCATCCAGGAATTTCTCACATACTGTTGAATGAATACAGAGAATCCGTGATGTACTACTCCTCTGGTGTACTGATTTTTGCTGTCTGTATAGTAGGTTTGTAGGGATATTCGAAAGTCAAATGACGAAAGCCAAATGACGAAAGTCAAACAATATACCGCTTGCCATGTTTGCTGATGACTCTACTGTAGTAACCGTATCGAACCAGAAAGTGGAAATTTTACATGACAAATGCAGACAAGTGGCATGCAATGTCCCAGTGGGGTTATACTTAATATAAACTCTTTTGGAATGCTCTTGACCAATCAAGTTAGTGGACTGGCACTAACCTAGCTGATGTATCATTACCATTACAGGACAGTGACATCTCAATTCTGATTAGTCAGAAGATCTTGATTAATTTGACAGTAGTTTCAGTTATAGATCACAAGTTTTTATTATACACTTGTTTTAATTCAGTTCTATAGTAACTGAATGGAAAGTGCAGTGATGCAAAAATGTGTAGGCAAGAATGACTTCTTGTACCATTCTGTGTTATGGTGAAAAAGTTTTAGTGTACTGGAGAAGCAGTATTGACCACTCTATAGTCAATATGGTATATAGGGGATGTGGTAGCTTGCCATTGGCTACTGACCGAAAGGTTGTGAGTTTGAATCGCAGATCCACCAAACTGCCACTGCTGTGCCCTTGAGCAAGGCCCTTAACCCACAATTTCTTAGTTGTATAAAATGAGATGAAATTTAAGTTGCTCAGGAGAAGGGCGCCTGCCAAATACCGTCCAACATCTGCCTTTCGACCACCACCTTCATGGTGTCCAGTTTGCAGCCTAGAAGAGAGCTATATTTACTGATTAGCTTATTCAGCTACTCACTTGGCTAATTCACAATATTTACATGACTATACTACTTTGAAACTCTCTCTCGTCATTTAAACCTGTCAGCAAAAACTATAGACCGCATTTACGTACAGTAGCAAAATGCCTACTATCTAACTACTGGTTAGTATTTGTAACACTTATTGTTTATTATTAGAGTTACTTAGTCTAGTTAATATCAATTCCAGTTAAGTAGAAATCCAAAATGGTATTGGCTGTTCTGAGGTAAAATTGACAGTTCTATTGTTATAACATGAGATTTCTTGCTATAGAGCTCAACACAATGGTTAAAAGGCGTCGCATCTCGTGTTGTGCGCCGTCTAGGTGACGCAGAGAGTGCAGCCAGTTTTGCCCGGAAGCTCTTATCTCTGGGAGCAGACCCGTCTCTGCGCAGCCGCTGGACCAATATGAGTGCCCTTCATTACGCTGCCTACTTCGACGTTCCTCACCTCATCCGTGTGGTGTTGCAGGCATCGCAGCCAGGAGGTGAGGCAGTGTGAAGGTGTGACTGGGTTCCAAGGCCATGTTTTTACTCACAATGAGGTCACATTTCCGTGTTTGCTTGGTTTCAGAAGTGGACGCCACCTGCAGTGATTTTGACTTTGGCACTGCCCTGCACATCCCCTGCTGCTAACCTCTGTACCGCTGCAGTCCGCTGCCTGCTGGAGCTGGGAGCTAATCCTGCATTCAGGGTATGCACCACTACAAAAACTCTGAAAGGAGCTGTAAATACATTTATTATTAATAGGGAATCATTAGTGGGGTTTCCATCCATATGTTCATAAATTAGGATTCAAGATGCATATGAAAGTAAACAGCAGCAGTCATCAGTGATGAGTGCTGATAGTTTTTTAGGTTTGTGTATAATTCTTGGATCTGATTGGTCAGAAGATGTGGATTGATTTTCTTTAACACGGATGTTGCACATACGACCTATGAATTAGGGCTGCAGCTATTGATTATTTTAGTAATCGAAAATTCTACCGATTATTCCAACAATTAATCAAGTAATCGGAGAAGAAGTACTTTTTCTTTATTAAAGAGGAATACTAAATATGCAAGAGAAAATAAGACAGGTCTCATAAATTAACAACTAAGTTGTTTCCTATTTAGAAAAATGAAAATAAAATCTGAACCCATTTAGTGCATTTAATTGACATATTGCATTCAAAATGCAAATACAAATATATATATATATATATATATAAATAAAATATACAGTGGGGCAAAAAAGTATTTAGTCAGCCACCAATTGTGCAAGTTCTCCCACTTAAAAAGATGAGAGAGGCCTGTAATTTTCATCATAGGTACACTTCAACTATGAGAGACAGAATGAGAAAAAAAAAATCCAGAAAATCACATTGTCTGATTTTTAAAGAATTTATTTGCAAGTTATGGTGGAAAATAAGTATTTGGTCAATAACAAAAGTTCATCTCAATACTTTGTTATATACCCTTTGTTGGCAATGACAGAGGTCAAACGTTTTCTGTAAGTCGCCACAAGGTTTTTACACACTATTGCTGGTAGTTTGGCCCATTCCTCCATGCAGATCTCCTCTAGAGCAGTGATGTTTTGGGGCTGTCGCTGAGCAACACGGATTTTCAACTCCCTCCAAAGATTTTCTATAGGGTTGAGATCTGGAGACTGGCTAGGCCACTCCAGGACCTTGAAATGCTTCTTACGAAGCCACTCCTTCGTTGCCCGGGCGGTGTGTTTGGGATCATTGTCATGCTGAAAGACCCAGCCACGTTTCATCTTCAATGCCCTTGCTGATGGAAGGAGGTTTTTACTCAAAATCTCACGATACATGGCCCCATTCATTCTTTCCTTTACGCGGATCAGTCATCCTGGTCCCTTTGCAGAAAAACAGCCCCAAAGCATGATGTTTCCACCCCCATGCTTCACAGTAGGTATGGTGTTCTTTGGATGCAACTCAGCATTCTTTCTCCTCCAAACACAAGTTGAGTTTTTACCAAAATGTTCTATTTTGGTTTCATCTGACCATATGACATTCTCCCAATCCTCTTCTGGATCATCCAAATGCTCTCTAGCAAACTTCAGACGGGCCCGGACATGTACTGGCTTAAGCAGGGGGACACGTCTGGCACTGCAGGATTTGAGTCTCTGGCGGCGTAGTGTGTTACTGATGGTAGCCTTTGTTACTTTGGTCCCAGCTCTCTGCAGGTCATTCACTAGGTCCCCCCGTGTGGTTCTGGGAATTTTGCTCACCGTTCTTGTGATCATTTTGACCCCACGGGGTGAGATCTTGCGTGGAGCCCCAGATTGAGGGAGATTATCAGTGGTCTTGTATGTCTTCCATTTTCTAATAATTGCTCCCACAGTTGATTTCTTCACACCAAGCTGCTTACCTATTGCAGATTCAGTCTTCCCAGCCTGGTGTAGGTCTACAATTTTGTTTCTGGTGTCCTTTGACAGCTCTTTGGTCTTGGCCATAGTGGAGTTTGGAGTCTGACTGTTTGAGGTTGTGGACAGATGTCTTTTATACTGATAACGAGTTCAAACAGGTGCCATTAATACAGGTAACGAGTGGAGGACAGAGGAGCCTCTTAAAGAAGAAGTTACAGGTCTGTGAGAGCCAGAAATCTTGCTTTTTTGTAGGTGACCAAATACTTATTTTCCACCATAATTTGCAAATAAATTCTTTAAAAATCAGACAATGTGATTTTCTGGATTTTTTTTTCTCATTCTGTCTCTCATAGTTGAAGTGTACCTATGATGAAAATTACAGGCCTCTCTCATCTTTTTAAGTGGGAGAACTTGCACAACTTAATTACTTAAAAAACCTAAACATTCTACAGCCTTTGTGGCTTTTCTAAGAGGCAAAAATTAGTGGACAGAAAGGTAACTTGGAACAAGAGACCATACACATAAAATAAAGAAAAACACATTTTTCTGTAACATGAAATTAGTTATTTGGAAAATAAACCCTCTTAAATGTCTCTCTACATACTGGACTGTGTGCGAGTGAGAGTGACAGAGAGCGTGAAGCATCAACATGAATGACGCTTAGGCTTTCACAAAACTTAGCTAAATTAGGGACAGCATAACTAGCCACCATATTGATTTACGGTGTTAAATAGTCACTACATGTAGTACACACAATCGACATACATTTTTACGGGCCTTAATTTCAACTAGCAGTCATATTGATTTAAGCTAAGTGCAAACGCTAACATTAGCGTGTTTCGACTCTGTGGACTGCATGTTTTCGAATGAGATATTGAAGTATCGAACTTGTACTGTTGTGGTACACCTGTTCAATCTTACAGTAATCACACTGTATGGAGGTTTCTTTCTGTTTAAGTTTAAAATGATCCCAAACTTTGAAAACGTTCTGCCGTTTTCTTTGGAATGAATCTTTCTCACCGAGTTTAGCGGGCTGTGCATCAGTAATAATGGTCCGTGGGGAAACGCAGTGTTCTGTGTGTAGTCACAGTAAATGGACTAAACGAAGCTTTGAGGCAACTAATTTAACTATTGGAGCTGTCCAATATTTACTGACCAAATGGAAGCCCTGTCCCCTTTCTCTGTCTCACATCAGTTTCACTTACTTTCTGTCAGAGTAAATGGAGAACGATTAACGGTCATTAATGTGAAATAATATCTATCAATATGTTTAAGTTGAATTGTTTGAATGGCTGAATTTATAACTAAAAAAATTCAATTTTTTATGTAAAGAAAGTAAAGTGAAGGCTTTCATGACCATTCTCATAAATTATAATCTGAATTTTAAATGTTTTTGCTGTTAAAATTCAGCTTTCATGCAGCTGAGTTGAATTGCCTGTCTTTAAGCTAGCAAATGGAACAATGTTAATGCTGAAGTTAAGCTTCTAAGAGCTTATTACAGTCGAATGGCTAAATACAGCTGACTCTAGTTGTGATCCAGGGTTTGGGGGCAGAGCTTTCTATACATGGGCAGTAATGCGAATTGGGCTCATGAATTTAAGTTTTTCTTGGACTCACTTATTTAACCATTAGAGACCTTGACTACTTTACTTTACTTTACTTTATGTTACTATAGAGTAAAGTTGATTAGAGTAGAATAGAATAGCGTAGTAGAAATGTGGTGTCACAACAGCCACAACACAATCAACAACGAAGACTAGAACTTAACACAAGAACAGCACAGGACTTTGAACAGTAAACTCAAAATATCATAAAGAATGAATAAAAATATTCATACCTCTCCTAGTTATTTACAGATTGCAACTGATACTTTATACAGTAACTCAGAAAGCACATAAAGCTTTTACAGGTTGTCAGTTTGAAACTGTTAAACATATGCAATAAGCAGTATTTGTAGTGTGTATATAAAATAAATGTACAATGCTCATAAATAAAGTGGCAGTGTGTAAGAATGGTTAGTGACCCAATCAGTGTTGTGCAATATGCAGTCACACAATTAGCATAATGAAATTTTCTAGGGGTGGCAAATTTCTGTGGTATAAACAGAACAAAACACTTCAGAAACCACTTCCAGTTGAGTCAACGCTCTGCGCACTGTTCCGCACTTGATTATCATCCTATAACACAGCATGCATATTATTATTAGCAAGTACATTATTCCTTATCTGGCACCCTGTTCAGAATATTTGCACAATCAATGATTGATTAAAACACAACATGTTCTTTTGACCTAGGAATTAGATCTAAAATATGGGTTAACATTTTATATTAATGAAATGTAATACCATTTTTCCTTGGCCAAGTGGTCACGCAGTTTATGTGTGCCAAATATGATTTGGCAGCTCACCACATGAAGTAAAGTGACACAGTAACTATGTATTTCTGCAGAAATTGCTGTACATAATGTTCAGATTAAATATAGATAAGTATAAGTACTGCATGTTCCAGACAACTTGGCATATTGAGCCTCTGAGATTAATTGTGCTTGAATAATGGGTCTGTGTCTGTGTAGCACTGGAGTCCAGACTTTACACTCCAAGAAGGTGATGATTTTATGAACTCACCACAGTATTTGTATTTAATGGATTTGTGCTTATTTGTGCTTGATGGATTTATCTGCGTATCTACAGCTTCTTCCACTAATATTGGCAACTTTGGTAACTTGGTAAATTTTTCAAGTTTTTTCTTTTCTTGATTCCACAAAAGAGTCTTATAGGGAGTAGTTTCATTCACACACACACACACACACACACACACACGCACGCGCGTGACTGGCTTTTATTTCTCTCTTTCAGTCGGCTCCCAGGGGCATGCAGTTAAATTAGCCATGCTCATTTCTTTTCCTAGACTCATTTTACACTCAAAAGGCATTACAGCCAGAAGTCCTGAACTGCTCAAACAGCAGCTTCCACACTTTCTGAACGGTAATTATTGATATTGTTTACCCTTATGAAAAATGCAGCATTTTCGACGGACTTGTGCAGGCACGCACACACACACACCTCTTTATTAAATTACTTTGTGTCCAGAGGCTTCTGACCTTCTATCTGATTGACCATCAAGATGAGTTGGAGTTGGCAGAGGTTTTAATGGTGAAGTTATGATTGGAGCTGCATAACATAGATCTTGCTGCTCAGATCCATTCCAACTCATTTTAGCAGTTGCTTTATAGTGCAAAAAAATAATAATAATAATAATAATAATAATAATAATAATCCCCTCCTTGAACCGCCACCTTATTGTGGTGGAGGGGTTTGAGTACCCAAATGAACCTAGGAGCCATGTTGTCGGGGGCCTAGTGCTCCTGGTAGGGTCTCCCAAGGCAAACGGGTTCTAGGTGATGGGTCAGACTAAGAGCGGTTCAAAACCTTTATGGAAGTTAAATCAAGGACCGTTACGTCGCCCAGACTGGCGTCACCGGGGCCCCACCCTGAAGCCAGGCCTGGGGTTGGGGCACGCAGGCGAGCGCCTGGTGGCCAAGTCTTTGCCTGCGGGACTTGGCCGGGCACAGCCCGAAGGAAAGACGTAGGACCACCTTCCCGTAGGCCCACCACCTGCAGGAAGGAGCATAAGGGTCCGGTGCAGTGTGTTTTGGGTAGCAGTCATGGGCGGGGGCCCCGACGACCCAAACCCTGGACGAAGAATCTGGCTTTTGGGACATGGAATGTCACCTCACTGGGGGGGGAAGGAACCTGAGCTGGTGAGGGGGGTTGAGCGGTATTGGCTAGAGATAGGTGGGCTTGCCTCCACGCACAGCCTGGGCTCTGGAACCCAACTCCTTGAGAGAGGTTGGACCCTCTTCTTCTCTAGAGTGCCCCATAGTGAGAGGCGTCGGGCTGGGGTGGGCTTGCTTATAGCCCTCCAGCTCAGCCGCCATGTGCTGGAGTTTTCCCCGGTAAACGAGAGGGTCGTTTCCCTGCGCCTTCGGGCCGGGGATAGGTGTCTCACTGTTGTTTCGGCTTATGGGCCGAACGGCAGTGTGGAGTACCCAACCTTCTTGGAGACCCTGCGAGGGGTGCTGGAAGGTGCTCCGACTGGGGACTCCATAGTTTTTCTGGGGGACTTCAACGCCCATGTGGGCAACGACAGTGATACCTGGAGGGGCGTGATTGGGAGGAACGGCCTCCCTGATCTGAACTCGAGTGGTGTCCTGTTGCTGGACTTCTGTGCTAGTCACAGCCTGTCCATAATGAACACCATGTTCAAGCATAAGGGTGCCCATCAGTACACGTGGTACCAGGACACCCTAGGCCGGAGATCAATGATCGACCTTGTGGTCATGTCATCTGAACTTCGGCCGCATGTCTTGGACACTCGGGTGAAGAGAGGGGCGGAGCTGTCAACCGATCACCACCTTGTGGTGAGTTGGATCCGCATACGGAGGAGGATGCTGGACAGACTTGGCAGGCCCAAACGTATTGTGAGGGTCTGCTGGGAATGTCTTGCTGATCTCTCTGTTAGGGGGGGTCTTCAACTCCCACCTCCGGGAGAGTTTCAACCAGATCCTGAGGGAGGTTGGGGACATTGAGTCTGAGTGGACCATATTCTCCTTCTCCATTGTTGACGCAGCCATCTGGAGCCGTGGCTGTAAGGTCTCTGGTGCCGGTCGCGGCGGCAATCCCCGAACACAGTGGTGGACACTGGAAGTAAGGGATGCCGTCAAGCTGAAGAAGGAGTCCTATCGAGCCTGGTTGGCTCGGGGGACTCCGGAGGCAGCTGAGGCATACCGGCAGGCCAAGCGAACTGCAGCCGGGGTGGTCTTGGAAGCAAAAACTTCTGGGAGGAGTTCGGTGAGGCCATGGAGAAGGACTATCGGACGGAAATTCTGGCAGACCATTTGGCGCCTCAGAAGGGGTAAGCAGCTCTCTGCCAACACTGTTTAGAGTGGAGGTGGAGAGTTGCTGGCCTCGACTGGGGATATTGTCGGACGGTGGAAGGAATACTTCGAGGATCTCCTCAATCCCACTGACATGCCTTCCGTAGAGGAACCAGAGGCTGAGGACTCAGAGGTAGATTCATTCATCACCAAAGCTGAGGTCACTGAGGTAGTTCAGCAGCTCCTTGGTGGCCAGGCACCAGGGGTGGATGAGATTCGCCCTGAGTACCTTAAGTCTCTGGATGTTGTGGGGCTGTCTTGGCTGACATGTCTCTGCAACATAGCGTGGCGGTCAGGGACAGTGCCTCTGGACTGGGCGACCGGGGTGGTGGTCCCTCTTTTTAAGAAGGAGGACCGGAGGGTGTGTTCCAACTATAGGGGGATCCCAGGGAAAGTCTTTTCCAGAGTACTGGAGAGGAGAGTCCGACCGTTAGTCGAACCTTGGATACAAGAGGAGCAATGCAGTTTTCGTCCTAGTCATGGAACACTGGACCAGCTCTACACCCTCCACAGGGTGCTCGAGGGTTCGTGGGAGTTTGCCCTACCAGTCCACATGTGTTTTGTGGACTTGGAGAAGGCATTCGACCGTGTCCCTTGTGGCATTCTGTGGGAGGTGCTCTGGGAGTACGGGGTCCGTGGCCCTCTCTTAAGGGCTGTTCGGTCTCTATATAACCGGAGCAGGAGCTTGGTTCGCATTGCCAGCTGTAAGTCAGATCTGTTCCCAGTGCATGTTGGGCTCCGACAGGGCTGTCCTTTGTCACCGTTCCGCTCATTGTTTTTATGGACAGAATTTCTAGGCGCAGCCAGGGGCTGGAGGGAGTCCGGTTTGGGGACCACAGGATTTCATCGCTGATTTTTGCAGATGATGTTGTCCTGTTGGCTCCTTCAAACCTGGACTTACAGCATGCACTGGGGTGTTTTGCAGCTGAGTGTGAAGCGGCTGGGATGAGGGTCAGCGCCTCCATATCTGAGGCCATGGTTCTCGACCGGAAAAAGGTGGCTTGCACCCTCCAGGTTGGAGGGGAGCTCCTTCCTCAAGTGGAGGAGTTTAAGTATCTCAGGGTCTTGTTTATGAGTGAGGGAAGGATGGATCGTGAGATTGACAGACGGATCGGTGCAGCGGCAGCAGTAATGCGGTCTATGTACCGGTCTGTTGTGGTGAAGAAGGAGCTGAGCCGGAAGGCGAAGCTCTCGATTTACCAGTCAATCTACGTTCCTACTCTCACCTATGGTCATGAGCTCTGGGTCATGACCGAAAGGGTAAGATCCCAGATACAAGCGGCCGAAATGAGCTTCCTCCATAGGGTGGCGGGGCGCTCCCTTAGAGATAGGGTAAGGAGCTCTGTCACCCGGGCCGCTACTCCTCCACATCAAAAGGGGGCAGTTGAGGTGGCTCTGGGACGTTTCCCTGGGGAGGTGTTCCGGGCATGCCCCACCGGAAAGAGGCCCCGGGGAAGACCCAGGACATGCTGGAGAGACTATGTCTCTCGGCTGGCCTGGGAACGCCTCGGGGTCCCTCCGGAAGAGCTGGAGGAAGTGTCTGGGGAGAGGGAGGTCTGGGCATCCCTGCTTAGACTGCTGCCCCCGCGACCTGGCTCCGGATAAGCGGAAGACAATGAATGAATGAATGAATAATAATAATAATATACAGTTTATACCAGAGCACTGAGGAATTCTTAAATCTGATTGGATCCTGATTCTCTGGATTAATTCTAATTCTGTCTGAAATGCCTAAGCACAGGTTCTCTGTTAATGCACTTGTTTTAATGTTGTTTTCAAAGTATCGACTTGCTCTGAAACTTGATAAAAAATACAAAAATGCACAAAAATAAATAAAATAAGATCAAATAAAAAAAAAAGGTCATATTAGTTGGTTAGGGTGGATGTTTTTTAAAACTAATTAATTAATTAATTTTAATTTATTTATTTATTTATTGGAAATCTTTCTTTCCATAAATGCAAAATAATCTCCAGTATCTCCAGTGGAATTTCAGACATCTTTCAAGTCCTTTGGTAAAACAACAAGCGGATTTTTTTGTCTAATTAACTTTGAGAGAGAGAAAAAAAAAAGATCTTATATTCTAGCTGTATACTAGAATTCTACCAAGATGTAAAGGATTAGTGAAAATAAGTTGTTTTGTAGACATTTCCAGGAATAAAACACTTTAAAATAATCAGCTTTGGTAACAGTAACTTCGGGTCGGGCTGCATCTCATGCGCCAGTCACACCAGAGGTCTTATAATAGCTCTGAATATTGCAAACATTGTGCTCAGGAAGCTGTAGGAAGTGAAACCAATTGATATATTAAACAAATTGATATAATAGCGATTGTCAAAAAATGACATTCATTCCAAAGTTCTGTGTGTAAATGAACTCTATTTTCTTTGAGTTTTTTCACTTCATTGCTTCCATAACAGCAACTAACTTTGCAATTAATTGAATGTCAATTGCTGTTGAAGTGTCTTGCTACTGGAAAGGAGGAATCCTTCATTCTGATGGTCTGAACGTGCTCGAGAAAACGATCATCCAGTCTCCTCCTCAGTTTTATAGAAGAACTATGGGAAGAAGATTTGCTACATATGAGAGTCTACAAGCAGTGTAGTGTAATAATAATTGTAGATTTTTTGATTAATTTTTGTTTTTATTATCTATTTAATTTATTTCTTTATATCTTTTTTACTAATCTCTAATTTAGAAATTAGGTAATGATAATTGCTCTCTCTCTCTCGCTCTCTCTCTCTCTCTCTCTCCCTCACACACACACACACACACACACGGCTTTCTCTGCTCACTCTCTGTCTCTCTCTCTCTTTCTCTCTACACACACACACACACACACACACACACTCATTGTTTTATTATTATTTTATCTTTCTTCATTTATTAATTGCAAAAGTTTACATACCCCTAGGACAAAATGAATTATTAGTCAGCTTATAAAACAAAACTTGGTCCAACTCATCTCACAGCATGTTAAACTAGAAGTGCAGCACCAGAAAGTGTAACGCTTAGGCTGGGCCGAAAAACTTGTTGAAAGTTGCAGCAAGTGTGTGATCACACACACAATCAAGTTTAGTTTAACTGTGATTTGTTTAAAATGTAGTATAATTATTATAACTATTATAAGTTGAAAAGCTCAATAGAACAAAATTATTATTATTATTATTATTATTATTATTATTATTATTATTTTTTTGGTGGTGGTGTTTGAGGAGTCTCACATAGTTAATCATAGTTAATTTTGAGTTATAAAAATTATAATCAGAACATATCTAAAAAAAATAAACAATCAATGCTCCTTTAATTCCCTTCAGTGATGCACAGTATGTATCATGATATTCAGGTTTGCAGACAAATAAATGTAATTGTGCTTTTATATTTGTTTGATTTATGTACAGAATTACATTTTAACTTTTAATTTAAATGAATTAAAATATTTTAAACAGAAAAAAAAGTCTGAACAATTGTCACCATTTAAAATTCAGTTTTTTGATAAAAGATATCACAATATCCATGATATCTCAGAAAAGATTTTTGCAGTGCTTCCAGTTAGTTTATAATAAATTGTAATAAACTAGCAAGCAAACAAACAAATAAATAAATAAACCTTGTTTAATTTTTTTATAAAATATTTTAAACAAAATCCTGTAAAAAAATAACCTATTACAATTTGAATGATTAAGTGTGAATTTTGATTCTATTCTATTTAATAATAATAATAATAATAATAATAATAATAATAATAATAATAATAATAATGTCACACAACCCTGGGCTCAACATGATACTAAAGTTAGTGTTAATTATCTGTTAATTCATCTGTTTAATAAATTAGATCCTCTTTTTTATGTAATTGACTTTGGAACTTTAAAAGGCTGATTAAAAGCTTTGTCTAGTTTATAATACAGAGCTGTTGGGAAGCCTTTCAGTCAGATAGTTTCAATTTTTCCTGCTGTATAATGCATTATTCATGAAATCATTCATGTAGCTCTCTGATATGATACACTGTGTGGTTCCATGCTTGTTGCACAGCACAGACAGAGTTGGCAGTGAATCAGAGCCCACATGTCCTGGTGAGTGGGACAGTGGTGAATAGTGCATTTAGTAAAACGATGGAGGAGGAATAATACTGGAGAGAATGAAGAAACATTAAGGAATAAAAGTACTGCATATTCATGAAGATTGACCTTGATCAGTGCTTTTAATTCTTGCTTTTGGTTTCATTGTCAGGATGATTTTCAGTGGAGGCTATTTAGAATTGAAGATGATGTCTTTGAATGGTTGCTTGTCAATGAGGAAGACAGAGAAAATATTAATAGAATAAAATATCCCATAACAATTGCCTGAGGAACTCTTTCCAGGGTGTATCCTGCCTTGATGCCCAGTGACGCTGGAGATAGGCACAGGCTCCACGTGACCTGAGAATAGATCGGATAAGCGGTAGACAGTGAATGAATGAATGAATGAATTGCCTGAGTAAAATTAGAGACAAAATAAGACAAAAATTTGTCCTGCTATCTCCTGTATTGATATTAAGCTAAAGGGTTTTGTCAGTGGTTTATTTATGCTGAATTGCACCACTTGAGGGCAGTGTGGCAACGTTTAGTAGCTGTGAAGTCTCAAAAATGCAGTATAAGGGCCATGGTGATGTGGTTTAGTGCATCAGAATGAAACAATGATTCAGTCAATAGTTATGATCACTCTCACTTCTTACTATTAGCAGAGAACTCACTAAACACCGGTGATGGTTTCATTTCAAACCATGTACTGTACTGGAGTTTGAATGCTGGTGATCATTTCTCAGACTAAACTAGCTCAAAATCTAGAGTCCCAACATGAGCTTCCTTAGTACTTCCTTCAGCTTTCATTGGTATGACTTTACCTTTTTTGCCCAATTTTATAAAATAATAATAAAAAATAAATAAATAGACAAGAACAGTAATAATAAGATTTGAACATTCAGAATAACAAGAAATAGTACTGTCATAAATATTAATAATGGCAATACTAATATTAAAAATGTTTTTGTAACATACCTTTTATATAAAATAAAAAAATCTGCCGCAATATAAATAAAATAAATATAAATAAAAATGTATAATAATAATAGAATCAATGGCAACAACAACAGCAATAATAATCTTCTTCTTCTTCTTCTTCTCTCGGCTTTTCCCTTCAGGGGTCGCCACAGTGAATCATCTCTCTCCACCTATCCCTATCGTCTGCAGCCTCAACATTTGCACCTACTAGCTTCATATCCTCATTTATTCCATCCATATACCTCCTCTTTGGCCTTCCTCTTTGCCTCCTGTCTGGCAGCTCCATGTCCAGCATTCTCCTACCAATATACTCACTCTCCCTCCTCTGAACATGTCCAAACCATCTTAATCTGGCCTCCCTAACTTTGTCCCCCAAACATCCAACATGAGCTGTCCCTCTGATGTACTCGTTCCTAATCCTGTCTAATCTTGTCACTCCCAAAGAGAACCTCAACATCTTCAGCTCTGCTACCTCTAGCTCTGACTCCTGTCTCTTCCTCAGTGACACTGTCTCTAAACCATACAGCATGGCCGGTCTCACCACTGTCCTGTACACCTTCCCCTTGATTCTCGCTGATATTTTCCTATTACACGGAGCTCCTGACACCTTTCTCCACCCATTCCAACCTGCCTGCACTCGCTTCTTTACCTCTTTCCCACACTCTCTATTACTCTGGACTGTTGACCCCAAGTACCTAAACTCCTGTACCTTCTTCACCCTGTAACCTTACTGTTCCACTTCCCTCCCTTTCATTCACACACATGTACTCAGTCTTACTACGACTGACTTTCATTCCTCTTCTCTCCAGCGCAAACCTCCACCTCTCCAGGTTTTCCTCCACTTGCTCCCTGCTCTCACTACAAATCACAATGTCATCTGCAAACATCATTGTCCAAGGAGACTCCTGTCTGACCTCCTCTGACAACTGGTCCATCACTATAGCAAACAGGAGGGGGCTCAGAGCCGATCCCTGATGCAGTCCCACCTCCACTTTGAACTCCTCTGTCTGACCTACAGCACACCTCACCACTGTCCTGCTCCTCTCATACATGTCCTGCACCACTCTGACATACTTCTCTGCTACTCCTGACTTCCTCATACAGTACCACAGCTCTTCTCTTGGCACCCTGTCATATGCTTTCTCCAAGTCTACAAACACACAGTGCAACTCCCTCTGACCATCCCTATACTTCTCCATCAAAATTCTCAGAGCAAAAATTGCATCAGTTGTGCTCTTTCTGGGCATAAAGCCATACTGCTGCTCACAAATTTCCACTACCTTCCTTAAGCTAGCTTCCACTGCTCTTTCCCATAGCTTCATTGTATGGTTCATCAACTTTATCTCTCTATTGTTGCTGCAGCTCTGCATGTCACCGTTATTCTTAACAGCAATAATAATAATAATAATAATAATAATAATAATAATAGTAATAATAATAATAGCATAAATATCAACTAACTAACAATACAAGTAGAAATAACAATACATAACAATTTTTACTGTTATTGTCATAACAATAATAAAACATTTTTACCAACATAAATATTATCATATAATGGAGATGAAGACTGATGCAGATGCAGGTAAACAGCTTTACTCATAACAATAAGTCCAACACTAAAAGGTAGTGTCCAGGTCTGAAAGACGATGGTCAAGCAAAGAGCTTATGTAGGCAATGGCAATTAGCTATGAGAAACTAAGGCAGGTCAGACCTGAAAATTAAACAGCATAAGCAGGCTTGGTATAGCCTAGTGTACACTGACAAAAACATGTGTGTACTTTTCAATGTGGTTGTGAATGAAATGTCTCTTTTAAAGAGTCTTTGTGTGACCGTGACTGACTGTGAGCAGGACAGAGAGTGTGTTTTCTGGGGATTGTAGTTTGGAGTGACCATGTTTGTAGACTGTGGTGTGCGCTGGGAGGTGGAGTTCATGGATTTAGTTAACCTGACAAAAATCAACAATAACCATTTTATTATTAATAAAAAAAGTAGAAAACTGTACATAATAGCAATATCAGTACTGATAAGGCTATTATTAATAACAATAGTAAAAGAAAATGGCAAAAAAAATTCACTAATGACCTGACTATTATTAATAATAACAATAGTAAATATGTAAATTTTTTACACATTTTATACAATTTTTGTACAATAGTAAATATGCATTATTACTATTATCATTAATAGTATTACTAGTGATAATATTATTACTATTATCAATAATAATAGACAAGGCTATTGTTAATGCTGTAGTAATAATACATAACTGTAGAAATATCAATACTGACAAGTCTACCGTTAATGATAAGTGCAGTAATGCATAACAACAGAAATATCACTAATGACCAGGCTGTTGTTAATGATAACTATAATAATGTATACAAGTAGAAATATCCATAATGACAAGGCTATTATTAATAACAATAGTAATAAAGAATAATATCAATAGGTATACTAAATAATAAAAGATATATCAACAATGACAAGGTCATTGTTAATGATAATTGCAGTAATAACTCATAAGAACAGAAATATCGATAATGACAAGGTTATTGTTAATGATTCCAGTAGTAATGCATAAAAACACAAATCTTAATAATGACATATATCATTAATGATAATTACAGTAATAATGCATAAGAACAGAAATCTCAATAATGACAAGGTTATCGTTAATGAAAATTGTAATAATGCATACTAGCAGAAATCTCAATAATGACAAGGTATAATTAATGATAACAATATTAATAATGCATATTAATAGAAATATAAATAATGACAAGACTGTTGGTTATGATAACAATAGTAATAATGTACAATAACCGAAATATCACTAATGACAAGGCTATTATTAAAAATAAATGCTAATAGCAGTAGATATACTGTATATGCTATTGAATATAATAGAAAATATTAATAACATTTTTTCAGTTCAAATACTTGTTCATGATATTTATTCAAAAGTGATACCAACCTGCTTAGTCAGTAAAAGCAATCAGTAGTGTCATGGAACATTTTGTTTATCTCTGTTTATGTTGCTTACTACTCTGTACTCCTAGCATTGTTAAAGATACCATGGAAATTGAACTGATCTTCAACAGACCGCTTGTTCACCGCTTCTTGCTAATGAACAGTTTTGAGTAAGTGTGCTGTAAGTGCAGCGTAAGTCACTGCATTTCTCATGACCACGCTTGAGGATACTGCTTAAACTGCTCCTTATGCTTAAACTGGCCATCCTCACATGTTCAAATGGCATAACATGCTTCATGAGATTTACATATATGTTAGGAAGATGCTGCTCTTGATTTTCCTGGAGCACAGTTGGCAGTTAGCTTTGCTTCAACACTCCTATATCACTGTCAGTTTGTGCTGCGCAGTGGTCATAATGACAACAATAGTGTGAATAATAACAGTATACACAACTTGAGTACCAACCATGATAACGAGTGAATCTAAGTTTAATTCTAAACTCTCAAATAGCTGAGCTCTGTTTACTTTGATTTCATTTCTATCCAGGATGAGATAAGCACCGAATGTCAGTAATGATTTATTTTCAATCGCTGGCCTGTTTGCATTATGCGCTCACTGTAGCTGACTCGAGTCCAACTTGGGTCTGATCCTAACATCAAACTGCCTCGGCTTGCCGTTCAGAGACTGTGATGTTTCCACTGGGAATGATGAAAGAGTTCATCTGCATTTATGAGTGAGAGAGTGTGAGAGAGAGACTAATCGAGTAAACCATTGAAGTTCTGCTTTTTTTTTTTTTTTTTTTTTTTTTTTAAACCTATAACTCGTTGTTCAAGTGTTGAACACATTTCACATGAAACATGTACACAATATTCATTCTTTGGCATATTTATCATTATGTTTTCAGACGATCTTATTAATTCAATATTTGGTGTCTAGAATTGTAGGTGCATCACCTATAGCTTCCTTCATCCCTGATATGAGGTCTGTTCTGTAATATCCATGGTCAGTGCCCTCTAAAAACCTGCACATCTGATAAAAAAAGAGTACTTCTGCTTGATTTAGTATGTGTGTGTGTATGTGTGTGTGTGTGTGTGTGTGTGTGTGTGTGTGTGTGTGTGTGTGTTGACATGACTCCTACACACTTTGCACCTCTGAGCAAAACAACGATGCTGTGCTACACTGTGCTTTAGAGCAGCACAACCCTGTAGTTCAGACTTTTTGAATATCTTACCATGATAGACCTAAAGCACCCTTTATTTGCATGCATCTAATAATGGAACATGACTTTCGCTTGAAATATACAAGTGCAGAAAGAAATCCTCTTCAGTCTCAACCCTTTAATGGAAAGTTATCCTTGTTGTGGAAAGGTCCAGCTCTGTCTGGCTATATTTAAGCACTGTCTTTCTTCTTCTGCCGGCCGTAGGCTTCTTCTTTCTGCATGCGGTGCTTAATCTTGTTACTCAATTAATGTCAAGCATAACACTTTACTGCTGGCCATCTTGGCTTTCCGATACCAGTTCTGTGCCTGTCGCATTGCAATGTGGAAGAAGCAGAGAGAGTGGAGGTTGCAGGATATTCGGGTTACTTTGACTCACACAGTTGGTTTGATTGAGTGCCACACTGAAACACAAGCACAAACTTGGGGGCAAAACCATACTGCAGAATATTTCTTGGCCTGTGGGGATACCTCCCTCTGTGAACAGCAGCTGACTTCATCTAGGAATTTCTATTTTCTTATTTAATTATTTTGTTTAATTAAATCACAGGAAACACATTGAGGGCAGTTTTCATTTACAAATCTGCTGAGTTCAACATAGACAGAAATAGCCAACGATAAAAAAAAGATCAAGTGATGAAAGATCACTTTTGAAACTATCACAAACAACTGTATTTTTATGAAAAGTCAGTGGTGAGTTCCTCTGGGGTTCGTTCCAGGTGTTTGGAACATCGTCTGAAGTCCTTGTTGTTTTACAGGTTCTTAGATTAAAACATTTTTAATTTGTTAGTACATGATACAGGTTGTTGGATTGAAGCTCTCAGAAAAAAAATGTTAGAAAAGGCATATCTGCCTCAAATTAATGCCTGTGCTACATCAGCATTTTGTAAGCTCTTGAAGGGCCAAAAACTGAGGATGTTATTTTTTTATTTATATATATATTTTTAATGTTTTTTTGTTTAGCTCTATAACCAAGGCTTTTGAAAATAAAAATAAATTAAAATATCTAAAAAAAAAAATCTAAATATTAAGAAAATTAAATTTTATATATATATATATATATAATTTAATTTTCTTAATATTTAGAAAAAAAATAATATATATAAATATATATATATATATATATATATATATATATATTTTTTTTTTTTATATATATTTTTTTTCTAAATATTAAGAAAATTAAATTTTCTTTAAATTAAAAAAAATATTTAAAAAAAATATATATATATGTATATATATATATTTTTTTTTATATATATTTTTTTTCTAAATATTAAGAAAATTAAATTTTCTTTAAATTAAAAAAAATATTTAAAAAAAATATATATATATGTATATATTTTTAATTTTTTTAATTTTTTTTTTTACCTTATGTGGAATATACCATATATAACATTCAAGAGGAAACACATAAAAAATACATTCAAAAGGAAGTCACATATGTCCTTACTATAGTCTTCCATTTTTCATGTCTTTCACTCCCATAAAACCATCAACCAGCGATTCAGCTTTGTGAGATGCAAACCCATGTGTTCTGTCCATAATGTGGGTGGTCACTACAGCCTGAAGTAAAATCTTTGGAGAAAAAAATGTGTGAAAATGTTTAACATTATTTTTTGCATGTTCACATGCAGTCTGTATTTGGCCTGTGGGACTTGAGTTTGATATCTGTGCATCATAGGAAATGTGTAGGGTATTGCTAGCTAAGTGGTTAAGATTCTACCAGAAAACTTCTGTTGGGTCAGTGAGCAAGTGAGCAAGGCTTGTAAACAGTCCCACCATGTTGAAACATGCTGAGGTGCATATTAACTGTTTAGCACTAGCACTTTTTAACTGGACCTTTTGCTGTGGCAGTGTGTAAGCCACGGAAAAAACGTTGCTTTTTTCTGCTAAAGCAGCAGTCAGACCAAATGGAATCAAAAAGCCAGTTCACTGAAGAGGAAAATATGCTGGATGAGAAAAATGTTTTTGTTAGCCATTACTTCTTCTTTTGCTTCTTACGAACTTTGACCTGTGATTTTATGAGTCTCTGGGTCAAGTGGAAAAATAGTCAGACTATTTGGTTGGTTAAAAAATGTCTTGCTGATTTTTTTTCTCCAGTTGTTTGTAGAAATTGTAATTACTTCTACATATATATTGTTCTCAGCTAACAAGAGAACTTTTTGCTAAATAAACCTGAAAAGATAAAAGTTGTTTATTAAAAGAAACTTGCTATTATTTGCTTTTGTTTCTGTTTGAACAGAATGATAAGGGACAGTGTCCTGTAGATGTGGTACCCGAGCCTATGGACATGCCTCTTGAGATGGCAGATGCTGCAGCTCAGGCTAAAGAGCTGAGGGCGTTGCTGAAGGATGTTCTACCCCAACCTGTCACTCCTCGGCATCTCGTACCCGGGCATCCCCTCGACCTTCACGCAGAGAAGGCCCGAGCACATCTCGCTAATATGGGCATCCACCTCGGAGACAAGGTCGTCATCGCTGGCCAGAAGGTACCATTCAGTCTGATAATTCTTGTTCATAAACATCCAAAAAGTGTGTGTAGTTATTTTCAAGTGATCCTACTTTTTGAATGTTTATGAACAAGAATGGATGGAATTTTTTGTATTCTATCTGTAATATGTATCAGTAGATCACATTTGCCTATGATATAACATGAATATCACAAAACCAACAGAATCCCAAATATTAGAAGAGACAGTATGAATGTACTATATTGTATGTAAATATATATTCTTTCTCTATTTTTTATTTTGAAAAGATTTATTGAAAGCTAAGCCAGAAGTGTAAAGAAAAACAAATGACCCTGTTATGTACAAATCCACAGCTGCTAAAAGATGTGAATATGGAAAAGTAAATGTCAGTATTGCTAGCAAGCGCTCATATTTTGTTTGCTTTAAGCACTAGCTAAAAGCTGCAATAGAATTTATAGAACCTCGACACAGTTGCACTGTTTCATAAATGTCAACCAAGAAATATATTTAATTGTCTTTAGACTGACTTCACAGATATTTAGAGCTATAACCACACAGTAACCAGTCATGACTGGTCATCATTTACGTTATAGCTATGTTTGGAATACATGTGGTGCGTTTGTGGTTTTAAAAGTAAATTTTGTGTATTGGGTTTTTAGAATTCAGCTTTTCAGAACAGCGGGCTTTTTGATCACAAGAACATGTGGGATGGCAAAATCAGAGGCGTGTCTCAGACCTATAAGTCCAGCTCCCTCCGTCCGTCTATCTAAGCAGGAAAAAATTCCCATTAAGGTTAAAAGTCTCTTTTACAAGAGCATACTGGCCAAAAAATAAGCAGCAGCACAGTTCATTCTTGTTAAACAAATAGCAGCCAGACATACACAACGTCAAATATTTTCAATCAAATGACAATGTAATATTATGTATATTGAGAAGGATATCAGTATCGGTCTGTAACTGCATCAGGCAAAGCATTTACAGCCAGATGGTTTTGTTTCCAAATCATTAAAATTCACTTGAGAACAGTCCAATGAGATCAGCTCCTTCAATTTCATCTAATTTTGCAAGTAACTCCAGGCAGCAATCGTAATATCATAACTGATATACAGTGTGTATAACAGATTCTTATAATCATATAATCATAACAGATTTTTTTTTCTCATTCTGTCTCTCATAGTTGAAAGTGTACCTATGATGAAAATTACAGGCCTCTCTCATCTTTTTAAGTGGGAAAACTTGCACAATTGGTGGCTGACTAAATACTCTTTTGCCCCATTGTGTATATATATGTATATATATATATATATATATATATATATATATATATATATATATATATATATATATATATATATATATAAATAATCTAGCCATGGGGGTCACAGTCCAGTGACTTCTGTGCCGGTCCCAAGCCCGGATAAATAGAGAGGGTTGCGTCAGGAAGGGCTTCCGGCATAAAACATTGCCAAATTTAACCATGCGAATCGTCAGTACGAATTTCATACCGGATCGCTCGAGGCCCGGGTTAACAACGACCGCCATCGGCGCCGTTGACCTACAGGGCGCCGGTGGAAATTGGGCTACTGTTGGTCGAAGAACTAGAGGAGGGAGGAGAGTGCGCAGACAGAGAGAGAAGAGGAAAGGTAAGAGTGTAGGACTGAGAATAGGAACTCTGAATGTTGGTACTATGACAGGGAAAGGTAGAGAGCTGGCTGATGTGATGGAGAGAAGGAAGGTGGATATACTGTGTGTACAGGAGACCAGGTGGAAGGGTAGCAAGGCTCGTAGTATAGGAGCAGGATTCAAGCTGTTTTATTATGGTGTGGATAGTAAGAGAAATGGGGTAGGTGTGGTCCTGAAGGAGGAGTTTGTGAGGAATGTCCTGGAGGTGAAGAGAGTGTCAGACAGGGTGATGAGTCTGAAGTTAGAGATTGAAGGGGTGATGTTGAATGTTGTTAGTGGTTATGCCCCACAGGTAGGTTGTGAGTTGGAGGAGAAAGAGAGATTCTGGAGTGAATTAGATGAGGTGATGGAGAGTATTCCCACGGGTGAGAGAGTGGTGATAGGAGCGGATTTTAATGGACATGTTGGTGAGGGGAACACAGGTGATGAGGAGGTGATGGGCAAGTTTGGAGTTAAGGAAAGGAACCTTGAAGGACAGATGGTAGTGGACTTTGCTAAGAGGATGGACATGGGTGTGGTTAACACTTATTTTCAGAAGAGGGAGGAGCATAGAGTGACTTACAAGAGTGGAGGTAGGAGCACACAGGTAGACTACATTCTATGTAGAAGAGGCAATCTGAAAGAGATTAGTGACTGTAAAGTGGTAGTGGGAGAGAGTGTAGCCAGACAGCATAGGATGGTGGTGTGTAGGATGACTCTGATGGTCTGTAAGAAGAAGAGGTCAGAGATAGAGAAGAAAACCAAGTGGTGGAAGCTGAAAAAGGAGGAATGTTGTGAGGAATTTAGACAGAAGTTGAGGCAGGCTCTGGGTGGTCAGGTAGTGCTGCCAGATGACTGGGAAACTACAGCAGAAGTGATCAGGGAGACAGGGAGAAAGGTGCTGGGTGTGTCACCTGGAAGGAGGAAAGAAGATAAGGAGACTTGGTGGTGGAATGAGGAAGTTCAGGATAGTATCCAGAGGAAGAGGTTAGCCAAGAAGAAGTGGGACATGGACAGGACTGAAGAGAATAGACAGGAATACAAGGAGTTACAGCGCAGAGTGAAGAGGGAGGTGTCTAAGGCCAAGCAGAAGGCATATGACGAGTTGTACACTAGG
>JAUCMX010000008.1:21733353-21773353 GCA_033459395.1 Hemibagrus guttatus
GATGACTTGGAACGAAGGTCATAGTATAATAGCATAGTATACTGTATAACAAATTTATTCATTTCATGTATGAATAGAACATATAGAACATTCATATTATATAATAAATCATTCATAATTTTATAGATACCGTTATTAAGCATTATAAACAAAATGAATTAAAATGTAGTCTATTAGACGCTTCAAAGAATCCCAGTCCACTTTGCGTAGTGTTTTTGCCTTTATATGTTTTTAATACCAGAGGAAATATCAGGAAATTATACAAAAAAGTAAGAAATAAAGCATCGAGAAAGCTTTTGTAGATTTATTGTAAAATAATAAAATCTACACACACCTACAAAAATGGCATGATTTTGTAAAAAAGGAAAACAAGATATGTGAAATCACAGTGTATAAAAAATTATAGTTTTATTTTTAAAAATAATTTTTAAAAATATTAAAAAAAAATAATTATAAACAAGTTTCTCATGTTTTAGTTCTGCCATTTTAACAGGGGAGTTTTGTTCTCCCCAATTTAATGTGTTAATCACACAAAAGCATCATTATATCCTTCTTTATCCTAAATGTTAAAAATAAACATGACTAGAAACTATAATGCTTTTTAGCAATATTAGACAAAATATGTCTTTATAAAGGCTTTATAATATATTTTATGACTATATTCGTAGATCAGTGTACATATGGCCCTGAAAGAATGTGTAACTTTATTTATTTATTTATTTATTTATTTATTTATTTATTGCTTTCCAAGTACTTTTAGATATGAGCATCATTAATTTTTCATTTCCTCTCCCCTGCCTGCCTTTTATTTATTTTGCACTTTAGATTTTATATACCAGCGTTCCTGCTTGAAAATAGGTCACTCCAGCTATATATAGCTCAGTAATGATGAAATATCTTTCAGCCTATATTATGTTAATACAAAACACTACTTAGAAGTGCAGAGGGAAGCAGAATCCATTGGGTCTTGATTTTTTTTTTAATATCTTTATTTCTTGAATAAAATAAGCTTATACTTTTGAATTGAGATCTATTAGTGTAGTTGGAGTATAAAGCACTACAGTTATAAAATCTCTCTGACTTTTTTTTTTCTTTCCTGCAGGTATCTTTGCTCCGCTGTCTAAAATAACTAAATTCTCTGAGCGACGCAGACCCATCCCTCGTCACCCTGCCGCTCCCCTCCGTCCTCCTCGCCACATCGACTTCTCGCGGGTCAAGTCGAAAGTCAACACAGGTACGCCTTCCTTCAACTAGCAGTTTAAGTGCCCTACTTTTTTATTTATTTATTTATTTATTTTTTTTGAACATGTACACTATATTTGTATCCTTAGGGCTTGCATGATGCATAACCCTTCCCTAAAGCCTTCCTTAAAGTGATTTGTGGAGGTCATGATGAAGAATGAGTCTGTCTAAGATAAGCAAAGAAAGAAATAAATAAAGAAGAGGTAAATGAAAGATGTACAGAGTAATAAAGAACCTAGCAATCAAAACAGTACATGATTAAAAACTCTTGTGTTGCCAGAATCGATGATGTAGATGTATATCTATATGTATAAGTTTTAAAACTTGTAAATTTAAATTAATTAAAAAAGACACTTTTATTAGTTTCTCATTATTATCTAAGAAGCATGGTGCTCTAGAAAAATATCCAGCAATGAGGTGGTGTGTTGCGGTTCAGCACAAAGCCAAGTTACTTTGCCTTTTACCATTCAAAGTTGATTATTTTCCACACGCTGAGATGTTTTACTTTACTCCGAGTGTACATCACCGATTTGACAACAAGTACAATTGTTAATGCATTAATGAACATGTCGTACTTCATCAGTTTAGGTTTATATCAAAGTTAGGTTTAATGTTGTGGAACATCGTCAAAAAACAAGATACCAGGAACAGTTATAAAAACTGTTCATTCATCATTCTACATTTTTTTCTCTATCCTCTGTCCAGAAGACTTTACCATAGTAAAAAAAACAAAAAAAAAAACATTAAACATTACATATATTTATTAGGAATTATAAGGGAGTAGCCTCCTGGTGGTCCAGCAGTAGGATCCAGTGGCCTGGGTTTGATTGCTGGGCAGGGAGCTAACCCAGCCACTGAAGAGTTAACTCTCAATACCGATTTCAAGCCCGGATAAAAATGGGAGGTTTTCATCAGGAAAGGATTGTTGTGATTGAGACATACTTTAAATGACCGACTCTATGATCAGTGGCCTGACTACTGAACTAGGGAGCTGATTGAGTCATGCCCAAAAAAACTGTAGTGTCACATTCTGACCAATCAGATTCAAGAACTCAACAATGCTGCTTTAAAAATGTGAGGTATTTTCATATCAGTTTTTTTTTAATCATTATTATTATTATTATTGCTATAGTCAGATTTTTTTTTTGTGCCTGCTACTGACACACACACACACACACACACACACACACACACACACACACACACAGTAAACTCACTTTGTGCGCAAACACTACTGTGTATTGTGCACTCTGCCAATATTATTTACTCCTGATTAATAGAAATCATTACACCTTCTCTCTGCATCCTTATTTATCACAGGATCTCCCCTGAGTGCTTTAGGATATAGCATTCATTTTCTTTTCTTGTGGGTGTGTTGCACACTTGGAGGATGAGTATGAAGTTGTTGATTTGGTTTTTCCCGCACACTCTTGTATTGGATTTTTCCTACAGAGTTTAACTTTGCTCTCCTGATATATAACTTTGTGTTTCTGTGTCTGGTTCTTATAAAAGCACATTACTTTAAGCAACACATTGCTATTATAAAGTAGGTTTCTGCTATTTTTTTTTTTGCTTCTGTTTAATATTTCCTTTCTTCTTGACACAGCTGATACGTATATTAAAACAAATAGTCTGACTCTGCCTTGAGCGTTCTATTGGGATTAATAATATAGATGTCTGATATGTAGAAGTGATTTTCTAAATCTTTTCATTTGAATGTGCTTTTATAAGATGTAATATAGGTGATTTGGGTGAAATGGAAAATTCCATAGATGTACTGTAATTTTTTTTAGAATGTTGATAATAATGAGTAATAAGTGGAATAAATGCACCCTGGTGGTATAGATGTGAGGAAAAAAAAACTTTAACACCAAATTGTTGTGGTCAAATAAACACCTGATGTTTTTGATGATAGAGAATGCTGTTATAGGAAAATAATTAACAATGCAGTGGTGTAATGAGCTCTGAAGCAGCGTTACGGTTAGCAGGTGATTTATTTTCCAGTAACAGCTTGTCCTGAATTGGTTTATTCCCTTTATGCCACAGCAATTTTTCCAATAATATTTTTAGTTACATTTAATGTTGTTTCCAGCCTTTCTTCATTTTTTCTTTCTTTTTTTTAAGTGAAAATGATAGAGCTAGAAGGTGCAAAGTGTAGAAAACAAGTGTTACTTATTGTTGATGCTGGAGACTCCTTCCATAAGTATAAGATTAATGTCTGCTTATAGAAAGATTCACTAAATCAATGATGAGTAATTACTTTCAATTAGGGATACCTTTTTTTTGTTTTAAATAAGATATTTATTTGAATAATCTGACATTTTTTACACGTTATTGCATCATAAAATACAAGAGCTAGTCATGTTCCAATATGCAATCATGTTCCTCTTTCTTTCTTTCTTTCTTTCTTTCTTTCTTTCTTTCTTTCTTTCTTTCTTTCTCTTCTTTCTTCTCTCTTTCTCTCTTCTCTTTTCTTTCTCTCTTTCTTTCTCTCTTTCTCTCTTTCTCTCTCTCTCTCTCCCTCTCTCTCTCTCTCCCTCTCTCTCTCTCTCTCTCTCTCTCTCTCTCTCTCTCTCTCTCTCTCTCTCTCTCCCTCTCTCTCTCTCTCTCTCTATTTCTCTCTTTCTCTCTCCTTCTCTCCAGGTCTTAGACATCTCCTTATACACTGCTTAACTATATCCATGACTGTACATCAATATTTAAAAAAAAACTTTTTTCTTTCTATATATGCAAGCTTAAATAAATTAGCTGTTACTATAGAAACAGTAAATTTCCAGTGTATGTGATAATATTGTCAGAGCTGCTGTTAAAGAAAATGAATTGAAATCAGAGTTAAGATTTTGCTTGACTTAGGTATAGGATTTAACAGTCGACAGTTAAGTATTGATTAATGACTTTGGATTTATGGTTGTCTCTGATGGCAGAAAGTGCTGGAATCCATGCAAAAACAGACCACCGTGATTGTTCATTTAAGAAAGTCATGCAAATGGATGAGTCTATACCATGAACTTCACATCATTCGGAAAATCCAGTTTTAGCTGATTCTCATAAGCACTCATTGACACAGTTTTCCATCTTCCATGAAGGATGTAGAGCATCATGGAGGTTTTGTTTCTAGGCAGACTGCTAAACAAATTGTACACATGTTTCCTGGAAATTCTGTAGAATTCAACCAATCAGATGACGACTTTGGAACTCCTGAAATGTTTCCAGTTTTGTGTCTCATATGCATCAGACGTTCAGCCATCCGGTTAGTGGGTGTGACGTCTGAGGCTGAGACTACTGATGGGTTAATGTTTGTTTTTGTCTTTTATTTTTAGTACAAATGCTTTCAGCTATCATGCTTCATTATGATTAACTCTTTCTATCATTCCCTGTATTATCTCCTAACTGCACTTTTTTCCCTTCTGCTCGCATATACATACATGCCTTTAGCGCCCTCAGCCCCCACCCCTACCCCCCCATTTTTCATTTCCTCTCATTCCTCTCGATTTTCCGTAGAGGGCTGAGTCATGCGTCACTGTTCACGCAGGCCTCGTAGGGTGCTTCATGAGTCCCAGAGTCAGTGTGATGCACAATACAGGTTTCGAATCGCTGCTCCGCTCAGAACCCCGTCCCATAATGGCAGTATCCGAGCTTCACTCTTATTTTTAAGAAGCTTTAATGATACTATCATTCTAATGCCTGTCAGTAGTAAAAGAACCCGTCTTGGCAGTGAGCTGTTTTAGTGCTCCCTGCTCTGCCTTCTTATTTGACTTAGTGGATTTTTGTGCATCATGTTGATACGTTGTCCTGAGAGATAATGAGAGATGTCCTGGGTTTAATGAGCAGATTTGCTGGTGTGAGGAATGAGATGGGGTCAAGAAGTGTATATATGACTTTTTTGGCCTCACTACTTAGGCCTGACAATACGGCTGATTTACTAACTACGCTCTTATGCAGGCTAATTATGCTGTGTGGGGAGAAGAGGCTGCCCTCACAATTCATTTCTTCATTTCTTGCACACAATTATGGTGTCTTGACATATCCTGAAGACTCATTTTTAACAATTAAGTCAGTCGAAGAAATTGTTTGCAAACGAGTGGAGCAGATAAACATTGCTCTCATGATTGCACAGAAAATATTTTTATTTAATTAACAGTCCTACAAAAGAAAGCTCATGAGCTTTTACTGCAGGGTGTTAGATTTAAAAACACAAACAGGATCTGATTAAAATGCACAAGATTTTAGTCACCTTAAATGTTCTTATTATATGATTACATGTTTTAATGTTTTCCTTTCCTTTCCTTTCCTTTCCTTTCCTTTCCTTTCCTTTCCTTTCCTTTCCTCTCCTCTCCTTTCCTTTCCCTTTCCCTTTCCCTTTCCTCTTCCCTCTCCTCTCCTCTCCTCTCCTCTCCTCTCCTCTCCTCTCCTCTCCTCTCCTCTCTTTGTTCTTTTTGTTCCTTCTGTTTTTCTGTTCCTTCCTTTATTGCACTCCAAATATACTGATGATGATGATTGTACTAATCATTTTTTAAATCTGAGCATTTTTAGTAGGAGTCTCCAGTGTTGGTACTTTGTACTAGTTAGAGGTAAAACTATAACATGACGTTTTCTGACATGGACAGGTAGCATTGTGGTGTCTCAATTTTTCTAATGTTTTGTTGCTATATTTAAGAGCAGGAAAAAAAAGTGATACTTGTGAGTAAATAGTTTAGTAGCTATAACATAAGTGATTTCATGGACTTTGATTACTGTGGTTTAAGATGAAGAACATTATCAAATTTGATATGCTAATTGTCCTTTTACTCATTTTGAGTCCGGCTGCACCACACCTCCCTTTCATTTTTAGATACGTCACTTTGATCTAAGTTGATTATTTTCCAATATCAGTGCATCATAAAAATGTTTCATTCCATGCATATCAACTGCTTAATTATTCCCATTAAGGTCATTCTTAAATCACAGATGAGCTTTAGATTTAATTATAAATATATGATTATTTCCACGGGCACAATATCTAATAAAATAATATATAATTACAATATAGTAATTTATAATAAATTAGCATCTGCAATCTTTTAATCTATTTCCACTAGTACATAGCGGCTCTGTCATATTTCGCCCTAAAACATATCTTTTTTTCTTATGGTTTACACACACAAATAAATAAATAAAATAAATAAATAAATAAAACCTGAAACACATCATTGCCCTTTTTTTTCGTTAATCTGACTCGATCTCTCATTAGTGCATCCAAGGCGAACTTGCTTAGAAATTAAATATTATTTTATTTTATTTTGTTATATTATTGTGTTTTTTTTGGTTATTTATTTATTTAAAAAATTTTTTTTTACATTTGTTGTTGTTGTTTCTTTTTTTATCAGTATAATTTGCTTTAACAATTAGATGGCTTACTTGAGCAGTCACAGCATGGTGTGTTTTCGTTTTTATTCAGTTGTGAGGCATGCAGACATCGTAGTTTCTTTACACCGACACATTGTGCGTTCAACTTGTTAACAAACAGCTACTCCCACAATCCCAGCTCTTATTGCTTGTATTTGTTGAAGCAGAAAGAAAGAAATGACACCAGAGAGCACGAGAAAGACAACGAGAGAAATGGAGAAATATAGATCAGAGTTACATGTGAGCAGCAGAATGCTTATGTGCTAGTTCTGATTTTTTATTTCTTTTTGCTGTGCTAGATAATCATTAATTAGTGGTTAAAAATAGCCTGAAGAGATTTGTGCTTAGTTGCAGTGTTTATACAGACTCAAAGGTCTGGTTCTGCTTAAATGCAATTACAACCAATAAAAGCAATGATATCTATTTATTTTGGTTCATTTGTTTTATACAGTGGAAGAAAAAAAATCCATATACATTTTAAAATTACAGGTTAAAGAAAAAGGAATCATATTTAAGCTCATGTTTAGAAATAATTATTGTTAGGAATTTGCCTGGGGAAGATGGATCAGGAATGTCTTCCTCTACAAGCCTTTGGAATAATGGAGAGACTTGACACACACACACCAGTCTGAATCAGTATCTCTCTAGTTTAATGATTTTACAGGCAGGGTATATGCAGCCATTCTCACTCAAGGTTAGAGGAACAGGAATAAAGGGAAAGTACTTTTACTTTGTGAAAGTAACTCACTGTTCTGCCCCATGTCTCGTCTCTTTTTGTTAAAAATGGTGGCCAACTGAAACTACATCAGTGAGTCAGCACATGCTCGATTGTTCACCAAGTTGGATCATTTGTTGACTTACTTACTCATAACATCTAAAAAGATCGACCCACAGGTGCCAGCTACTGGTGTAATGATGTAACTTACAGAAAGAGTCACTGATGGAATTGGTAAATGCATGTAAATTAATCTTTTTGGTAAACTGAATCAAAAGATTCGATTCACTGGGATGAATCAAAATCTGTTTTTCCTCCAAAAACATTTCTCTTTTTCTCAGTTCATTTTTGTTGGTTGCTATAATCACAGAAATGATGGAAAAGCTCTGAAATGATTGATCTTGCTTTTATTTTTTACATCCTGCAGTTTTAACTGGCGTGCAGCTTTTAATATCCCTCGTATCTTCCCAAAATCTGATCAACTGAGTCAGGCTAAAAAGTTTGATAAAGTTAAAAAGACATTTGTTTTTAAGCTGGAAGGTTGTTGTCTGGAACCTAACGAGCTGGCTGGTGAGGAAATGTGAGTTTATAGCTGCTATAACGTGTGTTTTATGGACGTTTTACATGAACTGTAAAACGTAAATGAATATGTAATATGCTTTACATATTCAGCATATACAAAGCAAAGTCTATTGTAAGTGTATTTTGTCAGTGTTGTTGGTAGCAAATGGAATTTTAAAAAAGTATAAACTGTATATAAAAAAGTATAACTACTCTGCTGTTCTGTTCTTTTGAAAACTTACTCCAGGGACATGTTCACCTCTCCTTTTCATGTGTACCTCAGCGTGCACACACACACACACACACACACACACACACAGGATTATCTGCTTCTAACTTTCCTCCTCCTCCTCCTCCTCCTCCTCCTTCTTCTTCTTTTTATTTTTAATTCCCTACTTGTTTGAGTTCCCTTTTTTCCTTTCATCTGTCCAACTCCTTTTCTGTCTCAGTATTCAGTATTTGTTGACCATTCCATTGCCTCTGCTATTTTTGTTTATTTATTTGTTTATTTTTTTTCACTTTATGGTTACTCTGAAGGTTTAACATCAATGAAGGCGAGGTCCTTACCAACACTTGCAAGTGGTGTGGATGTTCAGACAGGTAATTAAAAGCCTGTGTGGGACTTTAATTAAACTAACCCTTGCTTTGATCAGTTGAGACCTGCAACACTAATTATGGTAGGCATGACGTGCTTAAGTGGTTCAAATAAAACGGAGGATTTATCTAGGTGTTGGCACGTACAGTATCATATACCTTGGTGCAAACAATGTACTTTTAGAATGTTTTTCGTGCTAGGTCACGTGTCAAACTTAAAGCTATGCACAGGTTTAATACGGTGACTGCTTCGTTTCATTCTGCATGTAGTAACTATGATTCACGCCGTCACACTACCTGGAATACACAGCATGCAGAGAGCTCATAAACATGCTGTGGCAAAATTTTCAATTCACTTCTATTTGTTTGTATAACGCTTTTAACAATGGACATTGTCTCAAAGCAGCTTTACAGAAGTATAGAAAGAGAATAAAGGTTTAAGGTTAAGTTACTATTTATCTCTAATATTTATCCCTAATGAGCAAGCCTGAGGTGAGGGAAAAACTCCCTGAGATGATATAAGGAAGAAGCCTTGAGAGGAACCAGGCTCAGATGGGAACCTCATTCTCATTTGGGTGACACTGGACAGTAAATAATGTAAATGTTCTTCAACAGTTTATATTCACATGGAATTTTGCAACTAAGAGCTCCTGAGGAACTAATAGGTCAGCATAATTTGCTGGATAAAATCAACACTCATCTGCTGAGTTTGAATTAAAATTCAGACTTTTGTTAAAGCAGAAGAGCTCATGCTGAGAAGACAAAGACATGGAATGGAGAAATGCAGCACTGACCTGCATAATTTATTTTTTCTCATTTTTTTTTTAGATAATAGTCATTATATAGTCATTATATAATAATTAAAAATTTACCTGATGCCTAGGCATATGTTTACAACCTTGTATAGTATTTATTCAAACTTCTGGTTGTATAGTATTTATACAGACTTCAAAGGTCTGGTTCTATTGAGCCTAAGACATCTCTGTCTCAGATACCACATGTCTTATGCTAGGTATTGCAATTTACAACCCAAGAAGAAAGGCTTAGAACTGAAAGGCAATTTATTTTCTCGTCACGTGTTGGTCTTGTGTGATTAAGTGACTATAAATCCCAAAAATGTGTCATACAGTGTAGAGACTTGAAAAACGAATTTGTGGAAAGAGAAAAAAAGCAAGAAATCGTGCTGGATCGAAAATAGAGAAAATAAAGAGTGCTCTGTCTGAGTTCTTCCCAAATCTTATTATCTTATTGTTTATATTTTTGATAGTCTGATATCTACTGTGTAATCAAACTGTCCGCTGTCGTGAGGACAAGTTTCATTTTGAGTCGGTTCCTTTCAAGGTTTTTTTTTTCCTTCCAAAAGAGGAAACGAGCAAGAGACAAAAAATAAAGAACAGCCAATTTATTCAAAACTGAATTTAAACTCAAACAGGCTGTTCATCAGCTGATAAAAAGTTTAAGACCATAGTCTTAAAAAGTTAAAATCTGCACAAAAATATGGCTTTCATGTCATTGTCCTTCCAATGCCATGACCTCTCCTGATGGTCTTTGAACGAGGCAGGATTGTTGAGCTACACAAGCAAGGCCTCTTGCAACGCGCCATCTTTGACGAGGTTGGATGCAGTAAGAGTCATTTTAAATTTTTTAAAAGATCCTGAGAGTTATGGGACAAAAAAGTCAAATGGTAAACCTCAAAAAAATTTCACCTGCACTGAGCAAGAGGATCTGACGGGCTGTCTGTCAAGACACAGGCCGATCATCTACCCAAATTAAGGCCCTTACTGATGCTGACTGCAGCGCAATAACCATAAGATGGCATCTGCGAGAAAAGGGCTTATAGAACAAAAAATGTCTTCGAAGGGCCACGTCTCCTCCCACGCCACAAACTTGCCTGTTTGGAATTTGCAACAGAGCGACATAGGACATGGAAACTTGGAAGAAAGTTTTATTAAGAAAAATTTAACCTGGATGGTCCTGATGGCTTCCAAGATTACTGGTATGACAAGGAGATCCCACTGGAGATGTTTTCTACACAGCACAGTGGAGGAAGCTCTGGGGTGCTTCAATGGGAAAATAGAGCTTCAGGTTGTGCAGGGACATCAAACGGCGGCTGGCTATGTGGACATGTTGCAGCGTGCATCCCTCTTGACTGAGGGCCCTCGTCTGTGTAAGTAATGACTGGGTCTTTCAACAGGACAATGCTGCAGTTCACAACGCCCGCCTGATGAAGGACTTCTTCCAGGAGAATAACAGCGCTCTTTTGGACCATCTTGTGTGTTCCCTGATCTAAATCCCATTGAGAATGTTTGGGGATGGACGGCAAGGGAAGTTTACAAAAACGGACGTCAGTTCCAGACCATGGATGTCCTTTGTGAAGCCATCTTCACCACATGGAACAACGTTCCCACCAGCCTCCTGGAAACAGTATGTTTTGTACAATATATATATATATATATATATATACACACAGTGGTGTGAAAAAGTGTTGGCCCCCTTCCTGATTTCTTATTGTTTTGCATGTTTGTCACACTTTAATCTGAATGTTTCAGATAATCAAACACATTTAAATATTAGTCGAAGATAACACAAGTAAACACATCATGCAGTTTTTAAATGAAGCTTTTTATTATTAAGGGAAAACAAAATCCAAAACTACATGGCCCTGTGTGAAAAAGTGTTTGCCCCCTAAGCCTAATAACTGGTTGGGCCACCCTTAGCAGCAACAACTGCAATCAAGCATTTTCGATAACTTGCAATGAGTCTGTTACAGCGCTGTGGAGGAATTTTGGCCCACTCATCTTTGCAGAATTGTTGTAATTCAGCCACATTGGAGGGTTTTTGAGCATGAACCACCTTTTTAAGGTCATGCCACAGCATCTCAATCGGATTGAGGTCAGGACTTTGACTAGGCCACTCTGAAGTCTTCATTTTGTTTTTCTTCAGTCATTCAGAGTTGGATTGCTGGTGTGTTTTGGATCATTGTCCTGCTGCAGAACCCAAGTTCACTTCAGCTTGAGGTCACAAACAGATGGCCGGACATTCTCCTTCAGGATTTTTTGGTAGACAGCAGAATTCATGGTTCCATTTATCACAGCAAGTCTTCCAGGTCCTGAAGCAGCAAAACAGCCCCAGACCATCACACTACCACCACCATATTTTACTGTTGGTATGATGTTCTTTTTTTGAAATGCGCTGTTACTTTTACGCCAGACGTAATGGGACACAGACCTTCCAAAAAGTTCCATTTTTGTCTCGTCAGTCCACAGAGTATTTTCCCAAAAGTCTTGGGGATCATCAAGCTGTTTTCTCGCAAAACTGAGACGAGCCTTTATGTTCTTTTTGCTCAGCAGCGGTTTTCGTCTTGGAACTCTGCCATGCAAACCATTTTTGCCCAGTCTCTTTCTTATGGTGGAGTCATGAACACTCACCTTAACTGAGGCAAGTGAGGCCTGCAGTTCTTTGAATGTTGTTGTGGGGTCTTTTGTGACCTCCTGGATGAGATGTCGCTGCACTGGGAAGGTTCTCCACTGTTCCATGTTTTCGCCATTTGTAGATAATGGCTCTCACTGTGGTTCGCGGCAGTCCCAAAGCTTTAGGAATGGAATTATAACCTTTTCCAGACTGATAGATCTCAATTACTTTCTTTATCATTTGTTTTTGAATTTCTTTGGATCTCGGCATGATGTCTAGCTTTTGAGGATCTTTTGGTCTACTTCACTTTGTCAGGCAGGTCCTATATAAGTGAGTTCTTGATTGCGAACAGGTGTGGCAGTAATCAGGCCTGGGTGTGGCTAGAGAAATTGAACTTAACTGTGATAAACCACAGTTAAGTTATATTTTAACAGGGGGGGAAAACACTTTTTCACACAGGGCCATGTAGTTTTGGATTTTGTTTTCCCTTAATAATAAAAACCTTCATTTAAAAACTGCATGATGTGTTTACTTGTGTTATCTTTGACTAATATTTAAATGTGTTTGATAATCTGAAACATTAAAGTGTGACAAACATGCAAAAAAGAAATCAGGAAGGGGGCCAACACTTTTTCACTTTTTTTTGTGTGTGTGTATGTATATGTATATGTATATATATATATATATATATATATATATATACATATGAACTTCTGCTGTAAAGCTGCTTTGTGGCGATGTCCGTTGTTAAAAACGACATACAAATAAAATTTAATTGAAGCCTTAAAGGTTTAGTCTTACTTCCGGAGCAATGATGCAGCCGTGTCCAGTGATGTGACAGTTGAGAAAAGTTGCACATATGGAGCGACTTTGGTGTAGCGACAACCAATCAGAGTGAAGACAGTATAGCAGTACGTGATCCGAGGCCAAGATGACACTGATTCACCTTCATCTCCTATATTACGATGCAGATAAACACTACTGAATTTTATACATAAACGCCAAAAGACAATCCCTCGAGAATGTTTCACTTTAGTGGGAAAACTGATTTGGAATGCTAGTTGCTCCAGTAATATCCAGTAAAAATGGCAACCAGTAATATGAGCGCCTCCTAGAGACTAGCATGAGCATAAATGGACTAGTCAACTAGTCATTTTCAGGCAAAAGCTGATTAGTACACAGATGATGATATTAAAATGAAGACAAAAATTGTATGCAATGTTACAGTAACTCCTACATTTTCTCTTACAAAACAGCACAAATAATCACCAATTAATTCAGTGTGTTTTGATCTTTTGGCTTTTTTTGGTTGTCATTCAAAAAAAACGCTGTTTGTCATCGCTATTTCTGCAGTGTAAGCGACGGCATACGTGCATCGATGTGACAGCTTGTATTTATACTGTTTACAAACTGAATCTATTTATCTCCATTTTGCTGTGGCATATATCCAAAAACGTGATCAAAGCAAACCGTTCAGAGCCGTGAGGAAATAAAATGCAATAAATTGCTCTTACACTGGTAATTAAAATACATTTAAATAGTGTTTGTTAAGCTGCTCCTTATTTACTTCACACGATCTTTGCATGAAAGACTGTAAGATCTGGAAGGGAATAAAAATATTTCTTTGTCATTTTAGGAAAAAAGAGTTATGATTTTCTTAAAATAGAGGTGTTAAAATGAGACCACATTGAAAATCTTTTCATTTCTTTTTATTTAAATAACCATTTTAGACTTATAAAATATTTAAAACAAAGAAAGTAAATGTTCAAAATCTTGAATATTTAAGATTTCTAGCTCTCTATTTAAAGATGAGCAAATGTGCGATATAAAACATATTAACTGCTTCGTACAAAAGACCAGGTTTTCCTCAGGTTTCACACTTTCGGTGAGGGGAAAAAAAGTGAGAACAAAAAGCCTTGACACATGCCTGAACTTTAAGAATTGGGACTAATTTTTCATAAAAATTCATTATCTTTCACAGCTTGGTAATTTTTTTTGGCCTTGTTAAGTGTGTCGTGTAGTTGCCCAGGCGTTTGTTAATATCCAGTTTCAGCTTTTTCAGTCAGTTCCTCAAATACTCAGTTATTTCTGACTGTACCATGCAGTTTGTCCTGAACAGACTTTTCAGGACATAACTGTAAAAATAAAACTCCTCGTCACTCCAATTGATCCATTTTTTGTCACCATTTGACATTAATATTTTTTTCACCTCAATCGCTGCATCTACTGTTTTCAACATGCAGGGTTTCTGTGATAGAAGATTTCTACAGATTTCCGTAAAAAGCACATGATATGAGACAATTTCTGATTGGGTTTCTGTTGCGAAGGATTTAGCCGTAACATTTCAACACAGTATTATTTCACATTGGCAATTTAGCCATGGGGGTCACAGTCCAGTGACTTCTGTGCCGGTCCCAAGCCCGGATAAATAAAGAGGGTTGCGTCAGGAAGGGCATCCGGCGTAAAACATAGGCAAATTTAACCATGCGAATCGTCAGTACTCTGAATTTCATACCGGATCGGTCGAGGCCCGGGTTAACAACGACCGCCATTGGCGCCGTTGACCTACAGGGCACCGGTGGAAATTGGGCTACTGTTGGTCGAAGAAGTAGAGGATGGAGGAGAGTGCACAGACAGAGAGAGAAGAGGAAAGGTAAGAGTGTAGGACTGAGAATAGGAACTCTGAATGTTGGTACTATGACAGGGAAAGGTAGAGAGCTGGCTGATATGATGGAGAGAAGGAAGGTGGATATACTGTGTGTACAGGAGTCCAGGTGGAAGGGTAGAAAGGCTCGTAGTATAGGAGCAGGATTCAAGCTGTTTTATTATGGTGTGGATAGTAAGAGAAATGGGGTAGGTGTGGTCCTGAAGGAGGACTTTGGGAGGAATGTTCTGGAGGTGAAGAGAGTGTCAGACAGGGTGATGAGTCTGAAGTTAGAGATTGAAGGGGTGATGTTGAATGCTGTTAGTGGTTATGCCCCACAGGTAGGTTATGAGTTAGAGGAGAAAGAGAGATTCTGGAGTGAAATAGATGAGGTGATGGAGAGTATTCCCACGGGTGAGAGAGTGGTGATAGGAGCGGATTTTAATGGACATGTTGGTGAGGGGAACAGAAGTGATGAGGAGGTGATGGGCAGTTTGGAGTTAAGGAAAGGAACCTAGAAGGATAGATGGTAGTGGACTTTGCTAAGAGGATGGACATGGGTGTGGTTAACACTTATTTTCAGAAGAGGGAGTTGCATAGAGTGACTTACAAGAGTGGAGGTAGGAGAACACAGGTAGACTACATCCTATGTAGAAGGGGCAATCTGAAAGAGATTAGTGACTGTAAAGTGGTACTGGGACAGTGTGTAGCCAGACAGCATAGGATGGTAGTGTGTAGGATGACTTTGATGGTCTGTAAGAAGAAGAGGTCAAAGATAGAGTTAGAGAAGAAAACCAAGTGGTGGAAGCTGAAAAAGGAGGAATGTTGTGAGGAATTTAGACAGAAGTTGAGGCAGGCTCTGGGTGGTCAGGTAGTGCTGCCAGATGACTGGGAAACTACAGATGAAGTGATCAGGGAGACAGGGAGAAAGGTGCTGGGTGTGTCATCTGGAAGGAGGAAAGAAGATAAGGAGACTTGCTGGTGGAATGAGGAAGTTCAGGATAGTATCCAGAGGAAGAGGTTAGCCAAGAAGAAGTGGCACATGGACAGGACTGAAGAGAATAGACAGGAATACAAGGAGTTACAGCACAGAGTGAAGAGGGAGGTGTCTAAGGCCAAGCAGAAGGCATATGACGAGTTGTACACTAGGTTAGACACTAGAGAAGGACAGAAGGACTTGTACAGGTTAGCTAGGCAGAGGGATCGAGATGGGAAGGATGTGCAACAAGTTAGAGTTATTAAGGATAGAGATGGAAGGGTGCTCACAAGTGAGGAGAGTGTACAGAGGAGATGGAATGAGTACTTTGATGAGCTGATGAATGAGGAAAATGAGAGGGGAAAAAAGAGTAGAAGGGGTGAACTCTGTGGAACAGAAAGTAGATAAGATTAGAACGGATGAAGTCAGGAAGGCTTTGAAGAGGATGAAAAGTGGAAAGGCAGTTGGTCCTGATGACAGGTGGAAGTCTGGAAGTGTCTTGGAGAGGCAGCAGTGGAATTTTTAACTAGTTTGTTCAACAGGGTTTTAGAGAGTGAGAGGATGCCTGAGGAATGGAGAAGTAGTGTGTTAGTGCCGATCTTTAAGAATAAGGGTGACGTGCAGAGTTGCAGCAACTATAGGGGGATAAAGTTGATGAGCCATACAGTGAAGCTATGGGAAAGAGTAGTGGAAGCTAGGTTAAGGATGGTAGTGGAAATTTTTGAGCAGCAGTATGGCTTCATGCCCTGAAAGAGCACAACTGATGCAATTTTTGCTCTGAGAATTTTGATGGAGAAGTATAGGGATGGTCAGAGGGAGTTGCACTGTGTGTTTGTAGACTTGGAGAAAGCGTATGACAGGGTGCCAAGAGAAGAGCTGTGGTACTGTATGAGGAAGTCAGGAGTAGCAGAGAAGTATGTCAGAGTGGTGCAGGACATGTATGAGAGGAGCAGGACAGTGGTGAGGTGTGCTGTAGGTCAGACAGAGGAGTTCAAAGTGTAGGTGGGACTGCATCAGGGATCGGCTCTGAGCCCCTTCCTGTTTGCTATAGTGATGGACCAGTTGTCAGAGGAGGTCAGACAGGAGTCTCCTTGGACAATGATGTTTGCAGATGACATTGTGATCTGTAGTGAGAGCAGGGAGCAGGTGGAGGAAAACCTGGAGAGGTGGAGATTTGCGCTGGAGAGAAGAGGAATGAAAGTCAGTCGTAGTAAGACTGAGTACATGTGTGTGAATGAAAGGGAGGGAAGTGGAACAGTAAGGTTACAGGGTGAAGAGGTAAAGAAGATACAGGAGTTTAAGTACTTGGGGTCAACAGTCCAGAGTAATGGAGAATGTGGGAAAGAGGTAAAGAAGCGAGTGCAGGCAGGTTGGAATGGGTGGAGAAAGGTGTCGGGAGTTCTGTGTGATAGGAAAATATCAGCGAGAATCAAGGGGAAGGTGTACAGGACAGTGGTGAGACCGGCCATGCTGTATGGTTTAGAGACATTGTCACCGAGGAAGAGACAGGAGTCAGAGCTTTTCTTTTTCTTTTCTTTGGGAGTGACAAGATTGGACAGGATTAGGAACGAGTACATCAGCTCATGTTGGACGTTTGGGGGACAAAGTTAGGGAGGCCAGATTAAGATGGTTTGGACATGTTCAGAGGAGGGAGAGTGAGTATATTGGTAGGAGAATGTTGGACATGGAGCTGCCAGGCAGGAGGCAAAGAGGAAGGCCAAAGAGGAGGTATATGGATGGAATTAATGAGGATATGAAGCTAGTGGGTGCAAGTGCTGAGGATGCAGAAGATAGGGACAGGTGGAGAGAGATGATTTGCTGTGGCGACCCCTGAAGGGAAAAGCCGAAAGAAGAAGAAGATTATTTCACATTGGCACTACAGTGTGGGGTGCAAAAGTGTTGCTAATCCTGCTTCAGAGCAGGGTGTCATAACCTCGGGTAAAAATCAATGCTTCAAACCCTGCTTTAAAATTTCTGTGAAACATTCCTCTGCCCAGGTTTAATAAGTAGGTTTACAACGAAAAAGTCCAAATAGGTCTTTTTTTGTGTGTGTGTTTGTCTGCGTTTCCCCATTTTCATTAAACAGTCTTTGTACTGCTAGCATACAAATCTGAGGTCAGAGGCCGGACACCAGCATGTTAACTCAGCGTGCTATTTATTGTTATTTATTAAGGGCAAACCAATAATCATCATTATAGTTCCAAGCAGAGCTCAAAGGACAGGATGTCAAAGCTGTCATTAATCCCCCTCACTGTTTATATTTTGCTTCACAGCTTTGGTCTCTGTGGGAAAGTGTCCAGAATCTGAGAGCTTTTTGGGGAGGAAAAAAAGAAAATATTTTCTGGTCCAATGAGTTGAGCCATTTGGTATAAAGCCAAAACATAATGTTTAGTGCAAACCAAATATGTAGGTTATGTCATTCCTTTAATCAAGCATGGTGGTGGTAGCATCATGCTCCAGGGTTGGTTTTTAGCAGGATGTACTGGAAAGCTTGTTGCCATCAAATAAAGCTTGAAATAAATAAATAAACAAATAAACAAACACACAAATAAATAAATAAATAGATGGGTGAGTAAATTAATTAATTAACTAATAAAAAATAAATAAATAAATACAAAGTCTATGTTTTGGAAGTGCTGAGCTGAGAGTCAGAAAATCTGTGGCATGACCTGAAAATTGCTATCCACCAACACAGAGTCAAGTCTGTAGATATATGCAGTGAGGAATGGAAGAATGCCAAAATCTCATATCTGTAATTGCTTTGAAAAGGCATTTCACACTGAGGGGGTGAATACTTAGCAAGTAAACAATGAGATTTTCTAAAGAAAGAGAGATATCAGGGTATAAAAAGACAAGCTAATCACAGGCTGTGTCGTGAGGGCAAGCACTTGGTTCAAAAAATTACGAAACTAGACTTGACACTCCAACAGCTAAAGGTCAATCAGTCTAGCGTTCAAAACCTTTCTGCATGATCAAAACACTGCCATTTGATCAGATGGCTGAAGAATCATGAGACTAAGAGTCAGGATATAATAAAGGAGATTGTTTATTGCACTCACAAACATAGCCTGGAAACACCACAGTCCACTATGACATGATGGTGTGACAGATTGGAGTAAGAACAAGTGCACGCTTTAGAAAACAGACCATTGATGAGACAAGGACAGAGACAGAACTTAAAAAAATAATAAGTAAAACCAAAGGAGTCTCTATGTGGGGGCACGGTGGCTTAGTGGTTAGCATGTTTGCCTCACACCTCCAGGGTTGGGGGTTCGATTCCCGCCTCCGCCGTGTGTGTGGAGTTTGCATGTTCTCCCCGTGCCTCGGGGGTTTCCTCTGGGTACTCCGGTTTCCTCCCCCAATCCAAAGACATGCATGGTAGGTTGCGTGAGTGAATGAGAGTGTGTGTGCCCTGCGATGGGTTGGCACTCTGTCCAGGGTGTATCCTGCCTTGATGCCCAATGACGCCTGAGATAGGCACAGGCTCCCCGTGACCCGAGAATAGTTCGGATAAGCGGTAGACAATGAATGAATGAATCTCTATGTATGCTGATTTGTGAGATTTCATGACACTGTTCTTATTCAACATGTAAAATGCTTCCACTAAATTCGTAATTATTTCACATAGTAACCAAAAACTAATCAATATCCATAACCATGTTAACCTCTGTGCCAATCCTAGGTCTCTTTATGAGTCTCTGCATGAAGCATGCACTTATGTGTAGGCTCGTTCTCGTCACTTGCATGATAATTGATAAATATCCCTCCTATTCCTCTGTAATTCTAGCATTGATTTGCTTTTCTGTGCTTTTATTGGCTCATGCATGGCTGAGCTTTAGCCACATTGTTCTGAGCATCATTCCTTTTGTATTCTCTCCTTGCTGTCCTTTATAGTTTTCAATTAGCTTGATAGTTTCATGTTGCACAACTAATAATCAGTTCGTTTCTGCAGTTTTTGCAGATGTTTAGAGGTGAGAGGTTATCGTTTTTGCTCGTTTTAATTCTTTTCATTTGTGGAAAGCTGATTGTTTCGGCTCTGTCCGAGAGGTTTTGAGATTGTTTTATTTATTTATTTGTTTCACTCTCAAATCAAGGTAGTTTTTCTCTTTCAGATTGCCATCGTTTTCTTGTGTCAGCACGGTTGAAGCTGATTGTTAAGAAGAGTGGGTTTTTTTTTTGTTGCATTCTGGCCCTGCTAAGTTATCCCACTTGTTTAATTTCACTTTAATTTGCTTCCCTTATGGTATGCAAAGAAGCCAAATGGTTTTCTTGAAAGATTTGAAAATGAGCAGACGACATCTCTAAAGGCAGTACTGATACAATAATTGTATCAGCTGTTTATTTTTATTGGAATTTGGAGTGTTACTGCTTAAATGTGCGAAACACATGGTGATGTGGATGAAAATATATTAAATTAGCACCCACTGTGTGATTTAAAGTCACTTTGAGGTGGGTTTTGATTGAGTGTATACATTAGTACCACAAAAGAGCATTTATTAAATTTGCAGTATTGCAATTTTACAAGAAGAAAAAAAAGATTAGTTTTGTGCAAAAAAAAAAAAAAAGGTTCTTACCACAGCAAAGCTTTATGGCTTTATATTTGAGATTCAATATTAATATCATTTAAATGAAGGCTTTCAATAACAAACCCCATGTGATTAGGATACAGACGTGTCTACATTTTTAAATTTAATATTCAAGTCATATTTCCAGATCTCAGCACCTCCAATATGTTTGAAATCTCTCAAAATTTTCTATGTATTTGACACTATTTCTGCACTGTGAAGCTTAAGCCATTTCATCCACACACTTTTTTTTGTGCAGAGTTTTTTTTTTTTTTTTTTTTTTTTTAAAAACACCCCTGACACCCCTTGTGGTAATTTTGCTCTTTTCTGTGCACAGTGGTTGAAGCTGATTAGTAAGAGCAGCATTGTTTTTGCATTCTGTCCTTCTAATTGATCCTATTTTAATTAGAATTATTTAGCTGAATTACTTTCCTTGCTGCATGCAGAAGAAGAAAATGAATGGGGAAAAAAAGTCAAAGTGAGCATACGTCGTCTATAAAGCAGCACTGATAACACTAATTCCTATCTGCACACCTTTCTTTTCCATCTGCTATTTAAAAGTATGAAAATCGTTTTAACTTGACGTATTGTATGTGATTTAACTTCAGACTGAAGCGAGCCTTATTCTTTATGCCATAAGTGTTCTGTAATTAATGTGCTGTTTAAAGGCCATCTGAATCTCCAAAGGAGGCACAAGTTCTACAGGCTATATTTAGTTCATGAAATGTGAAAGGCGTTTAATCAGACAGCTTTTCCTTGCCGACACTGTCCCCCCTTAAGACATGGTGCATGGTTATCCATTAGCCTCTAACTTGTTTCATTAATGAACTCCTTGGCCCATGAAGGTCTTTGAATGTGAAGGCTTAATGACATCATGTACCAAATTCATTTGGAAAGGCATTAAAGGCCTGACCTGGCTCCTCCTGCTGCGTCTGATCTTGCCCTTTTAAGTGGTGGGGATGAGGGGTTTAGGTCCCTGCTCATGGCACACACTTTTCCATCACTGTGCTCTATTAATATTGGATCGAGATACATTCACTGGCTTTGAAGTGCACTTAATGCACTTCAAACCAGGTCAATGTGGTATTTCTTTTCCTTCCAATTTCTGTATAAACTGATGACAGGAATCAAATAAAAATAATGAAGTGCATTTGTAAAATGTACATTTAGCTAGTGATTTACAAAGCATCATCTCAGAGTCTAAATAATATAGTCTGCATTTCCAATGAGGACTAAAGCATCGAATATAAATGAATATATATGCTTTTTTCTTCCTTTTCCCCCCTCCATGCAAAATATCATGCAGATATAGGGTTAAGAGGTTCTGTAAGTGATTTGTGTCTAAAAACAAAATTGGGGGAAATGTAATCTCAGAGATCCTGGAATGGTCCTGGAATTAAATGCACTTAATGCACTTAAAATAAATAAAATAAACTTCATTTGTAAAATGTATATTTTAGCCCCTGATTATCAAACATTTTCTCCAAATACACCTATTAAAAGAGTCTACATGATTCTGCAGAGTCTACAGGATTTTGGATTTGACATGAGGACTATATGTTTAGTGTTTTGTTCTGTTTTTTTCTTTTCTCGGAGATACATAACATTATTCAGATAAAGGGTTAGGAACTTTAGGGTATATATGAGTGTTCTGCAAATATTTCTTTAATTTTCTTTTCCCTGTCATCATGAACGCATGAAATCATGTCTGAAGTTTGGTCAGTTGTTTTCTGGTAGATTGACATCATTGAAATAACTAACGTGTCTCAACCAGCCATTACATTCTACACTGCACAATTCTCAGTGTCATGCTTATGGTTTCTTTTATTTTGCATTGAGCTGAAATATCTGAATGTGCATGTGTGTGGCTGTTTGTGGGTTATTTTTCTAGATCTGCAAAAACCCAGGCTTGTCAACAAAGCTTCTGGATACATTCTCCACTCTTTAACTGAAGCTTCTGAGCTTAACATCGTATTTATTATCATCATCATTTTTGTCTTTAGTATCATCACCTTGTTCCTCCTCAGGTGCTCTGTCACGTAGCTGTTCCACATCATCGTCCTCTCTGGACTCCCAACACGTCTCTGTCCTCCAACATCCTATTTCTGCACCTAGACAAAGACGTCCCCTTCGTCCTCGGCTGGAACGGACACCCCCAAACTCCAGATCTACTCCTCCACCATCCTCGCAGTGTGGTACTGTCACACATACACACTTGCTTATCTCGCTTCTGGAAAGCAGCTAGGAATGTGTTAGCCATTACAGATAAGGCTCATGAGCATGGAGCATGGCTTATCTACAGCGGTGCAAAGTGTCCTGAGTAGATTTGTGATTTAAGCACTTACCCACATGAATGGCCCAGATGGATCATTCCATTTGCATGAGCACAGTGATAATTACTGCTGCCATGGCGATTATGGTGTTATTGATGTTTGATAATAATGTTTGTCGATAACAGAGAATGCAGATGCTGTTTGACGTCGGTTGAGGGATGATTGCAGTATTAATGATGTCTTTTGTTGTGGAGTGAGGATAGTTTGATGATGTGATGGATGAAGATGAGCTCTGGATGTGTGTTTTTAGGCATGGCACGCAGCAGGACTCCGTCTGCCTGCAGCTCAGTCTCAGATGGTCCCATGTTGCGCTTGGGAGAACGAGTTCTTGTGATCGGTCAGAGGACAGGAGTGGTCCGATTCTACGGCAAGACCAGCTTTGCCCCAGGTAGGCCTCTGTGACTCGTTATAGCCTTGGTATATCTCATTTAGCCTCACTTATATACTACGGTCACACATAGTGACTCATGACATGAGTGACAGTGACCGTTGGGGCCTAAATTGAGAACTTTATGCAAATATGGAGTGGCTTGCTGAAGCGACTACCAATAGGAGTGAAGACATTAAAGCCCACGTGATTGGTTGCAAAGATCACACACTGCTTCTTCTTCATCTCGGATAATATGATGCAAATATACACTACTGAATTTTATATAAAAAAATCTCCCTCCAAAATGTTTCAGTTTATCAGCAAGAAAAGTGATTACTTATGGCAACCAGTAGTACATCAAGAATGCTTACTGATGACTTCATAGTATAGTAATTAGAGTGCTGCCTGTCTGAACATAGCTATGTCATTATTTCACAAACGCTCGGTGGTCATTTTATTAGGAATGCCTGTACAAACGCTCGCAATAATCCAAACAGCCAATCATGTAGACGTGGCGCTATACATAACTGAACTACTAATCCTATATCTACATGAGGTTAACAGTTAATCAAAAAAACAGAATGGGGGGAAAAATGTGATCTCTTATGCTGGAATGATGATTAGTGCTGAGATTTCCTCAGATTTCAGAAACAGCTGATCTTCTGGAATTTTCACTTACTAGAGCTTAGGCAGAATTGTGCGAAAAACAGAACAAAACAAAAACACATCCAGTGAGCATTGTTTCTGGTGGATGAGGAAGTTGAGGAGAAGAGGAGAGGTCAAGATGGTTTGAGTTGAGAGGAAGGCTATAGCAACTTAAATAAGTATTCTGCACAACCGTAGTGAGCAGAAAAGCATCTCAGAATGCACCACATGCTCTTCAGTTTGGGGAAAACCTGTTAAATGTTCCATTTTGAACCTAAAAACAGAGGGTTTTTCTTAGGATGCAAGTAGAATCTCTTTAGGAAGCTAGAAAGTTAAGTTTCAATTTCTGCCCTCAAACTCTTACCAGAACACTATTACAGAAATGCACGAGCAAACAAACACTAGCCAGAAAAAAAATCCTTATATTTTATTTATAAATAAAAAACATTGGGTTGCTTCTACCTAAGTAATAATGCAGTCTTAACAAAAGTTAAGACACCAGAATAAATACAACAGGATACAACATAAAGGCAAACTAACCTCCCCAAAATAACATGAATAAACAATTCCTTCTTGAAAGCATCAATATCTTATGTTCGGAAAATGTCCAAAATTTATTTGTACTATTTAGGTAAATATTTTCTCCTTACACACAGTACAATCGATCCGCCAAACACATTTGGTCTTTAAAGTATTGTTCAAGCTGCATGACTAAATCACTGACCTTAAACCATACCAGGTTCTAAATCATTTCAAATGGACTTTATTTCTGCTTCCCGAGGTCACAGTGCTAAAAATGGACAAAATATTGCAGGGCTGAGAAACAGACAAAGTTAAAGCCTGGATAACTTTCTTCCTCAGCAGTGTGAGATCAAGTTTCACTCCAGCAGGAGACATGGGCCACAGTTTCAAGGCACAATTGTAGGTTGAAAGTGATTCAGATGATGATTATAATTATGGAATCTCTAAAGGGCTACGGATAGAAATTTTCACTTTATTTTCACTTTAATACTGCCTATTAATTGGAGCTATAGAGCTTTTTATTCTTAGAATTTCCAAAGCTTTAGATCACTCACCTTTTCTCCTTCGGGCAAAATGATTTGTTTTGACATTAAAGTAGGCCATTCATGTGCAGGCCATTCAGCTGTATTCTGTGGTCCAATCAAAAGTTTCCTAACTTTATTTCCCACAACTCTCAACTTTATTTGCAACATTTTGAAGACAAAATTGCTTTCACATTTTTTTTTTGCTTATATCATAGCATCACACCCACCGTCAACAAGAACGATTCTGTGTGCAGTATTAAATAATGCATTGAGAATAACAGGGCTTCAAATAAATATTCATTAAAGTAAGAAATTTGCAAGTAGCTGCAGACTAGTATCTTTCAAAGACACACACACACACACACACACACACACACACACACACACACGCACACAACATGCGTCAGGAGTTTGCAAGTTTATAGATAAACTGGTATTGTTTTCTAGACCAATGAAAGAAAAAGTCAGCTAAAAAGATACAGCTGAATTTTAAAAGTGAAGTTTATCCCATATTTATACGATGAAAGTGTTCGAGTAATATGTGTCCAGTCTTATCTGCAAAAATTGTGCTGGCTCCAGGTTTTCATTCCTGCCCAATAGGAGCCACACCTAATTCATTTAAAGACCAAGTTGAATTGATTAGGAATCAGATGTTACTCCTGCTTGCTTGGAATGAAAACCATCAGCCACATTTGCCAGTTTGTGGATAAGATTGAACGCCCTCCCCACCCGCCTTCTCCCCAAGTGCTTGCCTTAAACCATGAGAGAGACGTGATGCCCAAGACATGTATCTACATTCTGCACAGACTGATGGGACACGTCTCACTATCAGCACCAGAAATACCTGGCTCATGTTTATTCCTTTCTATAGAAAGTATCGACGATCCTGTTCTTATATTCTTACTTACCTCAAAAGTCATGAGAATAATATTTCATTAATTTATTTATTTAATAAAATTCTTGAATTCTATAAGCTTTCACACATACATGCTTTGCCATTAACCCTTTTTACCAGTACACTGAAATGAACTGATGAATTATTAAAAAAATATATAAACAAATTAAATATTTTATCACCTATATATATATATATATATATTTTATGATATAAAATGAGTCAGGACTCTGTTGGCTTTCAGTGTGAGACATGTATTTTTCACTCTGTTGCATAACATTACACAATTTTAGTGGTTAAAGATAACGCCTTCAGATTTTAGATACTTATGAACAAGCACTTGACGAACTTGAGGAGAAATTGGTTTAATATTATTATTTACTTTGTAGTAAAAAAATAAATAAAATATAACATCTTTTTTTTTTTGGAACTTTTTAGGAATATTGGCTAGGTAAAAACATAAATACTACAAATGACTGCAATACTACAAAAAATGTATTAACCACCACTGTGCAGTTTGACATGACAGAGAAATTAAATGCTGTACATGGAAACAACAAAACAAGCACAAATAAAAAAATTTGTGAAAAAAAAGTGCAAAAAAATTCTGCACCTTTAAATTTAGTGGAACTTTGTGGAAAGTAAGTATGCATAAATTTATCCTGCATGCTCACAAAACTTTTTGTGTTCTAACTTCAAGTTTTTTAGTGCTACACCACCAACACGAGTCATCAACATTATGCATGAATCGGTTACAGATTTGCTGAGCATGGTGTGCCCTAATGAGTAATCGCTAAGACAGGCAAGGAAGCACAGCTGGGCTTTTTGCAGCTGTGAAAAAAAAATAAATAATGTGCATGAATTTACATAACCTTTTGAAAGAATACAAAGAATAAAAGAAGCCCAAAGGGTCGTCATAGTAATGTTATGTATCTCGTCTGTACATTCATGGGTTTGATGGACTGATAAACTGGGCAGCCTGAAAAATCTTGAATATATTTCCAGACTGTTGAGTTTTAATACTTAATAAAACAAAATTCAGGCTTCCTCATAGAAGTAAATATCTTGCATTAAGAGCCGCTAAGTGAAGTAATGTACAGTATATGGTATAAATAAACTGTTGAGTCACAGTTTCCAGCTGAAAAGTTATTATTTTCCAATAAAAGCATGTCCTGAAGTGTTTTAATCTTCTTATACCACAGGAATTTTCCAACACTAGCTTTTTTACTCAGATAATGTATGACACATCATTAGTACACAGCTACACTATGCACTATGTACTCTAGCGATTGTATTTTAGAAGGGTAGTATTGTCTCAGATGTAGCAACATTTTTATAACTAACTGGAAGTATAAGCTGCTTCCCAGTTGATGGAAATTGATGTTGAGTGAATGACATGCAACATAACTAGCTTGAGCAGAATATGATGAATTTTTCAAATGTTCAAAAATAAATAACACAGCGTGGGTTAATTTAAAAGACATTTGTAAAATGTCTTGTGCACCAAAGCGTCGTTGGCCATCTTGAAAATATTTGCTCACCTAGCGTCACTGTCTGGTAGCCCCGCCCCTCTTCTGTTATGCAAGCCTCATTTGGATCATACTCATACCAATAGCATAGAATACTGCATACATATGTGAATTGGGACGGACCTATACTTTATCTGTTTATAGTTATGTGTAATCTTGTGGAATGTCTATTTAAGTTAGTTCTAAAACAGTATAAACTACATTATGGACAAAAGGTTGTGTACACCTGACCATTGTGACCATTGTTACAATTTTATTTCACTGGAACTAAGAATCCCAAACCTGTTCCAGCATGACGGTGCCCCTTTGCACAAAGTAAGCTCCTTGAAAACATAGTTTGCCCAGGATGGAGTGGAAGAACTTGAATGTCCTGACCTCAACCCCACTGACCACCTTCGAGATGAATGGTACAGACTGCACTCCGAACGTCCTCACCAATATCAGTCTCTCTCATTCTCACACTCCAAAATCTAATAAAAAGCCTCACCATAAGAGTGGAGGTTATTATTACAGCAAAGGAGACTAAGTCTGCAATTGGATGTTCACCAAGCACATGGGTCTTTTGGTCAGGAGTCCACAAATTTTTTGCCATATAGTTTTTAAAAAGGTTAACATAAGGAGGCTTTATTTTTGTCACTTATACATTACAGCACAGTGAAATTCTTTCTTCACATATCCCAGCTTTGGTGGCTGGGGTCAGCCATGATGCAGCTCCCCTGTTGCAGAGAGGTTTAAGGGCCTTTCTCAGGAGCTAAACAGTTGCAGCAGGCTTGAACCCAGATCATTTGAGCAACAACCCAGAGACATAACCACCTGAGCTACCAAAGCCCAGTTATGAAGTCTATAACTTTAAACACTATAAACGTAGAACAACATAATCTATATAGACTATGAGCATTATAAGATATAAATAGTATCAACTCTTAACGTTCTAAACTATAAACATTAATGCTCTGAGTTCTTGATTGGAAAGTCAGGGTTTATTCCCCATAAGCTGCCACTGTTGGGCATCTGAGCAAGGCCCTCAACCCTCACTGCTTCAGTTCACCGGAGTGTTGTCAGCCATCTTGAAAATATTTTCTCAACCAGCATCAGTGTCTGGTAGCCCAATCCCTCTTCTGTTACGTAAGCATCATTTGGATCAAATTGGATCACTATTTATCCTACAAAATATTATAGGATAGTGAATATGTATGTGAATTGGGACACTTATGTTCAGTTATGTGTAATCTTGTGGAATGTCTGTTAAGCAAGTTAATTCTTAAAATTTATAAATAGTTCTTATATACTAGAAACAGTATAAACTACTTTACGGACAAAAGGTTGTGGACACCTGACCATCATAGGGGAGCTCTTCTCCAGAGGAACTGCATGATGGCTGACCCTGCACACTGACCCCAACTTCCAAATCTGGGGAATGTGAAGAATTCACTATGCTGTATTGTATATGTGTCAAAAATAAAGGCTTCATCTAAACAATATAGAGTATACACTCTATACAAGATAAATATTTTATATACTATAATGTATATACACTGTACTATAAACCGTAGAAACTATAAGTACTATAAATTATAATACTATATCCACCTTATATCTATTTATCTAAACATGTCAGTTGTTCCACTAATTTAAACCTGTGCTTTACTTTGCTTTAGAAAATGAATCAACCCTCTGACCAATCAGAATAGAGAATTCAGTAGCATTTGGTTATAATAGAATATTATGGATATTTGATGTATAATAAGCTGTCATGATTTATAGAATAATTTATATATAATAATTAATATGGGGGGGCATGGTGTCTTGGTGGTTAGCATGTTTGCTTCACACCTCCAGGGCTGGGGGTTTGATTCCCGCTTCCGCCATGTGTGTGGAGTTTGCATCTCTAAATTGTCCATAGTGTGTGTGTCTCCATAGTGTGTGTGTCTCCATTGTGTGTGTGTGTGTGTGTGTGTGTGTGTGTGTGTGTGTGTGTGCCCTGCGATGGGTTGGCACTCCATCCAGGGTGTATCCTGCCTTGATGCCCAATGACAGGCTCCCCGTTGACCCGAGAATAGATTGGATAAGCGGTAGACAACGAATGAATGAATAAATTAATATGTATGTAGAGTTCTGTTATCAGTAAATTATATCATCACTTCAGTTTTACTAAAGTACAAGAAGTTTTGGACCTCTTTTAGCAATATAAACTAGTCTCAGTGCCATCTTATTAAATTGCAGTCCACATCATCGTGTTGGGTACTTAGCAGCAGTTATTGCAGATAAGTGTTTACTCAGTGTAATTGGTGGCATAATGGAGCAGGGCTACGACACTATCAGGAGCATAAAGCGAAGCTGAAGAGCTATCATCTGTGTTCAGTAGAGCTGTGAGATTATGAAAACCGCCTGATGGAGTTAGAGGTTCAGTATGCGTTATTCGCTAGCACTAGAAGGCTATCCGCTCTACTCATTCTGTCTTTACTGAGTCAGGGGGTTTTACTTTATTGCTGCTAACACAAATACAGCATGATCATTGATACCACAGCAGTGTTGAATTCTCAGTTCTCAGAAGGTCAGAAGGTGTTGATTATCTTTGTAACAGAAATACTGGCATGGTTTATATTAAGGTTCTTCTTATTTTACTGGATAATACATTATCGTTACTATAGTAACAACTAATTTGCTAATTAGCAACGTGTAATTGTTGATGTGGTGACAATTTGTGAGTTCAGTTCAGTCTCTCAAGGATTTCACGTTTTTGTGTTCGCAGAAATGAACTCGAAATCAAACAAACTGCGATGTTCAGAGGAGCTTACAATTTTTCATAATTACCACAGGTTTTCTGCAATTTGGTACATCATCACAAGCCAAAAATCCTAGTGAAAGTGCGTCAAAAAATGATTACTGCCATCATAGAAAGTTATTCCATATGTGTCTTCGTTGGAAGGAGTTTAAAAGAAGAATCTTGTGCTTACAATTTCACCAATTCAAGTAGTTTTTCTCCAGAAAGGCACAAAAATTCATCACAAATTTAGAAAAAAAGACGCTCAAAAACCTCAAAGAAATCCTGCAGGGAATGTTTCTTTATTATTTATGAAAGGTATCTCCAGTTTCAGCAGTTTGAGTAGATGATCAGACAGACGCAAATAAGTGTTTTAAACAAAAATGGACTCTCATAAAAACTGCATTGATTATATCATTTTAGACCAGAGCGCTGTTGAATTCTCAAAAACCTAAAAACTTGCATCTACTCAAGCCTTTTGCGATGCAGGTTTGGATTTTTGCCACACTTGAGTCTAAAATAAAATCTGAAATCCAAGATCAAGATCAACCAAAACCCAGACCTGGTCTTTTCTGGATAAGCTGGAACCCCCATGCTCAAATATGATTGGTTGTACACTGTTGATTAATTTTCTATAGCAGCAGCTCTGACAGTAGTTCTGACTGCAAGACATATCACAGGTTTGTATGAATGCACTGATGTCCCCAAAAAAAATTTTTTACAACAATATATTAACAGATTAAAAAAGCATGTAAAGGAGATGTTTATGCAGCATTTTGGGAAGGAGTCTCCTATGTCACTGTCTTCATATAGGGGAATATTGGGACAAAGAATGGTCCAATTCTAGCAGTAACATCACAAACTGCAATTTTTAACTTCTTAACATCAAAAGAGAGAGATAAATAACATGTTTTGAGGACAATCCTCATTAATTGACAATTTGCTGTGGTGTAAGACAAATACAACACTTACAGATATGTTGTTTCTTAAAAAGATTTAACGTTTGGAGGGAAAATAGCTTTTCTTTGCATCATGCCAAACTATATCTTGATTATTTTCCTGTCATTCAAATTTTATTTGTCACAATCATACACTGTATGACATCAAGTGAAAGGCTTTTTGACTGCCCATGCCATAAAAACTAGGATTAAATAATAGAATATAATAAAGAGTAAAAAAAATAGTTACAATAAAAATAGAAATATAATTATCTGTACAAGCAATGAGGGAAAATGTATAGAAAATATTAAAATAAATATATGAATATAGATTGTTAAAATAAAATAATTTAAATAATGACAATAAAATTTCTCTCTCTCTCTCTCAATAAATATATATATATATATATATATATATATATATATATATATATATATATATATATATATATATATATATATATATATATATAATGTGCAAGCAAAAGGGAAAAATCTATAAATAATATTAAAATAAATATATGAATATGGATTATTAAAATGATTTAAAAAGTGACAAAAATAAAATATATAATTATTTGTACAAGCAAAGGAGAGAAATATATAACAATTATATATATATATATATATATATATATATATATATATATATATATATATATATATATATAATAAAAAAATAATAAAATTAATATATAAATATGGATTTTTGGCACAGTGAATCTATTGTGAATAAGGTGCAGATGTGTGCAATTAGTGTGATTATGCAGTATGTTCTGTGCATCAGATTTGCTGAGGTATTTGCTGTTTTCTGTGTAGAAAAGTCCAGAAAAAGTAAAAACTCTAGTCGTATTCATGTGTGTTGTTCTGGTTGAGGGACCGAATGCCCAGTCGGAAGATGGTCCTCCTTTTTTACCCTGTGTTGGCCTGTTTGGATGATCTGTCGATCTTCCTGGCCTTGGCTCAGCCTTGCTTGCTGTAGATGGAGTACAGGTCAGGGAGTTCAGTTCAGATGGTACTCTCAGCTGATTACACAACCATTTGGATAGTTCGCTTGTCCTGCTTGGTGCTCCAAACAGGCTGTGATGCTTCCTATCAGGATGCTCTCAAAAATTCCTTCGAAAATTAAAGGGCAGTTTAAAGTCTTCTCAGTATTTAAGGTGGTAAAGACACTGATGGCTCTTCCTGATGTGATAGCACCAGGACAGCTTCTGCGTAATATAATCACTGAGTCATGTTTCATTCCTTATATAGAGTTTGCATGCATTATTATTACTTAAAAGAAGTGCCCATTTTACATTCTTTGCCCATAATTTTTGTTCATTTACAAGCATTTTTTTTTTTTACCCTAACACCATTCTCTTGTTCTTTCTCGCAAATCTCAAGGTGAGAATTTAAAGCTCTTTAAAGCTCCTTATCTAAACTTCTGTCCTCAGAGTCATTTTTTGCATTATGATTGAAGCTGTGCAACACTCTGCCCAGTATAAAGAAAAGTGGATTTAGTCTGTGTGGGCACAGTGCTGAATAAGCTGACTCAATCAACATATAAACTACTCGATAATGTCATCATTATGTTGTTTTATTCATGAGGATATATGCCTACATTATTTATCAGTCTTATATAACGTCTAAACATTAGCAATCTCGGGAAAGCCCAGAACAACATAATCGCTGGAGCAAAATTTAATTAAGGCCTGTAGTTGAAAATTAAACTATGCAGTTAATGTAAGGCATGACCTTGTGTGTGTGTGTATTTGGTGGTGGTGTTTGAGTTATATCACGTCTGTTTATGTGGGTGCAGGAATTTGGCTTGGGATTGAGCTGGATAAGCCCAGTGGCAAGAACGACGGCTCTGTTGGAGGGGTGAAGTATTTCAGCTGCCCACCTAAACATGGAGTGTTTGCTCCGCCTTCACGAGTGCAGCGGTATGTACGTGAGTTCTCATATACACTCGGACATCTGGAGTACAGACTCTACTGCAGACCATTTGCGAACATTTGCACATTTTAACATCGGAGTTCTCAGAGTCATCTTTTCCCGCAGTATAATTGGACTGCATGAATTCTTATTGCTTGACAGTTATGTTTTCAAGCTAGCTTTTACTAGTCAAAGCCATGCCCCCTTTCCTAAATCTTAAATTAGTCATAAAACTCAACTGAATATTTTGAATTAATTTGTGAAATTTTAAATCATTGTACGTTTGACTTAAGGTGGTTTTCACACTGAGCATGTTCACTGAGGTCCGAATCCATGTTCCTGGCGCTTCTTACAGTGTTCACTAAAATCTGTTAAACCCCAGTGGATTAGCGTTTATCTTGCATCATCACAAACACAAATGGAGAACACAACAATATTGATTAACAATATAATCATGTATACATGTATTCAGAACTCACACCACCTCCTACAGGTAAGTCTTGGGTTCAGGAACCGCAGTGTGAGGAGTACATGTGGCAAAAATTTGTGTTCAAATCTAACATAATGTTAGACAAACTTATGAAGTGATTAAAAATGTTCTGTGGGTGCATTTTAACTGGTTTTATCCAGTTTTTACTCTTCCTGCACTTCTTTGGGAATTCTGCATTATTATTCTTTGGCTTTGACAGGTCTGTTATTAGTGTAAACACAAAATACGTCAAATCTTAGCTCTTCTCTGTAATTGTATTGTTGTGTACCTATGGTGTATCTCCTGCAGAAATTGAAATGCACTCATGGGATATATCAGGGTGTGCCGTCGAATACGTTGAACCATTTTGTCTTTTTTTTTTTCGCAAGAAAACTCAGATTTATGTCGGCGCTAATAGAAAAGAAGTTTTGATTTATTCCAAAGGCCTTTTCCCAGGATGTGTAGAGCTTTTTCTGTTAATGCTACATGGCTATATGCTGCATTTTCACAGAGGCTTCAGAGAGCTCTTCTTCATCTAGATTTTATATGCTGCGTCTTGAGACTGGGTGTGTGACATTTAGAGAAGTGGGAGCACCTGAAGGAAGAGCACATGAGGAAAATCCATCCAAAATGTCATGGATAAGCAGGAATGTTTGTAGTTCTGTTATGGTTTTAATGCTCATGTCTTGGGGTGTCATCATGAGCTTTAAGATTTCCTAAAGTCAAGTAGTTTTGTTATTTTCGTACAAATCATATTTAAAATGCTCAGCGTTTACTCGGCTGCTATACACCATCAATTTGTGATATAGAAAATATTGAAAATAACGCAGTTTGTCTATGGATCCAAACAGCTGATAAGTAAGTAATATGGATGAAAATTTAATTCAGTATCAGTTCATTCTTCTTCTTCTTCTTCTTCTTCTTCTTCCAGTTCAGTAATATTTTTTCATAGTGTATTGTCATAGGAAGCTAATCAACACCAGGCTGATTCGAAATGTATGACCTGACGTGTAGAGTTTCTGTTACCACCCTGAAGTATTTTATTCCTCTTGCACCACACTCACTTGCTAACATGATTTATTTATTTATTTTTCAGATATTAAAGAATCATACTTTTATTCCTTTTGTAGTTATGTTTAATTTAGTTAAATTTAGCAAATTAGTTCCTATTAGCACTTACATTATAGCAGCTATATACGATTGTTTCCTCATCATTCTTTCTTTTATTCTGTCTATCATTGGAGGTGATAACACAAAACATTTTGTGATGTTAGTGAGAAATTCCAGGTCTGGCCTGAGCATCAGCTTTACTGACTGATACAAAGCACTGAGACTGGAGACTCATTCCAAAAATGCCACAATGTGGAGCTTCTGCAATATGAGAGTGTCTCATTAATCTCAACCTCGGATTGGACTTGCAGCTCTGAAATACTGTCCAACTGGCTGATATAGAAAATTAAAATGAAATAAAGTATTTCTAGTATTTCTAGTGTTGCCTCAGGAAGGGCATCCGGCGTAAAACATTTGCCAAATTGTTGTGCGGACCAGTTGGTCCGCTGTGGTGACCCCGAACAGGGAGCAGCCGAAAGCAACTTCTAATGTCACACATTAAATTCTGTCAGTGTTTTATTTGTGAACATGCTGCCAAGTCTTTCCTTAATACACAATCATTTATCGTCCTTTTCATTTTGTGCCGTCCTGTTTATTTTCCTTTTGTCAATATCCTGTATTTTTTTCCCATTTCCTCTTTAAGTGGCATCTCACCTCCTCCCTTCATCGCACTCATCTTCATCGACTACTTTTATTTCTCCCCAGTTCCCGCCCATAAAGTCTCTCCTTCAGTCCACTGCTCGCTGATCAGCATTACTCACTCACTTTACTTGCTGTAGTGGCTGTAGCACCTCTGAGCAATAAGCGCTATATTGTCAGAATCGCTGTGATTTTTCCCAATTAACCCTGAGGGCAGTGGTGGAGATGGAGCAGCCGGCCAAACGCCGTCGAACTAATGGAGAGTGCAGATATTCTGAGTAGGAACCAACATCGGCAAAGCAGCCACTTCCTTTTCTATTCACTGGTTTTCATCTTGGCAGTGACTGATCACCAACTGTTTAAAAAGCAGCCTGCTATTTTTTTGGTTTTTGGTTTCTTTCCTGTTTGCAAACAAGAATAGACCGATCCTTTAACATTTCAACATGTAGGCTAACATCAATATCAGAACATAATTCTGGAGTCTTACTTTTATTTTATCATATTGGTTCGTTGACTCTCTTTACCCTTACTCAAACAAAACCTTAATTTATATAACTGTAAATAAAGAGCTCAAGTATTTTACATTTTCTAACAAAAATGTTCAGTATGATATTGAATATTCTATTTGAATTATTAACTATAATTTAATGATTAAATTCTTTTTGTTTATTAAACAGTATTTTCTGTGAAGATTCCGGAGAAAGTCTCAGTCAAAAAGAAAGTAGTCTAGTTGTCATGACTCAGCTTCCAGATGAAACAGTATTCTATATACTATTTAAATCATAGCAATTTGTCATATTGAGTATGTTAATGCTGTTTTTTATTCTCCACATTAGTCAGTACCTACTGCATTCGATTGAGCCGTTGATGCAGTAGTTACTGATCAGTATATGTGTGTAGTATTAATACAATCCGGACTACATCTGCATGACATGTTGCATTGTCATGTGACCTACAACACGACTTTTGTTTGTTTTTTCCTTGATTAAACCTTCAACATGTTACTCAGGTATTGCAGAACAACATTTAATACTTACATACTTACGTTCCAGCTCATTTGCTGCAGTCCTGTTGCCTTATGGGATAACACAGTGTCTATTGGTTACATACTACAGCACAAAAGGATACCCAGATATTTCTCACCTCAGTGTATTATGAATATTAAGAATCTGGACATACTGCTGCTTTGGTGTACTGCTTTTCCCGCCACTGTATAGTAGAGTAGTAGGGATATTCAGAAGTTTTGCTTCCACTGTAGCACGTGTTTAGACGATACACATTGATGGATTCCAGCTAACATGGATCATCAGGTTTTACACAGACTTAGGAAGTCCAGGCCAGCTCGAGTGTCACACTGTCATATCACACACCAAGTTGATACTGCTGGGTCATTGCAGCAGACTTTCAAACCAGCTCCTGTTATAAACAACTTAAGGCTAAAATGGATCATCTGAAGGAGTAAATCTAAAATAAATAGTTTTATTTAGATACATAAAAGTTGCATGATGTGCGCATGTGTGTTTGCAAAAGAAAGTGTAATAAATTTACAGGTAATTTCCAACAGTATTTTACTGTATTTCCATGAAACCGTCACATGCTCTATCTTTTAAATAATGGCCGTAAATATACGGATGATTTCTTTTTACCTCCCTAATACAGTATCATACTGTAGAGGCATTGCATTCTGGGATTGATTTTATTTCTCAGTCATTTCAAGTTCTAGAAATTTCCAGGTCTTGCAAACTTCTTTTATTGTGTGTTTAAGCTTTTTGTTCTTCGTTAAGAATTAGTTTGCTTAAACAGATAACATGGCTATTCAAAATAATCTAACATTTGTGTCTGTGACAAAGTTAAATGGACTTCGGAGCATGAGAAGACAAATAAATAATACTTCTGAGTATTCATACTGTAACCAAATATATTTTGGAATTTTTCATTCACATTTCTCCTTTTTCATGATTTGGTTTTAGAAAGATAAACTTTTCACGTTTGTTTAGTCCCATGCAAACCGTTCACTCTATTCTCAACTCTTCACCCGTTCACTTTGATATTCCACACTGTACAGCAAAAGTTACCATATGTCCTTCGTACAAACTTCTCTGGAAATATTTTATGATAATTGTTAGGTAAATGATCACTGCATTGTTAATTTTTAAACTGCTAACTTGTACTTTAAATGTTTGTTTGGTCTACTGACAAAATACAGTTTTCTGCTTTTTACTTTGAAAATGTTTTAAAACTCATCCAATTATATATATATATATATATATATATATAATACACTATATTTAGTCATTACAGCACTGTGCTGAAACTGTTAATTACAGTAATACTCCTGTGAAAATACAGTAAATATCTGGCAACCCAGCTAGCAGGATTTTACTGAAAAGTTTTCCAGTGTAACATTGTGTGTTTGATGTTACCATAATGCTCTTGTTTGTGATGTACACTATATACACACAGTTAGTCACATGTTATTGACCAACATGTTTTAGTTTAGTTAGTTGATATAGCAGGTTTGATGATGAATTGTCATTTTTCAGATTCCTACAATAGTTTTTGGGAATTTTCCAGAGCAATGAGGAGAGTTGATAAATACTGAGTTGCTAAAGTTTCCATTTCTAGATAATGACCAAAGTTACACATGTGAAGAATGACATTATACTGTAATGCTGGACTTTAAGTTTAATAATATGTTTGAAATCATCTCAATTCTACATTGACACATACTGCAGTGTTGTGTGATGTGTAGCAATGGGAAGGCTAGGATGGTTACTGAAAATGATCGTAATTGATATTGGATATGCACTTGCTCGCAGGATCCATGGCTCTGTGGACTGCCTGTCAGAATTGTCCTCCTCTCGATATAATCACACCCTCACTGGTGAGCTCACGCTGGTGGCCTGCCCTCTTGTGCTGCACCTGCTTTAAACTCTAAAGTGCTTTGAAAGATTACAGCAATTGCATTTGAAAATTAGGATAATTTTGTTTGTGTGTGTGTGTGTGTGTGTGTGTGTGTGTGTGTGATCCAGGTATGCGTCGTAGTTTGAGCACCACTTCAGCCATTGCCACACAGCGAGAGCCAAATCGGAAGACTCAAGCTAACCGGTGAGAAATAATTAATCTCAATATTTACACGGAAATATAATTTTTTAACATTTTTGAGTGGTTTAGATAATTAAAAGTATTCCTGTGCAAACCACTTCTCCTAATTTTTTTTCGATTTTTGGGCGATAAAAGGCTGATCTCTTGGCACAGCAGCTTTTCAGTTGTGTCACTTTTATTAAAGCTCATTTAAAAACGGGGGAAAGAAAATATGGACTGAAGATTTTTTTTTTTTTTTTTGCTGTAAACTTCTTTCATTATGAGGTTTGTCCACTTTAATAGGAACACTCCTACACTTCTAATTCATGCAACCAGCTAATCAGGTAGCAGTAACAATGCATAAAATGCAGATAGAAGTCAAGACTGAATCTCTTTGTCTCTCTCTGTCTCTCTGTCTGTCCTCTCTCTCTCTCTCTCTCTCTCTCTCTCTCTCTCTCTCTCTCTCTGACCCACACACACACACACTCTCACACTCACTCACTCTCTCTCTCTCTCTCTCTCACACACACACACATGGTAAATCTGTGCGTAGATATAAGATAAGAGCGATGTCTGGGGAAAGCACACAGATTGGTTTAAGTTGCCAGGAAGGATAATGTACTAACTAAAAAAAAAATCACTCTTTACTTCCATCATGAACAGAAAAGCATCTCAACATGCACAAAATCACTGAATCTTAATGTGGATGAGCTCAAACCACAGAAAAGCATATCAGCATACCACTCCTGTCAGCCACGAGCAGGAATCACTCAGACTGGACAGTGGAAGATATAATCTCCAAATATTTATGAACATGGTTGTATACAGGTCTATTAAATATAGAGTCGATGTCCAAAAGGTGTTTCAGCTTGAATCGTTATGGTTACAGCAAACTGTCAGACAATGGTGTTGGACATAATACTGCTCCCAGCTTAAACGTTTTCAGTATTAAATCAGTACAATTTCAGTATTAAATCCTCACTGTGTGCTTGGAACTCCACTCTGAATATGGCCAAGAGGAAGTGACCTCATCAGAAATGCACAGAGTGATGAATAGCTGTTCTCAACCGTCCATTTTCAACAAGTTATAGTGAGAATTTAGAGTTGACGCTTCTATTAAAATGCATGGGAAAGGCAGGACCTTCCTGATTGTAGCCATGAGGCAAGCAAAACAATCATGAAAAATTGCGGCCTTTCCACAGGAAGGTAATTCAGTCTGAAGTTCAGAAGTTTGGGGCTGAGACTCACATAAGGTCACCTGAGATGCATCTGGTATCACAGTGGATTTTTACCAACCACTTTTGGAATTCTATATAGATAAAGTTGACTTATTTCATATTGTAAATAGAACTGTTTGAATTGCTTTTCCTTTAATTACACATATAATGTCTTTTTTGATCTACTTCAAATTAGAACAATAAGATTTTAAAAGCTTCTTATTACTTATATTATAAACTCTTATCAGATGTGTGTCTCTCTCTCTTTCTGTGTGTGTGTGTGTGTGTCTCTCTCTCTCTCTCTCTCTCTCTCTCTTTGTTTGTGTGTGTGTGTGTTTTTGTCTGTCTGTCTCTCTGTCTTGCTGTGTGCGTCTGTTAGTGTCTCTCTCTCTCTGTGTGTGTGTGTATATGTGTGTCTGTCTCTGTGTGTGTGTGTGTGTGTAATTAAAGAGTTCTTCTGTGAGTGCCTGAGCTCTGTACATTTGACTTTTGGCCCTGCGTTCATCCTAGCAAGCAATAAATCCCGTCTCTTGTTTAATTTATGTCTTGCAGATGTGTAGAATCTACTACCATTAACACCTCTGTGTATCCACTGCCTAGATCTTATTATATACAGGCTTCAGTTTGATTTACACAGTGACCCATTACTCATGTTTTGAAAATAAATAAATAAGAATACAATAAAAGAAAGGGGGGCATGGTGGCTTAGTGGTTAGCACGTTTGCCTCACACCTCCAGGGTTGGGGGTGCGATTCCTGCCTCCGCCATGTGTGTGTGGAGTTTGCATGTTCTCCCCGTGCCTGGGGGGTTTCCTCCGGGCATGCCAGTTTCCTCCCCCAGTCCAAAGACATGCGTGGTAGGTTGATTGGCATCTCTAAATTGTCCGTAGTGTGTGATTGCGTGAGTGAATGAGAGTGTGTGTGTGCCCTGCGATGGGTTGGCACTCCGTCC
>JAUCMX010000008.1:21778353-21963353 GCA_033459395.1 Hemibagrus guttatus
CCTTGATTTAATACTAAGAGTATAGAATTGTATTGCAAAGTGCAATGTAAACAACAAAATATCAGAAAAAAATAGATATGAGACAACAGGTCAATATGTTAGTAGAAAACATTATTATTTAAATGATTTATGGCCCTTTTAAATATTTTTAAAATGAACCATTTATTGAATTCAATTGAAATGAAACAAAGAGACCAAAGAGCAATAATTAAATTTTCTGCAAAGATGGATACAGCTCTTATATACACAAAAGCTTCTTTCAGAAGCCACAGGTTAACTGAAAATAGATGGAATGAGAGAGATCAGTACCTCAATTCCTCTTTGAGTTAAATACATAAATTTACACCTCTTTCACAAGAGTCACACAAATCCTCGCAGTGTTCATATAACAGTAAAATTATTCACAGACATGACATTTTCCCTGACCACTTAACCCCTTTTAAAATACCAAGGCAACTGATTACTTTCCTGCTAATAGATGTCAGGCGCCTTTAACATCAACCAATCTGCTAAACAGAAACCATTAAGAATTCATTTAATTCATTAAATTTCAAGTCAGATGAAAACTGCTGTAGTTTAAAAGCCAACCAAATTCAAGAGTGAACAAAATGATGCATAAATGATTGGAGCGGTTTGCCTTATGAAGCACACTCATTAATAATTTACACTGTTTCCAAATAATAAATTAACAAATGAATAAATAAACAAGCAGGCAAGCAAACATCAACAAACTTGTTTTTCCCTGTGAATGTGAGAAACGATGTGAGGGCATTCTGCAGGTAAAGTTCCTCTGAGCAATTCCAGCACAATCTCTAAACCTGTAACTTCTACAAAACTTCCAGTGCTTCCTCCATTTAATGACTTCTTAAAGTTTTAGATATTAAAACTGTCAGTCTTGTCCCAAAAGTTGCTGATAGTGAGGAACGAATGTTGGTCTGGCTGCGAAGCACGGCAAGGGGAGGGGGATGCATGATTGTTGTGAGCTGAGGTGAGCACAGACGGATGGCACAGTGTTTCAAGCGGGCACTGAATAAAAGAGTCTGTAAGCGAGGAGAAGGTGGAGGGTTAAAGCACTGTGGCATTGTGCCCATCCATCTTAGGAGGTCTGGAGTCCTGAACTGTTCCCATTGTCACCAGCAGGGGGCGGCTGTCCTCAGCAGTGCCAGTCCGGCCTAGTGAGATGGGTCTCTGCTGGTTGGTGAGGGTAGGAGGTGGCACAGCATTCTGGGGTCCAGACATTGACTCCAGAGGTAGACCTTGTTCCTGGTAGCCATACACAATATTTCCGCAAGGGAATCGGCGCAGTCTGTAGAGCGGTACTGGGGGCAGGGCAGCTGAATCTAGCAACAGAGGGGCAGGGGCAGGTTGGGGAGGAGGGGGCAAGAGAGGCCTGCACTGCCCCTGTTGTTGTATCTGAATTTGTTGTTGCTGTTGCTGTATTTTTTGCTGCTGCTGGATCTTCTGCTGCTGCTGAATCTGGATCTGTTGTTGTTGCTGTTGAAGTTTCTGCTGTTGCTGCTGCTGGATCTGGATCTTCTGCTGCTGCTGGATCTGTATCTGCTGTTGCTTGTGCTGGTGCTGCAGGCCCAAAGCCTCAGCCATACTCCCAGTCCGACCAGAGAGCTCATGGCCTTGATTTCCTACCTGCCTCTGGGCCTGGGCCTGGGCTTGAACCTGGGCTTGGGCCTGGGCCTGGGCCTGTGCTTGGGCCTGTGCTTGGGCTTGAGCCTGGGCCTGGGCCTGCTGCCTCTTCTGTTGTTGCTGAAGGAACCAAGAACCATATGTAGGGTTCCACAAATTGGTTGGCTTCCCATTACGGTTATCCTTATCACCTGTAGGAGCTTGAGCAAAACCAAGATTGACATGGCCTCCATCCTGAGAAGCCGGTACAACAGAGGAGGGCTTGCTGCAGCTAGGCAGCACAGATGCTGAGGACACTGGTGGATGGGAGTGGAGCTGAGAGGGAGCACCAGGTACAGGTTTGTTGTCAGAGGAGTGAGCAGTCATCAGAAGAGCCTCAGCAGCTCTCTTGGCCTCCTCTGAGCGGGTCTCAGCAGTGGTTTCCTCTGTACCCTGGGGGGCAGCTAGTAAAGATGGTGCAGCAGGGTCATCTGGACGCATGGGCACCCGCTCCTCCTCCTCAGGCATTGGGCCATACTCAACAGGTAGAGGTACGTTTACCACATCTGGATCCTGAGAAAGGGAAGGATATCACAAACAGGAATAATACCAACTTTAACTTCTTAAATATGAAGGTACAGTGTACTGGCTTCAACAATGTATGAAAGTATTAGTTTTAAGAGTGTTTTAACTATCGTAATTAAGTTATTTACTAAATTGTTTTCTAAATGTATAAGCAATACAGATTATTCCTACATAGTGTTTAATTTTTGTTCATAAACAATGTGACTGATTCTGTAATTACAAAAAAATGTGGTGTTCAAGAAATCTCATAAAAACCACTGCTGCACCTGCAAACAATAGTCAATACGCTCTAGGATAGTGGAGAAGTTTGGCCTGTCTTCAGGTTGGTGTTGCCAGCTCTGTGTCATTATCCGATAGCTGTTACACATACACAAACACACACACACACAAAAGTTGACTCATTAAAATGTTGTGTTTTGTTTGTTTCCTCATTACTGGATTTTCTCCCTTACTAAGCCAGGCTATTTACTGTGTGGATGATTGCCTTTGGATAGCTGAGAGCCAAAGTAGAGTGAAAGGCACCCAACTGAGATTTGATTTAATCAAGCCTGTTTTTTTTAAACTAATTACAATTTTCATTTTCATTGCACACCTCTTTTTCCATTTCATCCATTGCACAAATGGTGAAGGTGTCATGTGAAGGTTGATTAATCTCAATATGTAACATAAATCTGATCAGACAATTCTAAATAAGCTTCTGTAGCTGTGTCTTATATTGGCTGACAATTTGCATTATTAATTCTGAATTAATGCCTCAGCTTACTAAGTTTGAATTAAAGTTATAAAAATGAGAGGATGGATGGAGGCAGAGTGAAGGAATGGTCAGTGAAATAAAAGCAAAAAGATCCCAAATGTGTTGTGTAACAGTAGCAGGATATGATGTGATTTATTCCTTAGGAAGCCCTAAATATTTGCACTTGGTTCCTTTCAAGGTTTCTTCCTCACGGCTCCTAAGGGGTAATTTTTACCTGCCACTGTCACCTCTAGATTATTTATTAGGGATCAAAATCTACATTCACATTCATGTAAAACTGATTTTTCACTATTTCTACTGTGAAAAACTGTATTGTACTGTCAGTGTATTGTACTGAATTGAAATTGCATATCAAGTGTGCATGTTTATTCATAAACAAGGCCTTAAATATAAAAGGTAGTGATAATGCCACTCACACTGGTCCTGGGCAGTTCTTTGGAGGATCCATCCTGCCACCATTAGTGACAAAATCCAGAACCTCCTGATTACTACGGCTGGGGTACGGCATATATCCCATTGAGAAGATTTCCCACAGCAGCACTCCAAAGGACCTGAATCATTGAAAGCAAGATGGAGAATAAGGAAACTAAGTCATAAGCACAACTTGAAGTACAAATATATAAATCACAAGCAAAATACAGACTGGTAAAAAAAACTTTCAGATGACAGTATTGCTTTCACCATGTATCAGTTTTGGAGGTAAAGATTCCTTCCATAAAGGCCTCTGGAGGCATCCATTTAACTGGCAGCATAGCTCGGCCTCCTTTCCTGTAGTAGCTGGCTCTGTGGGGACACATAAACACACACTAGATTTTTCATCCATACACAGGCTTCCACGCCCACAGCAGCCAAGCAACACAGTGACTGATTAACTGCACGCTAAGGTTACAGACAAAAGCAAGAGTATGAGAAAGTGTGTGAGAGAGAAGAGGAGACCAACAGGAAGAAGAGAAAATATGTGACTGTAGTCATGGAAACTTCCACATATTCATCAATAAAACAGCAGGCAAATGTTGGCGGAAAATAAATTCATATTTCAATACAACTTTTCCAACAAGTAGATCACAAGGTAGAGGTGCCTTTTAAGATTATTAAACACTGAATAAACTGCACTTGAAAAAAATGCATTTGTTATTTGTTATAATATAATACATATTAACAGCAGGGTCAGAAGTAAAAATTGAAGGGCAAAAAAGCCCACTTAGTTACTTCTTTTTTTATTAGAAATATTTGCTATACAATATATACTAAATATAAAGACCACCCTAGGTTAATTCACACAATATTTCAGAACACTTTGCACATACATTGTCTATGCAGGTGTGATGCCAGTGTTTCTAATGCACAGCAAAGATGAAGCAGTATTTAATTAAAAATCAAATCTTGAAAAAAGGTTGAAAAAACTTGAAACTCGTGCTAATGACGATCTTCTGCATGGCTTGTAGGTCACAGCAAGCAGTGGGGAAGAGTTTTTTAATGAGATTACCTTCTATCCCACAAACAAAAAGGACTTTATCAAAGAAACTATTCAATTATTATTAAATGGTCTGTTTATTTATTACCCTTTTTTTATTACCCTATTTATTTAAGAACCCTCTTCCAGAACATTTAATTACTTATATTTTTTATGTTCATCACATATATATTTTAGAGAGAGAGAGAGAGAGAGAGAGAGAGAGAGAGATTTGTCATTTGATGACCATGAAAATATACTAAGTAATTAAATGCTATGCTTTTTTGAGTTAAAAATGTGCTGAGAAGGAATACAAATAAATCAAAATTCAAAAAGTAAATGGGTGGTTTCCATGGTTAGAAAAAAGGTCTCATAAAGATGCCCCTGAAAATCAACTCCAGGGGTGCAAATATTTCCTCTCAATTAAAAAAAAATATATAATAATAATACTTTTTATTTCTGCTTGTGACTGATAGTAGTGTTTCCATCTCACAGCTTCATGCACTGCAGTTCTATCCTGAGCTCTGGTTAATGTTTGAGTTTTTCATTTCTTTGCGGACTATGAAAGTATAACTATTGGGTGTGGTATTGGCAATAAAACAAAAAAAATCTCATGGAAATACATTTGTTGAGCTTTTTAGTAATTCAACAAAACAGACTGAATTACTATATATATATATATATATATATATATATATATATATATAATATATATATATATATATTTACAAAATATTCATTCATTAAATAATCTGTTACTTTAGGTCTTTTATTAGTGAAAATCCTGAATTTAGCAAAATATCAGCAAAATACTCTGAAAAATGAATTCCTACCAGCAGCTTATGTAAAACACTGACTTGAGAGAGGAAAGCTTGCTATTGTAATGACTCCCACGTATCCACATGATAAGTGTGTATTCAAAGTGGATTACCATTCAATTTCCACACGCTTATAATTCTACTAGGCGAGTCGCATTGAAAGTAGCTCCTAAAAGCGAGTCACAGAGAGTCTCAGTCACTTTTCCTGTTTCTGAGCGCCTCTTATCTGAGACGTGCTTCCATATCAGATCTGTCCATGATAACTTATCTCAGTTCACCTGTAGAGGGTGAGGAAAAAAGAGAAAGAAAAAAAAGACTTTGGGGAAAGGGAGACAGAACGCTCCTGATTGTTACTGCGTCCTTAAGCACTGGTGGGACAGAATGGAGGTAAACCCGGTTGTTTATCACAAAAGGAACCTGAGAGCCATAGACGTATTGCCTGCTTTCTTCCAAACAAAGACATTTACACTCCTGACAAAAATCGGAGCATTGCCAGCCTTATCATGTCTTTGTGCTGCAGGAGCTGATGTGTGGCCCTTTGAGATAACTGACATCCACACCAACTTGGAGACATCGCTCTACTACAGCTTTACATATATATCTTCCTTGTGTAATCCTGCTCATGGGAGAGTGACACATCTCGTTCCAGGACAAAAAGCGAGGCAATCCTTGCGAAAATGGAAAGGGATCGTGCAAAGCATGGGCAAAGCTCTCATCTGTGTATCGCTATGGGAATCTAGACTTTGATTCAATTTATGCCTCATATCAAGCTTGATCTGAATGGTGAGTAGAGGGTGAGTTAAGAATAGTGCTGAAAACTGGTGCATGAGTTAGTTTAGGGATTTTGTCTCTGCAAACCAATACAAAATCTATTGAAAGATTTCTATCCTGATGGGAGGGACCTCTTCCACAATGACCCCGCTGCCATCCTCAGGGCAAAAGAGCTTAATGAATGATTAATGATTAAAGTCATATGCTAAGGCCTTCGCACTGCCCACATCTCAATGTAATCGAACATCAGTGGATTGACATGTAGTGGTGGCTCAAGTGGTTAATATATTATATCAAGTGGTTATCTACATATATATTCTATCTCATTTTTTTAAATATTATTTTCTTAATATATTTGTTGGCATGCACAATATATTACAACAACCACAAAACAACAGTAACATCATCAAGTGTCATTGAATGAATCACTGAATGAATCTGAACAAATCACTTCAGTGAACTGAATCAAAAGCTTCGGGTAGCTAGGATAAATCAAAATTGACTTGTTAGACAGGAGGCTACCAGCATCCTCAAAACACCAGTCAATGAAATGTCTTTCAGACAAATGCTCTTCAATTGCTTTAGTACAGTTCAAGAGTCTTATAGAATCATTGCTAATTCACATTAAAGCTTTACTGATGGCTTGTGGTACTCTAGTGTCTAATAACTAAAACATAGTTATGCTGGTTATTTTGCTTCTTTAATTTTAAATGTATACTATTAAAGTATGTTTATCTAGCATTTGTCCTGACAAATAGAGAGAACAATAGAGTATCAGTAGAGTTGTTTAATGTTTTTTTTAATAATTATTCTTTGATTTTGGTTACTTTAACAAACTGAACAATATATGTGTGCCGATTTTTTGGTCAAACATTTCATTCTAATATTTTAGTTCATACTCAGATAAAAGTTTCATTAACAGTCCTAAGAATTAAGAATTTCTCTTACAAAAGAGTGAAAAATGTTTAAATGCAAAAAAAAATAAAAAATACAATGAATTGAAATTGGGGTTAATTCCTGGTGGTTAATTTGTTATTTTTTTTGTTTTTACCTAACATATTTAATCTGTTTATCTCATATACATTCTTTAGCAATAAGATGTAAATACTACTTGAACTTGGAGCAAATGATGCTTGAGTAAATCTTGCTATTTTTAAATTTTAAGGTTGATGCCCATACTCTAAAATTCTGTCCCTTATTTCATGCAGCGCAAACAGGAAGCCGCTGTAAGTTATTCTATATTTTATATTACATTATATTTGTGTAAGCGATCAAATAACTGAAAGACTGCTTGCTTAGTGAAACAAAAACAGAGCAAGTAGAAGCTAACAACTCAGGGTTAATCAAATGTATTAAACCAATCTATCATTCTCTCTCTCTCTCTCTCTCTCTCTCTCTCTCTCTCTCTCTCTCTCTCTTTCTCTCTCTCTCCCCACTCTCTCTCTCTCTCTCTCTCTCTCTCTCTCTCTCACTCTCTCACTCTCTCACTCTCTCACTCTCTCTCTCTCTCTCTCTCTCTCTCTCACACACACACACACACGCACACACTTTTCCCCAGATAGTGTTACATAGCACAGAGGAATCTTAAAACCCTAATTTGTGAGTTTTCTCTCAAAAGTTCTGAGATCCTAAAGTTTTACAGGGACATGCAAAAATCTACTTCAGCAATTAAAAGTGCTTTATGGCATCACAACACCAGTCCTGCTCACTCAGCAGGCTTCTTTTCACCGAATCACTGAGTCATCTTCAGGCCTACTGCAATAGAAGCTGCCAGGGTCTACCTCTATTTCCTCTCAAAGATCAAACACAACAACATTGGGCATCCTGTTTAGTGAGACTGAAACCAGTCTGTCATATAAAGCACTAAAAAGAGATTCATTTTTTCCTCCTACTACATGGGAACTGTTTGTGAAAAGCTAGATGTTTATATTATTATATTGACACATCTGAAGTGTTTTACTCCTCTTAGAGCAAAGCAGTTTATCCAGGCTGAACATTTGACTAATTTAATAATGACACGTTTACTAAATTATGTACTACAGTATTTTAGTTACATTTAATGTTGTCACATGTCATAAACAAGCTCCTGTTATTGCTTTCATTACAGCTACAAACTGTAATTGTCTAACCAGATGCACTTTTTGGATCCTTCTTTATGCAAATAAGACTCGTAATGTCATCTGTCTTGAAGACTTCCTCATTACACCTTTAAATGTGGAGAGCTACAGAGCTCTGACACTGGAGACTCCTTCCAAAAATGCTAAATTAACATCTCCCCCACAAAGAAAACATCACTGTATCAGCTTTAAGACTTTTTTTTTTGTACGAACTGTCCACCCTACAATTCCCCGTGAATGAGCTGTTACTATAGAAACGTATTTGAACAAGAGCATTATCATAAACATATGATTTACCTCGTAGCTGGAACTACTGTCAGAGCAGCCAAAACGTATCACCTTGTGAGCAATCAGATCTGAGATTTCAACAGCTCACAGATATAAAACACTTTGCTCAAGGACAGTGTTCACAGGGCTGCATGACACAAACATTAATTTTCCCTTGCACATGAACATTTATTTCAATAAACAGCCGCTGACATAAGGACTTCTTTATTCAATCTGAGGTCAAGTTGACATAATGCCACTGTCAAGTGACAGACCTTTGATAACAGAGTGCTATGTTATGACACGGTCAAGGCTCATTAATCGCTGAAGGTCCAGAGAAAGGTATGAAAAATAAGCAAATATAAGTCTCATAAATCTAAATCTGGGGGCATTGGTGGCTCAGTGGTAGGTTTTTTGCCTATCATGCAGAAGGCCCGGGTTCGATTCCCAGCCAGTGCCTCAACCCCAGCCACTGGATGCAGTGCCGGTCCCAAGCCCGGAAAAATGGGAGGGTTGCGTCAGGAAGGGCATCCGGCGTAAAACATTTGCCAAGTTGTTGTGCGGACCAGTTGGTCCGCTGTGGCGACCCCGAACAGGGAGCAGCTGAAAGCAGAAAAGTCTCATAAAGCTGAAAGTCTCATAAATCTCCGGATTTGAGGACTTGTGGCATGTATATTGGCTAGATGTAGAAAAGGGTTGGCAGTACGTACATGGGAATGCTGCAAGAAACAATATTTTAATATGTGAAAATAACTTCAGAATGTGGTAATTTATATTTTAATAAGATTACAATAAACCAAATATAAAAACATTTCTATTTAGATTTGTCCCTAATTTTCTCCTGAATCTTGACCAATTCCTATCCTCAAGCCAACACTAGTCTGTCACATGACAGATACCAACGAGGGAGAATTAAAAAAAGGAAATAAAAGGCTAACAGGTTTCATGGTCATCATCCTCTGAGGCACTTGAAGCTAGACAAACTGCTGCTCATGTAACATCAAGGTTTGGCTTACAACTCTTGGAGGAAAGTATTGTCCAGTGGACTGGAATGTCCACTTCTGCATGCATGACCTGAGGATAGTTCCACATACACAGCCTGGAGATACACAGGACTGCTGTGGATCGTATCACTTTGAGACCATGGAGATGGTTTTGGACTGCTGTTTCTGCAATCTGTTTTGCACTGAAGTCTCCATCATTGAACATTTGATTACTTCAAGAGAAAAAATTTCATGTTAAAACTATCATGAATTCAGAAATTAGGCTGATGCTCACACCCATAAGTTGCTCAAAAACTCCTGGTTACACAATTCAAGTCAAGAAGCTTTCATTGTCATTTCAACCATATATACTGCATCAAAGTGAAATGAAACACCGTTCCTCCAGGGCCATGGTACTAAATGAAACAACACAGAGCTGCGTAAAACAACACAAAGCTAAGGACTGAAAAGTAAGAGAGCCTCCTGGTCGTAGCATCATTGGCATTCAAACTCATGATCTCCAGATGAAAGGACAAACACTTTTCTATTGGACCATTCTGGAGTTTTCGGCAGAAATGTTTTCGCATTTTAAGAATGACTTTTTACAGAGAAGCAAAATTATCTGTCAAATAGATTTGCTTGAAAGGAGTAAAGGCTAAAGAATCATATTTGATTCATAATAATCTCACAAGAAATATAAAATATTAGATTTGCTCATATTCAAGATATTTTCACTTTATTTTTTATAAAATAAAGTGATGGAAATGTCCATCATCAGCTGTCCAAGTAAATAGTGCATCTATGGATGTAGTAGTTGCTCAATAATCTTTGTAATAAACCTGATGATTGTGTGGAAATTATGTATACTACATTTACACAACAGAATGCCATAACACAAGCACATAGTCCTGAAAACACTACTCCACAACCTCCAAGGTGTGATTTGCATCATACACAGACCATAAGAAATTTTCAACTATTTCTTAATCAGATTTTTTTTCTCCAATTTTGGAGTAAAACTTCACATATATCCAGTAGCATATAAAAAAAGCTTAACATTTATATCATTTAAGCAACAACAAAAATACAGAATCTTACAGTTCTAAGCTCGCAATACATTTGTAAGTAATGATGTTCAATTTGCCTTTAAGTGAGCCTCATTAGTTTATGATTATGTTTGATTTCATGAAAATTTTAAAGCAGTGTTCTGTTTATACATTGAGTGCAATATTAATTGAGCTCGAGAGCACACATCAACAATTAACCTTCCTTTCCTGAAATTGCATTGAACTAATAGAATTTAAATGACATTTTTTTCAATTAGTTCATTCATTAAGGCGCTCTCATTTAAAGTTACCTGCAAACTTTTGAATGTTTCAACTGAAAATACAAAAAGTTTGGAAGAGTGTGTGTAGGTGTTTTTAATTCTTTTTTTTTTTGAAAATTTAAGTCTTTTTCACATCTGATCAATATATATAATTAACATAGATGAAGAATATGCTTATTATTGATTGGATCAGTTAAATACTTGTTTTCTTATCACTAAGCAACTGCAAATATCACAGGAGCAAATTCTTTGTGGAGGCCAAAAATTCATCCAAAATCTTGTTGATGGTATGATGGTATTTTCACACTCATTTTTCCCCTTAACTACCAGTGTGTATATGTGCATGAAATTTCATGGAGCACTTTATACCTCCCAGTCCATCACAAGTCACAAGTTGGACGGAAAGTGAGAAAAACAAACATTAAGGAGAGATCGGTGGTGAAAAAGAACTTGTCTGGTTAGTGAGCGACAGTAAGAAGTGTCATAAGGTATTTCATTGGCAATATTCCATTGCTGCAATATAACCAAATATAATAATGCCTATTTTTGGGACATGTGATGACACTTGCTTGGCAGCAAACAGTCAAATTGCACAAGCAGCTCAAATTCTCCTCATTTTCTGCCTCTGAAGATACAGTGAAGGCTAACAAACAAAACAAACATAAGTGTTTTTATGTTTTATGCCAAATTGTTTGCTTAAAAGTCATATATATAAGATAATATATATATAAGATCAAGGAGGGTTTTTTTTTACACGTTGGTGAACACATGGAGTTCTTTTATTTTCTCACACAATTTATTTATATGCATGGTACAAAACTAATTAAAATAAATTAAATCAAATAAATAAGCTAATTAACTAATTAGCTCCTAATTACATTTTAAGAGGTGCTGGGTAAGTCATCATTATTTTAAGTCATACATTAATTTAATTAATACAGTCTGTCTTCATCATTTGTAATTTCATTTGCATAGCATATATCAGGGATTTCCCCCAAGATACAGTAAAAGATGCAATTGTGTTCTTTTTTTGCCAATCTTTGCCACATTTACATGGCAGCATAAATGTTTTCATTAATTTCATTATGTTAATATAACATACTATTATGCATTCACAATTGTTTTTTTAATCCTGATTTATTTTGTGCTTTAGCCAGTTTGCATTTTATCAATGCAGCATGTCTATGCATGAGTTTGCAAGCTTTATATTTATGCCTGAACACCTGATGACTTCAATTAAATTCAATATTTTTAATTTTTATTTTTGAAATCTGGTATTTCATGCAACAATCCAAAACTGTCTTTATTTGGTGCATAAATTAATATATCTAAACATATCAAATAAAACATGAATATTGTATAATTTTGGTAATTAACATTAAATATTTTCTAATTTTTTAAAAACTATTTTTAAAATAAACTTTGGGGTATTTTGTATATAGAGTATTATTTCTTGTATACTGCTTTATCTTGTTTCCTACACACAGGCATTCCATTTAATTTCTAGTATGTGATATAACAGTGATAAAGGAACATCTAAAGGATGTGGATATGGATATTTAATGTGATATAACAGTGATAAAGGAACATCTAAAGGATGTGGATATGGATATTTAATGTCTTAGACTTCTCCATGAACGAGTTAATGTTGAAGTTTTCTCTGTGCAAATGAACCCCTGAAAAGGAACTCATTAAATTTATATAATATGTCTACCACTGCTATTGAACCACCTCCAAAAATACACAAGTGACAACACAAGAAAGAAAAAGATGCCACAAAATAGGTCAGAAGTATTGAGAAGTAAGTAAACACTCTGGCTCAGAAGTAAGTGCTGTGATTCAACAGCTTAAAATCACACTTGTCAGCTAGAAGTCTATAATTTCAAGGTTTGGGAGTTCAAGGCGTTTGGAGATGGACAGCATACCTGTAGATGTCTCTGGCCATGCCAAAGTCTCCAATTTTGGCTACTCTTCCAGGACCTTTACAAGTGAGTAAGCAGTTTCTTGCTGCGATGTCCCTGTAAACAAAAAAAAGGCTTTAGTGCTAGGTCTTATAGTAGAACTGGTGATGGAAAGTAACAACAAACGTTTTGAAGTTTGGGTTTTCAACAGCTGTACTTCACTTCACTTGAGTTAGCTTCTTTTATATTCTTTTCGGTTAGGCTAAGCTAAGGCTTTTCCCACATTTTTTGGAGAAACTGTTCCACAGTCGGTGTGTAATTATGAGGCAGACACTTTCTTTTGTGTATCTTCTTGTACTTTTGCTTTCAAATGCCTACTTTAGGTCAATTTAAGAGGGAACACTTTTCTACGTTAATGTGTGAAGATTTAGAAAATTAAACCTTTACCAGGGTTTTTATTTAGATGAGTAGTTGCACTTTCACTTTCACGTTTTCTGAGATAATTTTTCTCTTTCTTTTTTTTTACTTACTCTTTCAGATGAGCTGTATTCATTCTGAGCTAATATCATCAGCAAATAAGCAAGCAAAAACCAGTCACCCAAATGATGAAATGATGACAGCCTCAAGAAATGAACTGTGAGATTCTGTAATTTTCATAAAGATTGTACTAATAAAGCAAGGCTTTGAAAATTGGTGGAAAATGAAACGTGATCGTGTGGCAGTGGAATTAGTGTCACGCTCTATCATAGAATTTTTCCTCAATATACAATTGCACTAAAACCATCCATAGCTGTAGCTAAGTGTATGCTGTGAGTTTTATACTGTGAGAACAAAATGTTCTATACATAAGGAATGAAGCACAATCTGCAAGTGATATGGTGTGCAAATTATAGCAATATAATATAATATAATCTATAATAAATATAATCAATGACAGAAAACTAAACTATAGCAAATTGGCAACAGACATTTTTATTAAAGAACATTATTAAATGTGTTTTCTATAAATAAAACACACAAAAATCAATTAAACAAAATACATCTATCCTTGAGTCAGCACTCCAGTCAGAGACGCTGATTAATAAACATTTTCTGATCATGCACTGGTGGATATTATCTGGGTATATTTTGGGTTTAATAAATTGGTTGTTTGTTTCAGTTCAATTCTGCTGTAATTAGTGTTAGGTCATTAAATTGTTCTAAGAAGGAAAAAATATTCTTTTATTATTTAGAAAATTTGAAAGAATATTATTTATAATTCTGAAAGAACAAAATGGATCAGGTGTTGCTAAATTATACATACATAAACTTAATAAATATTTAATTTCGCTCTCGTTATTTTAAATTTAATTCAGTTCAATTTATTTATTTTAACCATGGACATTGTCTCAAAGCAGCTTTACAGAGGTACAGAAACATAGAAAAAATTATAAACTTTAAGGTTAAGTTACTATTTTAACCTAAAATGCTGTTGAGAAACAAAAAGCAGATAGCATGCCATATTTAGGAATCTCCATGGACTCAGGAGAAGTGGATGTAGGCCTAGTAATGGCAGAGTAGTGGTTGAAATAAATCTGTAAATAAAGCTGTTTGTGTCTTCTCCTCTTCCACATTAGCCAGATTAATGATTTGACTGTACATGTAATGTAAATGAGCTCTAATTGGACTCGTTTGTCACGGTCCCATGAGCAAGGGTTTTGGAGAGGATGCAGAGCTTCTGTATTCTGTAACACATTTGCTGAGTCTATGGAATAGCAAAGAAGCCATCTGCTAGACATGAACAAAAAGCATGTGTGAATGTGTGAATACCTGTGAATGAACTGATTTTCTTCTAAGTACTGACAGCCACGTGCTATGTCTCTGGCTATGTTCAGAAGGTCCACCATAGTCAGACTGGAAGGATGCTCCTGAAATGGACAAAAAAAAAAAGAAAGAATGTTTGGAAGCAAAAAAGTGAAACCAGAAAACCTAGCAGATGGTCTCACAGTACGACCCGCATAAAGACATATGGCATAATTAACTATAAGATTGACCAACCAAATAGGAGCTACAAGTGTGTGTGTGTGTGTGTGTGTGTGTGTGTGTGTGTGTGTGTGTGTGTGTGTGTGTGTGTGTGTGTGTGTGTGTGTGTGTGTTTGCTCACCAGCCTGGGTCTAGTCTCCCTAAGAAACGTTTTGAGGTCTCCTCCAGCCATCAGCTCCAGCAGAATGAAGCGAGGAAGAGCCTGTAAACTCACTCCTATACACCGGACAATGTTCTGATGGCTGAACTTACTGCCAAAGGAAATGGCAGGGTCAAGAAAAGGGAGATTGTTAATCTTTGGACATGTGTGTATTTGAAAGAATGTTTACCTGATTATAAGTGCTTCCATCAGAAAGTCTAGTTCATCCTGTTCAGAGCACACCTCAGGAAGCGTCTGATTAGAAACAACAAATGGCAACAGAAATCACTTTAAAACACTACCACCCACTGTCTTTCACTCAGCTTCTTTCATTTCGACATAAATGAATGCTGCAAAAGAGATTTTGACAAGAAAAGGTAGAGTTAGAGTTGCATATAATTTAAGCTTACCTTGACAGCTACCTGCATGGGACTGGGTTCTCCTGGTATTCCCACAGCCAGACCCTCATAGACCTCTCCAAAAGCACCATGTCCCAAACCCCTACACACAATTTGCATTATAGCCTCTCTATATAGCTGGATTCTAGCAAATTTGCAGCAGCACTTGTATAAACAGTATTTCAATCAAAAATCAAACCTTAGGAACTCACTTGACAAAATTGAATGCTGGTGACTTGGATCTCAGAGAATACCAAAGAACCCTTGGGCAAGTATTTTAATCCCCAACTGCTGAAAACATGCCTCGCCATTTCTTTCTTTGCACTTCCTTGTATCTGTCTTACCCTGCACCTAAGAATGAACTGATTCTCTTCCAGCTACGATGAGCCACATGCTATATTTCTAGCTAAGTCCCACATCAACTTCACTGCAATGTGGTTATTACAAAGAAAGCTTGTTATTGGACTGTAGACAAGTTCAATGTTAGCTAACCTTGTGAGCGAAATGTTGCGGCGTGGTACTTCCTTCAGGTCGTTAACAGAAGCTGTCTTTCCAGCGAAACAGTAGTTGGGGTTGTAATCAGTCATGATGGTGGAAGCTCTCAGCTTACTCAGCTTGCAGTCTGGACTCTGAAGCTCCAGCTGAATGGACTGCAGCTCAGTGTGCTTGCGCCTATACACTGAATACACAAATATTCCCAAGAAGGCAAGTGAGTGATGACCAATTGTTGGCCTGAAAAGGTAAAAAAAAAAATCAGACACAAGTCACGCTTTATGGGGCAACTGATCATCCCACCTAACCAGAATGTTGTTTTCTAGATTATTGGGCAGCACTTGAACACTTCAGAGATAAGGAAAGTCCCATGTGGAAAGTGGTTGCCCAGTGAGATTCCAGATTTTGTGACCTAACTTGAAGACATCCTTCATACCCTTCTCTGGGTAAGCAGTCCCACAATTTTCGTTCCCTGACCAGAGTTCTATATCTATAATGATCGATCCTTAATCTTAAAGGGATACTGCCCCACAACCCCTGGGTTTGGGGTTCAACTGGTCCTTTCCTTGAGTTTCAAGTGGACCATGGGTATTGCATATTCTTTGCATATTCTTCCCACTTCCTTGAGTTGCCTCCCATTTCTGCAAATCATTCAGGTAGGTGGACTGGATAGACTAAACTGCTCCTAGGTGTTCACCGTGTTCTGAAGTGAACTGTTCTGAAGAGAACAGTTCCATCAGAGCTGTATTCCAGCCTCCTTGGGAATGAATTTCAAGACCATAACCTGGATAAAGCAGTTATTGAAGATAAATTAAAGAACAGAAGTGATACTCATGCCCAGTGAGTTTAATAAAGCAGCTGCCTTTAGAAAAAGCTCCTAAGATCTCACATCACATACTATGCATCAGAACACACAGCTGGAATGTTTGTGAGCCAAAAACTAAAATGGCATGCAACAATTAGATATGGGTTGGTTATAAGTGGACCATGTGGCTGCTTGATGGCTTAGTGGTAATGGATTTGATAATTGGAAATGCCAGGTCTGCCAGATAACTGCTCTGCTGGACACTTGAGAAAAGAAGAATGTGCGATATAGTATTTGAATTTCTCATGCCTGGCCACTGTTTTCTAATGTTAAAAACAGCAACTTAAATGAAATACAGGGGAAGGCAGACACATTAGCATAACTTAGGTACAAAACAATACAGTCTTGTAAATACTTTGACACAAACCTGTAAACAAAAAGACGCAAGCATGTGTGAGCAAACCTTCACATTCGTCCACATACCGGAACCTCGGTGGCCCTGACCCTCAGCTGTAAACACATTAGCACTAGCTGTGAAAGTGATTTATTCACAGTTTGGTAATAGACGAGGCTTGTCAGGGGACGGCTAACTGGCCATCCGTCATCACTCTATTTAATTCATCAATGGCTGATCGCGACTCTTCGCTGTACGGACAGCGCTGGCAGATGTGATGTGTGGTGTGATGGCTCAATGTGTGTGAAGGTGTGATAAGGCTGTGCTGAAACACACGTCTGCACACATACACACACCGACATGACGCGGTGTGAGAGATGGCCGTTAGCACTGATCCACCTGACACCCAGCTGCACTCATTAAAAACAAGAGCTTGTGCAGGGGATGTCATGTGCAATCATTTTTATTTTTTGGGGCTTGTTAGTGATTTTGTCTGTGTGTGTGTGTGTGTGTGTGTGTGTGTGTGTGTGTGTGTGTGTGTGTGTGTGTGTGTGTGTGAGTGTGAGTGAGAGTGTTCTACTCATCCCCTTCCTTCTTGGACATTTATATATCCTAGATCAGAACTGAAATGCTTGCACCGGCAGTTTTCTGTTGTCTTAGATATCCTCAGATGCTGCACGTATTTGTACCCATAGAAGATTAAAAAGAAGATGATCTTTCTGAAGTTCTACAGTTTGATTCCATAGGTATCCATTTGTTATTTGCACCCTGAGAATCAAAGATTCCCATGACTTAAAAACTTTAACACTTCTATCATGCATGACTCAAAAACAATCTGAGTATGCACCCTGCATTCAAGTGACATTTAGAAAACATGTAAAACTCATTTTTACATTCATTAATTTTGTAGCAGTCGTCATTCTAATGAGGAAAATGCAGATTTAACCTTCCTGACAAGCTATTCCTGCTGATTATTCATTTAACAGTCACTTGCACTTATTATTCTCCTTCCTGCCACAGTGAATAATCTCACCTGGGTTCTCTGGAGACTTGCAGTTTCCTAAAACTGCTCTAGTATATACATAACATTTTTTAAGTGTAATATATGTAATCCAACTATACAGTGCACAGAGAAGAGGATGAATTCCCCATTCTGTCTCAGCAAGTTTTTCTTTGTCATTGTCACCTCTAGCAGATTTCTGTAAACGGCTTTGTCTGTAGATATAAGTGCTATACAAATAAACTGAAGTGAATGGGATTGCAACTTACTGATCATGACTCCAGACACCACCAGCAACAGAGCTGCAATGAGTGCTGAGGTTCCCACAGAAAGGACCAATGCTATGTGAGAGACAGAGGGCTGAAGTGGCACTGATGTATCTGGAACAACATACACAAACATACGTAGATATATGGTTGGTCTATATCCACCTTTAGCCACTTGCACTGTTGTTCAAAGTCAGTTCAAAAAGCAATGTTTTCTAAATATTTAAATGAAAAAAAGGACATTGGCATGTCCAAATACCAAAACTCTTTTCGCCTGATGTTTGGAATAGTGTCGTGGAACAAAAATGTATTTTATTTTACCTTCCCCATTTATCATGTAACATCCCATTGTATTTTTCAGTTTCTTACTCTACCTATTTTATTGATTCCAGTGTGTTTGGTCATTTATCTATTTCCTATTTTACTGGTGCAACATTTTCAATTTTACTCATCATATGTAGTACATTATTACTCAACGGTCATGTCTCATTTCCCAGGCTGTATCTAATGCATCATTGACTAATCACTTTCTTTTTTTTTTTATTATAGTTCATGAATAGTATTACATTATTAACGACAATATATAGCAGTGGGACTATAGCTGGGTAAGTCAATTTATTATCAGAGAGAATTTCCATTGTCAAGAATAATAAAGCTGAACATCATGCAGGCAAATATCTGTATCTATATGAATAATGCTTTATTAATGCTGTAAGATGACCATCAATGTGCTATAATTTTTATAGATAGCCATTCATGCAATCTCAGCCAAATTGAATAGTCACAGACCCTGAGGAATGTATATATATTTGGCCTTACAAGATATTATTATAATTATAATTGTCTACTTTAGTAATCCCATACCGTTAATAAAACAGTATTAGAGAACATTCTTCACAATTGGAGATACAGTTTGGGTCTAATTTGATGAGGCTTTCGGCTTATGACACAGTGCTGATATCAGTCTGTATCTGTGAAGTCTGGTGTTCTTGTGGAATGAACAAGTAGACATTAGTAATGTACTATAATAGATGTACAGCTACTGCTCCTGTTTGTTCTTATAAAAATAATAATTAAGTGCATTTAATGGAAAACCAAACATGTGAAGCAAATACATTTGAGAGTGCAGTTTAAAAGGAATCAGACATATCATACCATACAGTACTCTCTCTCTAACAGAACTCAATACATAAATAAGAATGCTGGTGCTTGTTAAATCCAAAGACACAGAATAATAACAATCTTGGAAGATTATTTGTTTGTTTTTTGTTTATTACCTGTAGAATTCACACAGGACACACCGTCTGTGGCAATGACAAGACCATCGTCGCAGTAACACTCCGTTCCCTCCAAAGTCTCGTGGCACTCTCCTGACTCACAGTGACTGCAGTTCTGCACCGGGGTGATGATCACCTCACCGTCGCCCTCCATGCCTGACATCAACACAACATATGGACAGAATGTAAGACACCAAAATGATGTAAGACCTCACATGCCTGGAGACACCACACTGAATGTGTTACCTTTAAGTGCATCCATGAATATCTCTCCATCTGGGCTGATAAAGGAGGATCCATCCTCTCCGTCCTGCTCAGGGTCATTGTCTTCTGAAGTGCTGCCGCCTACAAACCACAGAGGAGCATGACAGCTCTGATGCAATGTGATGTAACGGGTTCAAAGTGAGAAAGATATAATGCACTGCAAAGCAGTTCAGGTCTGTATGCCGTGATGTAAAACCTCTATGAAGTGATGTCTAACCTCTATAGCCACCTCCTCCACCCCCACTGGTGCAAGCTCCTCCACCTCCTCCGAAGCCACCGCGAGCTCTCCATCCCACCATATGGCACGGATCTCCTCCCTGACCCCCCAAATTGAGGGGTTTCCCACCCGAAGGTTCAGGAGTGATATCATTCCAACCACCACCTCCACCTGAAGAACAGAGTGAGCAATAGGTTTTAAAAATAAGTATGTTTGAAACATTTATTTGTCTGCTTACTTGAGACAGAAATGGACAGGTTGTTGTCTGCCTGAGAATTTGCAATGAGCAGGTCTAGTCCTCTACACCGTGTCAACTTCTTGAATGGTCCCATTACTTTTTCAGACCCTTTGCTTTTCAGAATTAGCTTTTTTGTTTGCTCTCTTCTTCCTATATCAGAGAAGATGTTATGACACAGTAAGTGTTATGGTTCATGCATTTCAGTACATGTCTGGAAGCATAGCACATACTGAGGATTCCAACTGTGTCAGATTGTTTCGACTCATGCCTTCTTTCAGCTTCCAAACATAGACCGTTGCTTTCTCTTTTTTCTCTGTCAACTTTAGAGACACAGAGAGTCGTAAACAAAATCTCAGACAGCAGGAGAGATCCAAGGCTTCAGACAGCTCGAAATATAGATATAAACTCGATTGTTTTTGTGATCATTGTTGATGTTGTATGTCTGACCCTGTTTTAATTTGGATGTTTTAATGGCTGTGTATAAAGATTATATCCAGATTGTGATTAATTGTAACAATAAAGGTGTAAATGCAAATCAGACATTACATTATGCCTTAACTAAAACTGTCATGAAAATGAATAAATGAATGAATGAATGAATCAATATTTGTAGTGTATTGTGGCTTATTTTATAGTCAACATTGTCCTTAAGAATTCACTGCTAAATTCTTCAAATATTTATCAGTAGTTACTAAATAACCTGCCTATGTTAACTAATATATCAATAGCATAATATATGACTTTAATACTGCATATAATAAGTTCATTCATTCATTGTCTACTGCTTATCCGATCTATCCTCAGGTCACGGGGAGCCTGTGCCTATCTCAGGCGTCATTGGGCATCAAGGCAGGATACACCCTAGCCGGAGTGCCAACCCATTGCAGGGCACACACACACTCTCATGAAATCACACACTACGGAAAATTTAGAGATGCCAATCAACCTACAATGCATGTCTTTGGACCGGGGGGTGCCGGAGTGCCCAGAGGAAACCCCCGAGGCACGGGGAGAACATGCAAACTCCACACACACATGGCGAAGGCGGAAATCGAACCCCCAATCCTGGAGGTGTAATATAATAAGTTAATGTATGGAATTTATCATGAAAAGGCTTCTATTTTGCAAGACAAGAAATAAAACAACGTATAATCAATATACCTGATCTCAGATGTTCTTATGTCTATAGCTTAATTAACTATTAAGATTGCAAACTGTAAATAAAATTAATTTTTAATTTAAATAATATTATGCCAATTAGCCATGAATGTATCTTGGTAACTTTTAAAATCATATTTAAACCTACACCAGCTTTAGAATTATTTTAGAATATGGTTGCTAAGGTGGTTACATAAGCAACATTGCGTGTTTACGGAGAGCCCATTAGACGAAAAAGTAAGCAAAGCAGACAGTGTAATCCTGCAAGCTGATCAAATTGGTCATTATAATGACAGCCAAAGCTGGTATAAGCGTTCTACTCACATAATTGTGGGTTTCTGTAAATAAATGCATGATACAATATTGACATGATATCTCAGTGTGTGATGCAAACATGAAACACGGGAAAGGAAACTTGTGCATGCTGCTAATTTATATCTGCTCAGATCCTGTTATAGACATCATGTTAGAGACATCATTGTGAGTAACAGACAGCATGGATATGACTAAAGTGACATTTGTATACAGCATTTTTCATCAGTTTCTGCCATGAGATATTCTATGAAACATTTAAGGTTTTTTAAGGTGTTAGGTTTAACTTATTATGATAGTCAAAAATGATCACATTATATTGTACTATTACAGTATATAGTGCTTGGGACAGCATAAGTTAGGGCTATGAAATCACCTTATAACATTTAACTTCTATGGGTTGATCTTCAATTCTAGTTGTTTTAAGAATTACCTGAATCCTGTCTGAGCACAGATTGAGAATATGGTGTACAACATATAAATCCATGGCCAAGAATAGTGGCTTACATAAGACTTAACACAAATATCAGCCTCTACATCTTCCAGGCATACCTTATGTGTCATGGCAGAAACCAAAAATAAATATCCGCAATAGAGCAGTGAATGAAGAAGAAGAAGAAGAAGAAGGAGAAGAAGAAGAGAAGAAGAAGAAGAAGAAGAAGAAGAAGAAGAAGAAGAAGAAGAAGAAGAAGATGATGAAGAAGAAGAAAAAAAATTGTGAACGGTCTGTGCTTTGGCCTCTTGTGCTGACTCCCAGCAGCAGTAAATAGAACACAATGGGGGAGCTGGCCTTTGAAAAGCAAGGCTCTGATAGAAGTCATACAGTGCACACAGCAAGAGAGGAACATGGGAGAGACCATATGCATGCACAAACAGACTCACACACACAAACAGACTCTCAAACGTATAGCCAGACAAAAATACTTAAAAAACTGAACACATGCTGTCACACACTATCTCTATTTTATTGCTCCAATTTAAAAAGCTCTCAAAAGAACCACACAGAAAGATTGCATACCCTTACATTCCAAAATGAACATCCTAAAATTCTCAGCACAACAGGGACCACAACTCAAACATCTCCTCCAAGAACCAATATTTTGTCAAGTCTCTCCAGGTTCTTGACTGAAAACTGCTTGAGTATTCAGCAAGTACTACTGATCAAAGGGAGACAAACTGTTGGATGTGTGTAAAGCAATATTTTTATTTTCGCTTTCCTAGAAATATTTATAGATTACAGTATTTATGGATTTATTTACAGTATGTAGATTCAAACTCAAAAGTTTGTTGATGTAGCTTTACCTGCAGCTCCTGACATGCCATTGAGGCCAGGAACACTGAAGTCATGGTCCACCAACTCCATCAAGCTCTCAGAGTGGCCGTTGTAGCCTCGACCCCCACCTCCGGCAGCAATTATCAGTGGGATATAAACACCCTTTTCCACCTAAAAGCATACAGCAGTACAATTTTTGAGTGCATTGCTCAAAAACACCAACCTAGATCAACGATCATTTAACATTTCCAGGTTGCAAATGTACCCAGTGACTCTTGACAACAGATCAGTATTGTATTGCTAAGCTATACAACTAAGTACATTTTTTGTATTAATTTTAGTTTTGATTTAAAAAGGCTGACTCAGACCTTTGTTGCAGTTGTAATTGCCTACTTATGCACATTTCCAGTTTAAACTCATCTCCTGATTTATTTGTTTTTGAGTCCATGAAGTAATCCATCCATTTTGTTTCTCTTACCTTAAAGATGTAGGTAGCACCCCCTCCTCCACCACCTCCTCCCTTCAACATGCTCTTGCTGTCTGGAGGACCTTTCTGTTCAAGACAGATCTTTCGCAGAGGCTCCTCAGTCTATATGAGAGCAGAGTGAAGATCCAGCAGGTAATTATTTCATCTCTAAATCCAGCTTTTTTTTTCCATAGCTAAGCCTTGGTATTGCTCTCAAGCTAATACACGACTGGTTAATTATCTACACTATAGCTACACTGTGCATGACCTACTATACTGTAAATCAACACTGGCCTATTATACTCTAAACTGGGCTATAGTGGAATACAATACTGTACTCTACACTGGAACAGTGTACTATACACTAGGCTACTGCACTGTATTTTACACTGGCCCACTCTACTATACTCTACAATGGGCTACTATACTGTACTCTACACTAGGCTACTGCACTGTAGTCTACCCTGGGCTACAGTACTATACTCTACACTCAGCTACTGCACGGTACTCTACACTAGGCTACAACACTGTACTCTACACTGGGCTACAGCACTGTACTCTACTCTAGGCTACAGTACTGTACTCTAAACTGGGCTACAGTACTGTACTCTACATTAGGCTATGGCACTGTACAATTCGCTGGTCTACAGCACTGTACTCTACACTCGGCTAATGCACTGTACTCTACACTGGGTCACTATACTAAACACTACACTGGAATACAGCACTGTAATTTACACTGGGCTACTGCACTGTATCCTACATTCTGCTACACTACTGTACTCTACACTTGGCTACAGTACTGGACTTCAAACTGGGATATTGTATTTTACCTCATATTGGGTACTGTATGTACTCTACTCTACATGATACTACCAACACATATATTAGATGTGTTTTTAAACACGTAAATATAAGCTATATTTACTCACTTTAGAACAGGCGTCTTCTCCCTGCTGTCCCACTAGTATGTATAGCACCTCATCTTTGTGCAGCCTAAAGTCTCCAACAATACAGACTCCATGTGATCTGAACATGTTGAGAACACTACGTCCACCTGCTGCACCATAAGCTGTGATCCTAGAAGTCCCAATGTACAAATAGACACGTGAGATCTCAAAAGATAGATAAATATTACTATACAATTATATATGAAGATGTTTGGTCTGAGATTGGTTATCTGACCAATGATTTATATGTCTGTATGTTGAAGTTATGATTTATCCCAGTAATATGTACCTGTATAATCCAGTTTCAGGAACCTTCCACATCTGGATGCCCTTGAGAGCTCCCTTTGTTCCCACAGTCACATTCATATTGCTTTTACGGTAGGAACTGCTACACTGAGACGGAGTAGGACCAATTGGCCCTGTAGCCCCACAGGTGTGGAAAATCCACTTGGCTGCAAAGACACATACTCAGACATTCATAAATCTGTTTTTTTGGATGTTCATTCATTTACACTCATTGATCACTTCACAAAATCACTATACTAATACTGCGCAGTGTCTTCGTTTGCTCTAAAAATAACCTCAATTGGTTGGTTATGAATAATGCATCACATATTACACATGATTTTGGAAACATTCCTTTGAAATTCTGGTTGACATGATTGCGTCACACGATTCCTGTAAATTTTTTCCACTTTCATGCTGCATATCTCTTGTTCTACCACACCACAAGGTGTTCTATTCGCTTTTGACTGCAAAGGCCAGTGAAATACAATTAATTTATTGTCATTGGAAGTTGCCATTAGAGGATGGGTAAATTGGAGCCATGAAGAGATGCATATGGTCAGCAATAGCATTCAAATGTGCTGGAGAATTCAAGGAATGATTGGAATTAATGGGCCTAAACTGAGCCAAGAAAATATTGCCCACACTATTGCACCACCTCCACCAGGACTGTTGACATAAGGCAGGTTGGGTCCATGGATTCATGCTGTTGTTGCCAAATTCTGACCCTACCATCTGTGTGCCTCTGAAGAAATCGATGTTCATCAGACCAGGCTACATTTTCCTAGTCTATCTAGTTTTGGTGAGCCTGTGTTCAGTGTAGCCTTAGATTTATATTCTTGGCTAACAGAAATGTAACCCGGTGTGATTTCTCCTGTCCCCATCTTCTGAGATGCTTTTCTGCTCACCACAATTGTACAGAATGGTTATATGAGTCACTGTAGCCTTTCTGTCAGCTTGAACCAGTCTGGCCAATTTCTGTTGACCATTTCTGTTAACAAAGCATTTCTATCTGTAGAACTGTCACTCACTGGGTGTTTTTTTTTTCTTTATTGCACTCTATGGTTTAAACTCTAGAGACTTTTGTGCATGGAAATATTATATGGTGGCTGTTGGGCAGGAACATATATATGGTGGCTGCTTATCTGTGAGAGATTATTGAAAGGAGAGGGGCTGAGAAGTAGAGTGGTTTCGGTGTCTAGCTTCCAAAATCTCTATTACGTTGAATTATGAGGGAGAGACTCTGGGTCTTACTATCACTCGGTGATTAAAACAAAACAAAACAAAAATGTGGCACAGACAAGGACTGGACATTATTCCTCATTAGGGCCATAATGACCCACGTGTAGGCCTGACAGCATTTGCCGCATTTGCCATTAGCCAGGAGATTACTCTTGTCAGATGGGCACAGTGGCAGTGCTCTGAGCTACAGTCTAGAGGAGTTCTTAGAAAGTCAGTCAAGAGAAGCTGGTGTTGCTCCTTTTAACGAGACATTTCTCATTCGATAATATGCTGCTCCTGAATCCACTGCTCTGACAATACAAACCACAATGCAAACAGAGATTTTGGATAAGGCCCAAGTGTAACATTAAGTAGTTCACATTAAGTGAAGTTGTCAGATCTCATTGCCAGTTTTCCTTTTAGACCTTTTGGCCAACCGTGACGTAGTCCAGGATAAAGTGAAAATTACTGAAGATTAATTAAAGAGGATTTTATGCATTTATCAGCATTTACCCCTCAATGGGCAGCACTTAATGCTATTCTTGAGACATCTGAAAGCAGTTTAAGAAATTCTATAGGCACCTATTCAGCCAATTAGAGTTTTGGAGTTATTTTCAAAAACTGCTATCTGTGCGAATGTTTTTTTGTTTTTTGTTTTTAAACAGCGGAGTAAAAACTAGGGTTATTTTCAAAAATACACAACCATTAATGAGGAATAAGGGAAAAAGGGAGTGTGGTTTGGCATGCTGAAATAAGCTCTTCTTTATCCTTTTAAAACTAGGTAAACAGGTAAACTGTTACAACCGGCGGTGTCCGGCTGGATATTACAGACCCACCGCGAAGCTTCCGTGAACATAAAGGGGATTTATTTAACATGAACCACACGAGACATGACATGAGACATAAACCGCGACACCACTTCGGCCTACATAGAAACGAGGACTGGCAACTCAAGCAGACAAAGACAGGACTATAAATAGGAAACATAATCAGGAAACATTAGGAACAGGTGAAACATTAATCAACACACAATAGGACAGGGCGGGGCTTAACTAACACACACATGGCCAAAACATAAACATAAACAGACAACATGACAACCCCTACTGAGGGCCCCCTAGTGGTTCACCCTCAGCCCTGCTACCCGTAACATAAACACAGATGATGACATTTTTGCAATGATATACAATTTGATGTATAATGCACATGCATGTACAATATATGCACAATTAACATCAAGGTCAAGCGTCAGTCCTGAAACAAGGGAGGAGTCATGAAGTGGAGTGAGAGAGAAAATGATTTGAGAAAATACAGCACATGGAGCTACACTGACTTTCATTTGAGTTTCTCATTCATGCGTAAACAAGCAGAATTTTCAATAAAGTAAAGTCCATCAGTGTCCCTTTCTTACACAAAGACTCACTCCAAGGTCTTCAGGCTGCTTTAACATCACCGCATAACTGATTATTTTCCTATAACAGCATGCACTATTGAGTTTTATTCCTTACTTACAGCATATCTGTGCCACTCGCCTTTTTCTGTTTCTTGTATATATTCATGAAAGGTCTGAAATAGTCCTAACTGTAGTGGATGGAGGCTCTTTCAATATAATTAACATAAATTTGTAAAAATTTATCATTTAAAAGCTTGCGGAAAAAAAAAAGCTAAAATTGAATCAAATCAGTTCACTCTTAGAAATGTTCAGTGCACTAAATGTGATTTTTATACTAAAATTAATGATCAGACACTCTATGCTTCATAAATAATACAAGCTTTTACCTCATACTGCACTCTCTCTCTCTCTCTCTCGCTCTCTCTCTCTCTCTCTCTCTCTTTCGCATACACACACACAGATCTCATTTCTCATTTTGCTCTCCCAGCGATGACTGACATGTCCCATTTCTCAATTACTCACAAACTTTGCAATTGAAACTTTGACTCTTTCATCTCTCCCACTCAGTCCCTCTCTCTTATCTATTTCTCTCTCTCTCTCTCTCTCTCTCTCTCTCTCTCTCTCTCTCTCTCTCTCTCTCTCTCTCTCTCTCTCTCTCTCTCTCTCTCTCACACACACACACACACACACACACACACACTCTCTCTCAAACCCAACAAAATATAACATGGGAAAAACAGCACTTACTGGTCTACATTATTTAGTTTCCTATTAATATGTGACTCCTATGACAACCGGATGCTTCAATATGATGGAATGCTGCTGATGGGTATAGTAATCCTCTCTGTCTGTCTGACTGTTTTTCTTTCTGTATCTCTCTCTCTCTCTCTTTCGCTCTCTCTCTCTCTCTCTCTCTCTCTCACACACACACACGTACAGAGGACACTGACATTTGTGCAAGGCACAAACACACCCAGAAAGCATTGAAGAAGTGCAGCAGACCTTATCAAATAACAAAAGTTTGACTTTTTTTATATTCTGTGTAGAACCTGGGTGGTATAAGAAACATAACTTGTGATTCTGCCCTAAAGTTTTAAATCAGCTATACAAAAGGACTCAGGGCTGTGTGGGAAAGGGAGAATGGCTGAATATGGGTCACAACTCAGGCACTTTTACTAAAAAGGTAAGACAGCCAGGTTGTTTTGCCAGAGCACAAAAGTGTTGAAACATGTAAAAGCTGCTGGTGTTCAAGCTTTTTTGACACACAGGAGCGAGCAACTAAAAAAACCCTTTCATCTAAATGCACAATCCTCTAAAGCACATGCACGACACACTCTCTAAACCAGGGTATTCAATTAAAATTTGAATGAAAGTTCCAGCTACATTAAATTCCCTGCATTCAAAAGCAAAGGGAAGAAACATACATAACTGAATGGTGACAACAGATACATTTTAATACTTAGACATTAATGATTAGTTAAGGGCGATGAATAAGACATAGGCCCATGAGAGCAAAATGAACATTGACAAAACCAAAAATGCAAGAGCTATCAGAAAACAAAAACATAGCAACACATCCAAAAACATACCAATAAGTTGTTTCAAAATGTGCTATATAGTTTTGGTTTGTGTTTCGCTCTTATGAGTCACCGTACCAAACAGATAAGACACATATATTCATTCACTGTCTACCTCTTATCCAATCTACTCTCGGGTCACGGGGAGCCTGTGCCTATCTCAGGCATCATTGGGCATCAAGGCAGGATACACCCTGGACGGAGTGCCAACCCATCGCAGTGCACACACACACTACGGACAATTTAGAGATGCCAATCAACCTACAATGCATTTCTTTGGACTGAGAGAGAAAACCCCCAAGGCACGGGGAGAACATGCAAACTCCACACACATGGCGGAGGCAGGAATCAAACCCCCAACCCTGGAGGTGTGCGGCAAACGTGCTAACCACTAAGCCACCGTGCCCAGACACATATATTTGAATAATAAATAAATACATAAATAAATGCAAGCCTTGCTGTATTTTTCCTAAACAAACAAGCCACACAAATCAGTACAGAGAAAGTAAATAAATATGAAAAATGTACTGACCTAACAGTCTCCATCCCTGTAGCTAGTCTCTGATCTGATTCACCATCCAATGAACTAAATAATTTACACATTTGCATGTGCTAAACGTTTAACAAAAAGCTTCTTTTACAGAAACCAAGGCAGTTGATGTTCAGAAAAGTAGAATGCAGAAGTTTATTTTTTTTTATATATATATTGATCGACTCGGCTAGAGACCTTTTTTATATATTCTGTGCTTTGGAAATACTTCTTATCCAGATGCTTGCTTGCCAGTTAATGACACATGACCTATAACCTTGACTGACATACAGGAACAACCAAGAGAATGTCAGTAATTGTTAGAATAACATTCATGTGAGAAGATTAACTTCTTGTAGAGCAAAATGAGCAAAGGAAGTGAAAGGGGAGGCCATAGAACATCGTTTTCATCTCAAGCTTCCATTGTTAAAAAGTGTCTGGTTTAGATGTGGGTCACAGAGAGCACAAAGCATCACAAGGTTAGTGATGCACCCATTTTTTCCACATCAAAGTAATCAAGCAGACAAAGGCTGAAAAAAATAAGCCTGTCTAGATGAGAGTACCCTACACTGTCCTCTGCTCGCATTCAACATAAAGCAGCATCCAGAGCAGGGTTCAGCTCAGTTTCTGGAAATCGACTGAGGAAATAGAAAGAGCCTGAAAAATCAGACTGCTGCTGTGTAGAGATGGAGGTGCAGGAAATGAAGCGGTTTCCAAAAGTTTACTCATTATTCATGTTAAAATACAGCTATAGAAAATGAGCTATATGCATCATTTGACAGCATGATTGTCTTCTCGCCAGTTTGAATTTACACTGCAGTCTGTTATACGTCATTGGATCACAGTGTGCCTTCTTTCAGAATAGAAAATTTCATTAATGTTTCAAACTGACCACCTACACAGCGAAATACCCAGCGCTGCATTAACAACCGCAGTGCTCATTTGTGTCCAGCTGGGCTTTAACTCCGTAGGTGAACAATGTAGGCATTAATTAAACTCTGGGGATTTTTCTATTTGCAAGATCCCCAAAATAAAAGAACACCAAAAGTAAAAAAATATATAATAATAAAAAATAAATAAATAAATTACTCTTTCAGAGTCCTTGGATCAAAGATTCAACTAATAGATGTGTGTATGTATCTGTATATATCAATTATCCTACAGAGGATCACAGGGAACCACAAAGTGGGGGATACCCTGGACAAGGTGCCAATACATCACACACACCCAGTCACACAATACAGACAACTTAGAGATGCCAATCAGCTTACAACACATGTTTTTTGACTGGCTGAGGAAATTTGATGTACCTGGAGGAATCCCCCAAAGCATGGGGAGAACACACAAACTCCACACATACCCATTTTTTGTGGTGCAAATTAAACCCCCAACCCTATACGTATGAGGCAAATGTGTTAAGAAACTGTGCTTCTGTCATATTAGACAAAGATTTTCTGTTTCATTGACGTTAACCAAACAATAAATAAATGCTGAAAACCACCAGAAACAGCAACATTGGATTGACACAATAATTCGAACACCAATGCTTGACTGCCCCTCCCCACCAGCAGAGGTCACTACCTCCTGAATTCCCATTACTTCTGGTTCACTTCCTGATTTTCTAGTACAGTGGGTTTTAAAAACAATTTTTGTAGGGACCACCTCATTCATTCATAAACATTACTTAAAGTTGCACAATAATATTTTGCTATTTATCTATGCATTATAGACATGCAATTTTTTATTCTGGAACTTCCCACAGGCATGACACATTAGGTCCAAGTTAACATTAATAATAATTATTTATAAAAACTGTGTTTCTGAAATGTTTAGGGTTGGATTGAACTAACTGACCTATCAAATAGGGTAATAACTTTAAGAACTCAAAAATAAAAATCCTTTTTTATTAAATTTTGATAATATTAGGGAGGTGGCACGGTGGTTAGCACGTTAGCCTCACACCTCCAGGGTTGGGGGTTCGATTCCCACCTCCGCCGTGTGTGTGTAGTTTGCATGTTCTCCCCATGCCTCAGGGGTTTCCTCCGGGTACTCCGGTTTCCTCCCCCAGTCCAAAGACATGCATAGTAGGTTGATTGGCATCTCTAAGTTGTCCGTTGTGTGTGTGTGTGTGTGTGCCCTGCGATGGGTTGGCACTGCGTCTAGGGTGTATCCTGCCTTGATGCCCAATGATGCCTGAGATAGGCACAGGCTCCCTGTGACCCGAGAATAGATCAGATAAGCGGTAGACAATGAATGAATATTTGGTTTGTGATCTCTCCACCATTTAAAAACATGAAAAACAGATCCTCTGCTGACTCTTGACAAACAACTCAGATTTGGGAGAACCACCGCTCGAGTATATTAAAATGCGAAGAACCTTCATACATAGTGAAGTATTGCCAGATAATATGCTTGTGCAAGTTCTGAGCCTTGGTATTCCCGCGATTGTTTATGCTGTGTTTACTTTGCCCATTTTCATGGTTTGTTCTATGGATAATGCTCTGGCTTGTTTGCACTGTGATATCTCTTGTTCAGGCTACTTCCTGTTTACTGACTTTGATTTGGATTTCATTTTGTATCTCTGGATTGTGTACTATCTCTGAATCGTGCCTCTGTGCATGGATCCCCTCCCTCTCTCTCTCTCTCTCTCTCTCTCTCTCTCTCTTTCTCTTTCTCTCTCTCTCTCTGAGTCTGATATGTTACAATAGCACACTGAAGAAATGGTTTGAAATGAGCTTGTGCAAATACAAACTGCCAAGTTTACAGTCTAACTAGAGCGAGTGAATATATTGCAGCTGTCATAGCTTTCATTTTAGTAACAGCTGAACTACTCTGAATGTTTCCCAACAGGAAATAACCGAATATTACATGTACAGAACAGAGGCACTCAGGATTTCCAGGCACAAATAGCAAGTGCAGCATTGTTTCCTAATTCCAGTGACCTAACAAACTAGTAAGCACTTTCAGTTGGGCAGCCTGCCATAAACACACTGTGCCACAGGGGACTGTATCTGATTGAGCCACACTCCTCTAATGGGTCTTAACGAATTGCAGATTAGGATTTATTAAGGCTGCGATTGTGTGGGAACCATGTCACAAACATCACCTGGGTCCGTGCCAAAAGTACTGATTAATGCAGTTACCTGAATGAGAGTAACTCCTCACCTAAAGTCTATAAATCAGAATAAAATGAAAGATCTGTCTTGCAGAGATATTAAAAATAATGTGCAGCATGGTGCTATCATTCAGCTCCACTAAACAGGAACTGAATGAATCCAAGGGACACCTCCAAACTGTATACAGAGATAAATCTGTCTAGCATATGACCGAGATGACTTCTGCTCATTTCTTTTTAGACCTTTGGTGAGCCTTTAGAAAAAGGATGTAAGAAAATCTTACATGTCTGGGGTTTGGTATGCAGGTAGAGGGAGATTTTTAGAGCTCTCTCTGGTCTTTGAGGTGAAATGTAATAAATCAGTTTAGCAATAAACACTGCCAAACCTTCTGCTTTCCCCTCATGCCTTTTGTTGAAATTATAGCATACTACTCTCATGAATTGCTTCCAAATGCAGCACAGAGAGTGCAGAAATCACATAAATATTTGCAGTACTTCAAAAACGACCAGATGATGTAATAGGCATGAATTCCAAGTATACAGTCTGAGCTGTCTTCCTGGTGCATTCCATGATGCTTTTTAGCTATCTGACTTGAAAAATAATATCTGTAAACAAGTGTTGAAGTTCATGTCTACACTGCAGTTCAAGGCGATATGAAAAATTTCTCCTCTTTTTCTAATTTATTTACTGTGTACACAAGCTCATACTGCATATTAGTTTGATATTTTTATTTATCATTACACACTAATGAATATGTCTCTCATATATATATCTCCCACTATGACACTTTATGGTTGCATATATTCTTTCTCTACATTTCTATTGCACCATGTCTGTGTAGGTGTGTACAACTGTAGCATAAGAAGTTTCATTGTATACAGATGCTTAAAGCACTTTTTATGCACATGACAATATACTTGAAGCTTGCCTATGTCAGTAAATCCTCTATAATTCTTTCTTAAAGGTTTTTTAAAGTTTCAGTATTTGACTGATTGTGACAGGGCTTACTTGATAAATAAGATTATTATTTACTACATATACCATACATCCATTATCTGTATCGCTTATCCTACACAGGGTCACAGAGAACCTGGAGTCTATCCTAGGGGTGCGAACCCATCACAAAGCCCTATCATAGACACACTCGCACAAAGCGGGCGATTTAGAGATGCTGATCAGCCTACAGTGCATGTCTTTGGCTGGGAGAGAAAACCAGAGTAGATGGAAGAAACTGCAGAAGCACAGGGAGAACAAGCAAACTCCAGTCACACAGGGTGGAGGTGGGAATCAAACCCCCAACCCTGGAGGTGCAAAGCAAATGTGCTAACCAATAAGCAATAAGCCACCATGCCCCCTGCTACACATACAGTATCATTTCTATTATTTACATTGTAAATCCTTTATTCCCAAATTAAATGTCAAAACCTTGTACTTGTGTCTCTAAACTAGACACACCAAACAATTAAAATATGTTCGCTAACTGTGAAAACATTACAACTAAATGAAATCATTTGATGATCATTTCTTACATTTCCTGATTTATATGCTATAGAAATTCTGCATTTCTAGGATTATGACCTAAATATTTCATAATTTAGTAAATGATCCATTTTGTCTTGATGGCAACATAAAAACACTATCTCCAGTTGTAAGATGCCTAGAAATTGTTCCATTGTTTTCTCTCATTTTCACTACAGTAATACACTTCTCACAGGATATCCTATGTCTACAAAAAAACAAGCTACTTGCAAAATGCAGCAGACAATATTAACATGAACTAGAAAACATATTATACAACAGTTAGTTCTGGTCCACTAATTTGATTTGTCGAGTGGGTTCCAAATATGCTGTATTCCCTATAACCAAATTAGGATGTTTCACTGTGTGTATCATTGCGCTAGTCTGCGTATGTCAAATTTCACTTACTGGATTGAAACCATTTCTACAGTAGAGTTAATGACATCAGAGGAAGGTGAAAAGGAAGTAGGAAAGCCAATTTTACCGGAAGCAACTTTAATAGTGTGCTAGCTGATGTGCTATAAGGTGATTAACATGCAGTTATGCTGTATATCAACACAGCTGTCATTAGCTACATCGAATCTCGGCCATACTGATATATACTTTAACCCTACTTGTGCTCGACAATATCACTCCACTGGCTACATGTTTCCTTTAGAATTTGGATATATTGTTTTTTTATTAATAGTAATTAAGTCTTTTGATGGTTTAGCATCATGCCTTAAAATCTAGTGCTAGCCTTATCCATATTCCACGTTTTACATATGAAACTTAAAAGATTGAAGCAGCCTTTTGTTTTTCTGCTTCAAAGATCTAGAAGAAATTAGCTTTAGACATTCCTCAAGCTTCAGCAATCACTATTTGCAATACTTTTATGTCACATATGTTTACATATATTTTTTCATCACTTAAATGCTTATACTTTTATTTTATTTCTAATCACTTTATTGTTTTTTTAATTTGTTTTAAACTTTTATTATTTTAATCTTTCTGCCAATGCTATTATCTATTGAATTATTATTTGTTTTTTCAGTATTTTCTTTACAAACTACCATTTGTTTTACTATTTTTTTCACTTCACACTATAAAGTATTTTGAACTGCTTTTTGAACTGCTATATAAATAATTATTTTGTTATGGAAGAAGAAGAAGAAGAAGACTCTCTATAGGTATCAGTCAGAGACTTATTTGATGTTTAATAATCCTGTGTTTCAGCAATCCAACCATCAAAATTATGCATTGACTGTCCACAATTAATCATAATCAGTAATAATTTAGTGTTTGTCATTAAAGATGTAGGTCTAGACCAACAGATTTACACAAGAAGAAAATCTGGCAACCTTACAGGTGTGAGTCATTTTAATAACCTGATTTGGCAAAAATTCTGCTTAAGCACGCCTGTAATGCAGCTCTGAATACAGAACAATTCTAGTCTAAATATTGAAGTAACTTTTGAACTTAATTTGCTAACACTGAGTTCAGAGTGAAGAGGAAGGGACTTACTGTCTGCAGACACGGGGAGGAGGGCCAGTGCTCCTGCGCCTCTGTTTACTGGGGTCGTGGTCTTCATGTGATTAGTTGGTTTGAACGGAACTGGTGTATCACTTGTAGGAACCACTGGTGGGAATTCTCCATTAGCTAAAAAAGAATATGAAAATAGTTCAGGCTTACTTTTACTGCGGTTTAAATTAGGCCAAACATAAATAACTGCACAGGGTATGAATCATGAATCAAAAATAAGGATTCATGTCTATATTGTGACCTCGTTACAGAATGATCTACTAAAACAGATATTACCTAGCACACTCTGATGAACACTATCTTTTTCTTAGTACATATATGAATTTGTTAGACCTGTAAGTCACAAGTAATCTGTGATAAATCAAAAGATTAAAAAAAATACAAAAATACAAGAGAGCACATATGGCTGGTTCTTTATGTAGCCTCTGGTGAAAAAGTAAGGACACAATTGCATATTTCTTAATTACAATGACAAGCCACATGAGATCCAGCAATTGTTTCATTTGCCACTTTCCTCAGAAGACAGATCACCCCTTCACCCCAAATATAGTCCAACTAACAGTGGTGGGACTGTGTGTAAAATCTCACTGTAAAAAAAAATGAAAACTCTCACGTGAAAGCAACTCCCACATCACTTCAGCCTGAGCTAGCATCATTCATCATATTCATCATCTGGCTGTGTTCCCTACTGCTCACAGCTTTTCATGCTGCACACTGCCACCACAGCTATTATCAGCCCTCCCATTTGAGACATCAGTTTGTGGAACATGTGACTGGTTAAAAGCATGGCCCAGACTTCCTCTGTCCTAATTCTCAATCCAAACAGGCCAGCAATGTTTCTCATCAGGAAAATGAATATTTAGATATAGAGGTTGTTTTCAGAATGTCCTGTATCAATTAGTGGCAGTTATTATGTTTTGTAATATCTTCAGTCTGATTGGTTAATAGGTGTGGTAATAGGTAGGTAATAGTTTCTAGAACGATCAGCTCCTTGGACTGAAGCGCCAGGCATAATTCAAATCTTAATATATATTTCAAAGCAATTATAGTTTCTATAAAAACAGCTCTCACAGGAACTTGTATGATGGATGCTGCAAAAGACTATTTTTCCATTTTCTATACCGATTATGCTACACAGGGTGACAGGGGACTTGGAGCTTAATATAAGGGGCTTGGGGCACAAGAGCATTAGGCAGGGGAGCTGGGATACTGGACAGGGTGTTAATCACTCACCCCCCCCCCCCCCACACACACACACACACACTGGACTGACAACTGGTAGTGCCTACTTAGTGAGGCACGAGGTGCCTTTCCAGAACCTTCAAAACTGACTGTCCCTCAGTCCCTCAGCCTCAATTCTCACAGTGGAATCACCAAAATCACCAAAAAATAGCTAAAGACCCACCTCCCACACAATTAAAAAACCAGTTTGATACCACTACTTGGTACAAATACTACTTGCATTGTCCTGTGTTGCATGTCTTTGTATTGGGGAAGGAAACCAGAGTACCTGAAGGAAAACCCCAAAATACAGGAAGAACATGCAAACACCGCAAACATGGGGCTAAGGCAGGAACCAAACCTCTGATCCCAGAGGTGTGAAGTAAATGTGCTAACCTCTAAGACACCTTATCTCCCATGTAAGGCTAATAATAAACAACTGAAAAAAAGTGTTGTTAAAATAAATAAATAATATAAACTATGATTGTTATGTGTGCCTTTTATTAATTGTGAAACACAAGAGAGCAAGGACTAGGGCTATGTAACAAATATAAATTACAGAAAACATATGATGCTAAAAAAAGAGTGCTATACAAAAACATGACTTAAATATTACTTATTTACAATCATGTAGCTTGGTGCGTGACATGAACATGTGCTGTGCAATGGCTGATGATTCTGTTGATGATGCTGATGCTTGTGCTGCTGGTGGTGTTGTCCCATGCCTCTATCAGCGCTAACCTGACAATATGCTATACTGTAGCTTTCCGTAATGGGACATTTATTTCCAGCATTGTTTATTTTCATTGTCTGTGCTTTGTAGTAGTCAGTATGTTTTCCAGCATGGGCAGGTTTTCAGGACAGATGGCTATTCAGTTTCTGTGTAAGAAAGCTGTGTTTCTTCGACTTACTGACTTGACAGATGGAACGGTTGTTTATACCTGCTCTAACATAAGGGATAAAAGGAACTAACTTTTTCTTCCCACAGCATTTAACTATAAACAACAAGTAACTATAAATAGATTATAAATAATTAATAAATTAAATTTCATTCATAAATAAAAAATTAAAACAGCTCTGAGTTGATAACATGAACGCTGTAGGAAGCTATGATAAATAAAATCTATGTAAATTTGCCAGGATTATTCATTCATTCATTGTCTACCGCTTATCCGAACTATACTTGGGTCACGGGGAGCCTGTGCCTATCTCAGGTGTCATTGGGCATCAAAGCAGGATACACCCTGGACAGAGTGCCAACCCATCGCAGGGTACACACAATCTCTCATTCACTCAGACAATCACACACTATGGGCAATTTAGAGATGCCAATCAACCTACCATGCACCTTTGGATTGGGGGAGGAAACCGGAGGAAACCCCCGAGGCACGGGGAGAACATGCAAACTCCACACACACGGCGGAGGCGGGAATCAAACCCCCAACCCTGGAGGTGTGAGGCAAACGTGCTAACCACTAAGCCACCGTGCCCCCAAGAGAATCGCACCAAGAACCTCCGGAACCAGAGGCGTGCACACTTCCAGCGAGCCAAACACGGCTCACATGCTGCCAGGATTATGTAAAACAAAATTATTTTTATCACATATCATCATAATCTGATGATTAGCTGAACACATTCTGTTAACTGATTAAAACTCATAACCCCTTTTAACTTCTTGGCACCGTTGGTCAGACTATTATTTACTCCCGGAACTGCATATACTTCCTATTAATTTTTTTGCTAGGCTTAAAATTTAAAGGCTTCATATTAATTTGTAATATTTTATTAAGCCATATAACAAGGCATCCCATTGTAATTAGTGACATGGTCAACTTTAACATAAAGATTTAGGGGTCAAGGAACATGAGCTGGATTTTACACATTTTTATCAGCCCCATTGAGATACAAAAGGGCTACAAAACCAATTTGGACAGCTTTATAATTCATAATTCTTTTAAAAGAGACTTTTTTGTTTGATTTATCAATTTTTTATTAAGTACAGTGTTAAAACTTGTTTGCAATTATGTCTGGAGGTGAAGGAATATATTAGTGCTTACCCATAACCTTGTAAAGGCTAGATTAGCAGTCTGAATATTAAGAAGAATGGTCAATGGTCAAAACACTAGATTTTAGTTGTTAGCACATTTGCCTAGCACCTTCATAGTTAGGGTGTTTGATGTGCATGAAGTTTGCATGTTCTCCATGTGCTTTGGGGATTTTCTCCGGGTACTCTGGTTTCCTTTCACAGTCCAAAGATATCAGAATCAGAATCAGAAAGAGCTTTATTGCCAAGTATGTTTGCACATACAAGGAATTTGTTTTAGTGTCACAAGCTCCAGTGCACAGAGACAACAACAACAATACAAACAACAACAACAAAAAATAGGATGAGAAGAATATGCGTTGTATGCGTTGTATGCTGAATGGCATCTCTGTACTGTCCATAATGTGTGAATGATTGTGTGTGTGTGTGTGTGTGTGTGTGTGTGTGTATGTGTGTAATTGTGCTCTACAAAGGGTTGGCAATCTGTCCAGAATGTCCCCTGCCTCATTCACTGAGTCCCCTGGGATAGTCTCCAGGTTCCCTGTGACCCTGTGTAGGATAAGCGCTCCAGAAAATGGATGGATGGATGGATAAAAGCCATTCACACAAAGCCATGGAACTGTGCAGTAAAACCCACATTCAATTACTGACTGCATTAAACAAAAAAAGAAAATGGTGGCAAATTTGCATAGAACTATGTCTACAATTTCACACCTGCTTTTTATTTCCATTAATACTATTTGTCCAGACAGCGTTCATTTTGCAAACAGCAATAATGCATGTGTACATTACCATCCATTATTTCTCAGCTCTGTTAAATTCCTGAATCTGAAAGTAAAGTATTAAAATGCTCATTCTATTACTTAAATGGACATATGCATAAAAGTGAGTTATTAATCCTTATGTGTGTTATAATTTTTTACATTTAAACTTCAGCTATAACGGACATCATTGGTTGCTTCATCAGTGTATTGGGCCATATTTAAAGTTGAGTTATCATGTACAGAGAAGGTAATTAGGAAATGTTGCACGATCTGACTTAGATGTAATTACAGACTGGCGTGCTATTCAGCAATTATACAAAAGTTACACATGTAGGAGGCCAAAAAACTGAGGCATGTTTCTATATATGTGCAATACCTGTAACCATCACTGCAAACATAATGACCTAACTTTTGTTCAAAGACTCAAAGACTGAAAACAGCTTACAGTCTTTCCAGCAACACAACACACAGTACGTTCTGGTCTATCTTCAGTCTCTCCAGCAAAAAAACAAAAAACAAACAAAAAAAACCCCACCAGGAATGGGCACTGCAGACCCATTAATGCATGTTGTTAGGTAGCTAGAGATAGAGCTCTGCTTCTGGTCATTCATTAATGAGCTGATTCTCTATTGCACTGCATTGCTGTTAAAAAGGTTTCAGGCTTCAGAGAAACAGTTTCATCCATCAGAAACAAAAAGGGGATTCTGGCCTTTTTCTGATTCCTTTTTGTTAGCTTTTGTTATCATTTTCATTTGGCACTTGTGCCCTCCATCCTCTATTTATTATTGATATGGCTCCCTGTCCAAAGCATCATATGAGAGCAAAACTAATAAAAAAATATATATAAAAGAAAGCCTGCTGCTATGTGAAAAGGTGAGAAAAAAATAAAAGCAAACACCCACATGGCAAATCCGAAGCCATCTGTTTGAGGTGGAGAACAATGCAGACGAGAGAGAGATGATTTCAGAGGACACACACAAACACACTTTCAGATACGCATTGAATTAATAGGCATGTGGCACAACACCACAGTGTGGCATGCTTATGAAGTGCAGATGACTTGGTCTACTTTGCTAATAACTTGTGCATCTTTCACAACTTTCTGACGCCTTTCTCATTGATTGACAAGAGGTAAAATATGGCACATCAGACAATTTCATTTGTGGCATAATGCATACATAGTTGGAATTAAAAGGAGCCATCTGTGGGCCGCAGCGATGGATGGCATCCCAGTGGCACCATGTCAAATCAATGCAAGCTGGCAAATACCATCAAATCCGAATTGCAAGGAAAATATTTCACAGTGAGTGTCATCCATTTCCCTCAAAGCTCTGTTCTCGCCCATCAGTGATGAGGAATTATGATTGCAACAGCGCCTCTCTTTGAGGTTTCTTTCTAAGATTGATATCAAGTCTGATGATATGCTGGATTCATCAAACTAAAGTGGCAGTTTGGTGTTTCTATATTATAGCTAGCAGTGTGAAATTCTTGAATTTAAATCCTTTAAATGAGCCTGAAAGCACTTCAGCTGGATTGTTGACATAAAAAATTTAGATTGTAACTATAACACTTGTTACCCAACTGGATGTAAAGCCAAATGCATACATATTATGCAACACAATCTCATTGTCATGCACATATCTGACATACCCATAATACATAATAAAATAAACAGACAATAAGAGACTGTGTATAAAATAATAAAGTGAGCTATAATCTTATAACAACTTCCCATTCCTCTTATATATTATTTATTCAGTTCGAAGTTGGAAATTAGATCGGGAAGGAAATCTGGCTTATGTGTCGTACTGCCGAGCTTGCTCGAACTGTGCATGTAAATGGGCTTAGTCTTTTAATGCAACACTTTTGAGTTAATGAGCAGCACTTCTGTTTCGTCTCTCAGCTGCACCGTATTCAGACAGAGGGTCCTCTGAATGATTCCAAAAAATCGTGTTCAGCGTGATTATTATTCTGTTCACAGCTGCAAACGGGAACTCGCTGCTCAGAAGTCAGTGTCAGCATGCTCAGCGAGCCAGTCTACTGGTATTATTGGGCTTGTAGTATTTGCATTATGGCTAATGCATATAAAAAGAGTGGGTGGTATATATATATATATATATATATATATATATATATATATATATATATAGCAACAGGTATGATCAATCTATAACTGTGAATTCAGATGGCACTTGAGTAGCAGGGCAATATTAACAAGGCAGGCGTAATTAAGCATTATTCTTTGATTCAATGAAGATTGACTTAAACTGTCTACAGTAAAGGCATTAAATATCTAAATGTGCACTTCCTGCACTGTCATTACTGACACTTCTGTATTTGCCAGATATAACAACATTAAAGGGTTATGATTACAGCAGGTCTATAATTATAGAAAATTGTCGTTTAGTGACTGTAAAGTGATGTGTCTGGTTGCTGGCCAGTTACAGTCCACCTGCAATCTGGATTTGATTTAACAGACAAACACTATGATGATGATAAAGAGGATGATCATGATTATTATTTACAAAGCAAGGTTTATATGAGCTGGAAATGTCACAAATTCATCACTACAGATACATATGAACGATCTGCTGACAGATAGAGTACAAGGGGTTTCGTGGAAAATTCGAACACGTTCAGTAGCATGTATATAATATTACTGAAATTAACTCTTTTTTCCCCCCAGAAAATAAATAGTAAGTAAGTAAGCAAGTAAATAAATCTAAATAAATTAATAAGTAGTAAACTGAACAAAAATAAAATGAAAGAATGAACGAACAAACAAACAAACAAATAAATAAATAAATAAATAAAGGTGTATCAATGATATTATGAAATTGAACATTCCAGATCCAATCTAAATAAAATAAAATAAGATAAAATAAAATAAAATGAAATAAAATAACTGACTTTTATAAACAATCCACAAATCTATTCTACCTACTACAACATTTTACTAAATAAGAAAACAATGGAAGTTGGAACAAACAATTGAACAGAAACACAAGTTCAAAAAAGAAACAAAAGTAAACAACCAATCAACCAGCCAAATAAATATTCCCAACTCTAATATAGAAAATGAGCCATTATTTCTGGTTAGCATTTCTGATTACAGTTATGAGGGGAAAAAAAGAAAAAGAAAAGTTGACTCACTTTCAAGGAAACAGTTCATAGTAAGAGTGAAGTTATCCACAGCAAACGCCGCTTCAGAGCCAGAAGAAATCTCTGCTGTGAACTGGAGGTAGAACCTACACAGAACAGAAGAACCAGAAAGTCAATACAGTTCCTTATTTGTTTCTATGTTTAACACTTTCTATCACGGTTGTAGGAATCATGTCAGCCAATATTAAACAAAAAGAACAGATATAGAAGATAACTAATATATTAGATTACTACCGGCCATTGCTGCTCCGATTGCAAGAGTAAATAAACATTTTTTGAGCCAACAGGGTAGCACTATGTTCATGAGTTGAACTGTTATTATTTGATTGTGTGCTAGTTTTGAGAGACACTTGAGAGGAAGCAAGCTCTTAGACAGATTCTGATCCGGCAGTTCTTAATAATAATAAAAAAAAGGCATAAGAGGTTCAGCAGGGCTGGAAATGCTTAAAAATTATTATTATATCCGCAGCACCTGTGGTTATAAATCAGAATTTTATACAACCTTGAAAATTCCTGTTGCTCTAATTTGAGCATGAAATTAATATATAACCTGGCTGGAAGCTCATCTGGGGGGCTTCTCATGTCATATGTTAAAGGGCACCATCACTGTGTGAAGCTTCATTGTAGAAAAATAATACAAAAAAATACGATAGAGAGAAAAAAAAGAAAAGAAAAAAAAAGAAAATGCGGCCAAAATACAAGAAAAAAAGGCCAAATCTGAAATCTCAATCATTCTCTGAGAACAAAAATTAGCAAAGCACAAATATTCGAAGGAGCCCAATCAAGCAGACGGAGATGAATCAGCCCACTGTTTTTCTCTCTGCTCTACTGTCTCGCAAGTCAAGTGCAATTGCTAATTGGAGTGAAAGTGTAGTTGAATGTGAATGCTCTGTACATTGATTTCTTTTCTTCCCTCTCCCTCCTTTCTGAAGGAGTGAATGATATTGTGGAGCGAGACCAAAGAACAAGCCTGATCTCAGTGGGATTCATTAAGATTTTAGGGTGAATATGAGGCTTAGCACAAAACTGAATGCAAATTACACAATTGTGCATTCTAAAAAGCTGGTAAAGCAGCAAACTATCCAGCAGCATGGCGTAACTGTGGTCTCTTTTTTTTAATTTTTTTTTTTTTTTACCTATTTTAGATCAGAGAGAGCTATGACTCTCATATGCTGTACATCAGAAATTTCGTGTAAAGTTGTAAGTCAAAATACACAGAAGGGATTTTCACACTGCACTTAACCTCAGGGTTACTGTCATTCTAAACTATGCATTTATCCAATTTTCACACTGGTAATTTAGAAGCAGGGTTAGCTCCACTTTTTACCCGAGGTTATGAAACCCTGCTTTGAAGCAGTTTTTGCAGCGCTTTTGCAGTGCCAAACATGTACACAAGCAAAACGATGTGGTGTTACGGCTACATGTTTTGCAACAGACACAATAAGAAATTGATCAGAGCGTGCCTCATATCGCGTGAAAACCAGGATGTAGCAACACTTAGCAAAAAGTAGTAGTAGTAGTAGTAGTAGTAGCAGTAATAGTAGTAGTAATAGTAGCAGTAGTAGTAGTAGTAGTAGTAGTAGTAGTAGTAGTAGAAGCAGTAGTAGTAGTAGCAGTAGTAGTAGCAGTAGTAATATAATATTTTTTCTAATTAACTTGTTTCAGTTTCTCAAAAATATAAACAAAGTTGAATCCTAATTTAAACCACCACAACCCAGATCAGTAAGTTATTATGGATGAATAAATCAATGCAGGTCTTCATACCTCAATCTGTATCCATAGAGTACACTTTATTGGTGTATTCGAACAATGTATTTGTATGCTGATGTGACCTAGATACTTACGAGTCAACTAATCCAAACAGTGGGAAAGTGACGAGTTGCCATCCCTTGTCCATTTTGGCCTCAATGCTGGAGTTCCAAAGACTTCTTTGGCCCTCGGGACCTGTGCTGTTTTCGATGATCCAGAGAGAAAGAAGACCATTTGGGCTTCCACATACCTGGAACCGGACCTGCAGATCACATCACACACAGTGCTGCATCTGTGATATACAGAATTTACATTTGACTTCAGTAACTTCACTAGTTACTGAAGATAAATGAATGAATGTTCATTAATGAATGAATGAATGAATGTTCATGGATGGATGAATGAATTAATTTAATTAATTAATGAATTAATTAATTGAATTAATTAAATTGCTCCTTACATCTTGCTACCTTGCATTCTTTTAGGCAGGCCAATACATATTATAACCATTAGTCAATAACACTCGTTCATTCTCTCAAACCAGATTTTTTTTTAATCATATTAGACATCTTTTTTCCATACATTTCATACATTTTCATACATTTTCCATACATTTCATACATTTGTAAAAGTGCTCAATCAAACATCTTGTATCCTTGGACTCACTCTAGCATGTGGTTTTTATAGTGGTTCACCTGAGAGCCTCTTCGTGTCTGACTCTAAGTTAGCAGCCAAAATCCTTTTTTAGGATAACTTTCAGTTTTACAACTACAGCCTTCTCTATTTGCACATTTCAGCTCCTTACTAGCATTGTAGTTTCTATATTTACCACTTAGACCCCTACCCTATTTTGAGCATTTATTTCAGCTTCTCTATTACTTGGTTTCGAATATTGAATCCCTAATACATCTTATTTATCTTTTTTCATACTTTTATGGTTTCACAGATTTTGTTAGATTTGCAAGAACTAAATCTAACATTTTAAAATGTCTGTAAATATCAAATAGTTGTCATGAATAGCATGTTTTTGTTTTTCTGCTGCTTGTGGTTAGCTAGGGAGAAAGGGCAGACATTTTCTTTTGTTTTTTCAGCAGAAAAATTATATGTTTGGTTAGTGAATGCAATTTTGTCTTCTTCTTCTTCTTCTTCTTCTTATTATTATTATTATAATAATTATTATTGTAATAATAGCTATATAGTAGTTATAATTGTTAGTATGTATAACTATTAGTTATTTCCCACACATGCATTAATGTTTGAACTAAAAATTAGTGAAAAGAAATGTTCCTCAGTAGATTCCATCCCTAACTAGTGATTTCACCCGGCAAGGAAAGGCAGTGTGACATCAAGCCCACACTGTCTGTTACTGCTCCACCTACAGCATTTGAGGTAGCACACTGTGGAGGGAGACACAGCCAGCTGTTAGAACAAGTGAAGTTTTTCCAGCTCTGGAGCTCAGACAGGGAGTATGAGAAGAGGTGATCGAGACAGAAGTTCTCATCTCGAGTCCTTACTCATCTCTGGGACTGGAGCCAAGCTGCTGTCATGCCCTGCTGCTCCTGCTTCCATATGCACAACAAAGAGCCCTTGCCTCCCATCTTTCTGGAGCTGTCAATCAGAAACTCTAGCCAGATGAGTCCTCCACCTCCATCTGTGTCTATTTCTACTCGATTCCATTTACTTATGTAGTTCTTTCTTTCTCTTTTGACATTTCACCTTTGAATGCCTTGCTTTCTGTCCTTGTTCCATTTTGGACTCTCTCTCTCTCTCTCTCTCTCTCTCTCTCTCTCTCTCTTCTCTCTCTCTCTCTGTCTCTCTATTTCTGTTCCTATTTTTCTACCTGTCTGTCTCTCTTGGTTACTTTTTTGCCTCATTAAGTCTTTTGTACTGAATGACTCATGCACTTTGTATTCAGAAGAGTATATGAAATACAGCCAGTCAAAGCTCTTGAAGAAGGCAACGACTGGAGATTGGCTTTGCTAGTTATTTGCTTTCCAGGGTTAATGTTATGAATGTTATGAATTATTACTATATATCATGATCTTGGAATTTATAAGGGTGAAAATTTGGCGAATTTCTGATTTTGATCAACATTTCAATTTTAACTCTAAATGTACTTATACACAATCTTATTATTATTTTTTTTTAAATTACCATTATTTTGTCCTAGCACTGCTATGATAATTTGGCCTTTTAATGAACAATGAAATTGCATCTAATTGCATTGAATAATAATCTCTATACCCTGAATCTAATGTATTCATTATATAACTAAAGAATCATTTTTCATGTAATTAATACAAAAAAGATGAACACAAACTTGCAATATAGCATATGAAAAATTCTTAACTTACAGTTAAGTGGAATGATAACTTTAAGGAATCACCAAAAAACGAATTCAAAGCAATCATCGCATCATAATAAGAGGAGATTCAATTAGTCAACTAGTCTCGATTTACACCTGACATTTTATCAGGAAGGAAGTTGGCATATTAATCACACACTCCTCTTGTCTTTGCTGATCAAACCCTCATGTATCTGAACCTCTTATCAGTATGCAATGCCTCGCTAATGGCCACATCTTTTGTTGCCTGTGTACTCAAATGAGAGTGGAATACATTTACTGGAAATATGAAAGAGGGCTCGATGAAAAATGCTCTTAACATAATTTCCTCCAAGATCCAAATAAAGCTGGCCACGCAGAGGCACTGCGCACTCCCTCAGCTTCGCAGACGGAATGCAGAATGTTTGCTCTCTTACCCTGCATGGTGCGTTGCGCAGAGGGTACAGTAACAATGGACTCCGCACAACTACTGACCCCCGTTGGCCTTTGGATTGACTTTCCAGAGCCAGAACAGAACCTGTCAGGAAACAAAAAAGTCAGACATAAAACATAAAAACCAGGATATGGTTGATGGACAAGAGAGAAAATTGCAACTTGTTATAAATTAAAGTGGCCAAAAACTATGTCTCACTGATGTTTAATCTGAACTATATTCTAGCAAAATTTGTGGTGGGATAATAATAATGAAATTCAACAAGTCTAGTCCTTCTTTTTAGTAATTTGTACGCACCCTTAAAATACACTTCAAACAGAAAACCACTATTGAAGACAAACTATTTCAGACCTTACTTTGACTTCAAGTGAATCAGTTCATCTGCTGGTTACTGGGATATTTTCATCAAAATCCAACAAACATTCAACTATTCATTCTTGAGATATTGCAGTAACCATGTACTTGAGAGTGTTTAAGAGGTACTGATATCCAATACCATTCTTTAAATCAGGAATAAAACACAGCATGCTGTTTTAGACAAATATTCAACTACATGATGGTAAAAGATGGTAGCAGATGGTATGTTAATGATGTTAGTTTGCTTTTAACAGCATACCCAAAGTGTTTTATTCCTCTTCTACCTGTCAGGAAATGGAGGCCAATGTGGATGCAAGTGCAGAATATTTATTAATTAAAGTGCTAACAAAACAGCAAAAGACTTAAAAACTAGGAGCATAATTCTTAAATATGAACAGTGGTAAGAACAAAGACATACTGTGTCACATATGACCATTATAACACAAAAGCTTGACAAAGAAATACAGAGGAACCGGAGCTTAAACAGAGTGCTAATGTGTAATAACATGAAACATGAAACAGCTATGAGTGATTAGGACAGGTGACATGCTGGGGCTGATGGGAAATGTAGTTCAGCATGCTTTTGCTGCTATTATGAAACTATAGTACCAGTACAATATGAAAACATTTTTTAAAATTAATAAATGACATTTTGACATATCCATTTATATGTTATGTAATAATAATAATAATAGTAATAATAATAATAATAATAATAATAATAATAATAATAATAATAATAAATGCTTGTCACTGTCACCAAGAAACTGGAAGGCTTTTGTCCTGAAAACTTTACCATGGTGAGAAACTAACTGATTGTTACATCATATAGCTACAAATGTAATGAATTGTGGTTGTAAACTTTTCCAAGCAATTACAACCAGCATTAACTTCTTCAGCAATTTGAGCAACAGTAGCTTGTCTGTTGGATCAGGCCACACGGGCCAGCCTTCACTCCCCACGATTATCAATGAGCCTTGGCTGCCCATGACCCTGTCACTGGTTCAACACTGTTCTTTCCTTGGACTACTTTTGATAGATACTGACCACTGCAGACCGGGAACACCACACAAGTGCTGCAGTTTTGGAGATGCTCTGATCTAGTTGTCTAGCCATCACAATTTTGCCTCAAATCCTTACGCTTGTCCATTTTTCCTGCTTCTAACACATTAACTTTGAGGACAAAATGTTCACTTGCTGCCTAATATATCCCACCCACTAACAGGTGCCACGATGAGGAGATAATCAGCATTATCCACTTCACCTGTCACTGTTCATAATGTTATGCCTGATCAGCATATATAAAATAACACAGCAGCTCAGTTTTTGTGCTTGCCTTAGTTGCAAGTGCAGGTTTCTTATTTTCTTATTTTCTTATTTTTACATTCTATACACTTTTTTATGTATAATCACTTCGTTTTAATGTTTTAACAACTCATATATACAAACAAAGGTATGAGTGTAACCTTATACCTTCACAATGTAAGGAGTGGAAATTCTTCATCTCTTTTTTTAAATTTGATCTTTTTTTATTAAGTTTTTAGCTTTATTAACTAAAAAAAAACTGATCTAAAAAAAAAAAAAACCCTGAAACTGAAAGCACTTCATCACTTGTAAATATATTATGGAATCAAAACACTCATTCCTTTATTCGCTTGAAATAAAGGGAAAAGCTCAAAACAAATTTATGATAGCTGTATATTGGAACTGCAGTGATAAATGTGTGAAACCGTGTGTTTGCTCTGCCATTTAAAGAGTTATAGAAACCTACCTGAGGATGAACAGCTGTTTGTAAGCTTTTTGGGCAGTGAAAGATGAACTCCTTTGTACAAACTTTTACTTGACACCATCTGCCACCCACAGTCATCCTCTTCAAAAGAGCAGTAGCTTCCGTTAAGGAATTGACCTGCATGGAGAGGAACGCAGAGGCACACAGAGAGACAGGTGAAAAGGACAAGATGAGAAAAGATTCTAGGAAACAGTGACTCAGGAAAGAAGCACAAACTAAAGAGAGGGAGAGATAAAAAAAATAAAATAAAATAAAACAGCTCAATCTTGGGGCACAGGAGCATATGTGCTTTGATGAGAATGTTTTGGACACTTGTATTTCTGTAGAACTCATAGACAACAAATACGGCATGCAGATAAGGATTATTTCTTGGAGTTGGTAAAGCAAGAAAACGTGAAGAAAAAGTAAAAAAAAATAAAACAAGCCCTATTAGTAAGTACACTGTCTATCAGGAGATCATTGTAGATTTGGATTGATATGCACTTCATAAAAAAAAAATTAAATAAAGCAACAATGAAAGGAAAACCTTGTTTTTTTCCTATGTGATCTTTAACAAATATTTCTACAATCAATTGTCTGCCTTTTTAAATACTGCGTGTACAAAGGTGATCTATAATTATTTCAGCTCCACTTGATTTCGGAGGAAGATGGAAGGAGTAAGTCACAATTGGGTAGTGTTAGTGAGCCTGGAGTGACCTGGCCAACTAATTTAAGCGAGGTTAATTCAAATAAACTTGAATTATATAAGACTGCTTCATATAATAACTACCCTAGAGTTTAAGAGAATATGTAAACAAACAAACAACCAAGTAAATTAAAAATACTGTTGCAATATACACAAATGAATGATTTTCTGGCTGCAAGTCTGATATAAAATGAGTCAGGACACTGTTGGCTTTCAGTGTGAGGTGTGCTTTTTCTCAGAATTTTAGTGGTTGAAGATAATGCCTTCAAATTTTAGATGTTTATGAACAAGCACTTGAAGAAACAGGTTTGACATCATAATTACATTGAAGATAGAAATATTTGTGTGAAAACAATAACATTTTCTTTTTATTTCACATGAAAATGTTGCCCTGGTAGACTAAGTAAAAACAGAAATTCTTATGAAAAAAAGTGTCTATTTTCATATTTTACATTAAGCCTCAAAGTGGAATGTGACATGACAAAGAAAATCAATGCTGAACATAGACACATCAAAACAGCACAAATTCCAGTTTTTGGCCTCCAAAAAATCCAAAACATAAATTCTTCAAGGTGATTAAAACAATCTTATGAGTCTGATTCAGACTTCATTGTGGACAAATATTAACTAATTTATTAAACTAGTGTCTGATATTTCATTTTCTTTAAATATTTTCATAATCAGTAGAGAGAAATTCTTTCTGAAATCTTTTCAGCCTGTAACTAGTATTTTGTCCTCTAATGTAGCCAAAGGAAGCTGATTACTTCTGGTGCATATCGATGATCAGCAAGGTAGGATTTGAGAGCATCCAATCAACCATTGAGGTGAGACGAGGCAGAACGAAGGTAACTACCATTAACTGGGAGAGTGTAAACATATCGACCAGCTTCATGTCATCCTTCAGTGGAGCGCTCACCAGGAGAAAAAGGAAGGGGAATGAGTAGATCCCCTCAGGAAGCTGATATGTGATGTACTAGATCTGTTTACTTCTCCTCTGACTTTTAGTCTTAAATTTTTCATACTTCTTTTAGTAGCAGGACAGAATCCTGTCAATTATACAGAATACAATAGGGACAAAAGTCTGAACTTTTATTTAGTTGTTCTTTTTTCTTCTTGTCTTAACTAGAATAAATTTACTGGTTACAAAATTGCACCTTTAGTACACAGATATAGAAGGGAAATTATTTATAATCTGTTATGAGTTGAGGATGAGCTCCCTTTCGAGTCTGGTTACTCTCAAGGGTTCTTCCTCATAGTATCTCAAGGAGTTTTTCCTCACCACCGTTGTCTCTGGCTTGCTTGTTCGGGATAAATTTTAATTTACAATTTATATCCTGAATTTACATATTTCTCTAAAGCTGCTTTGTGCTAATTTCTATTGTTAAAAGCAAATTGAACTGAATTGAATGCATATCAGGCCAGTGTCATGCCGCATAATATCACAGGCTCTGTTTCACAAACATGGCCGCCATGAACTCCAACTCCCAGACACTCCCACGTTCACAGTCACTAGATTAGTGATGTGCATCTGTATCCCATTAACTATGATTATTTTTCACTCTTTAAATACCTTGGCTTCCTTGTGAGGCATAAGCTCTGTTCCTTTGGTCCGTGACATCGCTAAGCCGTTTATTGTCTAAAGCTAATCTTGAACTTTTTGTACTATATTTCTTATATTCTGTAAAGCTGCTTTAAGACAATGTCCATTGTTAAAAGCGCTATACAAATAAAACTGAAATAAATTTTTTCTAATTCAGTTTTTGATGTGCTAGTGTTTCCCGACTTCGGATCCTGTTAAGCTCTGTTTTGCACCATAGACCTCATAGTTTTTAGATTTACACTGTTCCTGTTTACCTGTCCCAATACTTTTGACCCGTTCCTAATTTTTTGACTGTTCCAATACGTTTTGCTACATTTTTTTGTTACTAAAGTCTGCATTTGCATACAACCACTTGAATATGACATATGACACTAAGGAAAATCCATTGGATGTCACTGGCTAAATTCCACTGTGCTGTAAAATAATTTATAGTTCAAAGAAACAAAAATATTTTTTGCCTAAACGATGTGTAAATGATAGTTTCTAACCTTGGCTTGGCTCTCTGCCTGTCTGCAAAGAGCACATCATGTAAGGAAGCAGTATTGCAGCAACAACAACAACAAAATAGTCAGACTAGTAACTAGAATAGATGTTTAAAACCTTGTTAACTAAAAGTCATGAAACACTGTAAGACACTTCAAGATGGTTGAAGGAAATTTCACATCCTTTCATAAAAACGTGAGTAAACCTAACTTGAAGATAAGTAGTCAAGATGATGGATTACTTTAGGTTTAATTTTTAAAAACTTGAGTTCAATATTCAAAATGTAATGAAATAAGTTCATATAACGTAATGGACCTATCATGTTTTACAGTGTAATGAATATCAGGATTTGATCAAGTTGTCAAAATGTCAAAACACTGTGCATCTGCATTGTCACGTCATCATCAAAACAAAGAAGAGCAATCTGTACAAGCGATAGCATGCAGTTGAGATTCATCCAAAATAAAAGAAACAGATTTAGGTTAAGGAAAGGATTATCAGGATTAGGTTAAGGATTAAGAATTGAGTTAAGGATTTTCAAAACTAAATATAGCAGGGTTTCCCAGAATGCTACATTTACATCTACTAATCGTGAAAATAGTGTGTGAAATCTAACACACTTATCTTGTTGCTATAACACACAGTATGGGTGATAATATTAAATCAGACTTGCTGTAGGTTGGGATCCAAAAGCTTCTGTAGATTTTATGTAAATCTTTGTAATTAACTCCTATGGTTCTCATGACAAAGAAATCAAAATTATTTTGCAGCCTCATATTGCATAAGAGCTTTATAAATATCAAACACTGTCAGGATTGAGATTCTATTTTATGTAATGACAAAGTATTGCATATTGTTGCTGGAAAAATATTCAGCTTTAAAAAAAAACGTAAAAAAAGAACAAAACAAACAGACAATATAAGAGCAAACAAGAGTTTATGAGACAATTGTCTCTTTTGGCAGATCTAATACAAATAAGTTAGTCAGGATAAATAAGTCAGGAGCTGCTGTAAAAGTTTGTAAATGTCAATAAAATTATTATTATTATTTTTTTTTTCATTTCCATTAACTCGTTGAATGTGTCTGTGTAGTAAATATGTGTGTAGTAAAAACTAAAAACTGGTAAGACTTGAGTATTTAGAGCGCACACAGTGACGGGTGAATTTTGGTCTGTTAAACCATCTGCACCAGAGATAAAGAAAATCAGTTCCAAATGACTGACTGAGTCAAAGTCAGTCAATACACACACTAAACGTTTAACTAAAAACAAAAAGAAAAATACAATCCAAACAGTCAGTAATAGCTGGATGTATTATACTTGTGTTTTGGTCTCATAAATAACACCTACAAGTGTTGTGAATGCTACAGGTTGCTGTATTGTGCATGAGATGACTGACACGCTTGACAGAGAGATGGTGCAGTGTAGAACAGAGAAGTACAGAGCAAATGGGATGCATAGAGGCAGTCACTGTGCCCTGAACTAGCTGTGGTGAATCTATGACAGACACAGAAGGAGAGATGATGTGAAATTGAGAGGAAATGCTGAGAAAAATTGTAGAATTTGGACTGGCACCAAAGACAGAATGGGGCTTTCAAAATGAAAAAAAAAAAAAAAAAAACAGATTTTGAAATATAGTTCACATAGATTTCTGTTACTGTGACATTTTCGTAGCAATTTACATTATGGTTCATTAATTAATGCTCAAATAAATCACTCAATAAGAATTAAAGTTGTTCTTTTGGGTGCTCCCTGTTCAGGGTCACCACAGTAGATCATCTGGTCCAAATATTGATTTGGCACAGGCTTTACACCGGATGCCCATTTTATCCAGGCTTGGGACTGAAAAGTCTTTATATTGACTATTGATATTAATTGATATTAATTCAGTAATTAATATCAATTTACTATGCTGTCAAAACTGTAATATTTTCTTACCTTATTTCGGATACTGGTTACTAGTGATTTGCTCTATGAATCAGAAGGGTACATTTTTAATTAATTTCCTTATAAGGGAGCAAAGTAGCATTAATGCATCATAGGTATTTAATTTTAATGTAATGACAAAGTGAATCAGATGAAACACTGATACAAAAGTCAGTGTTTCACTGCTCATTCATTCACCGAACAGCACCTATACTTATAACTTACTATGTATATTTATTTTTTAATTCTTATATTTTATGTTGCTCTTAGTTTACTTAGATTGTACTATGAGTAACTGCAAATTAACAATTTCCCTAAAGAGGATAAAATATTGAGATTCTGATATTCTATCCACATATATCTGATATTATACACAACCCACTCATTTTTATCTAAGCTTGGGACCGGGAATGAAAGTTGAGCACTCAGTAGCTAGGTTGGTTCCTTGCCTGGTAATCGAATTTAGGCAGTGGTGGTGAGAGATTATTTAATATTAGGCACTAAAGCATTAGTTATTCACTTTAGTGGTTTTAGTGGTGTTGGACTATTGATCGGAGGGTTGTGATTTCGAATCCCAGGTCCACCAAGTTGACACTGCTGAGCCCCCGAGCAAGGCCCTTAACCCTCAATTGATCAGTTGCATAAAATGAGATAAAATGTATTGTTCTGAATACGGGTGTCTGTCAAATGCTGTAAATGTAATGTAATGTTAAAAACAAGCTACTGTAATAACATCATGATATAACAATACATGCTGCTTAATGCTTAAGTACTTAAGCTTAAATTAAACATGTCATTTGCTACTATAGTTAACATTATAGCTAATTGTATATGTTATCAGTCATGACATGGTTAGTACATAATCATATCAGACTTTCGCTGGGTTTGTTTCTAGACAAGTATTAACATTTTTTAAAATTTATAAATAGAAATATTGAAATTTGTACTGTTGATTGTCATTGGTTAAGAACTCTCAATATTATCTTCACTGCAAATACTATTATATTATATTAAGGCAGAGAAAGCAGCTATACATTTAAATTAATCTTAACTCCTTAAGATTAAAATAGTTTTCTTAAATGAGTTTTAAAGGGAAAAAATCTTCCAGTAACAAGCAGTAGCCAAAAGAAAAAGAAAGAGAGTGAGAGAGTCTGATTGAGGAAGAAAGAGAGAGAGAGAGAGAGAGAGAGAGAGAGAGAGAGAGAGAGAGAGAGAGGGGCGAGAGAGAGCATAGAGGGCATCTATTGTCAGAGGTGAAAGTGGTAATAGATTTCACCTCTGAAAGTGTGAGTGACGGTCTGTACTTCATACAGAGCAGCTGCATTTACAGCAGCCAGGTCTCGTTGTTCATAAGCATGACCCATGATGTGTTCATTAGAAATCTCCTGCTCTCTACCCTCTACTGTCTCTCTATATGCCAACATACTTGTAATACACTGTGGCTGCAATACTCACGACACGGCTCTCCTTCATCATCCCCATGAGCACAATCAGGAGTGAAGTCACACAGGCGCCCCAGACTGATCTCCTGACCCTGCTTGCAGTGGTAGCGGCCCTCAAAGGTCACGTTTCTAGAGGTCTCTGAATGGGGAGAGAGACACAATCACACACACACACACACACACACACATACACACAATTTTACAAAACGGCTTTGGTGATCTAAATTATCAGGGTAAATATAAATAAATAAATAAATAATCTGTTTTAAATGTTGGTCTTGTACATTTGTTTGGCAGAAAAAAATACATTTATAATCTAAAATTCTAAAAAAAAGAAAAAATCAAATGTTACAGAGAGTCTTAAGCAATTTTTGGCCAAAACAATCAAATAATCAAAAAATAAACAACATAAAGAAAGCTGTGTGGAAATTCCTGTTGAAATAGAAGCGAAAGCCAACAAGTACAAATAATTATGAGCATTTATACGTATGCACGTATGCCTTAATAACAAATCAGTTATTTCATATCATAAATATGTCATATAAGATTGATTGATTGATTGGTTGATTGATTTAAGATCTGTTCACAGACTGCCCTAAGCCATACCTAGAATGTTTAAACAGGATGTAAGTAGATACAATAATTAATAAAATTGTTTACTTCTACAAAACAAAAACAGATGGATCAGTAAATGTAAATAAATATACAATTAGATCAGAAAATTAAATAAATCCATGATACATGAATACAAATGAATATACAAGTGGGAAAATAGGATCATTCGATATCCTCATGACTCAATTTCACAAGATAAATAAGCCAAAAATTTAAAAAAAAAAAAAATAACGTTATGGAATTTAAAATAAAGACACTACTTTGCTTTTGTAACTGCTCATAAAGCAGGTGATGAGAAAACAAGTGTAAGAAATGGCTGTGTAGAGGCTTTCTCTAACCCTCAAATAGCATCTGAGCCAAAACATAAATCAGATGCCATTGGTAAAAGCCTGTGTATAACACGACCATTATCTTAAGCTGAAACACCATTGAAATGGAACATAAAAGCACTTAAAGGCAAAGTCACTGGTTCTTTATAGCCACAGATGACAGCAGAGGATACTTGCCAAGAGTTTATAACTAAGTAATGGCAGAGAGAGAGACAGAGAGACAGAAAGAAAAGGTGAAACCCTTCCTGTCCTGTACACCATATACTACAGAACATATCGCATTTATGCGAAGGTGAGACAGACTTAAAATGTAACACAAGGATATTGTATCATTAATAAAACAACAGTTCCAGACAGACAACCTTTTTACAAGACAACTTTTTTTTTACCTTATGAAATTTTTGCATATGGGACGTTAGCCGTGTGATATCAGACACAATAGGAAAACTGTGCACACTGAACCAGATAGGTAAAGTGAGGTGCCTGGATTTATGTGCTTTGGTGAATGATAGCATCAGTGAGCACAATAAGACAGAGCCGGTGCTTTGCATATCTATGCAAATGCTAGCCAGCTGTCTGTAGGTGTAAAAATGAACCATGCTTATACTCAGGTTCATCTACCACTAAATGAGATAAAGGGAGCAACAAAAAAGAGAAAAGAAAAACAGGCCCTCAGGTAATTTTTACTTCCCTCTTAAAGTCCTAAAAAAAAAAAGGAGAAGTGATTTTATCATGACAGTCTAGTAGACCAGAGTGCCCTTGACCCCAGTGATAACAGATTTCATTAGAAGTAGACATAAAAGCTGAGCGCTTTGACTCACTGTCTAACACACACACACACACACACACACACATCTTTCTCTCATCTCTCTAAAACACACTCACGCACTCTATCTCTGATTGTCTTATATAAGTAAGCAATAATCCAAAAAACAGAAGTTCTCTTAAGCAGGAAGCCACAGTTAAAGTCCAATGTCAAATTGCATGCCAGTGAATAGCGCAGTTGTTATCTTTATTTCAATATTACCTTATATTTCAATGTTGGAATGTTGCAAATGAAATATTTTCAGTTCAGAAATCATAAATCTTCTCGTATACACCCACTAACAAGACCGGCAGTTATCATCCGGGTTGTTTTTACTTTCTTATCCAACAATTTGCATTTCAAATCTCATTTGAAAAATAAACCAATAAAACAAACAAACAAACAAACAAACAAACAAATAAATAAATAAATAAATGTATTAATTACTAAAAAAAACATACTTTTTCTTGTGAGAACAAAAAGTATCCCTTACATGATATTATACCACAGTGCTACTGAATGTTTTCATTCTGATAAAGGTGTTAATTCATTTTCTATTGGAGCAACTCTGACAGTCTTTTCATTTCTATAATAACAACTTACTCAGACTTATATATAGCAGATACTCTGGATTAAAAGTGTGTGTAATTATTGATACATTCATTCATTCACTGCCGCTTATCCGAACTACACTCGGGTCACAGGGAGCCTGTGCCTATCTCAAGCGTCATAGGGCATCAAGGTAGGATACACCCTGGACGGAGTGCCAACCCATCACAGGGCACACACACACACACACACACACTACGGACAATTTAGAGATGCCAATCAACCTACAATGCATGTCTTTGGACCGGGGGAGGACACCGGAGCAAACCCCCGAGGCACGGGGAGAACATGCAAACTCCATACACACACATGCATGTCTTGCATGTTATTAAGAGAAAAAAAGGCAGGCTAATGAGGGAATTCCTTTTTCTCACTGTTTTAATATAAGTGATAACTTATATTAAAAGTTATATTAAAAGTTAAATACTTTTCATAACACTGAATGTCACTAAAAAAATATGTGATGTGCTCTTTTTTTCTTTTAATGAAACAACGTCTGGCTGAAGCACCAGGCCTGACTTGATATTGTCACAAATTTTTCCCTCACGCTGTGCACTCTGTGCTGTAAGTAGGAAATATGTGACATTAGCACGTTAAAGGCTAGGTGCTCCAACTAGACAGGTACACATTCATGCTGTTAAGCGTTGCCATGCATGTTTTTGTTTTGATTCATGTCTTGTCTCCATCCATGTCCGGTCACTGGTAGTCTTCCTCATTTCCCAATTAGTCTCATCTAATCTCAGTTCACCCCTTAATTTCTTTGTGTATTTAAACCCATGTTTTTATGTGTTAGGAGTTAAGTAAATGTCCACTGTTTTGTCACTTTATTAAACCTAGCAGTTTGGTTCTGTGTTGCTATTCTGGTCACCTGGTTCGAATGTATTGGATTATTGCTACTTCTGCCTGCACCTGCACTTCATCCCCAACTCTCCATACGTTTCAGCTGTCTAAAGTAGATTGATTATTATCAGTAATAAAGATTGGTTTACTGTTGCTGTAGCTGAAAATCAGGATAAGTTAAATTAAAGAAGTATGATGTTATGTTGTGTACTTGTGAATGTCCCAAAAATAGCCAAACTGCTATCTAGTTTTATTTCAACACTAGAATATTAAATCTCTTTATATTCACTCACTAACAAGATACATATTGCTTTTTCTCGCCCCACAATCTGTGTCCTGTTTTTTTTCTCAACCCACAACCTGTGTCCTGGCATCACTTTTCTGAAAAGCTGAAAATTTTATTTTTAACATTCAAAGCAGTCCACTGTGGCCATAAAGATTCCAGCAGCAGTGGTTTGTAAAGCCAGTGCATGTGTCTTGTGGCCACTTCCCATAAGATCACAAGTATCACACAAGATTACATGAATTATAAAAGAAAACCTGCAGTAGTTGAGAAAAGTCTTGCATGAAAGAATCCTTTGGATGTTAGATGGAACATTTGTTTTCAAAGAACAGAAATTATATAGTGTAGGGTTTAAATCTGATTCTGTGGTTCTAGTCTATGTACACTATATGCAATTTCATTATTTATTACTTACTAGTCTGTTGATGTGATATTTCTGGTAGCTAATCTATCAATAATCTGTTCAAACACCATACATAAGGGTTAGTTAATATCAATAGCTGAATAAATGCTATTTGTCGATATTTGATCTAAGCTTCATCTAAGCTAAACTAAATGACAGACCTGTTTTTTTTTCCACAAGTAAAGATCAAAATGTCCAGATTCAAACATGTGCCAAGGATGAATGACAGTAAATTTCTTTTTCAGGGTCTTCCATATTCAAAGGAAATGATTTTAATAAAAAGAGGTTTCCTGCTTTGTATGCCTGAAATTTCAGCAAGTGACGCCCATGACAGGCCGTAAAACACGGACAGGTTTCAAAGCATTCATTCAATGTTCTCAGAAACATTGATGAGGCTTTATAATTTGTATAAACATGGAAGCAGGGGAAACAAAGCTACAGACATATACAATGAAGAAAAGTTGAAGATAAATGCCCATTTATTACACTCCCCTCTCCCTCAGGACAACTGATCGAATACGGATCGGAATTCAATTAACTGTACCGAGCCACGCTTGATTGGCCAGCAAACACCATAGCATCATCGCTCTCTGCCAGACGGTTTCACTGTGGCTCTGACAAAGAAGGAAGAAAAAAAATAACTTTTTGTGGAGAGATATTGCATCCAGTCTTTGAAAGGGTACATGATTTTATTTTGAGAGACAATTTATTTAGCTTAAAATTGCACAAGTGAGGGAAACTGATGGAAAATAATATTAGGGAGGTAGTTGTTGAAGACATTGAAGGTACTTCTTTTGATTAAGACTAGAAATCTGAAAATGTTATTGCCAAAGGCAATGATATATCAGAGAAAACATGTCTAGTACAGCAAAAAAAAAGAAATACTATGATTTCAACACTTGTTTGTGTTACAGCCCCAGAAATTCTGCAAGTCAGTCAGTATTTGTACTGTGACCTTGGTTTTATACAGTTCTATTGGTGGAACTGTATGGATATCCATTGGTGGAACTGTATGGATATCCATTATCCAATGATGATCCATTAATCATCATCCAGAACAGCTTTCGGCTGCTCCCTGTTCAGGGTCGCCACAGCAGACCAACTGGTCCGCACAACAACTTGGCACAGGTTTTACGCCGGATGCCCTTCCTGACGCAACCCTCCCATTTTTCTAGGTTTGGGACTAGCACCGCATCCAGTGGCTGGGAATTGAACCCGGGCCTTCCGCATTGTAAGCGAGAAACCTACCACTGAGCCACCAATGCCCACAATAGTCATCCAGAATAACTACACAAAATAAATGCAACATCCACACCTTGCGGTATCACCTTCAGCCCTCTAGAGGGCAACGTCACCTGAATATCGGCACTGTATTCAAGCTCACTACACACCTGCACCTCATTTACAGATATTATCTAAGGACCCATGTTTGCCTCCAGACTTTACGAAGTCTTGATAAATGTATTTCGTACGTTTTTGGGTGTGTTTTGATTACTTTTTCTCTTGTCTCTTTGTTTACTTTTGCTATTTGAATATCCCCTTTGTTCCTGCTTGCTGTGCTGATTTTCAACCTTTCTTTATAACACCCTCTGCAGATTAAGCAGAGGTCCGTCAGTTGCAATTTGCAATGTCAGTGCAGAATCAACAACTTGAAATACAATTCCAACAAATGTAATGTAATGGGATCCAAGCTAGAGTGACTAGTTCAACTGTGTTGTGGAACAGTTTTAACCTCTTAATCTTTGCAGGTCAGTGTGTCACTGAAAGCATTTAAGATGGCTGACAATGCTCAAAATTCAAAGTATTCTTCTGATGTTAAATGCTACGAAAATGCAGAAAACACTGAGAAATATAGAACACAGCACACGGAAAATGTAGAAAAATGCATTGTGACATACATCACCAATCAGTCAAGCATCTTCTTTATGAGCAGACCGAACAATTATTTTTGATCACTTCTGGAAAAGATACTAGGCAAAAGACGAAATAAAAATTCAGTGCAGTCAGTTTGTTGAATTAGGATGGAGAGGTGATGGGGATTGGTTATGGGATATGTCAAAACTCAAAACAGATTTTCACAGAAATATACATAAAAAGGTACATAAAATAGCATTTCAAGATCACAACCTCTCATTAGCATAGATCATTATAGTGGTCATTCGTATTGACAATCGTAGTCATTCAAAGTGCTCAGTTAGAAAACCAACCAAAAGTTCCTCTGCAGAAGAAGCCATGCAAGTGGGCTGGATCAAACAAAGGAGAAAGAAAGAGCAAAGGCATAAAGGACACTGTATTATGGAAAAAAGGGTCACCTTGAAGCAGATCTCAACCTAAAGGAAAACAGCAGCTGGTGACTCTGGCAAGCTTCAATTCAAGCCTTAATTCCCTCAGCTCTCAAATATCCATGTACAAGTTCTGGATGGTTGCCCACAGGGTTCAGGCAAGATTACTGAATGTGCAAGCCAAAAGAATGTAAAAACTGGCCTGTTTTATTCAGAGACTATGTGATTCATGATCACCACAACGAGAAAAAAAAGGTTCCCCATGTTGAAGCATCACAACCCCACGATTTCTTGGGTCCAAAGAGGAAATGCCGTCTGGAGAAAAACATATCATGAATCATGTTATGCTGTGTAACACACAGAGAACCCAGTTTCTGACCTGGTCTTGGAAATCCCAATTGAATACAAGAATCTGGAGGGTGTTTTCAGCAAAACAAAAGCTTCAGGGCCTTAAGAATTTGCACAACTTGTTACCAGGTAACACAACTCCTCAAAGCAACACCTATCCATAGTCTCTCCTTGAATTTATTACAGCAGATTGAATGATATCAAGGTCATGCCATGGATATTCACTGCTAATGTTTCCAACATCTTTAGAACAGATTTGAGAGGACATCATTAAAATTGAACCTGAGAAATACAGTCTACAATTTTGTTTCATTAAGCAGGGTGACAAATGGAAAACTGCATTCACAAAGCTGCCCAGTCACTATGAATATCTGATAATACCTTATGGTGTGTTCAATGCCACCCTACCCCCTAAGTTCTTCAATACAATCCTTTATTAGTGATGAAACTCAAAGATACGGGTGAAAATTTCAAAATGTCTATCCAGTGTTCAGAAAGTGAGAAAAGTCAACTTGGAAAACAAAGTTCCATAAGTTTTCTTTTTTTGATAAGTTTTCAATCATCACTTGAATCAACAGAAGATAAGAGCTGTCAGAGAACAGCCATAACCCAAGACTAAAATAGTCATAAGGTATCTTGGGGGTTTTGCTAAATATTATAGAATATTCCATCAGAAATTTCAGTTTAGTAGCAGATCCACTAACATCCATTCTGAATAACTGACCAAAAAAATAACTGATGGCTTTTAAATAATCAAAAACAGGTTCACCAGTGCAAGACACCCAGATAAAACTCTAAAAACAATCCATTGTACAAAAAAATCTGAAAAAGAGAAATTGAAGCTGTGATATCCCAAACCCTGGTAACTGATGAAATGTTGCCTTATGCCCTCTTCTCTTGTAAGCTAAATCAGCACAAAGATTCTGATGTTGGTAGACAGAGAGCTGTTAGCTATGAAGACCACATTGAATTTGAATCTGATAGATTGTTGTTCTTGTAACCAGAATTCCAGCTAGTGGTGGGCTTGGTACTGAGTGGTCAGTGATGGAGGACATCAGACAAATCAAACAAAATAAAACCACACCACCTTACGTTCTCCCAGAGAAGACATATGTAGTAATAAGCACTCATCGGATGCAAGTAATCTAGCAGGTCCAGATCAAGATGTTGAGATTTGGTGAGGTATGTAAATTCCTATATAATTTCTGACCATATACATTCTATTATGCATGTACCAGTTTTGAAAGGTTTCACTACAATTCTGGTCTTCACTAACCATTTCTCAAACACTTGCTGACTAATTCTCTTGCCCAAACTGTCAACTGCAATGGAAACATCTGCAATCCTAATAAATTTTCAAATTGCACACGTCATATATAGATATCATACATAAATAGGGAAGGCACACTCACTTCCCATGTGTGAAATGAATTATGCAATCAGCTGAACATTCAGTTCAATCTGTCTTCTGGCTACCACTTACAATCCAGTGGCTGAGTAAAAAGACTAAACTATGTATAGAATGGACTCATTTCTATGCCTGGGAAAATTATGTGCAAAATTATTTAAACATGCACAGGTCTCATCCCAGTTTTCACTGTTTACTGAGGTGCCAGCCTCTGCTATTTCCTTTGTCAGGTGAACCATTTGATGTTTTGCCAGTCTGGATTACTAGATGAGAAGCCAGAGGACTTGAGAGATGGCATATATTTGTGTTACGGGAGGTAGGCCCTGTGTTGGGCCACTAGGGGGAGTTTCTGGCAGGGGTTGTGTGATGTCATGTTTCGTCAGTGCTTGTCATGTCATCTGCTTTGTTTTAGCCCCGCCTGTTCCTATTGTTCTCCCATTGTTGTCCCGCCTGTTCCTAATGTCTGTCATGATTATGTCTTGTATTTATAGAGGCCTTTAGCCAGGGCTCGGGCCTGGTCGTCGTCCTGGTGTCGTCGTTGTGTAGCGTCTTCATGTGGTGTCAGTCTTGTGTTTGTTTGCTTGTTTTCAGTTAATAAAACCCCTGTCTTTTGTCTATCTGCATGCTGGGTCTGTTACTTCATGCCATGGACACCGGAAAACGTGACAATTTGTATCAAAAAACACTTGCGTGTGCAGGCTTTTTCGTACACTTCAGAATCATTGGAATGTGAAATGAAGCGAACAAACGTTAAAAGGAAAAATGTCACAAAAAATCGAACCCTGGTTGTAGACTTTAGCAAACAAATGTAAGAAAACAACTTAAAAATCTGTGAACGAAAACCTTATCTGTCTTTTTTAACATTGCTCTCTGGGATAATCCCTATGTGTACTCAGAGGGTTTAATAAAAATGCAAGTATGTAAATAGGCAAATAGTTAAATAAGTGAAATAAATGAATTAATAAATAAATATTGTTGAAACACTGGCAGCTAAGAGTTGTTGCTAAAGTCCAGCAATCTGCATGATGATTTAATAGAAGAATTTGAAGCTGTGGTGTGCACAATAACAGCCTTTCTATAAATGATCAGCTTCAGATTCGTCGACGTTCAATAATTCTCTCCTCTGAGCCATTCTAGACTTCTTCAATATTCAATATTATCAGGCAGAACCTGGAGTGACAGAGACAGATAAAGGTTGCCTTTTGCAAATAGTTTGCTCCTCACAAAAGCAGAATGATGGGTTCGCGAATGATTCATGGAAGTAGCTTGAGGGAACAACAAGTGCAAGGGAGCAAGAGAGAACGATGTGTGTGGGGGGAATCAGAGGCAAAATAATCAGGGATGTTCCTGCATTCCCTGCTAATTAAGACAATTTTGCAATTGGAATGGAGTGCAATTAGCCTTTGAAGCATCCTCAGATTTTTTCTCACCTCTAGTAACAGCTATATTATGCTGGCATGGGAGTAAATGGTACAATAAATAAATAAACAAACAAAGTTGTACAAATTAGGGCCTTAAAATGAATGCCTAATAAACAGTGACCAAAGGGCATCAGTGTCTGCAGACAGTGTAAATGCACATGCTGTGACAGCTGTTAAAAGGAAGCGCTGAATTTAATGGTTCTGCCTGTTTATTGGCAGGTTTTGCGTTTCTCCAGGCTGTTTTCTTCACATCACAGAACACATAACACCCAAGTTCTTTCCCATAAGATCTGCTGCTGCTACTGATTTATTTAAAGTCCTCAGGGACAATAGGTTTAACAATTACGAGGGCAAATAAAAGATATATCACAGACACTTTGCGCACAATTAAATTCATCATGATTTGTTTGTAGGCCATGGTTTCTATACTTACAAGAGCCATTTGGCTGCATCATGTGTGTTATGCTGCAAGCAGTTTGGTTTCTAGTCTGACTATAAAAGTGTCAAATAAAAACTGGGCTCTGCAGGCTTTAATCATGTAAGATGCAGTGTTTTATATTGTCTTCATGAACAAAAAAAAACAAAGTAAATATGCAGGACAGCTGTGTAGGGGGTTTTGGATTAAGGATTATATCACTGTGATATTAAGCAGAGTCACATTTGCTGCTCATAAAGAAAAGGACAATAAACTCTGCCATTTCACAATGGTTATAAAACTCAGGGGGCTTTCCAGCCTGAATGTGATACTGGGGCACAAACCAACTATTGAACTCACAAAATGTCTTTATTTAATAATGAACTGTTTTTTTTTGTTTTGTTTTTTTATGGTGGAAGTCTAAACCCAGAGCCTTGGTGTTCACTAGGGTACCTGTATATGGTCAAGTTAGGTTTAATGTACATCTTAAGTACATTTACATTACTGGCATTTGGCAGACACTCTTATCCAGCACAACTTACAATTTATCACAGTTTTATACAACTGCACAAGTGAGGGTTAAGGGCCTTGCTCAAAGGGCCCAGCAGTTGCAGCTTGGTGGACCTTGGATACAAACTCACAACCTTCCAATCAGTAGTCCAGCATCTTAACCACTAAGCCACCACATCTTAAGTCAACTAAGCATCTTTTTGGCTTGCATTAACATAACACATTTCATTACTGTTCCCTGCATAGTCCCTTAAGTCTGATTAATATTTGTACATCCTTAATAAACAGAGGTTATTTAGATCATGTCCTGCTAGTTAATTAAGCAATACTGCTCAAGATAATGTGTAGACAAAGTGGATATTGGTATGGCATTGAATTAACCGTAGCTGTTGGCATAATAACTGCACAAGTGTGTGTTTGAAATAGCTTTCCTACAACAGTTCTATAAGCAAGAAATGATTATTGAATATGTGACATATTTCACAACACAATTCTGCCTGGTCCTAAAGACCCCAGCTATTTATCCAGAAATGTATTGTATGATAATATTCAGAGGGTTTTTTTATGTAATAATGAAATGGTAATTCATGGTTATGCATAATAAGGCTGGGCACTATGACTTGTAGTGTTTGTGCATGCTAATAAATCTGCCTGGTCCTAAAGTTTTTGTTCTAAATACTCAGTTCAGTTCAGTTCAGTTCAGTTCAGTTCAGTTCAGTTCAATTCAGCCTGAATGTTAAATTGTTTGCTTCTTCTTCTTCTTCTTCTTCTACTTCTTCTTCTTTTTATTATTATTATTATTATGAATTGAGCAAGATGGTGGGCTCCTGATTGAAAGGTTGTGAGTTCCGATCCCAGGACCACCAAGCTGCCACTGCTGGGTCCTCAAGCAAAGCCTTCAACTGCTCAGTTGTATAAATGAGATAAATGTAAGTCGCTCTGGATACGGATGTCTGCCAAACAGTGAACATAAATAATCATATTACAGAGCGCATCCAAAAAATGTTTGCCCAGACCAATTTTTTTTGGACCAACGTTATTCAGTAATCTAGCCAATCAAGAGAAGGAATAATCTCCCTAATATCCCTTTCACTCATATTACTTGTCAGTTTAAAAAGCAGATAGATAGATAGATAGATAGATAGATAGATAGATAGATAGATAGATAGATAGATAGATAGATAGATAGATAGATAGATAGATAGATAGATAGATATAGACAGACAGACAGACTTTATTGATCCCATGAGAAGTTCTTGCATTAGAATTCAGGTTTTCTATCCTAGCCAGTATATACATAAGTTTGGTGCATGACTTTAAACAACAGTTTAAAAATTTCAGAATATCTTCAGCTACCATTTGCTAAAAATCACTGACTGCACTTTTAAGAACATCATTAAAGTCAAAGTAATTCAGCAGTGGGAGAAAACTGGATCATTTACAGTTTGAGAAGGTGGTTCCCTGTGCAACACTTCCTGTGAATCCTTTTTTTCTCTTTCGATTACTTTGAGCAAGTACTGCTCCATGCATGAGTTTTGCTCAAGACCCACTAAGTGCTGTCCCCACTGGACTTTCTCTACACCCATGTTCTCTGCTCGTCCATCCTCGGCACAGCTCATTTCCCCCCGTCTCCTGCGGCAGGATGATTGATGGCTGGGGGAAAGCTCGCCATGCTCGTGTACCCTATGAGAGGGTGGGAAGCAGTGGTGTAACACTGTATTAGACTCTGCAAGCTGCATGATTTAGTAGGCAGGGAAATAGATGAGGAAGCATGAGGTTAGGGTTTCAATCCTCAGATGGAGGAAGTTGCCATCAAGGATAAACGTATGTACTCTGCTGTATGGCTAACTGATAAAGAGGATTATGCATGCACTATGGCAGATGGCAGAATATACACTATTATCAAAACCTAGTGACTGAATCATTACATTTATACACGATTATGAAACAAGATATTACACAGTCTTGTAAAATAAGTCAGAATTCATTGTGTTAAATTACTACCTTTCTACGTTTCCATAAATAAATAAATAAATAAACTGTGCTGATGGCAGGAGTGAACGAGGTGTGAATGGTGAATGGTGCTCTCAGCCACTATTACCATGCCCTTGACGCCCATATATTTCAAGAGTGCTTGACACCCATACATTACAAGGGTGCTAGACTGTGATTGACAGTCTAGCACTATGAGGAACCCAATGTATGAGATGTTTCACATTATCATTTTAAAAAGGGTAAAAGTTTGTAAAAGAAAACAAGTCTTGAGATCTAATCTGTAAATTGCTGTGAAGTACTGAAAGGGAATTACAGAACAACAACAACAACAACAATAATAATAATAATCCAAAGATTTTGTGTGATTCAAATGGGGGGGGGTATTTCTCTCTACACAAACACCTTCCTCATATAGGCCAACTTTAATTATTTTTATCCGACAGGCTACGAAAAATTATTTTTGGGTTACAAATAGAAGTACACATTAAAATAAAATAAAATCACACATTAATTATTTTCCCTCTAAAATAATTCTTCTCAGTTTCAAAATAAGCCTAAGCAATAAAGCAGCCACGTCTTAAGAAAAATCTTCAGAGTGAAAATTGAAACTGGTTACTTTGAAGTTGCATTTACATTTTAATGACTTAAAACAGTTTGTATTTTAAAGAAGAAAATTAATCATTATATGGCTATGACTTTATATTGACACTGATTGAAATTTGCCATTTTGTCAAGACAATAACAAAGACAGTCATCATGTGATGGTGTTTAAAATTCTCTTTTATGTTGATTTATCATTGACAAAGACGTTATTTTGATAGATTTGCCTTAGGTTGCACAAATTTTTAAAATAGGCTATATTTTCGACTCAGCATAGTAGTATAAGTTAGGCTAGGGTTAGCCTAACTTAACCTAAAATACCTAAAGGCTTTTTGTTAATTAAATTAGCCAAACCTATTTGTGATTCAACCACCGAAAAGCATGTTAACTTCAACCCCTTTTGGAATTTCTATCCATCCATCAATCTATTTTCTGTAGCACTTATCCTACACTGGGCCATGGGTAACCTGGGGTATATCCCAGGGCACTCAGGGCACAAGGTTGGGTACACCCTGGATGGGAAGCAACTGTGGTAGTGTTATGGGGTAGATTAGTGGTTAAGGTTTTGGACTACTGTTCGGCGGGTTGTGAGTTTGAATCCCAGGTCCACTGAGCTGCCTCTACTGGGCCCCTGCTCTCTAAGCCTTAATTGTATATAATGAGATAAATTGTAAGTTGCTTTGGAAACATTTCTGCCAAATGCCAGAAATGTAAAATTTCAACTCCCAGAACAAATAGCATGATTTTAATATCTATATTGTAAAACATTTATCTGTTATACAATATATTAGCTTTTAGACAGACGAATATTTTTTAAAAATCCAGACATTAAAACAGTGTGATTTGTTCTTGTAGGTCACAGTAGGATGCATGACTAATTCAAGTTTTTGCTAAAGTAGGCTTAAGAATAAATGAAGTTGACATTTTCCTTAACTTAAAGAGTAAGAATTTGACACAAACTATGGTTGGCATTGTCTATAATTGGCTTCTATAAAAATGTTGGCAGATACACTGTTAAATCCCATGTAGAAATTTCCAAACAGTATAACCTGAGGAACAATGAATGTAAACAACTTTTTTGCATGATTCCTAATTATATTTTCTCCTGGAAATTCCTCTCCACTTCTCCAAATTGTAGCTTTGCTCAATTTTTGTGAGCAAAAAAACCTACACCTAAATAGACTAAGGTATTAGATTATTGGTGTATTGTATAAATTCATCCTTTCTGTTGAACTTGTTTAACCTTTTGCTTAATTCGAGATAAGAAGAAGTTGCTTTTGGCTGCTCCCTGTTCGGGGTCGCCACAGCGGACCAACTGGTCCGCACAACAACTTGGCAAATGTTTTATGCCGGATGCCCTTCCTGATGCAACCCTCCCATTTTTCCGGGCTTGGGACTGGCACTGCATCCAGTGGCTGGGAATCGAACCCAGGCCTTCCAGCATGATAGAGAAGGAACCTACCACTGAGCCACCAATGCCCCCTTTGCTTAATTCGAGATAGATGAATTATAAAATCAAGTTGAATAAATGAGAAGAAGAAACACTTCTCAGGGACACTCCTGCTTGTGTCAGTAGACCAATAGGGAGCATAAATTAGTGATTGAATGTCTCTCCATTCTTCTTACCATCAGGGATCTGTGTGCTAACTGCATTCACTCATGCGCTTCAAAACGAGGGAGGACCTTGTGAATATAAATGGATCTCATCAAACTTGCCCAGAACTTGACTTGAGCTGCCAGATATGGTTTTTATGGTGTCAGTCTGATCAAAATCAGGTTTGTCAGGGGGCACTTAACACAGATGACTCACAGCAACAAATGGTGAGCAGCTTAACATTTCATGAAAAGTTGATCAGTACCTGACTCATGAAAGGAAACTGTACAGGACAAAAGGAAACAGAAAACTTCTAGGAACAATTACACTAAATACTGCATTGGTTCACTGAGATAAACAGGCGATAACCCAAATTGAGTCACTAAAATTAGTAAAATTGTGTACAGTGGCCTTCATTAATGTCTAGCATTATTATAGGCATAAACAAATACTAAATTAATATGAGTAACTTATTAATTATTAATATTATGTTGAAATATCAAGTGTTGTTCAAAGTTAAATATTAGGGTGGTTAATGACTCATAAAAAAAAGACAGTTTTAAGAATTTTTTAGTGTTTCATGAGTACAGTGGTGTGAAAAAGTGTTGGCCCCCTTCCTGATTTCTTATTTTTTTGCATGTTTGTCACACTTTTTTGCATGTTTGTCACAAGTAAACACATCATGCAGTTTTTACATGAAGGTTTTTATTATTAAGGGAAAACAAAACCCAAAATTACATGGCCCTGAAAAAGTGCTTGTCCCCCCTGTTAAAACATAACTTAACTGTGGTTTATCACACCTGAGTTCAATTTGTCTAGCCACACCCAGGCCTGATTACTGCCACACCTGTTCGCAATCAAGAACTCACTTAAATAGGACCTGCCTGACAAAGTGAAGTAGACCAAAAGATCCTCAAAAGCTAGACATCATGTCAAGATCCAAAGAAATTCAAAAACAAATGAGAAAGAAAGTAATTGAGATCTATCAGTCTTGAAAAGGTTATAATTCCATTTCTAAAGCTTTGGGACTGCTGCAAACTACAGTGAGAGCCATTATCTACAAATGGCGAAAACATGGAACAGTGGACAACCTTCCCAGGAGTGGCTGGCCGACCAAAATTACCCCAAGAGCACAGCAACAACTCATCCAGGAGGTCACAAAAGACCCCACAACAACATCCAAAGAACTGCAGGCCTCACTTGCCTTAGTTAAGGTGAGTGTTCATGACTCCACCATAAGAAAGAAACTGGGAAAAAATGGTTTGCATGGCAGAGTTCCAAGACTTTTGGGAAAATACTCTGTGGACTGACGAGACAAAAATGGAACTTTTTGGAAGGTCTGTGTCCCATTACGTCTGGAGTAAAAATAACCCCGCATTTCAGAAAAAGAACACCATACCAACAGTAAAATATGGTGGTGGTAGTGTGATGGTCTGGGGCTGTTTTGATGCTTCAGGACCTGGAAGACTTGCTGTGATAAATGGAACCATGAATTCTGCTGTCTACCAAAAAATCCTGAAGGGGAATGTCTGGCCATCTGTTTGTGACCTCAAGCTGAAGCGAACTTGGGTTCTGCAGCAGGACAATGATCTAAAACACACCAGCAAGTCCACCTCTGAATGGCCAAAATTCCTCCACAGCGCTGTAACAGACTCATTGCAAGTTATGGAAAACACTTGATTGCAGTTGTTGCTGCTAAGGGTGGACCAACCAGTTATTAGGCTTAGGGGGCAAATACTTTTTCACACAGGGCCATGTAGTTTTGGATTCCCTTAATAATAAAACCTTCATTTAAAAACTGCATGATGTGTTTACTTGTGTTATCTTTAATATTTAAATGTGTTTGATTATCTGAAACATTAAAGTGTGACAAACATGCAAAAAACTAAGAAATGCACCACTGTATTTCTGTTTTTACCCAGCCTACTCAGGGCAATATTTTCACAAGGGGCAAGTTTTTTTTTTTTTCACACAAATATTTCTATCTTCAATGTAAATGGTGATATCAAACCCATTTCTGCTTTCTGAGAAACCCCAAGTGCTTGTTTGTAAGCACTCTGTTCAAATGCAGCCTGGTAGCTCAAAATGGTGGTCTGGCTCTGTATTCTTGACAGACGTTCAGATTAAAAAGCAGTACACGTGTGTGTTCATACATTTGTTAATATCTAAAACTTGAACATATTGAATCTGGTTCTCCAGTGACTTCAGCAACAATATTAAAACAGTGTTAACACGTCCTTGCTGCATAGCTCTATGCAATATGCTCACTTCATTAAAGGTGGAAAAACAGCCAGATCTGACACTTCTCATCTTTCCCCATCACACACCTACTCCCCTAAAGAGTTAGCTTTGAGACCCAGTCCATCAAACACATGCTGTGTGGCATGTAATTTGAGCTCCAGTGGCAGGTGCTTGAGGGATAAAGCATGTCAATCTGTTACTATCAGATGCAGGAAGCTGATGAGTCTAAAGGACATGCAGGTACACAGCGTGCATCAGGGAAGTACATAATGTCTAAAGAGTGACATGTGGGATTTGATTATCCAAATATGGTCAACTGGTTGGATTTCAGCTCCCTGGAACAATTAGAGATCTGTCTGACACTGCATTTGCATGACAGACAGTGTGTGTGTGTGTGTGTGTGTGTGCATTTTGTTTTGTTTTTTTTCTCTTTTCTCTACACCCTCACATGTGCACTTTTCAACAAACTTTCATTACTCTGCCTTTAAATTAATTTGCTCTTCATTAACTGTATTTATGGCTTTAATTTAGCACACGTATGGCTCATAAACGATATACTTCATGGTTCATCTGTAAGGATGTTTACAACCTTACATAGCGCAACAGTTTTATTGAATCAGATGCACAAGGCAAGGTGGAAGGAAAAAAAAGAAAAAAATATTGTCTGTTTGCATGAAGAAGCCTTTATCATGACTGCTGAGCCACTATTGTCAGACAACAAATAGGGAAGTGACACAGAAACAGTTATGTTTTATTCAGATTTCTCAAGTCAGATACAAAACACTCAGTGTTTTATCATGATTGGATGATAGATAATAGATCTCTTTTACAAATATTTTTTCAAAGAGATAACACAATGGGATAGAACCGAAGAATGGGAGTCCACCACAAGCAAGTATATAATGTATTTAAAATTAACTAACTAGATAAACAAACAACATATTTACTTATGCATTTATTTGTTTGTTTATATATATATATATATATATATATATATATATATATATATATATATATATATATATATATATATATATATATATATATATATATATATATATATATATATAAACAAACAAATAAATGCATAAGTAAATATGTTATTTGTATGTATGTGTATATATATATATATATATATATGTCATGTGAAAAAATTAGGACACCCCATTAAATATTCAGTTCATTAAGAATTCTCAACATGTCAATTTCTGATATTGTTTTAATTTATACCTGTAGGTGAAAGTGATGCAATTGCATGTAAACCACAAAATATCACTTTATTTTTACTTTTTAAACAAAAAAAATCAACAAAAACAAGTATTTTACATGAGGAAAAAGTTAAAACACCCTATGCCCTAATAGCTAGTGTTTCCCCATTGGCTGAAATAACCTAAGTGAGACGTTTCTTGTAGCCATCTACCACGTTCTGACATTGACTGGAAGAAAGTTTCCCCCATTCCTCAATGCAGGATTCTTTCAGCTGTGTGATGTTTGGGAGGTTTCTTGCATGCACATTCCATTTCAAATCACCCCACAGGATCTCGATAGGATTTACATCTGGGCTTTGACTTGGCCATTCCAGAATTCTCCATTTTTTTTTATATTTCAGCCAGTCCTTGGTGGATTTACTGGTATGTTTTGGGTCATTGTCATGTTGCAAGGTTCAGTTCTGCTTTAGCTTAAATTTTTTGACAGATGGTCTTACATGTTCCTCGAGTACCTTCTAATACAATGTAGAATTCATAATGAATTCTATGATGGTGAGCTGGCCAGGTCCTGCTGCAGCAAAGCATTCCCAAACTATAACACTTCCACCTCCATGTTTCATAGTTGGTATGAGGTTCATTTGCTGAAATGCTGTATTTGGTTTATACCAAATATGCCCTGTTATGGTGTCCAAATAATTCAATTTTAGACTCATCTGGCCGAAGCACATTATTCCAGAAGTCCTTTTCCAGAAGCACATTGTTCCACATTATCCTTTGTCTCTTCAGTCAGGAAACTTCAGTCTTACCCTCATGTTTTTTAGACAGTAAAGGTTTCCTTTTATACCTCCCATAATAGTTAAAGTTGTGTAGTGTCTTTCTGATTGTAGATTCATGCATTTTGACAAACTATAGCAAAAGCTTGCTGTAGGTCCTGTGGTCTGCTCTTCGGGTGAATTTGCTTGGATGGCCTGACCTGGCTATGTTAGCAGCTGTTTTAAATGTTCTCCACTTATAAATGATTTTCTGGACAGTGGAATGGCTTATTACAAATTCTTTTGAGATCTTTTTATATGCCTTACCAGACTCATAAGCATCAATGGCTTCAGAGAGCTCTTTGGATCTCACCATGGTGATACCTCTGACTTTAACAATTAAGAGCAAACCAAGCTAAATGTCTGAGGTTTGAATTAAGCAAGCCTCCTTCAAAATGCTCTGTTCTAATAATTCGCACCTGATGTGATACACCTGTAGGTAATTTTATCCCTTTAAAGTACAAATAAATGTGGGGCTGTCCTTACTTTTTCCTCACCAGAAACTGAATTGTTTTACAGATAATCAAAAAAATACTTTTCTTTGTTTTATTTATTTAGTTATATTACTTAAATCTTTCAATATTGTTAAAATGAAGATCAAATTCCCATATGTTTAATTATGTTAAAAAAAACACAGGTTTTCATGGGGTGTCCTAATTTTTTCACATGAGTATATATATATATATATATATATATATATATATATATATATATATATATGTATGTATGTATCGCAAATTCTAATGTTGTTGCAAATTCAGAATGTTATCCATCTTCAATGCTTGTTTTGGTCATTTTGTTTATTAATTTAATATATTACAATATTTATTTATTTATTTATTTTAAACTTTTTGTTTATTTATGGGGAGGTTGTAGAATATTAAATAAATAGGTAAATATTTAATAAATAAATTCTAATGTCTATGCACAGTGTTATTTATTGTCCTAACTAAGTAACTAAATAAATAAATAAATGACACATATATATACATTTGACACATGACATGGCACACGACTATGAAAGTGTGTGGGGAAAAAAAGCAAACAAACCCTTAACCTGTTGTATGTTTCAATTCAGCAAGTTCAATCGTTACTTTGAAGCTCAATATCATGAAACCATACAATAGTACAGTTTTGTATTTTGTTTTTGTAACTTTTATAACCAAAACCTATTGTTGATTTTAACTGTTTTAACTCTTCATCATTATCATCAGGTTCTGGTGAACTACTGTAAATATTTACATTCACAGTTACAGCATTTGGTAGATGCCCTTATCCAGAGCAACATACAAAAAGATACGATACACTAAAGCATTTAAACTAGCAAGTGCTTTTGAAGTCTTTATCAATGACTACATCAATACTCGTTCACTAGGTCAGAGACTAAGTATAGCACAGTCTACCTAAACATGTTTTGGCAATCATTATATGCCAGTCCAGAATATATACGTTTGGTAGAAATATCTATAGTGACCTAATCAGTTACTGAGATGAATAAATAATATATTTGATGATTTGTTGATAATTAATTGTTGTAATCTCAGTATTTAACTTTAATTAGAAGTCCTGCAGATTTAAACCCAGTGTGTTCAGTGTAGCACTCTGAGCCATGCAGATGACAGAATGAGACACTGCCTCTACCTGTTTTATGCAACAGTCTGAGAAAGTTTCAATATCAAGGACATGGTATAAAGCTACAAGTAAACACAAGCTGCTTTCATTTTAGATAAGAAGCAATAATAATTAACAATTATTGATGTGAGACACGCTCATATCGATTTCTCCTTTACAGTATCAGAAGTATTTGTCCATTTTTTCCACCCAGGTCACTCAATTGCTTACTTTGCCATTTCAAGACTACTGCAACTCGCTCCAGGCACATTTACCTCTGAGCACAGTTGGACTCAGTAAATGATCCAGAATGCAGCTACATGACTTGTTTTCAACCTTCTTAAAGTTCTCCCACACCACCTCCTTGCTGTGCTCCCTGCCTCCACTGGCTTCCTGTAGTTGCCTGCATCACAGTTTGAGGGTTACACAGATGCTTGCCTACAAAGCCAATAATCAGACCACCCCCACTTACCTCAAAGCTCTTATCACTCCTCGCACTGCACTATGCTCCCTCTGATCCTCTAGCTCTGCTCAACTGGTCCCACTATCTCTCAAGGTACAAAAAAGGTATGAATCAAGACTCTTCACTGCCTGTCTTCAAACAACATCTAAAGACCTACCTCTTCCTGAGGTATGAATATTAGCACCTAAAAAAACTTTTTTAAAAAGTTGCTTTGCTGTATTTCCTCCCAAAAGAGTTTTTCAACTGATGCTATTGTTAGTCCGTGTCCTAGTGAACCAGTCTCAATGTATTCATGAAGTCATGAGACTTCAAAAGCACTGGAAGTCGTGCTGGCATCTGACAAATGTCGTGAATTTCAATGTAAATTTATTTATTCAATAATTCATCTTGAGCAATCTATATCCTGGTTTGGTTGTTGTGGGGGATCCTGTAGTCTACAGGACACTAGGCACACCACAGGAATAATCCCTGAATGGGATGCTTTTAGGAGATGGGAGAAAACCCAGAAGAGAACCCTGAGAAGACCCATTTAGACATGAGGAGAACATATGAAACCTCACAAGGACTCGTAATTGCATCAACATACCATTTTCAAACTGTCTACATGAAAACTGATTATTAGACTGAATCAAAAAAAAAAAAAAAAACCTATTGGAAAGTCACAACCTGACCATAGTCATTTTCACATGTCAGAATTCTTGCACTTACAAGTAAATCTCCAAAACCCAGGACCATTTTTTTTTTTTCAATTACTCAAATATATTTTTTTTTCTTCTTGTGTGAGGAGACATATTATCTAAGAAGAAGACAGTTCCTTTTTGTGTTGCTGTCTTTCTGGGATTCTGACCCTAAGAAAATCTGCTGTCAGAAAACTCCAACTTCTTGGCAAAAGGAGATTGTAGGCTTCAGTGTGACGGCTCACAGTAGATAATGATAGTGAAAGCTCTTGTGAAGGCTGTTGTTGAAAAGAGAGTTTTTAAAAAATTTTATTATTTTTTTTAAACAAGACAAAGGAGGAGAGGAACCACTGCTGTGATCTCACAGCATGGCATATGGCATTTTTATCTGAGGTTTTAAAATTCACACTAGAAAATGTACTGAAGTCCAAACAGTCCACATCTAAAAGCCACTTACTAGAACCACTAGTGGATACACAATTATTATTTTATATAGAATTAAGAAATAACTGTTTTAGCTGTTTAAATCTATGAATAGAAAATGAAACGTATAAAATGATCCTGTTTGTACACCGTTTAGTTTATTATATTTTAGTTTTTATGTTTGTTTATGAGGTGACCCTATATACATTTGAATTTAAAAGTTTGCACCTACATTTTTTAGAATGGTGAAAAATTAAACAAATTTCACTAAAATTCGGAAGATAATTATCGCAAAACTCCTCTATGAATGCTGGTCTATGGATGATGTAAAGAAGACAGGGTATTGAAAAGTATTAGAACAGAAATGTAAGGAAAATATAAAATGGATAAAGCTTGGCCAAATCTTGCAACTGAAAAGGTACAAAAGCTGTTTACAGGAGAATAAAGAGTTTGAGGGAAGGTGTAAATGGTTATAAAACATAAGGAAGGTAACTTAATGAAATCGCATTCAGAAACTTTCAAGTGGATAATTTTCACATTTGTTATACCTTAACATTGGACATTTTTGCTATCTGTATTTCAATAATTCTAATAAAGTAACCTCAGTCATGTTACTTTGAAGGGTTTGCACTCATTTGCATTGAAACGCTAATAAACAAGCAATTTTCTAATGACTCAGGAAGGAATGAAACACAATCTGGCATGCAGTTATAGGAAAATAATTCATGTCTGATGTCTGTATTGTGATAGGGCCTTACACAAAGCAAATTGTTCTTCTGTAACATAATACACAGATCCTAAATGTATTCCTCTTTATTCCTTTCACAGCAATTTACCAACAATTTCGGTTTTCAATTCATTAAAGATAAATTATACTTTTTAACTGTTTCTAGTTACATGTTATGTTATAGAATGTCTCAGAGGCAAGCTTCAGTTATAAAACTTTAAGGTATAATAGTAATTTCCTCATCAGCCTCTTTTTTCCTACAGAACAAACTTAAAGCTAACAGAACAAACTTAAAAAAAAAAAAAAAAAAAACTTAAAAACTTATCTTGCAAACTTAAAAGAGCTTATCAGTTCTTATAAGCCTGAGAAACCTGAGATCCTCTGTCCTAAAGACTGACCAGTGGCTGAAAAGTTACTACTGTACCTGTCAATGTTACAGAGTATTGACACCCTGGACTTCTTAACTAAATAATATCTTTTTCCAGGAAAGCTCACATCTGGTATTTGTAAGCTTTACAATTTACCATGTCCTCTATTCACATCTCTGTGAATTAGCCGTTACTATAATGCATTAGAACCAGTGCATTAATATAAAATTACAGCTAGAGCTACTATCCACTAGGTGCAATTAGAGAAGCTTTTACATTATAACCTTTACAGCTTTTATTCAACAAGAATGTGAAGCATGTATTCATAATTCTTTATGTGTGATTAGAATTTCTTGAATCATCACATGCATTATTATACTAATAACTCTAATAATATCCTAAAAATAATTTCTTAATAAATTATAATGTTGTAAAGCACGTGTCACTCATCATTGTAAATAATAATAATAATGATCTGTGTATAATTATATAGTATTTAAGTCTTTTTTATTAAAATAATTCCTTGTAAAGTTGTAAGTTGTAAGATAGTATTCAATTTTTAATGTAAAAATGTAAAGAAAAATATATTTGCAGATTAATTAAAAAAACAAATACAGGTATATTATTGACATTTGGAAAAATAATAAAAATATAAAAATGTAGATATAATATTTTATGTTTCAAAAACATAGCTTTAGAGGAGCATTTGAATGTTTATGGCACTTATTTTAAATGCCTGAAATGTTTTTTTTTTAATAATTGTTAATAAATAGGCAACAAATTATTTACAAGTCTTTTTTTTTTTCTATTGCACAAGATCATATTATAATAAATGGTGATACTTGCTTTACATCCTGATGATAACTTAGAGAGCTTATTAGAGCTTTATGAGGTGTTATTCAAGTTTATAAATTATAAAGAATCGTTACCAAATAATAATCGCTCGATTCAACATTATTAATGTTTTATGGATTTATGAATATGAACTTCATAGAAATAGTTTTTAATAAAACTTACTACGCATTTCACTTTACACATCATATTCATCTACTTGAAGAGGAAAAAAAAGAGCATTGAGGAACTATCTGACACTCATGCATTATTAAAGGTTTAAACCCGCTTTCTTACCCATGGTGCAGTTGGTGATGAAAAGCGGGTCGTATGTAGCCGTCTCCAGCTCTCCAGGCTGGTCGTAACTGGATGAGATCCTGAACGGTGTTCCCCGAGCTCCCAGGCTGAGATGCACCACTGCCCAGCTGCCAAGAAAAGACAAAAGCAGCAAGATCAGCAACAGGAGAAGGCAGAATGGCCGGCGGAGAAGAGAAGTAGGGCTGTTTGGGGTCAGAGCAGGCCCTGAGTAGCCTCCGTCTTCTTCCTGGGTCAGTTTGGCCATCTCTGGTGAGCGGGCAGAGGGTGCAGCTTGGCTTTCTGACACCAAACCTGCTCCCTCAGCCATTTTAGGCTCACTTTCAGCATCAGACATGCCCTATCGAAGCAAGGGTCCAGCTGAGGCTCTGGCGCAGTGGATGTCAACGGATAAGAGTGCGTGTACAGATGGATGAAAAGGTGCTCAGTGATCTGGCTTCCGAGAGCGGAGCCAAACATCGCCTGTCATATTGTAGTCAGAGCACAGGCTAATTTTATTAAGCAAATTGAATAGATTTCACTTTGCCTTTGAGCTACTAACCAATGAATTTTCTTATCTCATTCATCACTCCCTCCCTCTCTCCATAGTTGTCTGTCTCTCTCTCTCTTTCTCTGCTTCCCTCCCTCCTTCCTTCCTTCCTGATCATCCCCACCCCTTTTTTCCCCTCACCTTAGCTGTTGTGTTTTTGCATGCTTGTTAGCAGGCCTCTAATCTTGGCACCGGATTTACCTTGACATCTGATTCGTTCAGTGTGAATTAGAGCTGAGAGGCATGACAAAATGGTATCTCTGGACTGCAGTTGTTCTAAATAAATGCACAGACGGAGACAGATTTCATGCAAAGTGGCTACACTTAAACTGAATTGGTTGCATATAAATCAGGAGGAGCAGGACATTTTTGGTGAACGGGAAAACCATTCACGGCAAATTACTGAGCTGTTGCAGCAGCACTGTCACTTGAGAAAGATTTTCACTAGGAGTACATGAAGTATTTGTCCGTGTGAGCCCTTTTGATGTTGAAGTCGCTGCTGTCAAATTCTTGTTACTGTAGCAGTACAAAAAAAAGTCAAACCTTTCTAGTTCAGCTCTCAGACTGTGAGTAAAAGATTCAATAAAAGAAACAGAATCCATGTTTTAAACGTCTTCCTATTTATCTCCAGTTTCCTGAGGGAACTTCACATTTTTTTGCTGTGACAGTAACAAAAGTTCTTGCTCAACGTTATATCCAACAAGACACAAAGTAAGAGATAATTTAATTGTTTAAATCATTACGTTACCTTCTGCATTTCATCACAAATGTGATTTTACTGAGAAATTAGATGAAGTGTAATACATATAAATTGGTACAATACTTAATGCATTATGGTTAAGATGACATTTCAGCGTTTCCAGCTGCTGTAACTTAATGACTACTGTACTGTGAGATTAAACACAGACCACAGCAAAAAAAAAGACAACAAAAAAAAGTTTATAAAAAGCTACTAATTTTACTTAATAATTCCATTCCATTCCATTGTCCGTACCGCTTATCCGATCTATCATCGAGTCACAGGGAGCCTGTGGCGTCATTGGGCATCAAGGCAGGATACACCCTGGACAGAGTGCCAACGCATCGCCGGGCACACACACACACTCATTCACTCATGCAATCACACACTATGGACAATTTAGAGACTCCAGTCATCCTAGAAACACGTCTTTGGACTGTGGGAGGAAACCAGAGCAAACCCACCAAGCACTGGGAGAACATGCAAACTCCACACACACAGTGAGTGTGAGTGAGACTCGAACCCAGGACGCTGGACATGTGAGGCGAATGTGCTAACCACTTTACCTAACAATATAGTATAAAATATTTAAATGTATTTTCAGTAATATTTAGAATAAATCAAAGTGCTTGACAGATTATTATTATTATTCTTATTCATTGTCTGCCGCTTATCCGATCTATTCTCGGGTCACGGGGAGCCTGTGCCTATTATTGGGCATCAAGGCAGGATACACCCTGAATGGAGTGCCAACCCATTGCAGGGCACACACACACTCTCATTCACTCACGCAATATGGACAATTTTTAGAGATGCCAATCAACCTACAATGCATGTCTTTGGACTGGGGGAGGAAACCGGAGTACCCGGAGGCACGGGGAGGCACGGGGAGGCACGGGGAGAACATGCAAACTCCACACACACACACACACACACACACACACACACACACACACACACACACACACAGCGGAGGCTGTTATTATTATTATTATTATTATTAGTAGTAGTAGTAGTAGTAGTAGTAGTAGTAGTAGTAGTAGTTTAAAGTAAAACCCACACACACCCACCATGTGCTGCAGATCCTACACTGGGTGTGGACGGGATGCTAACCCACTGCAGGGCACAATGACACACATGCTCCTAAACCCTTTCACACAGAATGGACAATTTAGAGAGAGTACCTAGAGGAAATCCTCAAAGTACGAGGAGTAAATACAAACTCCACATGCACAGGGTGGAGGCGAGGCAGAAATGAGAGATGTCAGGGCTTTATATATATATATATATATATATATATATGTATAGTAGTAGTAAAAATAACCTTAATATGCAAGTTTAACTGTGTTATGTAATCATGTATTTTCCCTATAATAATCACCAAATGCATGCACATAGAACCAATTATGTCTCAGTACAATATTTGTCTTCTTTAGTTGAAGAAAAAACATGCATCCCCAGGAATTCCTAAATCAACAGCAATATTTGGCAACAATATTTTTCAGCAATTATGAAACTATTACAAAACATTTGAGAAGCCACAGATGTAAGATCCAGTATCGTTATCGTGGTGTTACTAACACAAAACTGTGGACTGCAAGGATTTGAAGTGGAACTGGAAAAGAATTGTACATTTTTGGATTGAAAATGTTTGCATATGAAGAGTTTTTCCATATTGGCATCAGTATTAGAAAAGTAAAGATAAATATAAAATAATACCATGTGAGCCAAAGATACTATTTTATTATTAAAATTAATATTTATATGCAAGTGCATGGTTTTATCTTTTCCATGGTGATCTTTATTGCATGGTGTCTCAATTGTCTGTTATAAACTCACTGAAATTTCTAGAATCATCTTTAAGAGGCAAACTCATAATAATAATAATAATAATAATAATAATAATAATAATAGTAATAATAGTAATAATAGTAATAATAATAATAATGATAAAATCTTCCTTGTGTATGTTACTCAGAATCACTGCTGTTTTCAGTCCTCATTATGATTCACATTGTAATTCATGTCATTACTTCAGGTGAGGCATCCTGCTCTGTTCTTTACGTGGTGTGTGTTTTGATATGAACGCTCACCCATTACCTAATAACACCATTTGATTCCTGAGCACGGACAAAGCGGCGTCTGAGGTGTGGGGTTTATCAACTGTTTCGAATTTGGTTAATCGTCTTTGGGCGCTACAGATGGGCCATGTTTTGTTTGGATTAGACTTCAATATTCAAGGCCAGTGCGGTCACTCAGAAGTACGTTCCTGTTTATGCAAGTGTTCATTTGCATTTGACCAGCTGTTTACCGCTATTGATTGGCACGGGGGAGCTCAAAACACAAACATAATGTGTGGCACAGGATTGCTAAAATCTACTAGTAATAACTAGTAAAATATAATATTAGGAAAACCTGTACACCTGCACATTCATTCACCGAATGCTTCTAACCAGCCGATCATTTGGCAACGGCGCAGAGCATGACATCATGCAGAGGCAGGTCAATTTCTTCAGTTAAAGTTCACAATACACAAAAAAATGGAGAAAAAGTATGAGCTGTGTGACTTTGATCATGGCATGGTTGTTGGAAACAAATATCAAAGCTCTTATTACTCCTCGTACTGCTCCATGCTCCGGACTATCTACTAGCACTGCTCGACTGGTTCCACCATCTCACAGGGTAAGAGGTAGGTATACATTAACACTTTTTTCTGTTCTAGCACCGAGGTTGTGGAATAAACTTTCCCTATATGTCCGAACAGCTCAGTCACTGGTCGATTTCAAATGACGCTTGAAGACCTACCTTTATCTAAAACATAAACTTGCTTTTATGTTATTTTATTTTCCCTTTTGTTTTATGTATTTAAAAAAATATTATGGTGCTATAATTCCTCCCAAACTGTTTTTAGGCTGATGGTATCCTAAGTCTGTAACCTATGGAACCAGTGTTGATTAATTGATAAAGACTTCGAAGCACTTCTGTATGTTGCTCTGGATAAGGGAGTCTGCCAAATGCCAGAAATGTAAATGTATATGGGCTGGTTTGAGTATTTTATAAACTGCTGATCTCCTGGGATTCCCACACATAACAGTCTCTAGAGATTACATGGAAAAAAACAAAAAAAACAACAAAAAAAACATTGAGTTAGTAAGAGTTTTTTGGGTGGAAATGTACCCAAAAAACATTATTATTATCACAGCAATAATATTATGTAATAGAAATCATTTAACAACATAAATAAATCAGCAGTGAAAATTAGGGCCATACTGGGATATTTTGCTGGGCCTGAAAATGAAATCGAAAATGGAACTTTCATGCCAAAAAACTAAAGAGCATTGAACAATTTATACTAACATAGAATTACAATATCTCATCCAATTTAGGGACTCTAGCCTTGATAAGATTTTTATAAATTGTGTGTGTGTGAGAGAGCGAGAGAGGGAGAAAGGGAGAGAGAGAAAGAGAGACAGAAAAAGGGAGAGTTTATAATAGGTTTTAAATGAATCTGTGTAAAGCAACATTTCACTGCTAAATCATTTTCATGCCTGATTCTCAGCTTCCTGTCCTTCAAATTCTAAAGTCTGATTACTGAAAATGTTCTGAGGTGTTGTCAAATCGCCAGCTACTGAACTGCTCCTGAAGATATGAGATGCTTTAGCTATTATATACAATAGCCACTAATGACTTCCCATTTAGTTTGTCCCCCAAAATTAGTGGTAATGGATGCAATTAGTGTGCTGAGCTGTACCACTACAGGCAGCTGTACAGGAAGTAATAATACACCAACAGAAAAAAAAAGACTGATTGGAGTTCATGCTGATCAGCATTTTTTTCTTTTTGATTCATTTTTGTAAAATTGTTTCAACCCATTTTTCCATTAAGCCCTCGCCATGTACATATGTGCTTTCACTGATATGATATTCTTTCTTCATAAACCCTTTGTAACTGTCGATTTAGAGAAATAACAACACACACACTTAAAGTTTACTTGAATCATACATGAAGGACAAATTATTCATTTAAATTGCATTACACATATTTAAGTATATTTACTTGCTTACAATTTAAAAGAACTATAAATAGAAAAAATAGAACTATAAATAAATAACTAAAAAAAATTAAATTAAACCCTTTTTATCTCTACACTGGTGTAAATTGACTTATCGGATTATAAAATATAAAATAAATATAAAATAAAAAAGTGTATAAACTAATTATTTTATCGCCACATTTTTTTACCCTTTTTAATTATTATTTACTTTTTACCTATGTATTGTCTGAGATAAAATTAACCAGGACATTTTTCCCTCTGTTGGTATAACCTTACACAGAATTTTTGTTGTTGAATAAAACTCCTTCATATTTAACACCTTCTGTATCTCAGAGAGCAGAAATGAGTTTAATATCACCATTTACTTTGAAGATATATACATTTGTGTGGAAAACAAAAATGAACCGATTTTGCTTTTTTGGAACTTTTCTATGAATAAATTGCCCCTTGTTGGCTAGATAAACACATCCACATTCTTATAGCATTGAGTGTCTACTTTCATATGAGTCATTATCCATTACCGTGTATTGTGACATGACAAAGAAATCCAACGTTGAATATGAACATAACCAGTTCCATTTTCTTGGCCTCTGGGGTAAAAAAGAGTTAATAAATAAATATGAAAGCACTGGCAAATTGTTGTAATATAAGAGGAATAAAACATTATGAAATAAACACTTTTGGACTAGAAATGTTAAATCTGCTTTACTTTAGACTTCATCACATCACCTTATCAGTGATTATTGTTCTAGAAGAGCACACCCTTTTGTGGTTTATTCCTCTCTTCTATTTACGTAATACGTTGTGTCTTCCTTGTCAGATGTGAGTGAATAATGTTTCACAGCTGCCGATTCTCTACAATGAATCAATTGTCTATGTGTGTGTGTGTGATAATGACAGTTAAATTTATCTCTGTAACCTTGAATGTGGTGCATGAGCATAATTTACATGCTAACTGCTTGCATGAAGGAAACTGACGCTGCCATCTTATCAAACATCTCTATGAAAATGTTCACGCAAACCAAAAGAGAGATGCAGAGTAGCCTTGAGTCTGTTAGAGAGATTTTGGTACTAAGTGTGTGTGTGTGTGTGTGTGTGTGTGTGTGTGTGTGTGCGAGAGAGGGAGAGAGAGGGAGAGACTCTGAAGTTTAAAGTTTGATACACAAGAAGTAAACTGGCCATTTGTGAGATACAGATTTAAATTTTTAAACAGTGACATTGTAATATGACCTGTGTAGCTGAACACAGAATCAAGAATCACGACCCAGGAATAATTTAGCCCCTGTTCACACCTGGCATTAGGAACGCATCTTTTTTCTTGTCTCCATTTGAGATCTGATTTCATTTCTTTTTCTGCTAATTGAAATGTCATGTGCGGGGGGGGGGGGGGGGGGGGGGGCACGGTGGCTTAGTGGTTAGCACGTTTGCCTCACACCTCCAGGGTTGAGGGTTCGATTCCCGCCTCCGCCATGTGTGTGTGGAGTTTGCATGTTCTCCCCGTGCCTCGGGGTTTTCCTCCGGGTACTCCAGTTTCCTCCCCCAGTCCAAAAACATGCATTGTAGGTTGATTGGTATCTCTAAATTGTCCATAGTGTATGATTGCGTGAGTGAATGAGAGTGTGTGTGTGCCCTGCGATGGGTTGGCACTCTGTCCAGGGTGTATCCTGCCTTGATGCCCAATAACGCCTGAGATAGGCACAGGCTCCCCGTGACCCGAGTATAGTTCGGATAAGTGGTAGACAATGAATGAATGAATGAATCAAATGTCATGTGCATTTATCTCAGTCCGCAGTCTTCTGCTGCATTTATTTTGTATGGCAAATCATGTCTCATGTACCTGAACCCACTGTTTCAAACTCTGTTTTAAATCTTCTGGTCTTCTAACAACATTTATAAACAAAAGATTGATGAGATGACGAATGAAGCAATGAAAAACTACCTGTGTCTCTTAGAAATCATGAAGGATTGCAGTTGATAGGAACTGTTTTGCTATAAAGGCTTATTGCAATCACTAGGATAGTTTTAGGACTGCAATCGTTATGAACTTTTTTAGACGCCATCTGTGACCAGTTCAACAAAATAGACTCTAGAAAACTAGAATGATAATATTCTTAAAACTAGAATGAATATGGTTACACAATTGTACTTTTTTACCAATTTGTATACAGCCAAAAAAGGGAAATTATTTATTTTGAGTCTGGTTCTTCTGAAGCTTTCTTCTTCAAGTCATCTTAGGGAGTATTTCCATGCCACCATCACCTTGCTTGCTCAGTAGGTATGAATTGAAAATATATATCTTTAAAGAATCTAGCCATGGGGGTCGCAGTCCAGTGACTTCTGTGCCGATCCCAAGCCCGGATAAATAGAGAGGGTTGCGCCAAGAAGGGCATCCGGCGTAAAACATTGCCAAATTTGATCATGTGAATCTTCAGTACTCTGAATTTCATACCGGATTGGTCGAGGCCCAGGTTAACAACGACTGCCATCGGTGCCGTTGACCTACAGGGTGCCGGTGAAAATTGGGCTACTGTTGGTCGAAGAAGTAGAGGAGGGAGGAGAGTGCACTGACAGAGAGAGAAGAGGAAAGGTAAGAGTGTAGGACTGGGAATAGGAACTCTGAATGTTGGTACTATGACAGGGAAAAGTAGAGAGATGGCTGATATGATGGAGAGAAGGAAGGTGGATATACTGTGTGTACAGGAGACCAGGTGGAAGGGTAGCAAGGCTCGTAGTATAGGAGCAGGATTCAAGCTGTTTTATTATGGTGTGTATAGTAAGAGAAATGGAGTAGGTGTGGTCCTGAAGGAGGAGTTTGTGAGGAATGTTCTGGAGGTGAAGAGAGTGTCAGACAGGGTGATGAGTCTGAAGTTAGAGATTGAAGGGGTGATGTTGAATGTTGTTAGTGGTTATGCCCCACAGGTAGGTTGTGAGTTAGAGGAGAAAGAGAGATTCTGGAGTGATTTAGATGAGGTGATAGAAAGTATTCCCAAGGGTGAGAGAGTGGTGATAGGAGCAGATTTGAATGGACATGTTGGTGAGGGGAACACAGGTGATGAGGAGGTGATGGGCAAGTTTGGAGTTAAGGAAAGGAACCTTGAAGGACAGATGGTAGTGGACTTTGCTAAGAGGATGGACATGGGTGTGGTTAACACTTATTTTCAGAAGAGGGAGGAGCATAGTGACAAGAGTGGAGGTAGGAGCACACAGGTAGACTACATCCTATGTAGAAGAGGCAATCTGAAAGAGATTAGTGAATGTAAAGTGGTAGTGGGAGAGAGTGTAGCCAGACAGCATAGGATGGTGGTGTGTAGGATGACTTTGATGGTCTGTAAGAAGAAGAGGTCAAAGATAGAGATAGAGAAAAAAAACAAGTGGTGGAAGCTGAAAAAGGAAGAATTTTGTGATGAATTTAGACAGAAGTTGAGGCAGGCTCTGGGTGGTCAGGTAGTGCTGCCAGATGACTGGGAAACTACAGCAGAAGTGATCAGGGTAACAAGAAGAAAGGTGCTGGGTGTGTCATCAAAGGTGAGGAAAGAAGATAAGGAGACTTGGTAGTGGAATGAGGAAGTTCAGGATAGTGTCCAGAGGAAGAGGTTAGCCAAGAAGAAGTGGCACATTGACAGGACTGAAGAGAATAGACAGGAATACAAGGAGTTACAGTGCAGAGTGTAGAGGGCGGTGTCTAAGGCCAAGCAGAAGGCATATGATGAGTTGTACACTAGGTTAGACACTAGAGAAGGACAGAAGGACTTGTACAGGTTAGCTAGGCAGAGGGATCGAGATGGGAAGGATGTGCTGCAAGTTAGAGTTATTAAGGATAGAGATGGAAGGGAGCTCACAAGTGAGGAGAGTGTACAGTGGAGATGGAAAGAGTTCTTTGAAGAGCTGATGAATGAGGAAAATGAGAGGGAAAAAAGAGTAGGAGGGGTGAACTCTGTGGAACAGACAGTAGATAAGATTAGAAATGATGAAGTCAGGAAGGATTTGAAGAGGATGAAAAGTGGAAAGGCAGTTGGTCCTGACGACATCCCGGTGGAGGTCTGGAAGTGTCTAGGAGAGGCAGCAGTGGAATTTTTAACTAGTTTGTTCAACAGGGCTTTAGAGAGTGAGAGGATGCCTGAGGGATAGAGAACAAGTGTATTAGTGCTGATCTTTAAGAATAAGGGTGACGTGCAGAGTTGCAGCAACTATAGGGGGATAAAGTTGATGAGCCTTACAATGAAGCTATGGGAAAGAGTAGTGGATGCTAGGTTAAGGAAGGTAATGGAAATTTGTGAGCAGCAGCAGCATGTCTTCATGCCCAGAAAGAGCTTTGCGCTAGAGAGAAGAGGAATGAAAGTCAGTCGTAGTAAGACTGAGTACATGTGTGTGAATGAAAGGGAAGTAAGTGGAACAGTAAGGTTACAGGGTGAAGAGTTGAAGAAGGTACAGCAGTTTAAGTACTTGGGGTCAACTGTCCAGAGTAATGGAAAGTATGGGAAAGAGGTAAAGAAGCGAGTGCAGGCAGGTTGGAATGGGTGGAGAAAGGTGTCAGGAGTTCTATGTGATAGAAAAATATAGGAGAGAATCAAGGGAAAGGTGTACAAGACAGTGGTGAGACCGGCCATGCTGTATGATTTAGAGACAGTGTCACTGAGGAAGAGACAGGAGTCAGAGCTAGATGTAGCAGAGCTGAAGATGTTGAGGTTCTCTTTGGGAGTGACAAGGTTGGACAGGATTAGGAACGAGTACATCAGATGGACAGTTCATGTTGGATGTTTGGGGGACAAAGTTAGGGAGACCAGATTAAGATGGTTTGGACATGTTCAGAGGAGGGAGCGTGAGTATATTGGTAGGAGAATGTTGGACATGCAGCTGCCAGGCAGGAGGCAAAGAGGAAGGCCAAAGAGGAGGTGGATGGAATAAATGAGGGTATGAAGCTAGTGGGTGCAAGTGTTGAGGATGCAAAAGATAGGTGGAGAGAGATGATTCGCTGTGGTGACCCCTGAAAGGAAAAGCCGAAATAAGAAGAAAAAGATATATTTCTGTAAAGCTGCTTTGTGACAATGTACATGGTTAAAAGTGCTATACAAATTAAACCAACTTGCATAACTGAACTGAATATCTGCTGTTATAATGTCACCTTTTATCTGCTAACCTATTGACAGAGAGCTTTACCTTTTCATTACATATTACCCAGATAAGGCAAGAAGTTAATCAGTTGTTTCTTTGCTGCCAGTGGGACTCATTGAGACGCATTCATATTCACAATACAAATGTGATGTGGTCATATGTGACTCCATGTTAAAGATGTCTCATAAAAGTGAGACTTCAAAGCACTTTTGTAAATCGCTCTGAATAAGAGCATCTGCCAAATGCCAGAAATGTAAATGTAAATGTGATGTGTCCACCAGATCACCTTCTTTTGTGGTTTGATTGATTCGATCACAATGTGCCTCTGAGAGCATGGTACCATGGTACCAAACCCTAGACTACCCGCAAGAGGTTGTGTGAGTTCGGTCGCACTGGAACGGTGTTGAATCTGAACACAACTCGTTCTCAGGTCTCAGGATGACATCAGGATGACATTAGTCTCATTACATTTCTACAGTTGTGACATTTACATTTCTAGCATTTAGCAGATGCTCTTATCCAAAGCGACTTACATTTTATCTCATTTTTCTATACAACTGAGCAATTGAGGGCTAAGGGCCTTGCTCAAGGGCCCAGCATTGGCAGCTTGATGGACCTGGGATTCAAACTCACAACCTTCCAATCAGGAGTCCTCAGTTTTCACAACACATGTGTACCTTAAGTGGCAAGGGAAATATTGTGAGACACAGAGATGCCTTACTACACATAATAGCTCCAACCTAATTAAGAAATTGAGTCAATGTGGTTGCTCCATGCAAACAAGCACCAGGAATTGATAGAATCACCTGAACAGTGACAGAAACCAGATTAAAAGTGCTGGAACAATCACACATCTGGATTTGAACCACAGTAACCCTGCCTAGTATAAAAAAAAAACAGCTCAGAGTCTCATTTGACTCCTTTCACACCTGTACTTAGAGCTTTCCACTAATAATCTGATCCCCCAGTTAGTTCGCATGTTAGTTCCAGGTGTAAACAGGACCTTAGTTACTTTAGCAAATGCACAACACTTTGATACTGAAAAGAAAACCATGAGGAAAAATAGAGAACATTGTGCTGTGTTGATTTCTCCTGATATATGAAATAATATCAAGAAATACCACACATGAACTTTGAACAACAGCCTTCCACCTCAATATCAAAATTTTGCTTTGTTTTGCTTTCTCACATTTCCCCAAGGTAATTAATCAAAGCCATTTCTGTGAGGAAACTTACCTTGGAACAATATTTGTGACTACACAATGCACTAACTAATATTCCCAGTGGTGTAGAGTTAACAACACAGTGCTTGTAGCTCCTGCTTCTGCTTCGTGATCCGAGGCAAATTACTGCCTGGAAAAAAGCAATCTTAAGCCTTCAGCTATTTCTTATGAGAGATGAAAGAAAAAAAAAACAAACAAAACAAACAAGTTAAAAAAAACGAGAAGAAGCGGTACACGTCGGCGTTGGGACTGAGGATTACTTCTCCTGATTAATTTATCCAGTTGAACATTTCGGGACAGGACGTGAGAGAGAGATGAGAGAGCGATGCGGAAAAGGTGGCGCAATTTGTAATGGGATGGTTATTTAATTTTGAGGCAAGGCAGAATTTTAAGCCAGGTGAATAAATTAAAGGCAGTAAAGATGACAGAAGCTATGACAGATGATTTCCACATGGAGGAATAAAACACTTCATTTCATCAGCAAATAAAAACAGACGTTACAAAGCCGTCTTATCTTAATCTTCTTTGTTTGTTTGTTTGTTTCTTTCTTTCTTTCTTTCTTTCTTTCTTTCTTTTTTTCAGCCTTCTTCAGTTTTTTTCTTTCATCTCTTCATCTTTCTTTTCTTGCTTCTTCCTTATCTTTTCTTCTTTGTTTCTTTGTTTCTTTCTTTCTTTCTTTTTCTTTGATCTCTTCTTTTTCTTTTTTTGCGTCATCCCTTTCTTTCCTTCTTTCTTTCTTTCTTTCTTTCTTTCTTCTTTCTTTCTTTCTTTCTTTCTTCATTTTTGTCTTTTCTTGCTTCTTCCTCATCTTCCTTTTCCTTCCTCCCTTCATTCCTGCCTGCTTTCATCTCTTCTTAGCTACTTGACCAAACCTCCAGCATTTAGCTGAATTTCTTTCCTTTACTCATCACATGAATAAAGCTGCAGTAATGGGACAAGCCCATACAGCAGTCACGTGTGTGTAAATATCACGTGTGATTGAGATAGTGGGGGAAATGGAAAACATGTCTGATTTGGTTGAAATGTCACTGCACATATGAGAGTGTTGACTTTCTGCATCGGCTCATGAAGTGAGCATGAATAGCGTAAAGGATAGCGGAGAAGACATGACAGCAGAAATCGGGTCATTAAGTGCATCTGAAATCACACACTTTTGCACTATTTTTCTATTTAGAAATATAAACAGTGTGAGTAGTGTGTTCACACAACAATACGATGACGCATTAACAGGCATTGACACTGGAGGAGAAAATATTTTCAAGATGGTGGATGACACTCCAGTGGACAAAAATCTTACAAATATGTTTCTTTCTTTCATTCTTTCTTTCTTTCTTTCTTTCTTTCTTTCTTTCTTTCTTTCTTTCTTTCTTTCTTTCTTTCTTTTGTTCTTCTTCTTCTATTCTTCCCCTTATTCATCTTCTTTATCATCAAATTTTTCTTTCTTTCTTGGTCTGGGATTAGTACAGGACAGTCTTTATGATTACAGCAACAGGTACAAATCTACTGTATCTGGGTGAGCTTATTGACTGAACCAGTTGTGAGACTTGGAAATAAACTCTTTTTGGGAAGTGCTTCTCTATGTGAGACCAGCCATACAAGCAGAAGGTGACTCACAAGTGTAGAAAGCTCCGTGGGGGGGTGTGTGTGTGTGTGTGTGTGTGTGTGTGTGTGTGTGTGTGTGTGTGTGTGTGTGTGTGTGTGCAGAGACACAACAATGAACACAGAGAGTTTAGTTTAAATCTACTGGGAGGCGTCACAGCAGCAGAGCTAATCGTATTATATCTGTAATTGGTTCTGCAATGTGTCTGGGGCGTGAGAGAAAGCAGCAGCACAGGACAAAGCATGACCTGGATATTTACTGCTGCAAGTTTTAGACTTCATAATTCAACCAAAAGACACACTATTATATATAAACCCAGACCAAAAGCTGCTTCAAATTAAACGCAAAAAATAATGCAAAACTAACTTGACCAACACATGTGATTAAAGATTTATAATTTCACTTTACATTAAAATCCTTAAAACAAATCAATTCAAAGCAAAGCCTCCAGGGTCTATTTCACTATTTCTTCTTCTTGTATTTATCTGCATCCCGACACCATATCTTTTTGGGCTGCAGTTACAGAAGGAACCCCCTTGTTTCACACAGGTGTAAATTTCTTCTCAGCTGGTGTCAGATTAATTAAATTCATCAGAGCAGCTCATAGATTCAAGCCCGCATTATGCGCTCCAATGAAGAGCAAAACAATGGGATTCACGTTAAATAAATTACACACATAAATTACATACAACTGCTACCATATCAGTTACACAACTGAGTTACACAGGCATTCATTATTTTTATTTTTGGCATCTGTATCAGATGTAAGCAATTACATTATACGTGTTTGAGAAGCCCTATGTGAAATACAGTCTCTGGTGTAATAAATGTGAGCATGAACCAGGTGGATGTTTGGTGGGCTTTTTCTTTCTGTGCTTCTCAAAATGTCTTTGAAGGCAAAACTGTGCGAACAAATTATACAGATGACAGAACTATTAGTTGTATTCAGCAGACGTTTAAATGAACGCAGAGAAATCCATCAATCCGCCCAAAACGCTTGTTACTGAAGAGGAAATGCAGTTCAGTAAGGAAGAGGAGGGCATTAATACAGCTCATAATGTATGACCGTGCAGTTCTTCAATCTGATTAGTCTATATTATTTTTGTATAACACGCCGGCTCAGACCAGACAATAGATCTAACTGTAACATTAAGTTCTAGTTTTAAATTTCTATTGTTTCTACATGAAAGGCTCATATGCAGTGGTGGACACCATTAAAAATGTGTTCCAGTTCAAGAAAGAAGTTATATGGTGGTAACAGTATCATACCACTCCAGCCTGAAATATTTTAGTACAACCTTACAGACTGTTGTATGTTATTCTTTATTTATATCATAGCACAAAGGGTGTGGTAAAGCACCAGCTGTGAGTGGGAGGACAAGAGGAGAATGAGTGAGTAATAAGTAAGTGAGTACACCAGTGTGTGTCTGTGTGTGTTTGTGGAAAAATACTGTTAATACATGTTATTAAGTAAAAGGTAGAATACCAGAAAGAAAGGGTTAGAGAGAGAGTTTGACAGAGTTTGAGAGAGAGTAAGAGGAAAAAAAGAGAGTGTGAGTTTAAGAGAGTTGTCACATTGCCAAGCAGTTCAAAAATCTGACACTGTTAAGCAGCATGATGCTGTGTGTGTTTATCGCTGATTTCAGTTTCTAGTGAAGTATATTTCTATTGGCACAAACTGGTCTGACAAGCATGGAGCTCGAAAAAGAATTCTGCATCACTTTCTCTTAAGCATTCCTCCTGAGTCCTTATTCCCACCCACAAGATACAATATTATATACAAAAACTTTTATATACAGGCTGTGGCTGATATGGCATTGGGGTTTACAAAATAAAATAAAAAGTCCTGCATTGCCAGATCTATGTAAAAAAAAAAAAAAGCTGTTAAAAATGCTGTGTGCATCAATAAAGGTTATACTAAGATGGTCTACAATGTTCTCTTATTATTACCACTTCCAAAATAAATATGGAATATATTGTATGTATGCTCATTAATGACAAAAAAGAAGGAAAAGATAAAAAGGTCATGATGTGTTAATTTCATCTTTGCTTATGTATTCTTTATTTTAATTCTCATTAAAAAAATTATAATCTGATGGTGTTTTTTCTTTTCCTTTTTTTTCCCTTTGCTTTTTTAAGTAAGACACAATATCATGACATTTACCTGAAGGTCACAGATTTTCAAAGTGTTCTTTTAATTATTTGCATTTCCTTAACCTTATAATTCTGTATAACAAGCTTGTGTAATTTGTAATGAATAAACTTCTTTAACAAAACCATAACCAACAGAAACTCTAAAACTAAAAATCACACTTAAGAAGGTAAAGAGTCTTCTTTCTATTTCCTATTCCTAACATTTTTCCTAACATAACCTAATTTATACTGGTCATCCTCTGTGGTCTTTCAGAATGGATTTCTTGCACATGAGATTATTGGACATCATGTGACCTAACCGTCAATCCCACTGCTCTTTTTGGAAAGAGCCCACATTTAGTGCTCCAGTTTTAAATAATAAGTCAGAAGAATAATTCAGAATGTATGGAATGCCTCAAGGCTCAGTGCTAGGACCGTTTACATTTGTGCACTGTGTTACATTTAAACATGTATTTGTATTTTGAAAACATAAATGCCACACTGCCCTAATTTGTATGATTTTTCAAAGTCAGGATTTGGTGATTTATGAAATTTTTGGAGAATTAATATTTAGAAAAATTCATTTTAAAATGACATTTGTGACAAAATTGTACATAGTCACAAAATAATATTTGTATTGTTTGTATAGTTGCAAAACACTGCAAATACTACAGTAATGTATATTATAGAGGTTTCTGATGCAATTCTTGCTTGAAATTGTTTTGCTTTTCAGAGACAAGTCTAATTTATTACACACATTAGTTTTGTTTCTTAATTAGAAATTTGTTGATTTAATTTTAAGTTGGTCATGCATACACTGGTGTGTGAGGCACTGCAAAAAAAAATAAATTGAAACCAATTCTGCTTCTGAACTCACTAAAATATGATCTCTATATCTCATGATTTTGTGTTGCATCAATCCATTAACAACGTTATATTCATGTATAGATGTCACACATCATTACCTTTCTATGCTGTATCTGTATCTAAAAATAAATATAAAATAACATGACTAACTTCTGTAAGAAACAGTCTAGGAACTGTTCACTGTTCACCAATCCTGCTTGTTCTGAATGATATACAGTATAATGTCTCATATAGCTGTTCTTCCTGCCTAAGGCAAAGCATTTGCAACATAAAGCAACCCTGGAATTGGCTTTCCATATCTCTTAGACTGCCTGTGTGTCAGGCTGTCAGATTTAAATAAAAATCTTCCTTCAAGTGCATTTTGACATCTCCATAGGTGGAAAGATCACACAATACTTTTCTCTCACAAGAATATACATTTATCTACCATCCTCAGCCCACATATCTTATTTTTATCTTTTAAACATTGGCAAGTGTGAAAAACGCCTTGTGTCATGCAGCCAATCAGCACACGGGTTTATCCATATCTCATCATCTCTAAAATGTTTCCTTTCCTCAGCGTTCTGTTTTTCCAGAACAGCGGATAAAATATATATCTGCATTCATGTCACAATTTCTTTGAGTTACACAGATTTGAAGAGAAGCACTAAAAGGTGTTATTCTTGTTAGTCTGTTCTTAATGAAATTAAAAGTTTTTAAAGGTAAAAAACAATAAAGGATTATAATTGGCATTTAATCTTCAAACAGATTTCTCATGTGTTAATGTTATTATAATCCATTCATTCATTTTCAGTAAACACTTCAAACTCCTTATGGAAAATGTAGAGTAGATAAATGAACTATTCAAGCTAATCAATGTTTTTGGGAAGTGGGAAGAAACCAGAAAACATGGAGGCAACCCAGGCAGACAAAAGAAAAACATATGAAACATATGAGCTCAGGATCAAAGCAATGTCCCTAGAACTAGAAAAAACTGGAGAACTGCTGTATCCTCCGAAACTATTGGAACAGCGAGGCCAGTTCTTTTCTTTTGGCTGTACACTAAAAATATTTGGGTATATGTACATATAAGTAATTGATCAGATTTTCAACTTTTATTTCTTTACATTTACATCTTAATGGGTTAAAGAGCTTAAAACATGGCACCTTTGGTGGCAAACCACCCAATTTTAAGGTGGTTTTAAAGTATTGGAACAGATAGTCTCACAATAAACTCAAATAAATAAATAAATACTTATTGTTTGGTTGCATATCCCTTAACTACATTAAGGGATATGCAACCAAAATGTTGACCCAGTTGACATCACTAAACTGCTGCAGTCTTCTTTTGTGATGCTCTTGTACCACAGCTATTATTAGTTATTAGTTTTAAGGGTTCCACCTTTTAGTCTCCTTATCATCAAGGAAAATTGGTTTAAGGTTTGGTGATTAACAAAATGCACTGAACCACCTAAATGATCATGACTGTCTTTGGCAAACATTAAGATAGTAATTCGATCATTTTTGTTAAGATTTATATAGACACTGTTGCCAGAAGTTACAGTTACTGTCACATGCAATTCTTAGGAATTAGGAAGGTTAATAAGTTAAATAAATCAAACACTGTTAGCACTTACAAACATATTTTTACTTTTTGCACATTTATATCCTTAGCATTCAGCAGAAATAATAAACAGTATGACTGCATGCATCCTGGCTTGCCAAGGTTGATTGTAGTAATTGACAAACCTTAAAATGATTAAGCCTATGCTGATTTTACAGAAAGTAAAAGTCTTCTGTGAACACTTTCAAGAGATCATAGGGAGGTAAATTAGAGGTAAATTGATACCTTTTTTTTCAGACTGAATGTGAGTACATGTTTTTTTCTGTTAATTGGTGATATCAATTAACTCCTGTTAAGTTACTTGTTTAACATTCCATTGCATTTAAACAGTATGTATGTTTAATAGAACATGGTTGTTAAAAATTAGCATAAGATGTCGTGAATTGCATCGTAATTCAAAGTGAGTAAGAGTAGATGGCTGTAATGCATTAGGATATCATTCAGGGTGTATTCCCACCTCAAGCTGTGCGTTCCCGGGATAGATGCCTGATCATAGTTTTGAGCAGTTTAAAGCAGATGCTGAAGATGAATGAATGAAAAATAGTACCATACCTAACAGAAGTGGAGACACAGTGTTTATTAGTAAGATTCTGCTAGTCGTAATAGCATAATTTTCCACCTGTGGTTGTTCGGTGAGCAAAGTAAAAAAAATGGACGCTCCACTAAAGCATGTTTTGTTTGCTCCATCAGAGAACGTTAAGCTTATAAAAGCAACTTAGGTTTACTTTTACTGTTCTGTTCTTCTAGACTGAACTTTAAACATTCATGCATTAAAACTGCAGCATAGCAACAATAGCACACAGTAGTGAGTCCCTTAGCAACAAGCTAGCCAGTGGACAATAGTGACAAGCTTAGCAGCAAGCTAAGTTTCGTTAGTGATTACATTATTGTTAATAATTAGCTTCTCCAACAGTGGTTAGTATGAACAGTGTTACAGATTTCACCTAGTACTGCGTCTATATATTAAATACTTTAAACCCAATACTGTTATAAACTATTTTTACAAGTAGAGAAGGGTTTTTTTACACTGCTCACTAGCCTCAGATTATTAGCTACACAAAACAGTAATTAGTATGGCCAGTGTTATAGATTTAACCAAGTAATGTATCTATATAAAATAATCTAAAGCTAATCCTGCTATACATATTTTAAAAGTAGACTAGGGGGACATTATACTGTTCACTAGACTCAGTAGTCTAGTAGATCATGATTATTTATTCAAAACAGCATTCAGTGTAGTTAGTGATATAGATTTAACAAAATACTGTGTCTATATATTAACTGGTCAAAAGTTAATACTGTCATAAGCTATTTTATAAGCTTTTAAGGTTTTTTACACTGTTCACTAGACTCAGAAGGCTCTTGTACATTGCTCTGGATAAGAGTGTCTGCCAAATGCCAGAAATGTAAATGATGTAGTTGATGATGATTAGCATAGTTCGGTTAGTGTTATAGATTTAACCAAGTTCTGTGTCTGTATATTAAATAATCTAAAGCCAAAATCTAAAGCTCTGTTATTAACTATTTTAAAAGTAGAGACGTGGGAAATTATAATGTTTGCTAGCCTCAGTAGATGATGCATATACATATATCTGTACAAACAATGTAACTCTGAATAAAGTTAATCACTTCTAGGACATTTTTTATGACTAATTCTAAAAGGTTCAGCTTTAGCTTAGATGTAATGACATAGTGTTTCCTAAAAGGACTGGGTCAGCTGTAGAGCTGCAGTGGTTAGCCCATTGATCATAAAGAACTGTAAATAGGGTTTTACTACATTATGCACTGGACATTATTAAATTATAGACCATGACTGGTTCTGACTCAACCAAAATATCTTCTTGTTAATTACATCGCTCTATCTCTTTCTCTCTCACTCTCCTACTTAGAAATCTTTGACAGATTTCATGAAACAGAAATAGTAAGACTATGACATTATTATATGTAATATAATGGTATTAAAAGCAGGATAGCAAAAGAAAAAGAAAATCTTTATATGAGACTGAAAAATGAGTCCCATCTCATTTTGGCAGCTGAATTCAGCTGAACGACATGTTCAGCTTGTTCCACAAAATTATGTAGCTTAGCTTACTCAACAAGAAAGTACATATTCCTCACATCATCCAGTCCTAAGCCTCCTCACTAAAAGTGACAACAATTCATTCGCAGGACTCATGTCTGAAAGCATTATAAAGATCTCAACAATGATGATTTGTCCAGTTTGCCATTTGCCCTATCATTTGTCCAGGTATTTCATACAGTGGGGCAAAAAAGTATTTAGTCAGCCACCAATTGTGCAAGTTCTCCCACTTAAAAAGATGAGAGAGGCCTGTAATTTTCATCATAGGTACACTTCAACTATGAGAGACAGAATGAGAAAAAAAAAATCCAGAAAATCACATTGTCTGATTTTTAAAGAATTTATTTGCAAGTTATGGTGGAAAATAAGTATTTGGTCAATAACAAAAGTTCATCTCAATACTTTGTTATATACCCTTTGTTGGCAATGACAGAGGTCAAATGTTTTCTATAAGTCGCCACAAGGTTTTTACACACTATTGCTGGTAGTTTGGCCCATTCCTCCATGCAGATCTCCTCTAGAGCAGTGATGTTCTGGGGCTGTTGCTGAGCAACACGGATTTTCAACTCCCTCCAAAGATTTTCTATGGGGTTGAGATCTGGAGACTGGCTAGGCCACTCCAGGACCTTGAAATGCTTCTTACGAAGCCACTCCTTCGTTGCCCGGGCGGTGTGTTTGGGATCATTGTCATGCTGAAAGACCCAGCCACGTTTCATCTTCAATGCCCTTGCTGATGGAAGGAGGTTTTTACTCAAAATCTCACGATACATGGCCCCATTCATTCTTTCCTTTACACAGATCAGTCGTCCTGGTCCCTTTGCAGAAAAACAGCCCCAAAGCATGATGTTTCCACCCCCATGCTTCACAGTAGGTATGGTGTTCTTTGGATGCAACTCAGCATTCTTTCTCCTCCAAACACGACAAGTTGAGTTTTTACCAAAAAGTTCTATTTTGGTGTCATCTGACCATTTGACATTCTCCCAATCCTCTTCTGGATCATCCAAATGCTCTCTAGCAAACTTCAGACGGGCCCGGACATGTACTGGCTTAAGCAGGGGGACACATCTGGCACTGCAGCATTTGAGTCCCTGGCGGCGTAGTGTGTTACTGATGGTAGCCTTTGTTACTTTGGTCCCAGCTCTCTGCAGGTCACTCACTAGGTCCCCCCGTGTGGTTCTGGGATTTTTGCTCACCGTTCTTGTGATCATTTTGACCCCACGGGGTGAGAACTTGCATGGAGCCCCAGATCGAGGGAGATTATCAGTGGTCTTGTATGTCTTCCATTTTCTAATAATTACTCCCACAGTTGATTTCTTCACACCAAGCTGCTTACCTATTGCAGATTCAGTCTTCCCAGCCTGGTGCAGGTCTACAATTTTGTTTCTGGTGTCCTTTGACAGCACTTTGGTCTTGGCCATAGTGGAGTTTGGAGTCTGACTGTTTGAGGTTGTGGACAGGTGTCTTTTATACTGATAACGAGTTCAAACAGGTGCCATTAATACAGGTAACAAGTGGAGGACAGAGGAGCCTCTTAAAGAAGAAGTTACAGGTCTGTGAGAGCCAGAAATCTTGCTTTTTTGTAGGTGACCAAATACTTATTTTCCACCATAATTTGCAAATAAATTCTTTAAAAATCAGACAATGTGATTTTCTGTTTGTTTGTTTTTTCTCATTCTGTCTCTCATAGTTGAAGTGTACCTATAATGAAAATTACAGGCCTCTCTCATCTTTTTAAGTGGGAGAACTTGCACAATTGGTGGCTGACTAAATACTTTTTTGCCCCACTGTATGTACCTTTTTAATAGCATATCGTTAGAACATTATGTATTTTATTACTCCAAAAATTCCAATGTATGTGTGTATATGATACATACTAGTATATTAAAAGTACACTGTAACTTTTCAGTTGATACATCCCTCAGTGTGTATCTTAATATAAACTCAAGAAAACTTTTAGAATCTTTGAATTAATTCTTCTTCATAAGCGCTAGCTAAGGCTTCAGTCCCATAGCAATACAGGTCCCAGGTCATGTTTCTGGTATTGTACTCCAGGTCATACTTAACGACATACAGTACAGGAAGGTAGGGCAATGTGTTGAAACTCCATCTTCACTGAGAATCCATCCTACAGAGACCTCATTAGAAGGATACACACCACCTCAGCTAGCATTCAGGTTACCTGATCTCCAGCTGCTGGCCTTACCTTTCTTTGTTATTTTTCACTTATTCACAGAACTGTATCAGCCTTTCTTCTTTGCTAACACTAGTTTTGGTGCTGTCTACTTTTCCCTGTCTGTCTGCCTGTCTCTCTCTCTTTTCACTCTTTCTTTGCACCCCCCCCCCCCTATAAATAATTACCTATGCAACTTTCCTGGGTGTAAAGTAAAACATATGATGCTTTACTCTATCACCATTTAAACAGTATTGCAATTCACAACTAAACTTTAGACAGCTCAACAGCTCAACATTTAAATGTTCCATTTTGTCAAAATCAGTTAGAATTCACTAAAAGAAGCTATTACTTGAATGCATTGGTATTCAGGAGCATGGAAGTACAACATGAAAAACAATATATATCTGCTGCAATAGTAAACATTGGTGTATCCTGCACCAGCTTGATTTGTTCCTCAATTTCCAGACACACAGGAAATAACAAAGAAGAGATTTGGCAAAGTTTGAAGCCCCACAAAGTACATTCATAAATCACAGCAGCACACAATATTTCTCTTTTTGAACTCAGCTCACGTTACTTTTGTATTGTTTTTAGAGCTCACTATCAAGGACACCAGAATGCATTTCTGTGGATAATGCAAAGGCAACAAAGCATTTGTTTGGAAAGCAATGGTGAGTAGGATGTGTTTACTATGCATGCAGACTGCAAATTAGATGCCCAAAATATTCTTTTTTTTTTTTTTTTACATGGTTGGAAAGGATAGTAATGTTGTATGAGCAAAAAAACAAAACAAAAAAAGGTTTTCACAAATTAAAAAAAAAATCTAAATCTCACACTTCTCTTCAGTTTAAGAACACATCCTCTGATGTTTATAGCACATACTGTAACATCTGCGCCATAGACCTCCTGCCCAACACTATGCTTTCTGAAAGTAGGATCTACCCTCTATCCCTCCCGGAGAATAAAGCCATGGAGGACTACATCGAAGAGGCCCTCTATGTGGGGTACATTCGTCCTTCAACCTCCCCTGCAGCTGCTGGTTTCTTTTTCGTGGAAAAGAAAGATGGAGGGCTACGACCTTGTATTGATTATCGAGGATCGAACGCACTCACTGTATGTTACCCATACCCACTGCCTTTAGTGCCAGCAGCACTGGAAAAGCTTCGGGTGGCTTGTCCCTTCACAAAATTAGACTTTCGAAGCTCATATAACCTGATTCGTATTCTAGAAGGGGATAAATAGAAGACGGCCTTCCACACAACTAAGGGACATTATGAATGGTTATGCCTTACGGACTTAAAAGTGTACCGACTGTCTTTCAGGATTTCATTAATGAGGTGTTCAAGGACTTAATCGATAGATACATGATTGCTTATATAGATGACATTTCGATTTACTCCCGATCCTACAAGGACCATGTACACCACGTGTGCACCGTGCTGACCCGTCTACTTCAACAACTCTACGTCAAAGCTGAGAAATGTGAGTTCCACCGGGAAACTATCACATTCTTGGGATACATTATATCTAGCAAGGTGCAAGCTGTCATGAAATGGCCTGAGCCTACTTCTATCCAGGAACTACAGCTTTTTGTATGGAATCACAGCATTATCACCAACCCCCTAACTTCACTGCTGCAAGGATACACCATGTCTTGCTGCATTGTCAAAGTGGATGCCTCCAGCTGTGGGATAGGGGCAGTTCTCTCCCAATGCCACAGGGACCCCGAATAAACTACACCCATGTGCATACTTTTCTGAAAACTAACAGCAGCGGAGGACAACTACGACATGGGCACCTCCTGCCTGCCCGCCTTCTAAGCTCTACGTTCCCACGTCACTCTGTCACCGTGTTTTACAGTGGGTACATGAAACTTCCAGTTCAGGCCGTCCGGGTATCCGCTGGACTATCTCCTTGCTACAGAACAGGATTTGGTGGCCATCATTGTCCCGGGACGTGGAGGATTATGTCAAATCCAGGATGAGCCGTCAGCTCCCAGCAGGTTTGTTAGAGCCTTTACCCATCCAACAATGGCCCTGGTCACACATTGCGATCGATTTCATCACAGATCTACCTGACTCGGGGGGATATAAAACCATCTTAGTGGCGATTGATCATTTCTCAAAGGCCTGTGGACTGGTCCCGTTAAAAGGCCTATCAACCGCCATGGAGACGGCTGAAGCAGTTTTTAATCAGGTTTTCAGGAATTATAGTCTTCGATCTTCGATCCTACTGCAGCCGTGAACAGCATTGGTGGAGTGAGTTCCTGCCATGGGCCGAGTACACCCAAAACTCACGCACACACTCATCCACGGGGCTGACACCATTTCAGTGCATCTTGGGCTTCCAGCCACCGCTGTTCCCATGGTCTGGAGAGCCTTCCAACGTGCCCACTGTGGATGACTGGGCTCAACGGAACCAGGAGGTCTGGAAAAGTATACACATTCGCCTACAGAGAGCCATACGGAGGCAGAGGATACAGGCCGATCGCCATAGACGCCTGCACCCCGATTACAAGGTGGGAAAACGAGTCTGGTTGTCCACCAAGAAACTATGTCTTACCTTAACTATGTCTATGTAAAACTTCCCTGCCACAAACTCAGCCCTCATTTCATAGGCCCCTTCCGTATTGTGTGCTAAATCAAGCCGGTCACCTACCACCTTGAGCTCCCTCCAACATATCGCATCTCTCCTTCGTTTCATGTGTCACTCCTAAAACCAGCTCATTCCCTCACGAACTCTGACTCACCAGGCAGTGAACCACTACTGCCACTGGAGATCGATGGGGCGCCTGCTTACTGTGTTCACACTCTTCTGAATTCTTGGTGTATCAGACCCTGCCTGCAATACTTCGTGGACTGGGAGGGGTATGGCCCTGAGAAGAGTTCCTGTGTCAACACCCCCTGTCGATATCCTGGACCCCTCCCTGGTGGAGGAGTTTCACCGCCGAGTTTGACCAGACCAGACCCTCGTCCTCGGGGCCGCCCCCATCATAGACCACATAGAGGGGGGGCTCTGTAACATCCAACCTGGCATCAGACAACCAGAGGGAGCCCAAATTCTGAATCACCCCCGAAGGAACACTTCCGTGTTTTATTGTTTAAAGCAGTGTGCACGCAGCAATACTATGCGAAGTATCGTTCTCTCAGAACCTACCAAGCCTTGTTGTGATTTGCTAGTCTTATGGTTATTCAGTGTATGATCTTTGCTGTGTTTATTCGTTTTTTGAGTTTATCTCTGTGATTCGGTTTTATTTGCCTCAGTAGTTGATTTCCGTTTTTGATTTCCGCTTCCCTTACTGATTTTTGAGTTTTGCCTGTGGATTTTAAAATCTGCATATAGATCTTAGATCTGCCGCTTCCGGGTCATCCTGACACATACACACACTCGCCAACCATTTAATCGGAATAACTGTTCATTCATGTAGTTACACAATCAATCATGTGGCAGCAGTACTATGCATAAAATCATGCAGATACATGTAAAGCAGTCAGTGAATGTTCATTTCAAGCATCTGAAAGGGGAAAATGTGATATCAGTGTTTGAGCCATGGTTGTGGCTGTCAGGTTTGACTACTTTCAACTCGACACTCTCTGGAATGGTGCAGAAAACAAAAAAATATTCAGTGAGGATTATTTATGTGGTGAAAATGAGCTCAGAGGAGAATGATGAGACTGGTTCAAGCTAAAAGAATGACTATGGTAACTCAAATAACCACTCTTTACAATTGTGGTAAATCATGTCAGAATGCACAATTTGTCCACACACATCAGAGTCACATTAGGCTACAGTTGACACAGCAAAATCTCACCAAAACTGGAATGTTGAAGGTAAAGAAAAAGTAATGTGGTAACTGATGAATCTCAATATCTCCTGTGACATGTAGATAGATCAGAAATGGCATGACAGTATGAATCCAAGAACCGAACTTGGCACGTGACACCAGTTCAGACTGGTCTAATGGTCTGGGTGGTCTAATGGTGTGGGGAATGTTTTCTTGCCACAAATTAAGCCCAACTTGATATCACAACATTTGCTGGTGAGCTTGCTGTATGTACTTTATACGTGTAAGTCAAACTATTAACATCAAAAGCTCAAAAGCTTAAAAGTAACATCACAGCTCAAAAACAATAAACATAACTAATACACAAAATACACCTTAATATCTCTAGACCTAAAATACATTCTGCCAAGAAATCTAAATTCCAGCGTGCTCAGTGCAGGCAGAACTATAATGTAATACAGAAATTTAGCTTGTGTGCTGTTTAGATGATGGTCGTATGCTGAATATTGTCGATCGTAGTGTTTATCAAAATAAATGAAAATCATCTCCATGCTGTGTGCGACAGAGATTAAAATATGCATTGTTCATACTGGAAGCCTACACCACGTCTTGTATACAATCTCGCTTATACTAAGTGGATGTACTGACTAGCTGCAAGGCAATATGTTAGAATTGTATATCGGATGAATTAAAGCAGCCGGCGGGCTGTCGTTTGCCCATGCGTGCTCTAAGCTACACACTGCATGATTAGAGTTTAGTACTGACCCAGTGGACCTCGTCTTTAGGTGTAAATACTCCATCTTGCCAAACAACCACCACTGCTTAGCACTCCAGCATGCCTGCGGGGGTAGATTAACACTGCAGTGTCCGATCAGCCTCCTGCCTTGTGCTTTCAATCACATTGGCATGGAAACAAACAATCCTGGCTGGCTGCTATTGCAAAACAAGTGTGTTCAGATTCAACACCACACATCAAGTCCGTCCCTGACCTTTTCTACCCTGCTATCAAATCTTCCAACACTGGCTATCTTGTGAGGTATGGATGATTCACCTAACTTGAGGCAAGTTACTACTTGCTGGCAGTTATGTTTTCAGTCTTTTATGTTGCTGCTTCAAGATTATATATTATTAATGAGAATGTCCTTGAGCAGCTGTCTTTTGGTTGAAGGCTGTTTACTTTGTTTCAGAGCTTGATTTATGTGAATGTTGGTGAAAAAAGAATTTTTCAGAATTCCTTTTTAATTATAACCTTGAAAATTGTTTGAAATTTAAAAATGAACATTGTCCACCTATGCAAATAGTTTACAGAACTCCATCCTTTCTTGCGTTTTTTTCCCTTTTTCTTCTCTCAAGGATGGAGAAATAGTCCTTCACAGGTCAGTGACCCACTATTACTGTCACCAGGTCTATCACGACATAACATCTATGGATTTCTCTCTCTCTCTCTCTCTCTCTCTCTCTCTCTCTCTCTCTCTCTCTCTCTCTTCTCAACTTTACCCAGAATCCCCCACTGCTTGCCTTTCAGCTGTCATGTACACCCAGTCACCATGCATACATCAACACACAATCAATCACAGACCCTTCTACCTCTCTTTCCTGTTCTCCGGTCTCTCAGCAGCTCAGGGCTGACAGGCCAAGGTTGTCTGAAAGGCACTGACTATTAAACTCTGAACAATAACGACTGTGTAAAAACGTTCATGTCGAAAAAAGGAGCTACCAATATTACTTGAATTCAAATTGAATTTTCTAGAATGTAATTTGGTGCATCATTGTGATGTACACAATATGCTGTCTCTCAATCTATGATTGCTTCTCTGTGCTATTTAAATCAGAGGCTCTAAGAACTGGTTTTATACACCAATAATCCACTTTATTAGAAACAAGACAAAATACAAGACAAGAGCATCAGTTAATGTTCACATCAAATGACAAATTGAGAAAAAGTTATGGTCAGTGTACAGAATGGTGCAGAAAAAACACATGGAGTGACAGTTCTATGGGTGAAAAATGCCTTGTTGATAAGAGAAGACAGAGGAAAGAAGCACAGTTGGATCAAGCTGCCAGGACAGATATAATAACTCCAGTAATCACACTTTACAACTGTGTTGAACAGAAAAGCATGCTTTTCTGTTCAACACAGTTGTAAAGTGTGATTACTGGAGTTATTATATCTGTCCTGGAAGTTTACACAGAATCCCTGAAATAACTTGCCAAAGTGAGTGATCAGAGGTTGTTTGACCTGTCTGCTTTGGTTAACTCAAGTAGACACTCTGTATAATCATGATGAGCAGAAAAGCATCTCAACATGCACAGTACATCAGACCTTGAGGTGGCAGGGCTATAACAGATGGACTATAATGATTTCACTCCTTTCAGCCCAAGAACAAGAATCTAAGGCTATCATGGGCACAGACTCATCAAACCTGGACAGTTCAAGATTTGGGGAAAAAATAACCTGGTCATTTTTCCAGTCTTCAACTGCCCTGTTTTGGTGAGTCTGTACCCAAGATAGCCTTAGATTCTTGTTCTCAGGCTGAACGGAATGGAATCATTATAGCCAATATGTTATAGCCCAGCCACTTCAAGGTCCAATGTATTGTGCATGCTGAGATGCTTTTCTGCTCATCATGATTATACAGAGTGTCTACTTGAGTTAACCAAAGCAGACAGGTCAAACAACCTCTGATCACTCACTTTGGCAAGTTATTTCAGGGATTCTGTGTAAACTTCCAGGATATCTGCAGTTTCTAAAATACTCAAACCAAATCAGTCTGGCAGCAGCAGCTATGGTGCATAAATAAATAAATAAGTAAATAAATACAGGATATAGCAGGATACAGCTTTTGAATAGGGTTAAAATTAAGCCATATGTATAATTTATCTATTTATAGATATATTTTAAAGCTCATAGATTTGCCAATCCATAAAAGGTCAAATGTACCAAGTCACGTGCATCAACTCTGCCTCATAACACTTAATGGTGCTTAATAACAGGTTAAATCAGTGTGGTTACGAATGTTCTTTCCTCCTGTGAGTGGGTCATTATGTTGGTAGAGTTGTAAGCGCACTCTGTGGGAGAGCCATTAGTGTAGATGCACACAGGATCTGACTCTGACCAGCAAAAGCAGGCTTTAGGTCATAAGCATTTGGAAACAACCAAGCACTTAGCTGTCTAATTCTGTTAATTGCTCTCTCAGTAGATGAAATAAAACCACTCTCCCAAGCTAAGGGCTTGACTATGTTTTTATAGAAGGTGTAGAAAATTCATGAGGAACCTGAATCAAGCAATGTTATAAGAAAGGAAAATGAATCATTGACTTTTTTTTGTACTTTAAAATGAAGGCTTACTCAGTGTTTACTTTAATTGCATGCTTCTTCTCAGCATAAATGGAATACATCAAGTAGAGAAATTAGAAGGTAAGAGCAGAGATCACATGTGACCATACTTAGCTAATCTTACATTATCCAGAGCAAAAACAAGACAAAATATTTGAAGATTGGATTTAGATTATTGAAGACAGTTTTAAAAACAATAACAATATGGCCACCAAGTTGTGTTTCATTTTCATAGCATCCATTTTTGTGACTATTACTACAACACACAATCACATAACCCTAACGATTATTAAAAAACTGGAGGTTTATATTTGCTCTAGAAATTCATAATGATCTATCAGCAAACAATGAAATATGTCTGTAAGGTGGTGTTGCTCTTAATGAGGCCTAATGCATTCTGTGCTAATCAAGCATTAGATACCCTTAGGTTTTATTCTAAGACTAAGGCAATATTGGATTCTTTTATGATTTTTTTAATAAGTCTACTGCAATTAAAGAATAAGGACCTAGTATTAAGGGTATATACATATATTAATAAGAAGCTAAATCATACTGCATAGTGTGTAGTTAGAATCTGATAAAACGCAGGTACTGGAAAATAAACTATATTTTGTAAATGTTTTGACGGTGTTAATTAAGCAATATTGCACAATTATTTTATGCTGAATGGGATTACGCTGAATTTTTGGCAAATGTTATTCGGTGTAGACACAAAGCCTCAGGCTAAATGCATATGTACTTTTGATTGTGCAACATTGCATTTATAAAAAACTTATACAAAACTTCTCTAAATAATGAACAAATACCAAGTAACTGACATTCTGGACACAATATGTCCAAATGTTTGCTGCACTAGCCAAAAAATTGCTGGCTAACTCACACTAATTGTTTACTTTTTACGTTAAAGTTGCTTCCAGTTAAAATTGACTTCCCTTCTTCCATTTCATCTTTATCTGTCCAGCGTTCATATCTTGATTCAAAAGCTATACTCCTGATTATAAAACTTTTATGTGGCACACACAAACAAGCAGAGTCATACAAACAGTGAACCTTCCCAGTGCAGTTATATTAAATATAAACACTCTTGGAACCAGTATCCATTTAATACAAGGATTTCTCTATTAAGAGGCATAGGTTCAGCATTAAAAATTTATTTGCCCTTATACATGGCATTAACGAGAAATCACTTCTCAGAGCCAACAAGTCCTCAGACAGTCCTGCAGAACATCTCCAGAAGGCAGGGTATGAGATTTATAAATGTGGGAATGAGGCTGATGGTGACATTTTACACGTAAGTACAACATTTTCATGCTGCTATTTTTATTAATTCTCCTTCTCCCTAAGGGATAAACACTTTGGGCATCTTTAAGTAAGATTTGACATTTGCTGGAACACAAATAAACTTCAGAGACTCTGTTTACCTAGGTTTTCATCCCCTTGCATTACTAAGGACAATTATTGTAGGTATGAGGAAGTTCTGCCCACTTCCTCGATCTGAAATAGACCTTTAAAATGTAGGGTTTAGTACAAAAAGAGGTTATAGTATCCTTACAGTTATTCTATGATCTGTAAAAACCGAATGATTCTACAGCTGAGTTGCAGTGTGTGTCTGGCCAATAGTACATTTACAAGTATTTATGTAAATTAAAGGTTAAATTACATTTTAAACATAATTAAAGTGTCCAATCTATGTGCATATTGCAGATAATAAATAACACTAATAGAAACTCTATTAGAAACCAGCGTTTCTGCCTTCCCCATCTATAAATGCATTTATAACTATGCCATAAAATATAATCGTTCAAATGATGGTGGTAGATGTTGGAATACTGATCAGAAGGTCATGAGTTCAAATCCCACAAGTGCCAACTTGCCACTTTTGTGCCTTTGAGCAAGGCCCTTAACCCTCAACTACTTAGTTGTGTAAATTAGATAAATGCTCTGGATAACAGCGTCTGCGAAATGTCGTAAATGGAAATGGAAAATGCTTCAGAAATTGTATTCTTTTTGCATTAATGTGTGAATCAATTTTCCATAAACATCCTTCCCCATGAGTCATCTGTTATAGGTTATGAAACATTCATGCAGAAAAATGTAGACTTTATAGCGCCTTAGAACATTGACTCAACCCTGAACAACATTCACCCCGGTTAAATACTTGAACTATTGAAGTCACATGTTCCACAGAAAGTTGCTCTAAATTTCCAATTTTCCTGAAGATATGAAGAAGAAAGTAAAGTTCTCTTCTTCCTTTTCAATGATTTTGCGATATTGACTGACAAGGTTGTTTTTATAGTATAACCCAGTTACCTTGTTACCTAGAAACCTGTTAGACTGAAAGGTAATGTCACAAATATCAGTGCTTCACAGTGTATTGCGTGGTTCAGAGTGTGACAAGACATTTTGCTTTAATTTGAGTTGACTCCATGTGCATCTGTTGTTGTTATGACTGGGTTTTTGTTTTGGTTCTAGTCCTGTCTCTGACCTTCTCTTGCATTTGGTCTCTTGCTATTGTCTTCACCTGTATGCAGTTAGCCCTGGATCAGTGTGTCTATTTACACTCTTTTGCCACTGGAACAAGTTTCCCATGTTCCCTGTTAGTTGGTTTTCAGCTGTAAAGCCATGTCTAGACTCATGTCTTTTTTTCACTGGTGATTATAAATCAACCCCATTTCTTGCTATATGCCTGTGGTTTGAATCCTGCCACGGACAATGATTTCTGGATTCGTCTGAATAAAGCAAATGTTGATTTTCCACACAATTCCACACAGTTTGTCTTTTGCCTTTAGCTACAGTAAATTATAAATGAAAGAAATAACAACAACAATAATAATAATTTTAAGTCAGTCATTAGAATATATTTTCTGAAATGGGTGCTAGTTAACCACATGTGGTGTGTTTGCTAATTACATGCTAAAAAATCTCAACCCACTAATTTTCAATCCTGTGATTCATTTAAATGTGTGTGTTATTAGATTCAATTGAGATACTGATTGGAATCCCCCAAATAGTACAATGTATGTCATCATAACCCACTAAAATAGACTCAAATGACTTTAATAGGCTAATCTGTCCGTTAGCTTTTGTCACTCCGGTGCTATAATTTTATCTTCAACAAACTTTTATTTGTGTGAGTTCTCTTCAAGTTGGAGACACTGGTGCTCCTTGAAACTGCCATGAACTAGAGTTACTCTAATGGGATGAAAGTTTGTCAGATGAAAGTAATGGCTACAATCTTTCAAGACTACAATATCTCCTTAGCTAATGGTTAACAGGTCTGCATCTTATGGTATGAGGTTATTGGATGAAATATTCAGAAGACTCAGACACCATGCATTTCCTACTGAGGTCATTATTATGACTGCATGTTTTTATCAAAAGCAATGTCACCATATATCTTAGAGAAGATTGCAAGCTTTTGGAAGAGATGCCTTCCACTTTACCTGATTGCATGATTGGATGGTTATTTAAGGCAAGAGAGAGAGAGAGAGAGAGAGAGAGAGAGAGAGAGAGAGAGAGAGAGACATGGGACTGCTAGACCAGTAGATGGGCAGGTAAACACTTGTGCTTTTGGCAACTTGACCTTAGAAATCAGATGGTGCTGGAACACATATTAGCTCTGCTCTTGGCTCAAGGCTAGCACATGAATACAAAGCAGCTGCTTAAATGCCTACCTGCTGCTGTATCTGACGAGTAAAATACAGGCATCTCTATAAGTTATTCTGGGCACATTGTGGATATACAAGCCAACAAAAAAACAAAAAGTTTGAAAGTGTGAAACTTTATTTCTATAGAGTTAGATTATTTCTAAAATGGTGTATTGATATTGATAGCATAATAGATAAATTGACAGTGAGTGTTGTTGCTCCTTTAGTTTAATTTGCAGTGGCTGGGATTAAGGGGACACCATGGACATGTAATAATCAAGGAACAATATTTAATTTTAAATTAATTTCCTGCACACAATTATAGAAGGAAAATAATTTATAATCACACTACCTGGTGTCACCCAGATGAAGATAGGTTCCCATTTGACTCTGGTTCCTCTTAAGGTTTCTTACTAATATCAACTCAGGGCATTTTTTCTTGCCAATGTTGCCTTGCTCATTAGGTATAAATTTATAAAATTAAAATTTACATCCTGAATATACATATTTCTGTAAAGCTGCTTTATGTCCACCATTAAAATAAAATTTAATTAAAAAAAAAAAAAAAAAAAAAAAAAAATATATATATATATATATATTCTCCTTAATAGCAGGTGCTCCAGACATGGACCAAAAGCCAAACTGAGGTTAAAAACTGACCATCAATCAGTAACTTTTTCAAATCATAAAGATTCATGCTGTCTCAAGCAGATCCTCAGATTCTTTCACAATCATGTGTGCAAATTACTTAGAGGTCAGAAAAAGGAGAGATTTCAGAGATGTTAATACGTGTTTTTTTTACATTTTACCCTGTCCTGTCTGAATAGCAAATAGACAACGTGGCATAAGAATGGACAGACAATATAGTGTACGTTTATTTTCATGCCAGTGCGAAAGAACCAACAACATTGACTTGTCTTAAGTTTATATAACCATGAACTAATTTAATGGTTAAGTATTATAAGGTACTGTTGTCATCATTCATTCATATTATTCAGCCGGAATCTTTAACTTTGTAAAGGTTCAGTTTCAATGAAAATTTTATTTGTGTATGCTTATATATGTCACAAATATGAACTTAAACTTAAATGTAAATAAATATCCCAGCGCTATAATCTGAAACATGAAATTATACGCCATCATTGTGCATGTTTAGTATAGATTTAGTGTAATTGATCTGGTCAGACATTGAGAGAGGAGAAATATGGGATTTCCCCAAGAAAACCTGCAGCTCTGCAAAAAGCTTAATGCAAACAAGAGCTGCCAGGTGTGGGCTCAAATTGGCAGTAATAGGCCGATGTTGCCCGACATCTCTGTCTACAACATTACATGGGAGCCTCCGTGGGTCTAATCTTGTTGACAGCAATAAAACAGGTGGTTTGACGGAACACAGTTCTCGCTAACAGGCTTTACCGCAACAGCCGTCATCTTTGGCTGATAAGCCTAACCAGACATCCATTTACAGAGTATGAAGCTGCTTTTCTTTCCCTGTGAGATTCTTATATCGTGCTACTCTTAGTTAGAGATTCGAGAAAAGTAGCATAACTGCAAGCTGTGCAGTGGATGACACTAGATCACACCAAATGAGAGGAATCAAAATGAAAACAGGATTTGTGAAATTCTGCTTTATATAGTCCACAATTTGAAAAATTACAGATGCATTATTCAGAATGAACAGATAATGTGTTTTAAACAGATACAGATACAAATACAGAAAAAAATAGGGGCTGTACTATTGTTTTAAACATCAGTAGTTTGCTTCAGTAGGCTGCTGAAACTGAAACGTAACTGCTACAAAATAAAACCACACTTATGGTATATTTCAAAACTAAATGCCTTAATATTCATAAAAGATATATATGTTTTTGTTTTTGTTTTTTAAATAGAGCTGTCGCTGCTTATAGTCCATGCTATAGTGTTATAGTCCATGCTCTTTGCACAGGGCAACATATTTCTGCTGAGATCTCCATGGGCTCATTGAGCATGTTTTCATCTTTTTGAAATTAACAAAACTCTTCCCAGAAAACCATACAGGGATTATAATGAAATGCTGCCTAAGATACCCCATAGTGACTAAGATTTCTAAGCTTTCTGGAATGTAACAAACCATAAATCAAATTGAATGTAAATCTGATCAAATATTATTAGCTGGCTTATCTACAATTAATAATTGACTGGTTTGTAAATGTTGTTGTTTTGAATGGTACAGTAGCTCATGGCTTGGTCCACTACATTAAATAGTAAGCTTGCTAGAACATTACACAGAATGTCTGGTTCAGACCAATTCAAAAGTGAAAGTTTTGTAAGGGTTAAATAAAATTATGTTCTGTAAAATGTCAATTTATTCATATTATTTTGTAATGCCTTTGTTTGTCATGTTTTGCAGTACGTCTATGATAGGGTTCACATTTCTTTAAGGGAAAACATCAAAGCAAAATCTTTGACAGCCAGAGATTCTGAGTGACTTAACTGTGACTTTATGGTAATTTACTTTGACTCGATGTTCAGTTGAGTGGATTCAGGACTCAACACTGAAACCCATTACAAACAAGACGCCATATTCAGTAATGTATTCTGGAGCACCAAGTGAGAGAAACTTTATATAATTTTTTCAAATAAAATGAGCTGTAGATGGTGGACTTCTGTATCTAACAGCCCCCCCCAATAATCACGATAGACAGATAGATAGATAGATAGATAGATAGATAGATAGATAGATAGATAGATAGATAGATAGATAGATAGATAGATAGATAGATACGTAGGAGAGCACACTGTTGGTCAGAGAGGGAGAGTAAAAAAATGTACTCAGAATGCTGTAGGATAATACGATGTAATCTAGCTAATGGCACTCCACACATATTGTAGCTTGTTAGCTGAGTAATTCAAATTTAACCATAACTATTAATATAACAGGTTAGTGAAAAAAGGCTTGCTTTGTTAATGAAATTTTATGTTAATAGTTCCCATTATTATTAACAACAACAAGGTTGTTCACACTGGATGTCACATTACACCTTCTTTTGACAGATGGACCAGCATTAATTTGCAACAGATGAGCAGATGAGTAAAAGGGAACTATGCAATGTCACCACAGATACAGTTAATTAATTAATTAATTAATTAATATTAAAAATAAAATTTAAAAGTACTGCACTGCAGTTATAACTAAGCTGTTTTTTTCTATTTATTTATTTAATTTAATTTTATTAAAAAATATTAGGAAGCATACCCACTCACACTTCGCTTCATGCCCCCAAACTTTCAAACTAAATTTACACCAGTGGTTTAAGATATAAACTATTGTTTGTGGGTGAGCATTGTGAGAAAGAGAACTTTACAGATTCCCTTCAGCAAAATGTTGTGTCCAGCCATGTATGATCAATAGCTGATAGAGAGCTACATCATCACTCTCCCTCCTCCAAACTACAGCCATAACTTTATAAATCCTTCCTGCAGAGCTCTTGTAAACATGACATTCAGCCTGACCTCCTCAAACCTCCTCCTCCTCAAGCAAAACAAAAATAATAATAAAAAAACAACTCTCCACCCTTTAGAACCATTTCATCTTGAACTATATCTCATCCAGACTGAGACAAAATGGGAGGACGGCTTGGCATGTGTCTCCCAGTGGCATTCTTTAGCATTCACTATAGGTTTTGTTTCATACAAAGCCCAGATCTCATTATGCTGAACCTTGTCTCTTTTCTTTCATCTTGTCTCTTTATTCCATGCATGAAAGCGTCGTCACTTTTTTTTTTAATCCATAAATTCATTATGTCGTCTGGGCTTATTATTATTCATCTGATTTGTTCCAGCAAGGAGTAGCTGCTATCAAAAGCAGATGCTATCCTAATCAAACATCAAAAATGCTTATGGAATAGCATCAAGTGAAAGATTTTTAAAGGGAAGGTAAACCACAGAATAAGTAAAGGATAAAATATAATAGGGTATGCTGTTTTAGGAAGATAAGAAGAAACCTATCCATTTTCTGTAGTGCTTGTCCTACACAAGGTCATAGGAATCCTGGAGTCTGTCCCAGGGGACTCTGGGTACAAGGTGAGGGACATCCAGGACAGGGTGCCAACCCACAGCAAAGCACAATCACACACACACACACACACACACCAAAAGGACAATTTAGAGAGGCCAATCAGCCTACAACACATGTTTTTGGACTTGGGGAGGAAACTGGAGTACCCAGAGGAAACCCCCAAAGCACAGGGTAAAATGCAATAGGTACAAGACAAACATGATATCCCCTTTAACCAAAACACATCTAGAAATGTTTTATTTCTCAAGAATATCTACATTTATTCCGATTATATATATTTACATGTCATTTGCAGTTGCAAAACAAATTAGTTGTCATCATAGCTAGTCATTCCCTCGCCAGTTCCTTCCTTCTTTCTCTCATGATCTTATGAAGACAAAAAATCCACAGCACTGCACCCGAAAGTTACAGCTTTACCTCTGACACTGGAGACTCTTTTTTAAAAATTCCGAACAAACATCGTCCAACAGAAAACTTCACCTTATCAACTCAAGACTTTTCAAAATCTGTTTGCATAGATCATCTGCCATACAATTCCCTGTGTATGTGTTACTATAGAAGACAGTACAGTACAGTGAATTTTTTTTTTTCAAATATCCCAGCTTTGGAAGATTGGTCAGAGCACTAGGTCAGCCATAATACAGCATCCCTGGAGCAGAGACAGTTGAGGGCCTTGCTCAAGGGCCCAGTGGGTGGTAATTTGGCTTGAACCCTGACCTTCTGATCAACAACCCAGAGCCTTAACCACGTGAGCCACTACTGCCCCCTATAGTAACAATAACACATTGAATAGACCTTCTGAGATATAATGTTAGACATTTTGAATTTATTTCACAATTTAAAAAGATTAGGCATTTAAAAATAATTCAATGGATAATATGTGATAATGTACTAATTTAAACACTAATACTAATACTAAGTGCTATTCAGTGTTTGATGATTTCTTTCAATAGACTAAAATTGTCATCAGATTTCACCTGGACTTATTTATAGGTTTAATAACTTGGGTTGATAATAATGATAGGTTGCTGCTTCCAACACTATAGTTATGCGTCACAGACCCCTGAGCATCCCTGGACTCTGCTTTAGGAAGCAAGTCTCAAGAGACAGAAACAACAAACCGCACCGCATTTCTCTCTCGGCCTCCTAAAAGCAACAATGAGAAGCCGAAGGCGTGGGGTTAATGTAATCAGTGATTACAGCACAGCCGCATCCCACACATCTTTGAAAAACTCCAAAAACATCAAAGCGGCTTCACTTTCCTCTGGCCTTTGGTGTCCTCTGCATGACAGCCACCGGCCTGCGAGGCAGCAGTGCCACTGTGCATTACCATAAAAGCAGCCTGTGAAATAAATATAACATTCTGCATGAGTCAGCCTCTAAGTGATGTGTACATGAATAATATACAGAATCGTGGAATAGATATGTCCTAAAATTCAGCAGATTAAAAAACATTGTATGATAAAAGTTAATAATCCTTTCAAGTCAATAGTCTTGTTTTTTTCCTGATCTGACTGTTTGCTGTGGCATGTAATAATAATGTTGCATCAGGACCAGAAAAGGTGACTGATATTGGCGAAAGACGTTCTCACCGCGATTGCTTGCTCAGGCATGCTCCGTCATCACACCGTGACTGCAAAACAACCAAAGATGTGACACACAAGCAAAAACAAGGCCTTGGGTATTAGTGGTCATTTTGTGTTCCCATCCCATCAGAGTCTGCTGACAGAGGAGACACGCGGTCTCTGTCAGGGGCATGTAATGGGACAAGCAAAGTGAGGGCAATCAGCATTGCACACTCGAGTAGGTGATGACGCCTGAAGGCTTTGACAGCTTCCAGTAGTGGCACTTAAGAGGACAAAAGTTCAGCAGGATTTTCAGGTCATCTGAAACTTCGATGCTCCCCTGTGGCTTACTAATGTTCAGTCTACAAAATGGCAGCAGAATAAAAAACAAAGTTGCAAAGGTTTTTAATCTGAGATACAGATATCTGTTCAAAGCAAAATATTTGGTTACACACTTTTAGAAAATAAATGAACAAACGAACCGAGTGTATCATCAAGCCAATCAACAAAAACAAGCATCACAAAGCACAACAGAAGGAGAGGATTAAGAGCTCATTACTCTTTGAAAATGAGCCAAAAGCCATCAGCTAAAGACACAACAAAGACAAACGATCTCTAATCTAATGAGGTCAGGTGCGCAGTCGTAGAATTGTTAATGGCGGGCCGTAATTACTATAAATGATAAATCTTTTTTAAAAAATCCTCGCAACATGTGTAATATAGAAGCTTGTTTAAAGGTTAATTAAGTAATGACTTCATTCAATATGCATCATAAAGCAACTGTTCTTTATTAAGCAACATAAAGCAAATAAAAAACATTTTATTTATTATTATTATTATTATTATTATTATTACTATTATTATTATTATTATTATTATTATTATTACTATTATTATATTTTTATACAGAAATTATGCCATGGGCCAATCTTTGTATGGGATGCTAGCAGGCAATATCAGCTTTTTAATTTTTTTTTCTCCTGTGTAATACAATCTCTTTGGTTGGTGAAATTGAGTTAATTTAAATTTATGTAGAAGCAGATATCAATTCCATCAGCATATTGTTAAGTATTCAGTAGGGGAGGATATTATTCCTTCCACAGGTTGTTATTAACATATAACAGGCTTCCCGGAAGGCTTTGAGGCTTTGATACAAGAGACCTGTGTCAATTACAAATTCCAATTAAATAGTGCCAGGATCAGGCTGTTTGAGCATTATTCTTTATAAAATTAGGCTTGTGTAATTGTAGAAATGTTATAAAAGTATTACTGTTTGAAAAGTAAGGATAAGGATAGATAGATAGATAGATAGATAGATAGATAGATAGATAGATAGATAGATAGATAGATAGATAGATAGATAGATAGATAGATAGATAGATAGATATTACTTATTGCTTATCTTTAAACAAGTTATGTAAAGAGGCTTTTATTGTCATTTGAAAGATATATATCTGATGCAGTACATAATGAAATGACAATGTTTCTCTAGGACCCTGGTGCTACAGAAGACAACACTAGAAGAATTAAGAAGTCTTTGTTGTAGACAAGCTAGTCTATTAAAGTAAACTGTACTAATCTTCATGTATACATTACTATAATTATAGAGAACTGCAATGAATATGAAGTATACATAGTAGCCTAAACTAGATAAAGTAATATTTGGAAAACGTATATGTAAATGTGCCCAATGATAAAATTGGTAGCTGTAATTTTATACCGTGGATATGAAAAGGACAGTAAACAAGAGATTGAAAGGCAAACAGACAAACACAAGCCAAGAGGATCATATACTCCGTATATATATATATATCCATAGTTTTCAGTCATAAGATAATTAGGCAGGCATGCACCAGGAAAGCGTTTAAGTATCCTCTCTCCCTTGTCATCTATGACAGCTCTATTAATTACGCAAAACATTTATCACATAATCACATCCTACTTAAGAGTGTGTAAAGAAGCCTGAGGGAAGAATCTTTAAATGAATTTGTTACAGGTGTGCAGTGATGGCCTGGTGAACTGCTAAGTAAATGTTTGCTCCTTGAATAAATATGACACACGGGCAAGCCAGACGAATTTTCGTGTCAGTAGTAAGATTGGAGTAAGTGCTTTAATGTTTGACATGCATTTTCAGGTAATATAAAGCTGAAGACAAGCAAGAGCCTGAGAAGCCAGAATTAACACAGCTAGTTAAACAAAAGGTATATAATAATTTACTGCTACTTACTTAATCAGAATTTTCAGAGACATATTAACACAGAGCTTTTTACTCATGAGTCTACCATACTTTTGCGGGTGTATTTTGGCAAATTTTTGTACCTATTTACAAACAGATAGACAAATAGACAGACAGACAGACAGACAGATGATAGATAGATAGATAGATAGATAGATAGATAGATAGATAGATAGATAGATAGATAGATAGATAAAAAAAAAAAACAGGCAGATGTGTACTGTATGGTGGGCATGCCACATTACTTTAGACCTGACCAATCAATTTTGCTGTATTAACAGCTGATTTTGTTCCTGGACTTTTGAATTAAAATCTTGTTAGTTCATCTGCCATCTTGTATATTTTTCATTCTTAGTATTCGTCCTTCGTCAATAATATGCCGTGAATACATTTTTCTAAAATCAGGGGAATATCAACAGTGTCCACCATTTCATCTGAAGAAACAGCAAAAGTCCTAGCAGAAGACTTATACAATATGAAAATAATCAGAAATGTATACAGTCTAAGTACAATATTCACACATTACATCTACGGCTCTGAGTGATTCCGACTGGTTATGATGTTTACGTTTGAGATTTCAGTCATGTTTATTCCTGTTTCAGTGATACAAAGTTCCATTTGAAAGGTCTAGCAATCATTAGAAACCTGTGCATTCAGAGGCGGGATAAAACGAACAGTGCTCTACCCAATAAGTTTTTTTTAAGTTTTTTTTTTTCTGTACAAACACACTCCACTAACTCCCACTGAAGCCTGGGTGTCTTGTCGTAGCTCAACATGAGGTGTTAACCCGTTGAAACACAGAGTACACAAATGTGTAATAAACAGTCAGAGAGAAACACTTCACTAGATATCCGATAGCTCTGTCTCTGGCACGCTCTTTGCTGAGAGGAGTTAGAGTTTAATGAAAGAACAGCATGATATTCGATTATTTGATTCACAAAAATATCGAATTCTATTGAGAATCATAAAATACAGACACTTTGGTAAGCTTCATTTAACTTCTGCATTTTAATGAAAATTGAGAGAAACGTGGGTTTTCTGTGAAGACTGAGCTTCACTGTAACAAATACAGTCCTGTTTCTGTGAAAACTGGAAACCATTCATTCATTCATTCATTCATTGTCTACCACTTATCCGATCTATTCTCGGGGAGCCTGTGCCTATCTCAACCGTCATTGGGCATCAAGTCAGGATACACCCTGGACAGAGTGCCAACCCATCACAGGGCACACACACACACACACACTCTTATTCACTCGCACACTATGGACAATTTAGAGATGCCAATCAACCTTCAATGCATGTCTTTGGACCGGGGGAGGAAACCCCTGAGGCATGGGTAGAACATGCAAACTCCACACACACACGGCAGAGGCGGGAATCAAACCCCCAACCCTGGGGGTGTGAGGCAAACATGCTAACCAGCAAGCCACTGTGCCCACTTCCCAACTGGAAACCAAATTTTGGAAAATTTTGAAAATAATTTAGAATGACATTCTGTTATTTTGACCAAAATGCAGCTTTCATTTGAATAATAATAATAATAATATTTGACATTTCTAATTTCAGGAAAATAAATTTAAACTAAAAATGTACTTTATTAATTATTTATTAAATTTATTTTAAACATTAAAAAAGTTTGCTTTCTAATCATGCTAGCAAACAAACAACCAAACAAAAATACAATATGCCTAAAAATGTCTATTTTTAAAAATGTCTTTAAAAATGTCCAAAAATTTGCTATCAAAGTAAATTTCATAATGTGCTCAAGTTGCTCTTATTTGTCACATATACATGACTGCACAGTGAAATTCTTTTCTTTGCATATCCCATCCTTGGGGGTTGGGGTCAGCACCAGCGGAGCAGGGTGGGTTGGGGGCCTTGCTCAAGGGCTCAACAGTGGCAGCTTGGTGATGCTGAGGCTTGAACCCCTGATCCTCCGGTCAATGACCCATCGCCTTAACCACTTGAGCTACATTGAGCAAATTGCTGAAATAATTCTTTGTCCTAAAAAATTTTGTAAACAGACTTTCAAACTGTATGTCATATTCATATCATCATCAAAACACAGATGTGTTTAAATGACCTAATAAATAAAGATTAATAACAAATCATGTACAGAACAGAACAGAAATAGATTTGATTCTAAACTTTGTGGTGAAATTAGAAAATCTTTAAAATCGTGAAGATTTGGAACAAGTAGAAAATTTGAGGAAAAAGAATGGGAAGAATTAAGTTTTTTCTGTATTGGGTGTATCCAATGGCATAAATTCCTAAAGATTTCTGGATCTTATTTCAGTAGTGGAAATTCAGAACAATGAATTATTCACTGGAATTTTACATTTGTCAGCTGTGTGTTTGAAGAACAAAGTCAGACAAAAACAAACAAACAAAAAAACCAAAATTGCCTCCATGATTGTCTTTTTTTTTTTAATATTTTTTTATAGTAGCCAGCTAGCCGGCTAACTGTGATGAGTGATGGTTATTTTCTTCTCAAAACAGCAACCTGTATAGCCACCTTTATAGATGTAACAATAGATGAATATATCTGTATGCTGATTGATCTGATGCAAATACTGTACATACAGAACTCAATAAAAAAAAAAGTAAGAAGTGCTATTTTGTTTACTGCCAGTGTTGTAGACAGCCATGTTAGTTTGTCATCACTTGCTGAATTTGGAGTTGAACACACTGTCTCATGCTCCAGAGAACAAATTTTAAATTGATGGTCGTAAATTACAGTTAGTGGAAATTGTGCATAACGGTTGGATTTTATTTAAGTTAAGAGGCTTTTGACATTCACTGCATTTAAGATGCATGAATTCACATCCGTCGTACATGTCCTTCTGTCCATCTGACCTCCCCAACATACACACACACACATTAAGTAAAAAACACTACTCAGCTAAACCTTAAGTAGAAGCACCTCTATGACTACTACTACTACACACACACATACACACTCACACACACAAACTGTTCTTAAGCAAACACAACTATTCAGCTACACAGCTAAACCTTAAGTAGAAGTACCACCATGTCTAATACACACACACACACTCACACACCTACACTAACAGACATATACAAACAGACTAAGATATGAACAAACACACATACACACACACGCTCTTCAAGCAAATACAACTACTCGGATACACAGCTAAACCTTAAGTAAAAGCACCAGCTAGACTAATACACACACACACACACACAAACAGACTCACACACGTGCCATAACACATACAAATAACTAACATTTGAATGGACACACACACACAAATACACACACATCCAGAATATTCCTGTGAATGATGAATAGCAGATGAGAGGAAAAGAAAATCCTGCTAGGGAGGTCAGGCACACTTAAAAAATGATTAAGAAGACTTTGTCTACACTGAAGGACATTTTAAACAATACTGCCAGTCCAAGCACCACCGAAAAAACAAACAAAAAAAAGAAACACGTATCCTGAAGCAGTTTCACAAAACTCTTTTCATTCAGATGTCTTTCCACTTAATGATCGAAAAACCCGACCTCAAAACAAGCTGATATCTGAGTACTAGCACAAGTGAATAAGTGTGGATAATGTCCGGATACCAAGAAACATTTACTCATCCTGTGCTTTGTCTGTTCTCTTAGCTTGTTGATGATATGCATCTGCACAACACTATTCATACAGTCTACAGTACAGATGTCTCCCATGATGTTTTCTTGGGAGCTTTACATGTGTTCCACTGGTGTGTTTTGCATAATGTATACATGCAATTATGTGTAATTAAGAAAGCCTTTATGATATGCACACAGCCTAAATTTCTTCTCAGGGATCAATAAACTGCAGTTAGGAAGGTCCTTTTCTCACAGCTGGGAGAACAGTGTTGCAGATGTGATAATGTATAGAAAAAAACACTGCCAAATAACAATCTTTACCAAATGTAGAATGTTTATTCTAATCTGCATTTCTGTCTATCGCATTTTACATAAAATGAAAAGCATTAACATGCATCCAGATTAATTATCGGCTATAATTCAGTAAACCTTCATGTGCTTGTGCTGCATCTGAGCTTATATGATTTTTTAATAAGCTTATATACAATTCTGAACACTGAGGAGATCCCAGAAGAGCAATTCACTCTCCAAATTCAAACCTTAAATCCACAGCTTTTTAAGCTTTAAAGAGAAAGGAAAAAAAAACAAAAAACACTGGCGCCTATAAAGCTTCCTGGATTAAAAAAGCTCTCCTCATTGCTGAAGAGATTTTTATATAGGACATATTTTATAGTTGTTATTCAAAGCATGACTGGGGTGACCTACCATCTTACACACAGTGCACGGTGTATTTCATTTAGCAGAGAACTGGACACAGCATAATGACTGACAGGTGAAAAGACTGCGTATGTAGAGCACTTAATGAATGAATGAGATACAAAGAAAAAAAGAAAGAAAGAAAGAAAGAAAGAAAGAAAGAAAGAAAGAAAGAAAGAAAGAAAGAAAGAAAGAAAGAAAGAAAGAAAGAATAAGGTAGTTGATGATAATGAAGATAAGAAATGTGAAGAAACAGAAGAAAAAGAAGAAGAAAAATAAGCAGAAGAAGAAGAAGAGGAGGAAGAAGAAGAAGAAAAAGAAAAACAGCAAAGTAAAGAAAGAAAGTGTTTAGTGTCCTAAATTGTATACTTATGCTCTATTCTATGCCTAACTATAGTATGCAGTGTCTTCACAGTAAAGATTCTGAAGAAAGGAAGGAAGAATGCATGAAAGCAAGCAAGCAAAGGTGGAAGGAAGGAATCAAGGAAGGTGGAGAAAGAGAGAGAGAGAGAGAGACTTTGCCTTTTAAAAATCTCTTTAATGAACAAAATTTAAAAAACACCCATCAGTGCAAGTTAAAATTTAATATAAACATGTAAGTACACAAATATAAAAACACAAGAAAAGAAAGAAAGAAAGAAAGAAAGAAAGAAAGAAAGAAAGAAAGAAAGAAAGAAAGAAAGAAAGAAAGAAAGAAAGAAAGTATTTCTGTGCTGATTCTGTGTGTGTGTGTGTGTGTGTGTGTGTGTGTGTGTGTGTGTGTGTGTGTGTGTGTGTGTTGTGTTGCGTTGCTCAACAACCCATTCAGAGTGCATTACCACTTCCCAACCCTGAACGGTATGAAGGTCTTCTGAAGATGAATGAATGAATCAATGAATGAATTCATGCATTCTATGTTTGCTATACAGAGAAATATCTTATTGTAAAAATAATGCAGTGTTTAAATGATCTCCTTTCTTTGTACTTTTTTAGGGATAAAGTACGCTTGGTGACATATACCAATCACCATTTTACTCAAGTGTAACAGAAACTGACCACTAAAGTGAACATCTTATGGCAGACAGCAAATGCTTGAGACTTACTAACTATTTCAGCACTCTATCATGAAATAGGAAAAAGCCAAGAGACTGTGAGAGACATGTAGCTCCCAGACTGCCAGTGGCCTCATGACACTTCACTCCCAAAGATGAAAGAAAACACAGTCTCATAACAAGCCATGAGCTTTCAGAAGATATATTGAAATTCTGTAACTAAACAAAATGGCTTTTTACTCAGTCAGTCACACAGCTGTCTGATACATACATAAAATATTAATCAGACTATCAACAAAAACACAACGTAAAAACATGACAGTGGTGATTATGACTATATGAGAAATGATGATGATGATGATGATGATGATCACAAGTGAGATGATGACTATTTGAGAGATGATAATGATGATTATGATCACATGAGAGATGATGACCACATGACAAAATGATGATGACTATAAGAGAAATGATGACCACATGACAGAAGATGATGACCACATGCATGATGATGTTGAACATGTTGTTGATGATGATGATGATGACCACATGACAGAAGATGATGACCACATGCATGATGATGTTGAACATGTTGTTGATGATGATGATGATGATGATGATGATCACATGACATATAATGATGACCACATGTCAGATGATGACCACGACACATGGTGATCACATGCGAGACGATGAGGACCACATGACAATTGATTGTGACCACATGCAAGATGATGTTGATAGTGGTGATGATGATGATGGTGATGATGATGATGACATGACAGATGATGATGACCACATGCAAGACGATGACGTGGCACATGGTGATCACATGCAAGATGATGTTGATAGTGGTGGTGATGATGATGACATGGCAGATGATGATGATCACATGCAAGATGATGACCACGGGACATGGTGATCACATGCAAGACAATGAGGACCACATGACAAATGATTATGACCACATGCAAGATGATGTTGATAGTGGTGATGATGATGGTGATGATGATGATGGTGATGATGATGATGACATGACAGATGATGATCACATGCAAGATGATGACCACATGATAAATGATGATGACCACATGAGATAACATGATGATCACAAGAGAGATGATGACCAGATGTGACAGGATGATGGCCACATGACAAATGATAACCACATGAGACAACATGATGAACACATGAGAGATGATGGCCACATGAGACATGTTGATGACCACATGACAGATGATGCTGACCACATGCATGAAGATGATGGCCACATGAGACATGTTGATGACCACATGAGACAACATGATGATCACAAGAGAGATGATGACCAGATGAGACATGATAATGACCACATGACAAATGATAACCACATGAGACAACATGATGAACACATGAGAGATGATGGCCACATGAGACATGTTGATGACCACATGACAGATGATGCTGACCACATGCATGATGATGATCACCACATGACAGTTGATGATCACATTAGAGATGATGACCACATGACAGATGATGGCTGCACAACATATGATGGCAACCACATGACATAGACAACATGATGATCACATGCGAGATGATGACCACATGAGACATGATGATGAATGACCAAATGACACATAAGATATTTTCAAACTCTCATGTAAATTCTCAGTAGCCTTACAAATTTTCAGGCTAAAATGTATCCACATTTAGAAAAAAAAACTTGTCACCATGTGGCTATACACAATGTTTTTAAATAGGCACCAAAATTATTTATTAAATATCAATCTTAATCGAAGATCATAGTAGTAAAGGTGGGCTTCTTTAAAAAAAAAAAAGTTGGAAAGTTGCTGCAGAATGCAGCATAAAGAGCATTCGAGGCTACACTTCTGCCAGGAAATATTGAAAGACCAGCAAATAAATCTAATACTAACCTTTTTTTCTGTAAGACACTGTTGTTTGTGAGATATCACACTAACTAGAATCTTAGAGTCTGAAGGTTACCTAAAAGTAAACTGCAACAGTAATCTTCCTTAAACCCAATGTGACTGAAGATTTGCCTACTGTTCACTGATGCAAAGACAGCGTACATTTCATCAAATGTTCAATACTGGTGAAATTTTTTTAATGGATGGACGACAAAATGTGGCTACTGCATATGGCCTGATTTCTAGGTCATACTTCACCAACAGGAAAATGCTAGTGTACTTTGGGCAGATTTTATTATTATTATTATTATTATTATTATTATTATTATTATTATTATTATTATTATTATTACTTTTTAGCAAGATCACACTTAACATAAGGAAATATTGGACCTATCTTTCCCAGGTGGCTAGCCAGACTAAGCATTTCTAAAGAGTAATAAAAAAGAAATAAATAAATAAAAGTCATAATTAGGGAATAGGTACAGTATGGAGCCTACAGAGAAATTAATGGAGCACTTATTTAAGGGTGCTCCCGTGCCTATTAGTCCTTCTGCAGAACTGGAAACAGAGCAAAATTAAAACTTTTTGGTTCATTTGGTTTGGTTTCACACTGAATATAATTAAACCACAAAGATGAAATAAAAACCTTTGGCTGAGGAGCAAAAGGTAAAAATAACCTTTGCCAGGTATGACTGGAAATTACAAAAAATGACCTGGGCATGGAGAACGGAAATAAATAACTAATATGATTATATAATCATGTAAATAAAAAAAATACATGCATTCAAAACATTATCATATTGAGGATTTTCTCTTTTTCACTGGCTCAAATATTCAGAACATATCAAATTATTATTGGTTTACAACTTTGTCCTTTGGCTCAGTTTGCAGCTTAGGTAGCAGCTCACATGTACAAGAAAAAAAAATGCTGCCCATAAGACAAATACACTTCCTGCAGTCGGGTTGATTCTCTGTCAATTCTCTGTCTCACTGCCATTAAACCGCACTAGGGCTCACTTGAAGGAGGACTAATACCACCTCTGTGAGATAGTTGTTTTGGTCTCATGTTGCCCCATGAGGTGAAATACACCAGGGTTCAAATCTAAGGGACTAAACACTTCATATGTGAAAGCAATCTGTGAGACTGGTGGTGCTGCTTTGTCCACAGCTAAAATGTCTAAAGGAGAATCATATAATCATTCAGAGTGAGATCACAAAGGAGGTCTTTGGAGGAGAGTGTCTTTAGAGGAGAATTAAGATTAAGTCTAATTAGGATCTGGAGTGGGTAATGCATGCACAATTACAGTCCCATGTCTATTCACAAACACAGGCTCACACACTTAGAAATGCTCACAAAAAAGTGACAGCTTAAGATTAAAAAAACCTCGCCTAGCCTTTTTCCAATCATCAACTCTTCAGTTTTGATGAGCCTGTGCCTACTCTCAGACTCTTGTTTTTGGCTGGCAGGAATGGAACCCGATGTGGTCTTCTGCATACCTCACGGTTTGACATGTTGCTTACTCTGAGATGCTTTTCTGCTCACCACGGTTGTAAAGAGTGATGAGTTAACACAGCCTTCTTGTCAGCTCAAACCAGCCCGACTATTGTCCTCCAATTTCTCCAATCAACTGCATCCATATGAATCTTATCTTATTATCTAATCTTATTTCTCCCCATACCATTCTATATCAACCTTAGATATTATTGTATGAATTTCCAATCACATTTTCTCCCATTCTGTTGTTTGATGTGAACAATAACTGAAGGTATTGGACCACTTCTGCATGCTTTTATGCTTTGCATGGCTACCAACACGGTAGAATAATTCCACAATTCTGTGCATGTGTACAGGTGTTCCTAATAAACTGGCTGGTGAGTGTAAGGAGAAAATGATTGTCTGAGGTATGTAGAGAGTTCAGGAGCCCCTTTAGACTTTCCTGGATCTTTTCACTCTTTCAGACTTCAAGGTACTTCAGAAATTATTACCCAGCCTGGTTCTTTCAGCAGATTAAGACTGCAGGGAGTAGTGAATCAGTTTCTGGGGCAAAAGAGAAGGATGAAGTTTTCCAATTGCATAGAACCAAAGAGGACCATCTCCCACTGTCTGTGGGGTGGAGAAAGGGGAGAGAGGTAGCATTAAAGGCAACCCATATCTCATGAAACCACTTTGAAATTGAGGGCATTTAATTAATAGGACATAAATGCAGTTCTGGCAGAATACCTTTCTCTCTCTCTCTCTCTCTCTCTCTCTCTCTCTCTCTCTCTCTCTCTCTCTCTCTCTCTCTCTCTCTCTCTCTCTCTCTCTCTCTCTCTCTCTCTCTCTCTCTCTCTCTCTCACTTGCTCTCTGTGCTTCCAGCTTCATCTGCTTGTTTTGAACTCAGCAGGAGCCTGGAACATGCAATGTCACCGAAAATGTAGTCATGGAATTTAAGCGATAGATGAGAGAGAGTCTGAAGTTTTGTTGTATGTAAAAGTACGCAAGAGTAAACAACGTTAAACAAACTGGGCAGCTTCTTGGATGCAGCAAAATGTTCACTATTTAAATCCATTAGGGAATGCAGAGTAGATTTTCATTCAAAGATGTGCTCCACCTCCATGCAAGTCAAAGAAGTTGCTTAATGTTTACAAAGATTTCACATAGAGTAATGCTCAACCCAGACGGATCAGTGGTCTTCTGACAGCAACACAAACACAGAGTAAAAAGAAACGATGACAAAGGAAATCATGAGAATGGAGAACAAGGAGTGCAGCCTTTTGATGTATGATTTGATGGCTTTACCTGTTCCTTTGCCCATAAGTGCTTTCAAATTAATCTTCCAGGTCCTATAGCACACTGAAAGTATATTCTTTAATGGATAAATGTAAGTAAAAATGGACACAAAAGAGTAGAGGGTATACAAGGTATACAAAAAAAATAAATTAAAAAAAGATGTAAATAATTTTATATTATGTACAAAAAAAACTAGATAATGTCAAATGGCATTACCTTTAATATAATGTAGAAAACACCAAACCTAAAGTGAAAAACAAAAAAACAAACAAACAAACAAAAATAATAATAATAACAGTAACCTGTTCGCATAAGTCTGCACACCTCTTAATTAATATTTTGTTAAAAGCACCTTTTTCTTGTAATATTGTATTACAGCACTCAGTGTTTTTAGGATAAGAGTCTAAAAAATGCCCAACATCAATCAACTTGTGAAAGGATCTCCTGTGCTCAGCCTTTTTCATGTCATTTCACAGGTTTTCAATGCGATTTAAATCAGGTCTCTGACTGGACCATTTTAAACCGTTGATCTTCTTCAGCAGCTGTTCCTTTGTTGACTTGGAATATGAAAAGATGAAATCTTCAGATGTCTAACAAAGGCCCTAGATGTTTCATGCCATGATAGACTGATAATTGGAGCTATCCACGATTCCTTCTAACTACCCTACAGCCCCAGTTCCAGTCCCAGCTGAAGAGAAGTAGCCCTGTAGTGTCAAGCCACCACCACCATGCTTCATTGTATGTATGGTGTTCTTTGAGGACAAGCTATCCACAAAACGGTCACCAAACATTATCCTTTAGAATTATGCTTTGCTCCAATGAGTCTGTAACACATTTTGCCTCATGGTTTGACAAAATTTAGTACAAAGCAGTAGAGGAACTACCAGACGCCTGTGATCAACGAGAGCTTAGTGGAGAGAGTGGGCAGCTTCAGATACCTTGGTGTTCACATCATGCAGGACCTGTCATGGTCCTGTCACATCAACACCGTTGTGAAAAAGGCCTGCAGCATCTCTACTACCTCGGATGTTTGAGAGACTTTAGACTGCCCTCTAAGGTGCTTTTACTCCTGCACCATAGAGAGTATCCTGATGGGAAACATTGCATCCTGGTTCGGTAACAGCACCATGCAGGGCAGATGAGCTCTTCAGAGGGTGGTGCGATCAGCTGAGCCCAGCATCTGTAACAAGCTCCACTCAATCTACAACAAGCGGTGCTGGACCAAGGCCAGGAAGATCGTGAAGAACCTCAGCCACCCCAACAATGGACTGTTCTCTCTGTTGCAGTCAGGAAAGCACTTCCGCTCCCTGAAAACCAACACAAAGAGTCTGAGGAGAAGCTTCTTCCCACAGGCTATACGGACTCAACCAGAACTCCACATAGGCCTCAACTGATTGGGCTTGCTATGCTTCCTTCAGACATGTGTTGTAACATACCAAAACCAACCACTTTGAACATTTGCACATTGCACAGGACTGAAGTACACAAACATATATATGTTGTACATTTCTGGTTCTGTTTACATATATAAGGAGGACTACTATTTTATATTTATTCTTCCTATTGGCATTTTGCCTCCTTATTTCCTTTTTCCCTTTCAAGGTCACAAACAGTCGTGTAAGCATTTCACTGCATATCGTACTATGTATGGTTGTATATGTGATGAATAAAAAATTTGAATCTGAATTAAAAATTTAGATTTCTTTTTTTTATAACAAAGAGCTTCTTATCTAGTCACCCTACCCTACCCCAGCCACGTGAAGAATAGAAGAGATTGTTGTCACATGCAGGGAGTGAAGAGTACTTGCCAGCTATTCCTGCAGCTCCTTTAATGTTGCAGTGGTCTATTGGCAGCGTCTGTGATATGTTTTCATCTTGTCCTTTCATCAGCTGTGGAGGGACTATGTGTTCTTGGTAATGCCACTGTGGTGCCACTTGTTGATGATGGCCTTCGTAGTGTTCCATGGTTCATGTCATGTTTTGGAAATTCTTTTGAAACCCTCTCAGGATTGATACCTTTCAATAATGAGATCCTGTAAATGCTTTGTACGAGTTTTGTGGAACATGGCTTCAGTAGTTGGATGAAATCCAAAAGATGATTTTTACTGATATTTCATCGGAATAACTTCACTGAAGACAGGTGTATGAAAATGACTTATGAACATAAGTTCCTTCTGAGCACACACAGGCCAGATTTATTTCTTTTCTTGGTTGTTATATTACAGTAAGACTGGATTTATATCGGTTACATTTTCACATCACAAAATGTCCATCCATCCATGATGATGATGATGATGATGATGATGATGACGATGATAACAATAAAGTACGATACGATTAAAATATTCTTCTTAAAAAACATCAGCTACACAGCTACCCAAGTCTCACTACACATCTTTTTATGTCTTTTATGTATGACTACAGTTTTATGGCTATCTGTCTTCACACTGATTCGTTCCTAAATCATATCTTAATGAGAGAAAAATGAACTGATGCCTAAAGCCAACAGCTTACTGAAAGGTCAAGCTGTCAGATGAGAGGGGACTGGGAATGAATTAGCCATAGAGATGTGATTCATACATCACTGAATTCATTTATATTCAATATTTTTCCTGCCACGTTACATGTCACGTCTTCGTGTAACCCATGGCTTAGACTTTTCTCACTACCAAAACTCTACAGTATTTAATGCTTCTCTCTATATATTTCTAGATTCATTTCTCTAAACAAAATAAATAGACTGCTCATACCATTTTGGGGGAGGCATGGTGGCTTAGATGGTTAATAAGTTTGCACCTCTAGGGTTAGGGGTTTGATTCCTGCCTCTGACCCTGTGTCAGTGGAGTTTAATATTAAACAGATTATATGGAGTGTCAGCAATCTAGCCATGGGGGTCAAATCTAGCCATGGGGGTCACAGTCCAGTGTCTTCTGTGCTGGTCCCAAGCCCGGATAAATAGAGAGGGTTGCGTCAGGAAGGGCATCCGGCGTAAAACATTGCCAAATTTGATCATGCAAATCGTCCGGCCCGGGTTAACAACGACCGCCATCGGTGCCGTTGACCTACAGGGCGCCAGTGAAAATTGGGTTACTGTTGGTCGAAGAAGTAGAGGAGGGAGGAGAGTGCATAAACAAAGAGAGAAGAGGAAAGGTAAGAGCATAGGACTGAGAATAGGAACTCTGAATGTTGGTACTATGACAGGGACAGGTAGAGAGCTGGCTGATATGATGGAGAGAAGGAAGGTGGATATACTGTGTGTACAGGAGACCAGGTGGAAGGGTAGCAAGGCTCGTAGTATAGGAGCAGGATTCAAGCTGTTTTATTATGGTGTGGATAGTAAGAGAAATGGGGTTGGTGTGGTCCTTAAGGAGGAGTTTGTAAGGAGTGTTCTGGAGGTGAAGAGAGTGTCAGACAGGGTGATGAGTCAGAAGATTGAAGGGGTGATGTTGAATGTTGTTAGTGGTTATGCCTCACAGGTAGGTTGTGAATTAGAGGAGAAAGAGAGATTCTGGAGTGAATTAGATGAGGTGATGGAGAGTATTCCCACGGGTGATAAAGAGTGGTGATAGGAGCAGATTTGAATGGACATGTTGGTGAGGGGAACACAGGTGATGAGGAGGTGATGGGCAAGTTTGGAGTTAAGGAAAGGAACCTAGAAGGACAGATGGTAGTGGACTTTGCTAAGAGGATGGACATGGCTGTGGTTAACACTTATTTTCAGAAGAGGGAGGAGCATAGTGACAAGAGTGGAGGTAGGAGCACACAGGTAGACTACATCCTATGTAGAAGAGGCAATCTGAAAGAGATTAGTGAATGTAAAGTGCTAGTGGGAGAAAGTGTAGCCAGAGAGCATAGGATGGTGGTGTGTAGGATGACTTTGATGATCTGTAAGAAGAAGAGGTCAAAGATAGAGATAGAGAAAAAAACCAAGTGGTGGAAGCTGAAAAAGAATGTTGTGAGGAATTTAAACAGAAGTTGAGGCAGGCTCTGGGTGGTCAGGTAGTGCTGCCAGATGACTGGAAAACTACAGCAGAAGTGATCAGGGTGACAAGAAGAAAGGTGCTTGGTGTGTCATCTGGAAGGAGGAAAGAAGATAAGAAGACTTGGTGGTGGAATGAGGAAGTTCAGGATAGTATCCAGAGGAAGAGGCTAGCCAAGAAGAAGTGGGACATGGACAGGACTGATGAGAATATATAGGAATACAAGGAGTCACAGTGCAGAGTGAAGAGGGAGGTGTCTAAGCAGAAGGCATATGACGAGTTGTACACTAGGTTAGACACTAGAGAAGGAGAGAAGGTTAGCTAGGCAGAGGGATCGAGATGGGAAGGATGTGCTGCAAGTTAGAGTTATTAAGGATAGAGATGGAAGGGTACTCACAAGTGAGGAGAGTGTGCAGAGGAGATGGAAGAAGTACTTTGAAGAGCTGATGAATGAGGAAAATGAGAGGGAAAAAAGAGGAGAAGGGATGAACTCTGTGGAACAGAAAGTAGATTAGAAAGGATGAAGTCAGGAAGGCTTTGAAGAGGATGAAAAGTGGAAAGGCAGTTGGTCCTGACGACATCCTGGTGGAGGTCTGGAAGTGTCTGGGAGAGGCAGCAGTGGAATTTTTAACTAGTTTGTTTAACAGAGATTTAGAAAGTAAGAAGACACCTGAGGAATGGAGAAGAAGTGTATTAGTGCTGATCTTTAAGAATAAGGGTGACATGCAGAGTTGCAGCAACTATAGGGGGATAAAGTTGATGAGCCATACAATGAAGGTATGGGAAAGAGTAGTGGAAGCTAGGTTAAGGAAGGTAGTGGAAATTTGTGAGCAGCAGTATGGCTTCATGCCCAGAAAGAGCACAACAGATGCAATTTTTGCTCTGAGAATTTTGATGGAGAAGTATAGGGATGGTCAGAGGGAGTTGCACTGTGTGTTTGTAGACTTGGAGAAAGCGTATGACAGGGTGCCAAGAGAAGAGCTGTGGTACTGTATGAGGAAGTCAGGAGTAGCTGAGAAGTATGTCAGAGTGGTGCAGGACATGTATGAGAGGAGCAGGACAGTGGTGAGGTGTGCTGGAGGTCAGACAGAGGAGTTCAAAGTGGAGGTGGGACTGCGTCAGGGATCGGCTCTGAGCCCCTTCCTGTTTGCTATGGTGAAGGACCAGTTGTCAGAGGAGGTCAGACAGGAGTCTCCTTGGACAATGATGTTTGCAGATGACATTGTGATCTGTAGTGAAAGCAGGGAGCAGGTGGAGGAAAACATGGAGAGGTGGAGGTTTGCGCTGGAGAGAAGAGGAATGAAAGTCAGTCGTAGTAAGACTGAGTACATGTGTGTGAATGAAAGGGAGGGAAATGGAACAGTAAGATTACAGAGTGAAGAGGTACAGGAGTTTAAGTACTTGGGGTCAACAGTCCAGAGTAATGGAGAGTGTGGGAAAGAGGTAAAGAAGCGAGTGCAGGCAGGTTGGAATGGGTGGAGAAAGGTGTCAGGAGTTCTGTGTGATAGGAAAATATCAGCGAGAATCAAGGGGAAGGTGTACAAGACAGTGGTGAGACCGGCCATACTGTATGGTTTAGAGACAGTGTCACTGAAGAAGAGCTAGAGGTAGCAGAGCTGAAGATGTTGAGGTTCTCTTTGGGAGTGACAAGGTTGGACAGGATTAGGAACGAGTACATCAGAGGGACAGCTCATGTTGGACATTTGGGGGACAAAGTTAGAGAGCAACAACAGTGTTTTAGTGTGGACCAGTGTAGGCTGCCAGAATAGTTTTAATATTCCTTGGCATTGGGTCCACAAAACACCATTCTTCCAAAGTTATTCACATATTTAAATCATTAAATTACACTTATCAAACCAGCCATCCATAGGGCAATACTGAGACAATACTGAGGGCAGTAGAGCTAACATATATGGCTTATCACATATGTAAAATTAGGTGTTGTCTGCACAGCTATAGAGGTTTGACACCATAGGTCTTAATAATTTGACCAAAAGGTAAATATGTCTAGATAAATAAAGACAAGAGAAGGGAATCAAGAATAGTCTCATGTGAAGCATCATAAGGAATGTCAAAGGTCACAGAAAAATCAAGTAATACAAGTATAACAAGTATATGTATCACCGTTGTGTCTGAGGTCATTAACTACTCTCAGCGCAGACCTCTGAAAAATCAAATAATAGATACGCAATTAATAAGAACTGATACGCACTTAGTTTGAGATTATTAGCCATTCTTAGCACTGTGTTAAGACCTGACCTGAATTTAAAAAAAAGATAAGTTATTTCTGACTGAGGTGAAAGACGTCTAGCTCCTTAAGCACCACTCTTTTCTGTCATTTTGATAAAAAAAGTGCAAGATAGATATTAGTCTAAAATGAATGGACGTCATGGAGGGGGTCCGGATTATTTTTCTTCATTAATGGTCTAACAGTAGCAATCTTTAGCGTGGCTGGCTGGAAAACTGCCAGTTTCTAGCAAGCCCAGAGCTACAAAGGCTATTAAAACACATTTTTTTGTAATGTAACACAATTACACAGGATTTTATCAAGTAAAAATGTTGTAGATTTTGAATGAGAGGTCAAAAAGACAGTTTGGTTTCTTTTTATCTTAATAATATACTGAAAATGCTTTAACATTTAAGTAAATTGGGGAATCGTGTCAGTGTATCTCTTTGTAGTTGTATTCAGGTTGGAATTTGACTACAGGCTTATTACTGGCTGCTAATGGGATTGATTGTATCAAAAAATATACTTTGAATCATAACCTTGTGTAGCCAAAGACAGAGTGTTTGAGGCAATTAGAGCTAAAGTAAAAGTGCTAAAAGGACACCTCTCAAATTGTCCCAGTTTTCAACAAAGCCCAGGTTCTAGGAGGCTTCAGTTAATTTGAAATTTGTTGTTTTTGGGGGGCAATGTCTGAAGCTCAGGGAAAGCTGTAGACAGTCTGCAGAGCTCAATGTATTGAACCTGTTCACTGGTGCGATGTTGTGGATAGGTGCAACATGGTCATTTATTGCACTGGTGTGGTCACTCCCAGTTCAGTGCAGGAGTGAAGCAGACTGTCTCAAGTATACACAGTTGTTGCTGAATGACGGCTGTGCTCTGCAGAGTAGAAATCAGTACATTAGCAGTGGTCACACTGAGCCTTGCTGACTGCCTGCCAATATAAGCTACGGGTTATAGGAGTACAATTTGAGGCGAACAGGATGCCTACCTGGTCACTATGAGTAGACACTTTGTTGCATTGACCTGAGTCTGCTGTACCAGACATCCTTTACTTTATTCTTCACACTCCTAAGCTCTGTTTTGAATGAAGCACACTACTGCACTCCAGATTTTAAAGAAAAAAACAAGGCAAAAAGGAAAAAGGTATAAACCTGGTTAAGTTAAATATTAAATAAATCGAATAAAGCAATAAATCAATTTTTATATGATTGATAATATTAATTATCGATCATTAAAATGTAAATAAAAAATATATAAAAAATAAAAAAACTTCAATTTAACAATTATTATTATTACTACTACTTAACATCAGTACATCTACATCCACAACTAATAATAATTATAGTAACAACAACAATTAAATTAGTGGATGGATGGATGGATGGATGGATGGATGGATGGATGGATGGATGGATGGATGGATGGATGGATGGATGGATGGATGGATGGATGGATGGATGGATAGATAGATAGATAGATAGATAGATAGATAGATAGATAGATAGATAGATAGATAGATAGATAGATAGATAGATAAAGTTTGCCCAGGTTTTCCAGTTCCGGCCTCAAGCCCGGATAAAATGGGAGGGTTGTGTCAGGAAGGGCATCTGGCATAAACCCTGTGCCAAATCAAATATATGTAAACCAAATGATCCGCTGTTGCAACCCTGAACAGGGAGCAGCCAAAAGAACAATAACAACATTAGTTGAAGTATTATTGTTCGATGTTGTAGTAGCATCAGCAGCAATAAAATAAACTAGAAATCCATAAAGAAACATAGATATAAATTCAGATTGCACTGGTTTACAGCTCCTGATCATCACAGACCACCTCTTTTAGCCCCAAAGCAGATCTCAGAACATAACAGACCACGCTGCATACACAATCCAGATACACAATGACCTAAAAGCTCTGAAGGCTATGTCAAAATCCCAAAAGTCTATCTGTCATGCTCTAATTAATGCAATTAACAAAACATACACTTCCCAAAGTCAATGGATTCTGTCTCTGGTGTGAAGCCTTTTCTTGTTGATCTCAATAAAGTTATATAGATAAAAAAGCATTCAGTTCTTCAAGGATTTGCATCAGCAGCTTCATCTTTCTTTAATAAATCTTTTCTTCAGTGCTACATGCCCGTGAGCCCTGTCTACCTAAAAAAAAAGCCTTAACATAATTTTCAATTAACAAGGGGAATGTGTTCCTTTTAAAATTTTAACATTTGAATAGATTTGAACAAGACAGAGTTGCTCTCTGAAATCTCCAGAAATATTATATTTCAGTAAAGATAGATCATTTATGAAACTGACTTATTAACATGCATGAGCTGGAAGCACTGTGCTGCAATTAGTTAACAGCGTATATTGTACATAACAGCTATAATTATGTTGTGCACTTTAACACTGATTTACAACTACTTACACAGAGTAATTATGCCTGATGGATGTCAAACCACATTTCTGATCAAACTAAAACTGATGCTGCAGGCAGAACCACAACAACAATTTCAAACCTTATTGATAGACAACCTCAGCAACATGCCAAATTTACAGCTGCAAGAGCTTCCAATCAATTTATCCAGATTAGTGCTTTCTCTATGGAATCTTGTCATGTTTGACATCCTGTCAGCAAAAATTTTCTTGATTATCCCTTGACTTCACAATACTGCACCGAATAATACACAGTAACAGTAACAGTAATCTTCAATAATACAAAATAGGGATTTAAAGGATTATGAATACATTATTCAGAATATCAATAATAATTATTATAATAATTTAGTTGTTATAGGCTGCATATTTGCAAATTTATCAATACCTGATTTTTGTTTTGTTAATAATGAATTAATTTACCAATTGACTAATTTAAGTTCCAGTTTATTTACAGAAAGGGGGATTTTGTCAAAACAACACATCTCAATTCATATAATACTTTCTATCTAATTAATTAATACTAACAAATTTAACTATCAATTATAAATTAATAATAATAATAATAATAATAATAATAATAATAATAATAATAATAATAATAATATGCTTTATAATTCCTATTACTATGCATAATAATTATATTTTTAATAAATAAGAAGCATGTTTCTTTAAAGACTAAATTAATAATATAAAAAAAAACTTCATTAAAAATATATTTTTGGCTTTTCTATGATATTAACAGATAGTATTAAAAATAAATCATTCATTAAGTATATTAAATTATTATAAAGGTAATTATATATTACATTTCAATACATTTTAAATTCAATATACACTAAACTTATTGGCCGCCTCAACAGAAACACTTGGACATGCAGATTTAGGATTTTTACACTTAATAGTTTCTCAAGTTCTAGGTGGGAAATGGTTAAGGGTCTGGGTTACTGATCAGAATGCTGTGGGTTTCAAGCTTCCACTTTTGGGCCCTTGATCAAGGCCCATAACCCTGTCTCTAGATGGACTCTAGCTCACAGGAAGGCTACAGTAATTCAGATAACTACTCTTTACAAACCTCTATGAGAAGCAAAGCATCTTGGAAAGCACAACAACCTGAATATTTCAATATATCTGCAAAAACCTCATTAGGCTATAGTGGTACAAATTCTGTGAAACTGGAGTGTACAAGACATAGACTGCCTTTTTCTGAGGTGTTTCCTGCAGAAATACTCAACAGATGTTTTTTTGTGCTTTTTTATTGCTGTTGTTTTGTTGTTTGCTTCTTCTCTTAATTTCCTAATTTCCTCAGGTTTAATACCCACTGTACTGGCTTTCTAAGAAATATTGTCACAGTCCACATTACATTGCTTTGTGTAGTCTTTGAGGAATTTATTCTTTATAAATTACCCTCAAGCTCTTCCATAAACACGCGTGCAATCTATTAAATTCCAGAAGCAAATTACTAGCCTAGATCTTTCAAGAGATTAGAACCTGAAACTTTTATGTAGCACAATATTTTGTCTGACGTACTCACTTGGCTCGAAATAAAAATTGACAACTTGTTTTAACTTGATGTGCTTGCACTTTTTTCAAAACTTATTCTATTTGATGTCCAGGTCAGTGTAGGAGTAAATTTGGTCCCAGTGTACCGGTCAAACTTCCCCTCAAAATCCCATGTGACTCCAACTGGAAGCATAGTGCAGGGACAGAATGAGGACAGCTGCTGAAGTCTGAGAACATAAATACCTGCACCAGTCACTTTGCATCAGTTTTTTTTCCAGTGATGCAAATCTTCCAGCTTGCACATTAACGGCATGTACTTGTGTTTTTACATACGTATCAAGAGACTGCTCCATATCATTCACTGAACTGAAGCTTCTTGTACAGATAATCAAATCAAATAAACGACATGTTTATGCGCAATTTTCAGCTCCTCCAGTGGATAGCCAGGGCAGTGGCGTCAATACTGGAGGAAGTCTATTTGCATATGAAAAGGTGTGATGCAGGATGATGGCTCGTGGGAGTCCAGCCCTCGCAGCCGGAGAGTACATGGAGATGGGGAAGCTCATCCAGTCAGGAGTGGCTATTTACACTTCAAACATTATCATTACAAAAATAAAACAAAAACAGAGCGAGTAGGAGAAAGTTCTTTTGAAGTGTTTTGTGCCATCTGGCCTTGACTAAACACCCACAATCGGCAAAACTTTCACTTTGTGATGTCTGAAACTGATGACAACTCTATTTTGCTTGTACTCACCAAGTCTCCTGTGTCTCTAAGCAGACGGTGGCTTGTCACTACTGATTCAACTAAATAGACCCATTACAGCCCTCTGAGGCAAAGAAAGCAGATTTAGGGCACTGAATTTTTTTTTTCTGCCAGTTTTTGACACCATACCTATTAGCCCTAAAGGATTACATAGGAAGGAGCTAATATATTTATTTAAGGTAAAAGATAATGGTCAGGTGATGGCACAGTGTCTCCATTTCCATCATTAAATCATCATTAAGCAGCACTCAACTCTGAGATCCGGAGTGGTATAAATGAATACTGAGTTTCTGGCTCTTTTCCCAGACTCTGGCAGCCGGTGTTGTCCCAAACCCATCGGCTCCGCTGTCGCTGCCATTGAGTTCAACAACAAAAAGTCAGCTTTGGCAGGGGCTAAACAATGAACTGAGGGGGGAAAAATGTCATAAGGCCGCTAACAAACAAAGAACCATGAAATGCAGTGACAGCCAAGTTATTTGGCTGAAAAAGCTGCAATTAATTTTAATGTTCTATTGAATGTGTTTCAGGGTCAGCTATATAGCATTTAAATTCATTGCAGATCCTCCTGAATGTGTCATTTCCTGTTATTCTGTTTCAAATTGAGCAAATAATAGAAATTCAGTCAGAGAGACTAAAAGAAATGAGAAATAAGGTACATTAGCTGTCACAAAGATTGGTTTTCTGAAAGGGGTGTAAATCTATATCTGGTTAGTGTTTATACATGTATTAGAGGAGGGGAGGTGGTAGCTTATTGGTTAAGGTGTTGGACTACTGATTGAAGGGTTATAAATTCAAACCACCACTGCTGGGCCCCTGAGTATGGCCTTTAACCCTCAATTGCTCAGCTGTGTAAAATGTAAGTTGCTCTGTGTAAGGGCATCTGCCTCTGATGTAAATTGATGAGAATTCAGATTTGAGCCAAAAGTGAGTGTGGCTTAAACTTTTTTCATAGTGAACTACTTTATGGCATTTTGTAGTAACAAAAAACAAACAAAAAAAAAAAGGTGAGAGTAGTGTGTTCACACTGAATACTCCAAGAAGCAGAAGAAGAGGAAGAAGAAGAAGAAGAAGTGCACTTCATGTACTTGGATGATGCACTTATTCAATTGTGTGTGTTACGGGTAGCAGGGCTGAGGGTGAACCACTAGGGGGCCCTCAGTAGGGGTTGTCATGTCATGTCTGTTTATGTTTTGGCCATGTGTGTGTTTAAGCCCCGCCCTAGCCTAATGTGTGTTCCTGCCCCTGATCACCTGTTCCCAATGTTTCCCTGATTATGTTATCCATTTATAGTCCTGTCTGTCATCATTATTTGCTAGTCCTCGTTTGCATGTAGGCCGATATGGTGTCGCGGTTTCTGTTCCATGTTATGTTCATGTCTCGTGTTTCATGTTTAATAAATCCCCTTTTTGTTCACGGAAGCTTCGCGTTGGGTCTGTTATATCCAGCCGGACACCGCCGGGTGTAACAGAAGGACTAGCCCAAACCGAACAGATCCAGCGCGAAGCTTCAGCGAGAAGGTTAGTTTTTTCGTTTCCGGGTTTTATTGTTTTGCCTGTTTTTGTTTTGCGCTCCGGTTCGGAGTGGTGTTTTTCGGGGGGGTTTTTGTTGATTCCGCCCCTCTCTCCGCCCGTGGTTAGGGAAAGGAGGAGGGCTTTGGCAGAAAATTTACATTTTTGGAGGAATTTTTTTTTTTCTCGTTCCGTCCATGTTCCCGTGGGGGGCGTCGCCTCACGATGTAGCTTCCGTGAGGGGCGTGCCCCCATTTTTATCCCGCGAAAGAGTTCCGTCCATGTTCCCGTGGGGGGCGTCGCCTCACGATGTAGCTTCCGTGAGGGGCGTGCCCCCATTTTTATCCCGCGAAAGAGTTCCGGCCAAGGGCCGGAGTTTCAAGTTTTTGTTTCCGGCTCTCGCTCTGCCTAGGTTCCGGTGGGGGGCATCGCCCCACGATGTAGCTTCCGTGGGGGGCGTTGCCCCAATGCTCGCCAGCAGAGGAGAGTTCCGGCCAGGGCCCCGGACCTTGAACTTTTTTTTTATTGTTTTGTTTGCTCTGACTCTCGCTCCGCCCATGTTACTGTGGGGGGCGTCGCCCCATGATGTAGCTTCCGTGGGGGCGCTGCCCCACCTGTTGTCAGCGGAGGAGAGTACCAGCTGCACCTTGCTCCCACCCTCCCGCCCCTTGGGGAGTTCCAGACCCCAGCGAGACGGACATCGTTGCCCCGGAGCCGTCGTTCGTCCGTGGACGTCGCTCGGCGCTGCTGCTCGGCGGTGGACGTCGCTCGGCGCTGCTGCTCGGTGGTGGACGTCGCTTGGCCCTGCGGCTCGGCTGTGGACGTCACTCGGCTCTGCTGCTCAGCTGTGGACATCGCTCGGCGCCTCCGCTCGGCTGTGGACGTCGCGTCGGACCCTTTGGCCTTGCCGTCGGGTCCTTTGCTCCCCCCACTTGTCTCGCTCCTGCTTCTCCCTCCCCCCACATGCCTTGCCTTGATCCTCGTTCCCCCCACTTGCCTTGCCTTGGTCCTCGCTTCCCCCCACTCGCCTTGCTTTTGCTTCTCGCTCCCCCCCCCAAGTGCCTCGCCCTGCTCCTCGCTCCCCCCACCGGCCTCTCTACGTTCCTAGCTCCTCCCCAGGACCCATCGCTGGACCGGACTTTTTGGGAGGGGCTAGGGTTTGGCGCGTCGGGAGCTGCGCCTTTGAGAGGGGGGAGATGTTACGGGTAGCAGGGCTGAGGGTGAACCACTAGGGGGCCCTCAGTAGGGGTTGTCATGTCATGTCTGTTTATGTTTATGTTTTGGCCATGTGTGTGTTTAAGCCCCGCCCTAGCCTAATGTGTGTTCCTGCCCCTGATCACCTGTTCCCAATGTTTCCCTGATTATGTTCTCCATTTATAGTCCTGTCTGTCATCATTATTTGCTAGTCCTCGTTTGCATGTAGGCCGATATGGTGTCGCGGTTTCTGTTCCATGTTATGTTCATGTCTCGTGTTTCATGTTTAATAAATCCCCTTTTTGTTCACGGAAGCTTCGTGTTGGGTCTGTTATATCCAGCCGGACACCGCCGGGTGTAACAGTGTGGAATGTGGACACTTTATACACTTGCAGCTTTGCTTGTGTAGAAGAAGAGGGGTGTGGCAACAAAGTGAAACTGGATAAGAAAAAATATTCAAGTTGGCCGTTGACAATCCAGTGGACATACCTTGGTTATGGCTTATAGCTCTATTTTTTTTTAAAACAAGTGTAAAATCCTTCTATGCCATTGTTTTCTCAATGTGTATTGATAGGTTTTAATGTGCCGAGATAATACCTCCATTGAATCCTATATGTTAGAGCTATAATGTCTAGGATTATAGAAGGAAGCAGGAGGTGCTGAATGGGTCTGAAAGTGTACAGGAGATGTCAAAAAACTTAAAGACATATTATACAATGTATACACTGAATTGAATGTAAACCAGACAGAGAACATAGTAAAAGGAATGCACAATTCCAGCCTTGGGGATTGTGCTTAGTTTCTGTAATGAGGGACCTTTAAGCTCAAAAGATGCCAACCTGCTACTTCACTCCCATATATTCCTCTGAGGAAGCTTATGAGTCGTTTAAAGGTTTATGGAAGTGAATTATTGAGTTTTAAAAGTCTATAGCAGTCATATGGGTAGTCTATTAACCTTGGGACCTGAATGCCGACAGCACTTTTTCTGTCCAAACAATCTGGAACCATTCCATTCACACTGACTCTGTGCTTGATCATAAGGAAGCCATATCCATCAGGTGGATCAATCGGAATTCTGGAAGGAATACGTGGCTAATAATAAAGAAGATGTGACCAAGCACAATTATTTGAACTTTTCTTTCTTCTAGTGCATCGGAATTGCATCACATAGATTTAGATCTGAACAATAAAAGCTAATTCCACACACTAGGTGTGTATATCATACTAGCTGCCATTATAAGTGAAGAAAAGCTGGGGAACTTTCACTCAGCCTCCCACCCCTTGTCTACTCCACCAGTATCTGCCTTACTTTAAGAAATAATGTATGTAGAGGTAGTAAAAAACTGCTGTGTAGTATACAAAGGTTTTAAAGAAACAGAGCATTTTTCGACAAGTCCTTCATTAGCTGCGCTAGCAAAATGCTTTTGAACCTGAGGTGAAATTTCAAGTCGAGACTTAAAATGATGGATGATGCAATTGAATTATTGTTGGGCTCTTTTGTATCAAGTAGTCAAATAGGTTTTTATTGTCTTCACAGCCATATACAGTACATGTACATTAAGCAGTGACTCGAAATGGTGTTTCTGTTGGACCCAAGGTCCAAGATTTATAGATACAAGATACATAGTGCTGACGAGACATAAATAAAAGTGCAACAGGAACAAAAAGCACACAGGGAAGTGAGGATGATGAAACAGTAAGGGTGAGCAGAGCCAAAAAAACAAGAAAACAAAAAAACACCACATATAAACTTAGCAATATGACATTACAATAACCGAGAGGTCCCACGCTAGACTGGAAATTTAGTATGAAATTTAGAGTGTCAGTGCAATAATGCTTGTGACAGTAACCTGAAAGCAATGGAGTTCCAGTACAGTAATGAGTCGGTACAGCCAAGGTCTTGGTGTGCTGTAAAGTTATTGATTTCTGTTGTCTGTGCAGTGGGGTGTAAGGTATTACTTGGTGATGTATGTGGAGGGGGCAGCACAGTGTTCAGGAGTCTGACAGGAGTCTGGGGGTAGAAGCTGTCACCCAGACTGGCAGTCCTTGAATGATTGCTGCTGAACCTTCTTCCAGAATGGCAAAGGGGCAAATAGATTGTTGGAGGGGTGGGAGGTATCATCCATAATTCTAGAAGCTTTGCAGATGCTGTGAGAGAGTGAAGAGGAACAGCAGTGATGTGTTCAGCTGTCAGGATTTGGAAATGGTCCAATTCCCAAACCAGACAGTGATGCATCTGGTCAGGTGCCTTTGTAGAACGTGGTGAGGATAGGTGGGTTGGGGATAGGGTCAGTTAGGGTGGGAAGCTGCTTGGGTGTTTGTCTTCTTCAGGAGCTAGAGAAAATGCAGGCACTGCTGTGCTCTTACTGCCAGGGAGCTGGTGTTGGTTGTCAAAGTGAGGTCTTTCGTGATGTGAACACCAAGGAATGCAGTGTAGTGCCCATCACTCTCCCCACTGTGAGGCCAGTTACTACTTCAAGACAACCTGATGTCAACAATTATCTCTTTTGTTTTGCCAACATTTAGAGACAGATTGTTGTTCTGGAACCAAACCCTGAGCCGATCCACTCTGTATAATGTCTTGTCGCTGTCACTGATCATGCCAACTGCTGTGTTTTCGTCCCATGAACTTGATGATGTGCTTTGAGCTGGATCTGCCAGTGCAGTTGTGGGTGCACTCATGGGTTACTTCATATTATTTCTCCTGTAGCAACAACTGGTTGTGTTTACTGCTACTGAAGAGTCTCTTACTAGGGAAAGGAGAAATGCTTCATTTTGATTGTGTGAAGGTGCTTGACTAAATGATCAGTCTTCTGTTGGTTTTCCTGATGTTCTGCTGATTGCATCTCTTGCAGGAAAAAATGAGAAAATATCGTCTGATTATGAGCTAGGGCCTTTGATTTTAGTGGCTGTACAAATATATTTGCATGGAGAATATCTTGAATGATTAAATGCTTCAGTACAAGAGATTTTATTTGGCAGACCATTTAATTCGCTTTTGATATGGTTCTTTAAATAAAGGGATAAAAATATTTTAAAGCAGTAAGATATAAGATTTTGCAATTTTGCAAGCCATTTTGTACACAAAATTGTACACATCTCATGACTAAAGGTGTTGCCAATATACATTCAGATAGAATGTAAATCTGCCTTCGCAAAACAAAAAATGCAGTCGGTGTAATATAGTAATTATGTAGTATAGTTGCAAATAATAACTATACCAGTGGCGTTATGACAAACCTAATTAGCGAGGTAGTATGTGCTTTTGTGGTGACTCTCTATATGAAATTCTCTTCTTACATTTCCTCAATATAGCAGAACCACAGTGAGAACATTACTGAACATTCGTATAAAGAACAAAACTGGTTAATCTCGCACTAAGATGATTTGCACACATCAAACAATGATAGACATAAGTAACTAACTCTAGCTAGCTGTTTAAAATACAGAAGAAGAAGTTGCTTTCAGCTGCTCCCTGTTTGGGGTCACCACAGCAGACCAAATGGTCTGCACAACAACTTGGCACAGGTTTTACACCGGATGCCCTTCCTGACGCAACCCTCCCATTTTTCCAGGCTTGGGACTGGCACTGCCTCCAGTGGCTGGGGTTTGGGCATTAGCTGGGCCTTCCACATGGTAGGCGAGAAACCTACCACCTATGCCCTAACTTTTTAAAATACAGAGTGGAGAACAAAACAATTTGTATTTTAATTACCTAATCTTCCCTAATAGAATCACCAATAACACGTCCCCCCACCCCCTCAAATTGTCAAACATGACACAAGCCTGATAATGCATAAGCAGTATACAGAGTGTGTGAATGCTGGGATGCAGGGTTTTTTTTTTTTTTTTACACCTTGCATTTTTTTTCATGTTTTAATGGATGACTCATGGAAAAATATTCTAAATGTGAAAATATGTATTTGAATTATCCTTTCAAATCAACAATAAAGTGCCTTAATTAATTAATTAATTAAATTTAAAAAAGTTAGTTAGTTAGTTAGTTAGGGTTAGGGTTATTTGTTTGTTTGCTCTATCACATCATCATCATCATGTGACTAAAAACATTTATTAGTATTCCAAGAGGTCCAAAGTATCATGAGGTATCATGAGAATTGTTCTGGTCTGTTTTTTTCCATTTTTTTCCCTAACAGAATCACTAACACCCCCTACCCCTGAGCTTGTCACAAATGCCACAAGAGTGATAGTGACTAGCACGCTAGCAAAAAAAAAGTGCAAGCAGTATACACACAAGGAAAGCAGATACCTTTTTTAAACATATGATACGAGTTTGAAATTCAACAATACAGAGAAACAAAGAACCACGCAAACAGCTCCTGTCACTTTACTAGCCTGCTATCACGAGTTGTCTTGTAAACAACTTCACAACTGGGTAACAATACAAATTCCAAAACAAGGATAAATTGCCTGACTATCATTCACTAGCTTCCTACTGATTTATAGAATAAATAAATGCCTTACCTGTTCAGCAAGAAAACACCCCATCACTCCTGAATCCATTCTTCTTATATTTTTATCTCGTCACTCACTCTTGTCATTCTCTTACACTTTCTCTCCCCTGATTGGCTGCAGTCATGCCTGTCAGCATAATCAAACTTCTTTCATGCCTAGAGTTGTCGCGTGATGACACTTGCTGGTGTATGACACATTTTTTATTATAAACAACAACTACACAAATCCTGTGCACTGTAGCTTTAAATCTACTTCACAACTACTTACTACTAGCAGTGTAAGTAGCTGACTAAATGTATACAATTTATTTAGATTGAAAGGATGTAGTCTATATTCTGATCTTTTCTCTGTGAATAAAAACAACAACAACAACAACAACCTGGTGACTACTATAAATCAATATAAGTACACTATATTAGAATTTAATTTATTATATGCATTTACACAGCACAGGTTGTGTATAAAGTCTAGGATTCCCCTGAAGGCAGATGCTGATTGTGATTGAACTCTTTGGGAAATATACAAACTTCACAAATCACACACAGGCTTAGTAAAAACCAATTATAAAAGTCTTAAGAGTTCCATGATATATCACTAAAGCTTAAAAATGAATTTCCGAGGCATTAATTCTACATTCTTGAATAAACAACTTAATCATTAGTGGGATCTAATATATATGAAGATTAGAGTGAATAAAGAAATAAAAAGACACACAAGAAACAGGATAAATATTCTGACTGAAGTCGAACTCCTGAACACAACACCACACGTTAGATACTCTTCACTTTACTTTTATTCTCACAGTGGACATCATGGCAGACATAAGCACTGATGCAGGATTCTGCCTAACAGAATTATGTATAATTTCTATTTATGACCTTTGACGCTAAGTGCTCAGTGGGGATTTAATGACTCTGTCTCTAAATGCTGTTGCATTCATGTGTTAGCTGCTGGGAATAAATGTCAAGCTAATCTTGTGACACAGAATTCCGCAGCAAGCCTACATCTTAGCTGCCGAGGTGCTGAGGTGTTCCGTGCTTTGCGATGCATATAATACCCCGATGTGAGAACAGCCTCCAGGGGGATTCCATTTACATATATACTTAATTTTGCCTGTCTTTCGCGTATTACACAATACTGTGAATCGTCTGAATAACGCTTTAGTGTAGAAAGTGAACTGGAAGCTTTCAAAGTTTCCAGGAACTTCACAGGCCTGAGTTTTGTGGAGAGGGTGCCATTTAGGGCATTATTTAAACTTAATTGCATTGCAAGTTCAATACTTTACCTCACACAGACAACCTGTGCATATTCATATAAAGTAACATAGATGCATCCAAGTGATTCTGAGACTAAGGTGCAATTTCGCAGCCCTTCTTATAACATATAAAAATTCAATTTTATTTGTTTTTTGAAATTCTTATCAATAACAGGTAACAATATCTCACTGTACAAGGTTGCATTCATGAAAATGGCTCCATTTTGTGCTTGAATGAGTAACTGAATTGAAATTGAAATTGATTGAGGGATTTGTTTTAGGATAGAATTTGAAAAAAAAAAAAAAAAAAAAACACAAATAAATAAAAAAAATAAATAAAAGTTGTTAGCTAGCATCCATTATGCATATATGAATTATTTACTAATATATTTTTAAAGACTTTCCTCATCAGTGACCTCAAAAACTAATGACATAAGATCATTAAAAAATATATTATAAGAAGAATAAGCAAAATGATTTTCTTCTTTGTTTGTGTTCTTCAGGAAATTTAAGCTGATGCAAATTCCTATTGAACATGACTCGTGGAATATTCCAAATACTTCACAGGGGTGAATATATTTAGGTAAGAAAAGTTAAGTGAATGTTGTGGGACACGATTAAAACATAAAATGATTTTTTTTTTTTCAGATCCTGTAATTGATGCCCTCATGAAAAAGATTTTAATTGCCAAATGTTTAATTAACTAAACATTGAAGCCTAAACATATAATGATAATATTGTAAGCAAAAATTAGTTTACAGCAGGAAAAATGGGACACTCTACCTATGTTCAAGATGTCCTTTAGCTTTCCTTTAATGGGATACAAATGATACTGTAGTTGTGGAATTCCCAATGTCTTTCTTTTTTTTCCCACATGACTATTATGTGACAAATACAAGCAACATTCCAAGGTATCCTGATGTTTCAGCATAAGTCTGTCAGGAAAGTGCCAAAATATGTTGGAAGAAGCCTTTTTGCAGGTGTTATGAAGCCCTATGATTAATGTGAACAAAGTATGTTATGTGTGTGAGAAAGAAATACTGAATGTGAATTGTAAAGCAAGTAAACATCAGAGCTGATGAAGAAAATACTGTATTATAGCATTTTATCGTTGTCTGGAGGCAAATACAGAGTTAAGTATCAAAACCAGGCAAACAAATGTAATGAAATAGCCAGTAGTCAGAATTATGAAGGAGGCAAATAGTTGATCTGTACATGGGCTCAGCATGAGAGTAAGATATATGAGAGTTTTGTGTATAACAGTAATTCAGCAATTTATGTGCAATGTGACAACTGTCTCAGAGAAGCAGCCAATAACACACAAGTACATCCAGGAAAAAAATGTTAGTTATGATGCACTTGGGCTGGAAAGTCTTTTGCCCTGTTCAGTGCATTAAGTGATATATGGTCAAAATAGAGAGATGAGAGCATACAAAGAGACTGTAACTCAGCTGAGCTATTTTTTGCCAGCTTTTTCTTCTGTTTTTCACTGTGTGCACTGAGCTGCTTGGCCCTTTGAGGAGGAGGGACGTGGAGTAGGCGGGAAACTGCTACTGACTACAAATGAGAACAGCAGCCTTCACTCTGATCTCATCAGCGACACTCTATAAACACGCTTTTCCCCAGACGCAAGACTGAAATGTGTAATGACGGACATGATATGTGCTTCTATAACGCACACCATCACGTACATTAAGAAAGAACGTATGAATGTAGTGCAGTGTAGATACCATAACAAATTGTAAAAGAGGTGGAAAGAGGAGCTTGTTTAGACAAAAGCCAGAATATTGAACCCTGCTTCATGAGATTTAACACCGTATCTTCCTTTTACAGTCCAAGTCAAGGCATTAAGCAGGGAAGTGTGTGGTACATGTATGAAATGTCAAAATACTGTGCATTCATTCACCTTATAATACAAATTGCTTAAAGAGGCAAGTAAAAAGACTGAAATCTTAACATCTAGGTTGGTTTTGCAGACTGAAAAGCCAGTTAAATTGACAGTATTAATCAGAATCAGGAGTCTCCCTTAGCAAATATATGTATGCATAGTTTTCTATACATAGCCATAAAATCACCCTTTTATAAGGAAGTTTATTTATTATATTACCATTTATTGTGATTGGGGGAAGTCTTTTATGTAAATGGGGTGTTTTTGTGCACATAGTCATAAAATCCACATTTTAATGGTAAGATGTTTGGGATGGTTCTTTATGTAAATGGACTGTTGTTGAGCTTATAGCCCTAAAATCATAATTTTAATGGGAAGCTGTTTACCATATATAGTAATTTGGGTGGTTCTTTATGTAAACTGGGTTGTTTTTGAGCATATAACCCTAAAATAATAATTGTAATGGGAAAATATTCACCAGATATAACAATTTGAGGTGGTTCTTTATGGAAACAGAGTGTTTTGGTTCATATAGCCAAAAATGACTATTTTATGGAGATGCTATATACCATATGTAGAAATTTCCTTTATGTAAATGGGGTGGGGTTTTTTTTGCATATATCCCGAATATCCCCATTTTAATGGTAATGTCTACACTTCAGACTTCATGTTCAGCTCAGCATCCTGCTACCTGCAGAAGTTCTCTGGCGACTCTGCCATCGTCGGCCTGATCACAGATGACAATGACAGGGAGTACAGAGAACTGATCCAGGACTTTGTGAACTGGTGCCAATAGAACAGCCTCCAGATAAATGCGGGAAAAACCAAAGACTTGGTGGTGGATTTCCGCAGGCACAAACACCCTTCACTACCACCAGTGAACATTCAGGGAAAGGACATTGAGAGAGTGGATTCTTGTAAATACCTGGGTGTTCATCTGAACAACAAACTGGACTGGACAGATAACATGGATGCAATCTACAGGAACAGACAGAGCAGACTCTTTCTGCTGAGGAGACTAAGGTCTTTTGCAGTGCAGAGAGCACTACTGAAGACCTTTTTTGACTCTGTGGTGGCCTCAGCCATCTTCTATGGAGTGGTCTGCTGGTGCAGCAGTATCTCTACTGCAGACAAGAAGAGACTGGACAAGCTGATCAGGAAGGCCAGCTCAGTCCTGGGGATGCCCCTGGACACAATACAGGAGGTGGGAGAAAGGAGGATGGTAGCTAAGCTATCATCCCTTTCTGGAGAACGACCCCTCACACCCCCTGTATGACACAGTTACATCTCTGAGCAGCTCCTTCAGTGACAGACTGTTAGATCCTAAAAGTCTGAAGGGGCGATACAGAAGGTCTTTTCTGCCTACTGCTATTAGACTTTACAATCAGAGCTGCTCTCCGGGAACCAGTTGTCATAATACACATTGTTAGTATTGATTTTTTTTATACTGATTTTTATACTGTTATAACTGTGAAATAACCTATCATCATAATACACATTGTTGCATGTGATATTTTTTTTAAACTGTGCAGTTACAATGATTAAAATCTGTGCAATAACAACAGTGCAATAACAATTTAAGCTGTGCAATAACCGAGTGCAATTGTTTGTTTGTTTGTTTGTTTGTGAAATTTATTAGTTATTTTATTTATTTTGTAGCCCTAAAATCACCTTTTTATAGGCGGGGTATATAGTATATATTATGATTTTGGGTGGATGTAACCTACAAAAATTCTCTTTTACAAAAATTGTCAAATCCAGAAACCTTTCCTATGGGACATTGGAAACCAACTGTTTCCCTATCCCAGCCCTGGTTTTGGAGTACTCCGCAGTGCTACACATTTTAGTGTTGTTGTTTTTTTGTTTTTTTTGCTAATACAATATATTCAATATCAATTGGTGTGAGTGTGTTAGAGCAGGAAAAACACTAAAATGTGCAGAACAGGGTGTTCTATAAGAACAGGGTTGAGAATCTGGGGCATATTGAAAAGGGATCTCAAGTAGAATCTTTTTGTAGAAATCTAAGAACCTTTAACTATATGAAGAAGCCCTTGTCTCTCTCGGTGATATACCTTGTCCAAGGACTCTATAATAAAACCATGTTGCAGATCACTTTGCTTTCAAGCCCAACTATAAGACTACATGGATTTATATATAAGAATTACAGTAACAGTAAATCTGATTTAAAATAGCCTGAACTTTTAGTTTTGCAAAATGAATGATATTTTTTTGTTCTTAATACCTAGAACAGGACTGAAGCAATGGAACACAATTTTTCACAATTATATCATTTTTATTCACAGCAAACCATTTAGTGACCCTTGTGCACTGTGGTTAATCGCAGGGTCAATCTGAAAGAGCCCGTTCCCATAATGATAGACATGTCTTATCATGAGATAAAAGTGATCATTCAGCAGAACATTGTACTGATTTGCATTAACACTTTGCTTTAAAGGGACAAGTGGATTTTTCCTTCAGTATGTGATCTGGCTGTATACATACAGCTTCAGCCTTATAGAGTGTTAGAACTTTATGGAGCAATATCTTAAAATCCTAGTTCTATCATAGAAAATATTATAATAAAGGCTTTGGTCTTTGAGGTTTTTTTTGTGCAATATCTGTTTACATTTGTGCCACATTTGACCCCTAACCTGCTTGCTTGCTTACAACATGGCCAAATATATGTGGACACCTGACTATCACTCCCATTTGTGGGTCTCTCTGACATTTTTGCCAAAAAGCTGGAAGTGTAGATTGCCTTTGTATGCTGTAGCTTCTGATACAACATCAGTACCTGAACTTAATTATACTCTTGTGGTTCCAGCAATTCCAAAATCTTAAATAAAGCCTTCTCTGCAGAGTGAATGTTATTATTATCCATATTAATGCCCATGGCTTTTCAAATAGGATGTGCTACAAGCACATATAGAAGTGATGGTCAGGTGATCATATACTTTTGGTCATATAGTATGTCTGTGCACTCACTGTCTCATAGTCTATAGACCATTTTTGGTTGTAATCATCTGTACAATATCAAAGATCCAAACATCTGGCAGAATGTGATCCAGGGTATAGATGACAACTGCTTGACTAATCAGAAATAATGGCTCCAAAAGGATTGACGTTACGACTGCTTAATACTTATCCCTATTGGTCTTCATCAAGCTTCAGCAAGCATGTGTATGCTGTTTCTTAAGAAGAATATCCAATAAAAATGTGGAAAAAGGAAAAAGAAAACGTGCATTGTATAAGCCACTACTGACTTGTATTGTGAATTCTGCCCATTTCAGATTCTTAGTTCAGATTGTGTACATAGTACAACCTGAACAGAAGACTGGGATGCTAGGAACTCTACTCACCCTGTAATATGGGGAGGCTCAGTGGTCAGAAGAACCTGTGGCGGTTTGTCTCTCTCAATTAGCCATACTTTGTAGAGGCCTTTTTGCCTGGGGTGCAGAAACACAGTCACGTCCAACCCACAGGGTCGATGAAGAGAACGAAACCATGGACTGAGAACCCAAGGTCCTCCCACAGCCGAGCCATTCACTAACACAAAGCGACCTGAAATAAAATAGCAAAAAGTTAAATGCACACATCTGTTAATGAAATAACACAGTTTAGCTTTTTTTTTTTTTTTTTTTTTGTAAAAGAACTATTTGTTTGCTGAAGGTATCTCAATAGAATGCCCCATTTTGGACTACTGTTGAATATGAATATGAAAGCTGGAGCTCAAACAATGAAATATGCTCACAGAGCTGAAGACATGACTGGGGGGAAATGACAATACCAAAAAAAAAAAAAAACCTGCAAGAAAGATATAATGAAAGAGAGAGGGAAAATCAAAGCTCTCTCTATGGGCTTTGATTTATAACTCTCTCTCCCACTCTTTCTTTCTGATATATTCAGCTCCTTAAATCAGTAACTTTTTTAGTATTTTTTTTGTTTGTTTTTTTTACAGAGAATGGTAGGAAAAAGAAAGGTGAAAGGGCAGCAAGACCTTCTTTTGAAGACAAGAGAAATAGAAACATCATCACTAGAGACAAGAAATTCCCCATTTCCAGTACTCAAACAGTGTCTGTAGGCTTTATTTTTTTCCATATCAATCATTACAGATCTGCAGCTTTGTCTCTCTAACCACGAAATCAGAATGTGCTCTTCTGAAAGTTGGCGGACATTCATCTTTCATTCTTACTTTTCCTTTTTTTTTTACTCCCACCTTCCAAAACTGTGCCAGCAGATTGGACTGGATTATCTAAATTGCCTTTAGGTGTGAAGAGGTTTAAATTCAGACTAATGCTTGCATAAACCTCACAGCTATCCAAAAATGCAAATAAGATGTCAATGGATTATAAGCATAATACTTACTGTTCTTATAGTGAAGCAAAAATAAGTGTTCTTTTTTAACTTGGTTAATTAATATACACCCAGAACATAATATACTCCTCAAAAAAAAAAAAAAAAAAAAAAAAAAACCCTCTAATGTCTTTTGACTTTGTAGTTAAAAAAAAATAAAGCATTTACGTGCATAAAAAGGATATTTTTAACATTAGTACCATTACTAAATTGTTTTTGGCTCTCAGAGCTTTGTGAAATCGACAGTAAAAAGTAATTAGCTATTTGCAGCATTGACATTCAATTTTGGCTGATTCCTTTTGACTTCGAAAGCCCTGAGGTTATGCAGGTGCCTCTGATGGACTCAAATCAAATTTTCAAAACGCTCCACCAAATATCAGTGCAATTCCAGAAACTATCTAGCACATGGAAGGCCTTCCTGAGTTATTTTGGCTGTATGTTTGAGTTTGTCGTTTGTGGTTGATGTCCATCTTCTTCCCCAGACTCAGTTCCTTGGCTGATGATAATTAAACTCTCTTCTAATATGTCCTCCATTCCTCTGTTCATGCGTCCTAAAATGCTGTACACTGTTTGCAGAGTTCTACTTTTGTTTCCTCAGTGCAGAGTATATCGTTCCTGATATGTCTAAATACATTTTAAGCATCTCTGTTCTTCTTTCTTAGCAGAGGTGTTTTGTATGCGCTGTAGTAGTGGAGATTATTTCGGTGCAGTTCATTGCTTATGGTTCTCTGTGTAATTGTTGTTGGCTTCTCTCTTAACTTCCTTATCATTATTCCGAGATCACATTTGTGAAATCTTGCATGGTGCACCTGTTCGAGGACGATTAGTTATGAGTCCATGAACTTTCCACCGGAATATTTTCAAACCAATTGCACTGATAGAGAAGTTTGAGGATTTCCTTTATGGCTCTGTAGCTATTTCCATTCGAGAGTTGTTTAAAAATGAGAACTTTACAATGCTCCTTTACCTTGCCCTGGATTACTACTTTGTTGTATGATATCTTTCTAACTGATCTTTTAAAATGACCAGATTTATTTTTATGTAACCTTACACAATGGGACTCTGTATTCAGTATAAAATCAGAGTCTGACTGAGAAAATAAATTATGTGTAAAATTCTGTGCAAAAAGGGTATACTTCATGCTCTCTGGATGAATGTATGGATGAAAGTAATAAGACTCAGTCTAAATCAGAAACAACAGATCAGAACACTAGAGTTGTGAATGTCCATGTTTCTGAAAGGAAAAAACTAAATAAAATGAGCATGAAAGTATTTTACACACCAATTTCTTTAACCTAGGTTCCACAAATGAGGCCAGTTTGAGAATCTTTCTGAATCTGCTTCAGGCATTTAGCAATTTAAATGCATACTTTTAAATACAACATGGTGGGATTTTCAATTTGGTAGGTTAACAGAGTTGGACAAAACAAAAAAAACAGAGATATAAAAGTGGCTGAATTAAAATGCTGCCTGAAATGCCGCAGGGGACTAGAGAAAAGGTAGCCTTAATTGTACCTTCATCAAAAAGAGTTTTTCCACTTTTAGTGTAATTTTTCTCAGTTAGGCTGTTATTTTTATTTCCTGCTAAATGCTCATGAGCACAGTTTAGCTGGAACCCATTATAGGCTGAGGTCCTGTGTGCATAATTCACTGTACACTCCAGAGAGTCTGTAAGCAAAAGCATGAGCAGGTCCATAAAGTTCCACAGTTTACACAATTCTATAGACATGCTGGTTACATTAAGAACCTCATGCCCTAAACACAAATTTATTTAAAATAAATTCTTGCAACACAAAAATACACAGATCCCTGTTCATGGCTGAAAGATTTATGGCATGCACTTATCCAGAGCGACTTACATTTATCTCATTTACACAACTGAGTGTTTAAGGGTCTTGCTCAGGGGCCCAGCAGTAGCAGCTTGGTTGTCCTGGGATTGCACCTTCCAACTTTCTGATCAGTAGCCCAACACTTTAACCACTGAGCTAACACTTCCCTTGACAGAGGAAGAACCTGATGTGGTTTTCTAAACATTTAGCTAATCCACCTTAAATTTGAACCTGTTCTGATATGCTTTTCGGCTCACCATGGTTGTAAAGAGTGGTTACTTGAGTTACTGTAGACTTCCTGTTAACTCAAAACAGTCTGGCCATTCTCCTCTGATCTCTCTCATCAACAAGACATTCATGCCCATAGCACTGCCTCTCACTGGATGTTTTCTTGGTCTTGGTCTTGTTTTTTTTTCACACTATTGCATATGAACCTTAAAGATTGTTGTACATAAAAATCACAGGAAATCAGCAATTTCAGAAATGCTCAAACCAGCCCATCTGGCACTAATCAATGAGATCACATTTTAACCCTATTCTGATGTTTGATGTGAACAGTTATTATTTTATGCTTTGGGCATTATTTATGCTTTGGGCTGCTTCCTCATGATTGGCTGGATATTTGCATAAATGAGCAGGGGTACAGGTGCTCTGTTAAACTAATCAGTGGGTGTAAATATGTGGATATTGAGGATATGAAAAACATTAATATGCCAAATATGAATGCATTATTTGACAAACAAACAAACAAACAAACAAACAAACAAAAAAGAAACAGATACAAATATAGATCGACATCTTAGGATGTCAGGATGCAAAACCTATTTTTTTCTTTTCATATTTAACTGAAAAAACTTTCCAGTTTAGATCATGTCCATTATCGAATCAGATATAGACAATTGGAGCATTGCATTACACCCCTAGTGTAACAGAACCTGATACATTAATTTTCTATTCACCAATTAAGCAAGCCAACATAAACAAGTCTACATGTCAACAAAATTGCCTTTCCAAATAAATCGATTTCAGACCTTTTGAGAAATGTATATAAATTAAAAACAACTGATTTAGCTGAATTTCATACAAAGGAAGTTGTTATGAAAACAAACATTAAAACCCACCCACAACCTTAATCTTACTATTTGTATTTTTTTTTATAATGCTGCATATTATTGTGCAAGCACGAGGCCATGTTTACTGGGACAGAACCATTAAATTCTGATGCTATTTCTCACAGCAATCACAGCAAATCCCTCCACATTAATCAGAAGGTTGGAAGTAAATTACTTACATGCTATCAGTCCACCCAACTGCTACAAGACTATTTGAATTCTGATAGATAGTTAGAGGGAAAAAAAATACATAAAATAAAAAATGGCAGCAGCAATGTATGCACCATCCCATGCACCATTACAAATGTAATAAGCGCAAAAATTTGACTTGCCAGTGTTTGCACTGAATTTTGCACAGTAGACACAGGTAAAAAGCTAGATTGAAAATTAACAACTGAAGTATATATAAATATCCTAAAAACTGTTGTTGAGAAGCACATATTCCCATGTAATTTTTCTTTAGCCATGTTTTAATTGAAGATCACAGCATATTAATAAACAGGGTTTGAATTCAGCGAGGAACAATTAAGAGAGAGAAAAACAAATTTAAAGCCGAAAGCATGACTAAACAGCCACACAGCCACAAACTCCTTCTAGTGAAACTAAAAAAAGCCTAAAAAACACCCCAAACCATGAAGAAATTTCCAAATAAAAGTGCAAATGAATTGCATTTTCTTTTAAAACATTCAGAAGCCTTTGTCATTGCCTAAGGAAATGGATAAAGCACTCAGGCTAGACAAAACAAGCCATGTACAAGGTTTTATTGCATTTGCACAGTGAAACTGGAGTGACATGTATTGTTAGAGCTTTAGTGAGGAGAGAATTACTGCATTTTGTACCTGGAGAACAATAAATAATAAAAAATCTGGATGCCAACACGTATAATTGATAGACTCCTGCACGTGAGATAAGTAAGGGATGAAATATTAAGAAAAATATTCAACAATGATGTGGTGTGATGTGATGCCTTTACTATACCACTGTTTAATTCTTACTCTTTTCTATGACAGCATGTCATGAACATTCTTACACATTGGGAAAAAACAAACAAACACAAAAAAACTATACAATCCACAAACACAATTAGTTTTGATGATTTAATTATGTATTTGTAAAGCCCTGTTTTTTTAAATTGCAGAATTCCTCTCTCTCTCTCTCTCTCTCTCTCTCTCTCTCTCTCTCTCTCTCTCTCTCTCTCTCTTGCGCTCTCTTATTAATATATTGCTTTACTTTTAATATAGTAAAAGTATACTCACTGGGGGGAAGGAGCCTGAGTTGGTGAGAGAGATTGAGCGGTACAGGCTAGAGATAGTTGGGCTTGCCTCCACGCACAGCCTGGGCTCTGGAACCCAACTCCTTGAGAGAGGTGGGACCCTCTTCTACTCTGGAGTGGCCCATGGTGAGAGGCATCGGGCTGGGGTGGGCTTGCTTATAGACCCCAGCTCAGCCGCCATGTGTTGGAGTTTTCCCCGGTAAAAGAGAGGGTTGTTTCCCTGCACCTTCAGGCCGGGGATAGGTGTCTCACTGTTGTTTCAGCTTATGGGCCGAATGGCAGTGTGGAGTACCTAACCTTCTTGGAGACCCTGCGAGGGGTGCTGGAAGGTGCTCCGACTGGGGACTCCATAGTTTTGCTGGGGGACTTCAATGCCCATGTTGGCAACGACAGTGATACCTGGAGGGGCGTGATTGGGAAGAACGGCCCCCCTGATCTGAACTTGAGTGGTGTCCTATTGCTGGACTTCTGTGCTAGTCACAGTTTGTCCATAATGAACATCATGTTCAAGCTTAAGGGTGCCCATCAGTACACGTGGTACCAGGACACTCTAGGCCGGACATCAATGATCGACCTTGTGGTTGTGTCATCTGACCTTCGGCCGCATGTCTTGGACACTCAGGTAAAGAGTGGGGCAGAGCTGTCAACCAATCACCACCTTGTGGTGAGTTGGAGCCGCTTACGGAGGAGGATGCCGGACAAACTTGGCAGACCCAAAAGTATTGTAAGGGTCTGTTGGGAACGTCTTGCTGAACCATCTGTTAGGGGGGTCTTCAACTCCCACCTCCAGGAGAGTTTCAACCAGATCCCAAAGGAGGTTGGGGACATTGAGTCTGAGTGGACCATGTACTCTTCCTCCATTGTTGACACAGCCATCTGGAGCAGTGGCCGTAAGGCCTCTGGTACAGGTCGTGGCGGCAATCCCCGAACACAGTGGTGGACACTGAAAGTAAGGGATGCTGTCAAGCTGAAGAAGGAGTCCTATCAAGCCTGGTTGGTTCGGGGGACTCCAGAGGCAGCTGAGGCGTACTGGCAGGCCAAGCGAGCTGCAGCCTGGGTGGTCTCTGAAGCAAAAACTCGGGTCTGGGAGGAGGCCATGGAGAAGGACTATCAGACGGCCTTGGGGAAATTCTGGCAGACCGTTCGGCACCTCTAGTCTCTGGATATTGTGGGGCTGTCTTGGCTGACACGTCTCAGCAACATAGCATGGCAGTCAGGTATAGTGCCTGTGGACTGGCCAACTGGTGGTCCCTCTTTTTAAGAAGGGGGACCGGAGGGTGTGTTCCAACTATAGGGGGATCACACTCCTCAGCCTCCCAGGGAAAGTCTATTCCAGAGTACTGGAGAGGAGAGTCCGACCATTAGTTGAACCTCGGATACAGGAGGAGCAATGCGGTTTTCGTCCTAGTCGTGGAACACTGGACCAGCTCTATATCCTCCACAGGGTGCTCGAGAGTTCGTGGGAGTTTGCCCAACCAGTTCACATGTGTTTTGTCCCTCGTGTCATTCTGTGGGAAGTGCTCTGGGAGTATGGGGTCCGTGGCCCTCTGTAAAGGGCTGTTCGGTCTCTATTTGACTGGAACAGGAGCTTGGTTCGCATTGCCAGCTGTAAGTCAGATCTGTTCCCAGTGCATGTTGGACTCCGGCAGGGCTGTCCTTTGTCACTGGTTCTGTTCATTGGTTTTATGGACAGAATTTCTAGGCACAGCCAGGGGTTGGAGGGAGTCTGGTTTGGGGACCACAGGATTTCATCACTGCTAATGAGCTCTGGGTCATTACCGAAAGGATGAGATCCCGGATACAAGCGGCCAAAATGAGCTTCCTCTGTAGGGTGGCGGGGCGCTCCCTTAGAGATAGGTTAAGGAGCTCTGTCACCCAGGAGGAGTTCGGAGTAAAGCCACTGCTCCTCCACATCGAAAGGGGACAGTTGAGGTGGCTCGGGCATCTGTTTCGGATGCCTCCGGGACGTCTCCCTGGGGAGGTGTTCCGGGCATGCCCCACCGGGAAGAGACCACGGGGAAGACCCAGGACACGCTGGAGAGACTATGTCCCTTGGCTGACCTGGGAACGCCTTGGGATCCTTCCGGAAGAGCTGGAGGAAGTGTTTGGGGAGAGGGAAGTCTCGGCATCCCTGCTTAGACTGCTGCCCCCACGACCCGGCTCCCGATAAGCGGAAGACAATGATGATGATGATGAATTTATGTAATTCAAATGTGTACATTGTTAGCACAAGTGTGTATTGAGTTATATTAACACAATCTGTTTTCATGATTCGAACTTTCAATATACTTCCAAAGTGATTTCACCCGAGCCCAGGATCAAACCCAGGTCACTGTGAATTGCAGCATTGCCTACTACACTATTGTGTCTCACATGATTAATAACATGTAATGTAATACTATAGCTGACATGCAAGAAGAGCTTTACATCAGACTGTTACAAAGGACTGACACTAGATTCTCCTTCCAAAACAGAAAAAACTATTGAAAGACAGTTAGTGCTTCTTTCACAATTAATATAATTTATTTTAATAGCAAAGGTCAATAATTAGGAATTTTTAGAAATGTGAAGCATTATTTTAAAAGTTGACTAAATGATTACTAGAAATACCCTTTCATAATTTCACATAAATATCTTTCTCAAATCCAGCCATGTAATATCTAATAAGTCTGATAGAATTAGCCATATTTTCCCAGAGATCTGTAAAGGATGGCTATCTCTTAAAAACCTAATTTATATTAAAAGGCACATCATCTTTTAAAGATATGAGGCAATGAGTCTCATAAGATGCTCATTAAGCTGATCACACGACACTGTTTTATCTTCTAGCTTTGGAAGTCCTCAACAACTGTTTGTTTGATTGTTTGATATTTGCTACCTTTTTTTGTTTCCCAGATTCAGGTTTTTGTTGCCTGACACCAGGAACCTTTGATCTCCATCCGTCTCTGTGATGTCCGAAACAAAAGGCCATGTCAAGCAGAACAAAGAACGGCAGAGGAACAGCAGCAAAAAAGCACTGAAAAACACTCTCGACTCCATCTCCTGAGCTGAGATAAAAAAGTCATGTAATATCAGAGCAAACAAGTAACTGAATGCCTATGGGACATCATGTTCAAAGACTTTCTCTCTCTAATGTTCCCTGAAACAGCACTACCGACACTAGTACTGTGTTACACATTCTGTGGGAATCTGTGTGAGACAATAACTCATTGCAAATTTTTTATGACCAATATAATAAATTTTGTTACTAAAGATGCTGCAAATTCAATAAAATATACCAGTGAATGTCATTTGAATATTGCAGATTGGGGGGGGGGCACGGTGGCTTAGTGGTTAGCACGTTTGCCTCACACCTCCAGGGTTGGGGTTCGATTCCCGCCTCCGCCATGTGTGTGTGGAGTTTGCATGTTCTCCCTGTGCCTCGGGGGGTTTCCTCCCCCAATCCAAAGACATGCATGGTAGGTTGATTGGCATCTCTAAATTGTCCATAGTGAATGAGAGTGTGTGTGTGTGTGTGTGTGTGTGTGTGTGTGTGTGTGTGTGTGCCCTGCGATGGGTTGGCACTCCGTCCGGGGTGTATCCTGCCTTGATGCCCAATGACGCCTGAGATAGGCACAGGCTCCCCGTGACCCGAGAATAGTTCGGATAAGCGGTAGACAATAAATGAATGAATATTGCAGATTGTTTTTTTTTGTTTCAATCATACAGATTGTTTAGACGCTACATTCTTTCTTTCTTTCGTTCTTTCTTTCTTTCTTTCTTTTTCTCTCTCTATCTCTCTCTCTGTCTCTCTCTCTCACTCATTGGAGATCAGAATTCAAGCCCCAGGACCACCAAGCTGCCACCACTGGGACCCTGAGTGAGGCCCTTAACCCTCTCTGCTCCAGGGGTGCTGCATCATGGCTGACCTTGCGCTCTGACCCTAACTTCCAAAGTTAGGATATATGCATTAGATTCATAGAATTTTTTTTATGCATTGAAGCACTTTTGTAAGTCATGCAGGACAAGGACATCTACCAAATGCTGAAAATGTTAATCATTACTATAAATATTAATCATATTAATCATTTACTTATTTTGATTGCTTTATTTTGCTTAATTTCTATCCATTGTAAAAGTTGGATAATAAAAGTAGTTTTTTTATGTGACAACAATTTCATTGTTAAAAAATGCTGCAAACTCATTCAATTTCTGTTCTCAGTATTAGAACAGAATTATACGGCATAAAGGTCAGGAATTAAATTAAGACCTGTGTCCTTGTAACATGTTACATTTCATTTTATACAGTAGACTGTACTGGTACATTTACAGCTTCCCTTATTAACACCAGGTTACTTAACATGAAGTATCATGGTATTTAATTCATTCATTCATTCACTCATTATGGCAAGCTTAGCTATAAGTCTGATTATAAAACAGAACAGAATCTACCTAAACACCCATCCATCCATCCATCTATCCATCCATCCATCCATTTTCCAGTAAGTAAAATACCGAGTCAGTGGCATCAGGAAAGCAGCCTGTTTTACTCATCTTGTTCCTCACATCCCTTGGGTGAGACAGCTGTCCATTGGTATATATGCAGCTGGTGGTTCTGTGAGCTGACAGTTTGTAAAGCTGCACTGTGGATCTTGGAACACTAGCTCTGCCTGTAGCTAAAGTAACATGTTGTGAGGAAGCTGTTTATTGTTGTCTGCCTTAAAAGCTGGCTGAGAGTCTTTGTGCTGAGATCAGTGAGACTCCAGTCCACCGAGGCTGCTTTTTATAGGAATCTGTTTTCAGGCGAGGTTTATAATGGTAGAACATCTCATTTCCAATTTTATAGTTATTTGCCCAAATGTCAGTGAATACATAGGCTGTGTCATAAAATTTGCTTCATCATCAAGGTGTTTTTTTTTTCTTCATTCAAGGACATGCTAGCATCAGTATAGGCTGCATGAGTGGATGGTTCTGGCATTGAGTCTCAGTAAATGATATGAGCATCAACTCAGGATCTGTGCATTAACCATAATATCATTCTTATGTTTCTTTAATGTCATCCTTATCCTCATCCTTATATCTGGAGATGGTGTCATGTGACCAGTAGCGTTTCTATGTTTCTATATAAATATGTTTTTAAAGGTTATTAAGGAACTATCATTTATCTTTGGTAACTATTTCATCCCAGAGTTTGGGATTCAGAGACTATTCCAGAAACATTGGGTGTGATGTGGAAATACACTCTATACACACAGTCGTTCACACATACAGCAAATTTTGCATAGACAATCAACCTTCTGGCATGTTTTTGTGAGGAAACAGGAGGAAACCCACTTAGAAACTTTGCACAGACTGTATCCGGAGCTCAGGATCAAACTGTTGACTCCAGATCTGGCTGCCAGGTGCACCACCATTACCAAATTAATTAGTAAAACTGGACTTGAAATTCTGAGTTTAAAATTCTAAACACAAACCTAAAAATAATGCTGTTGTTGAGAAGTAAATCAGTGCATCAAAACAAAGCCATGTGTGGCATTCCAAAAACCTAAGTGAAACTGAAGAGGAAAAAGAAATCACTCTAGGAGACTCTATTACTTTGTAAGATGGTATTTTATGGGTGCTGTCACAGTAGATGGAGGAGGGAGACTGGAATAATATCCACCTAAACTAACACAGTTGTCTTCCCAGAGCTCAAGAAATTCAGTAAGTTATTTTAGTTCAGTAAGTTACTATACATTACTACAATAAACTTAAGATAGTTCAGTGGTTAATTAATGCAGCTGATGTCTCTCACTCTCTTGTGAATGCTTATTGCAACAAAACAACATTTGTTTATTACTGCAGTAACTAAACACTGGACAGTTTGTGGTTATTTGAATAATCACGGACATGATATTTAGTCATCAGTCACAAATTTACTCTTCCATTCATTTTCTTCCCCAATAAACACTGGCATATGACAAATGGAAATATTTCCATCACATCCTGAAGTAGAAAGGTTTTGTGATGCAATTCATCACCCTAATGCTGTTAGCATTATTAATGTCTGTTGATATAGACTCATTGCACAGAGAACTGCATTTACATTTTCTTCTTAATTTTCACTCTATGGATCAAAAGATTTCAATTTCACCCCGTCATCCACTTACAATTTACATTTCATAGTTTTCATAATGGTTTTATTTTTGTTTGTGTCAATTTTGTGTGTGTAAGCATGCGTGAGGAAAAAACAAACAAAAAAAGTCACATACAGATATATTAGCAGCGGCAGTAATAGATACCTTTAACTCTTAGGTCAGATTTAGAAGCAGGCATAGTTTAAATCTCAGAAATAAACGTGAGCTTCTTCTGTAAGCTTCATCTAATCCATCTTCAAATCATCCATCTGTCTGTCAAACCATTTCAAGGTCAAACTCAAAGACTTTGAAAACGTTCCACAGCAGAAAAGCACAGCACATATTTCTTTTGCTGCATTTTTTTTAATTGAAATATATAAATCGATTATCCAGAAAACCTTTTTTCCACAGATATAAAGCATTCCAGGATAAAAGGAATGCTTTATAATAAACGTGATAAACTAGACAGTGCTCTACCTTTTAGTATAATTATAATTTATTATGGCGTTTGTTCTAATAGATAATGAGATAATGTATTCTGGTGAATAAGTAACCTTAGGGCTCTAATAGAACATATATATTTTATAATTTACTTGTTGTTGCAAAAAAAAAAAAAAATGTTACAAAGGTTTGAATTCTGAAAGCCATTTATATGAATGAATGTCTCTAAAATTTTGAGAAAAGGAAAATCTTTAAGTAATGGCTCCAGACTGTAAAGCTGACTGAGTTATTTATTGGCAATCCTAATGGAGCCAGTGCCAACATCTAATGTGTTGAAAGATGGCACAGCTCAGTACCAAAAAGGCCGAGCACTAGGTTGCATTATATATAGCCTCCAGTTCAAATGCTAGAGCTGGAGAAAAACTCATTTCGTACTTTTTTTCTGCGCAGTAGACAGAAAGAAATCAATAGGTAATATGCCACCTCGTTTAGGGAACTCTACGATTATATAATGATGGAGATCACATATAGTAAGGCCAAAGTTCCCCACATTGATCCACACCTCCAAATGGAGAATGACTCTCCTGCTTTAAACTAGAGAAAAAAAGGGTGACGAGTTCAATCTAACAGGTTTTTATTCATGTGTTCTTTTTTTTAAAAGCTCTGTTGCCTTGCATCAGGTGTCTGGGATTAGTCTGCAACAAAACATAGAAAAAAGTTTATCGATAACTATTGAATCACGAGATTAGTTTTGACTTTATTAATCAGGCACCTGTTTGTATGTAGGTCATATACATGGATCTGGGTGCAGGTTTAATAATTTAAAAAAAACAAAAGAAAGAAAATTGTGCATATTAGATAGCTACTAAAGAACATATGTATTTAGGGTACTTGGGGTCATGGGAATAAGCAGAGCTAAAAATAATTTACTATTGTATAAATCAGAAATAAGCAGCCATGATCTGGGTCCTGGTACCGGTGCATACATTGCACCCTCTGATGCACTGGTCCTTTTTGTGTATGTGGCATTTTGTGTGTGCATGTGTGCATGTGCTATTAGATAATACCAGCCTCAAATAAATACATTGAACCACCAGCCCAAACAAGTGGTGTAAAACCAGAGGAATGGAGGAGTAGCTTTATAAACTGTATAAAGAAATCAGAAGGTGGTCGCTTTGTAGTTCCGACAAAAGGAATACATCCATAAATCAGTAACATCCCCTAAAGCCCAAACACCTTTGCTTTCAGGCAATTCCCCAACAGTGACAGATCTGTGGCCAGATAACACTCCTGCTTGAGTCTTTAATCACTTTGAAGAACCAGATTAGTGTAGAGGATCCAGGACTGAAAAAGTCCATCACTCTCTAAATAGGACAGTCCCTACAACTATCCCCTTCACAGCAGACATATTACCTGATTAGCTTGCATCAACGGAAGTTAATAACTCCATTAGGGGCAAGGAGACATGTTATTTTTTTCTCTTTGATTCTTGGAATTGCTTTCTCTCTAGGGAAAGTGTGAAAAAGAAGAAGAAGGAGGAGGAGGAGGAAGAGGAGGAGGGTTGAGGGTGAGTAACACTCAGGAAGCATTGTCCTTGAATCATTAGGGATGGGCAACAGGCTCCTATTAATCAGACACTTGTAGTGAGCTTCAATTTAACATGTTTACAACAAACACTGAATATGCTCATATTAAAAAAAAAAGGACTTGACAGAAGAACAAGATAGGTAATAGGGTTACAATAAAGAAGGACTGAATGGGTAATTAGTATGGTTAAGAGTGTGAATAATGTATTCGTGCAAGAAGATAAAGCTCATCTCATTAAAATTCTCACAAGCCAATGAACGAGGATCTATCTTCTCAAAGCTCTGCAAACATGAGAACATTTCAAAAGATCCCTGTTATTATAGACAGTCACAAACCCTTTTTCATTCACGTGGGTGGAATCACCTCTTCGCTAATCTTAAGCAAAGATGTGACCTCTTTTCCCATAGGGCTGTGGATCTGCCAGTCAACTGTCAACACAGATGACTTCATCATTCATGTTCTGGCACTTCATGTCCTTTTCAATTTATATCCTACCACTTCAGGGAAACATGGATCTAGACTCCCATAACTATTTCTCTCTCTCCAACACTTCTTTGGCTGGGTTATGAGGGGGCAATTTTGCTGATTTCCCAAAAGATATAAATTTATGCAATATAACTATTTTAATACCACAAAATATTTGGTACTGATCCTATTAATATGCATATCATGATATCATGGTCATCCATCCTCCCCCAGTTTATTAAGGAACAAGACATAATAATGTCCTACATGTCAGAGGATTCTGACACTCCACTGGTTATTTAATGTAGGTGGAACATCCACCCACACTAGTGACAAGCAACTGACATTCTCATGCTGGGTATATCATTCAACACAAGTTCTTTCTGGACTCCAGCAAACCAAAAAAATCAGCTGGACAGTCTTGATGTGTAACAATATCACATAAAAACTATGCCACTCATTTCCAGATTGTTTTGATTACTGTGTACTGCATCCTGTATATGCCATTACCTGGTAACCTTAGCTTCCTCTTCCTAGCACTCATCTCTTCCTTGAATCCCCCAAAGCAGTTATTTTCTTGAAGTAAATCAAGACACACATGCCATTTGCTCTAGGTTAACCACTTGCTTTGATAACCTCTGTACTCACTACTCCAGATAAGCCCAAGCAGTACCCTTCAAGCCATGACTTGATGCTCTCCTAGGACTACAGATCAGGCTCAGGACTGCTTGAAGGAAATGGAGCAGATTACCGGACTGCTTCAAGTCGTATAGCATTTTTAAATTAATTTAACAGTGCAGCAGTGATGCTTATCTTCCTTCTGTACCAACAACTACTGAACATTATGGCTCCAACCTGGACAAAAATAACAATGCTACCAGGAGACTAGCAACTCTACCAACTCAGGATATTAGCAACTCTACCTTTCTAGGAGACTAGCACATCTACCAGCTCCGGATATTATCAACTCTAACTTTCTAGGAGACTGGCAACTCTACCAACTCAGGAGACTAGCAACTCTACTAATTCTGGATAATAGCAACTCTACCTTTCTAGGAGACTAGCAACTCTACCAACTCAAGAGACTAGCAAATCTACCAACTCAGGATATTAGCATCTCTACCTTTCTAGGAGACTAGCAACTCTGCCAACTCTGGATGTTAGCAAACCTACCAACTCAAGAAACTAGCAACTCTACCAACTCAGGAAACTAGCAACTCTACCAACCCAGTAAACTAGCTTTCTCTACCAACTCAGAATATTAGCAACTGTACCTTTCTAGGAGACTGGCAAATCAACCAGCTCTGGATATTATCAACTCTAACTTTCTAGGAGACTGGCAACTCTACCAACTCAAGCGACTAGCAAATCTACCAACTCTGGATGTTAGCAACTCTACCAACCCAGGAAACTTGCAACTCTACCAACTCCGGATATTAGCAACTCTACCAACTCAGGATATTACTATAAGTATACTTTGATAGTATACTATCCTAGTCATTGCCCCTCCGCATCTCCTTTACTCTTTCTTCCACTAAGTGAAATGGTATGTTCTATACGTTTTACACAATATACTACACAAGCTCAAAGTCATGCGCTAATCAGTGAGTGTATGTAAATTTTGGATTCACAAATGAAAAGTATGCACTAATCAGTGAGTGAGTATTAGATTCTGAGACAAACAGATGTTGAGAACAATGCATGGCTTTTCAGCTCCTCATTCAGTTTGATGCTTGAATTGCACAGTTCACCGGCTTTGTGAATTGTTTTGAGGAAATTAATAGACATTTCACAAGTGTAAAGATAGTGTAAATATGAAAATAGTAGCCAATGAAATGCCACTGCTGGCAAAACAGGTGACAATAGCAGTGAATTGGAGCAACAGACATACTTTATTTCTCTGCTAGCACCTGTTATGATCAGTTTGTGGTTTGTCATGCCAGAAAACTAGTTGCTACGGGAGAGCTTATCGGCCAGTGCATGCTCCACAAAATCATTTCTCCCACACAAGCATGTTATCATCCCAGGCATCATTGAATTATACTTCATCTGCACTTTTAACCCTAGACAAAATGAACTGGCCTTTGTGTGTAGCCTATGTGGCTGAAGTAAGCCAATGGCTTAAAGCTGCTGGAGCCATTTGCTGATAGTTTGCAAGGCTAGCAAGGATCCATGGATATAAATACATGTTGAGGAAACTTCTGCTCTGAGATTCCCAAAGCTTGAGACACTGAGTGCACTGAGCAGTGGGATGCTGGTGTGCAACTTTGGGGAAGAAGTTAAATTGAGTGTTTATGTTTTTTGTGTGTGTGGATGTGTAATTGCCATAGCTAAGCAGACACTCTTGATGTGGCTCTCAGCTCAGTGGGAGCAGTTGGTGTGTGGCACAGGGAAGCCAGACTCAGACTCAGCCCAGCAGGCTGCTGCAGTAATCTTGAAGCATGAGCCTCAGCTGATTGGAAACCGTTTCTGCTGCACTCGCTCATGCTCAACAACTCTCAATGTTTATTATCAAATGTCGGTACTCACCTTGGGAACTTGAGGTACCACAAGTTTACACACCTCTACAATGCTAAAAACAAACTTATTACAATATTAAAAGGTAAATTCAACACACATGACTGCAGTCATTTAAAACACTAGATCTAGGCATTGAGCTCCAATGCTGTATTAATGATCAGATTCATTAATTAACCCTCCCCCATGCCAGTAATTTGTTTCTTCAAGTTTCTTTTATGATGCTGTTCCAGATCACTTGTTTAAAACACTATGGCTAATTTATTAGTCAACTGATAAAGGCTGTGTTTTAATTATTTAAGAGCATAGTGAGATTCGAGAAACAGGACATATGATACAATAATGATCTGGGGGTATTCAATGGAGAGATTACAGGGAACAACCTCTCAATCAGCCATTCTTGTTATTGCACAGCTGTGCTGCTTTCATAGCTTTATCAATTGCTTAGCTCCAACAATTATAAGTAGTTCTACATTAACACTAGATCTGAGATGAAACAAAAAAGCGGACAGCAGATAATGTTTTATCAACCATGCATTATTCTTCTTATTATTAGTATGTATTTGTCTTATCTTGGGCATTAACAAGCCAGTGTACATGCTTTACTTAAATTATGTTGAATTTAAATAAACTGATCCACACATGGGCACGGTGGCTTAGTGGTTAGCACGTTTGCCTCACACCTCCAGGGTTGGGGGTTCGATTCCTGCCTCCGCCGTGTGTGTGGAGTTTGCATGTTCTCCCCGTGCCTCGGGGGTTTCCTCCGGGTACTCAGGTTTCCTCCCCCAGTCCAAAGACATGCATGGTAGGTTGATTAGGGATCTCTAAATTGTCCGTAGTGTGTAAGTCCAATGAGAGTGTGTGTGTACCCTGCGATGGTTTGGCACTCCGTCCAGGGTGTATCCTGCCTTGATGCCCTATGACGCCTGAGATAGGCAAAGGCTCCCTGTGACCCGAGTGTAGTTCGGATAAGCGGCAGACAATGAATGAATGAATGATCCACACATAAAATGGAGATTGCATCTGTCCCTGTCAGCTTTATAAGACTATTTTCTGTCACTTTATACTTTGCAAATTAGCAATTGAGATAAATTTCCCAGAATTTTTAGTCACACGGGGAGCAAACTCCGACTCACATGATAAATTATAAAGTATGAACAACTCTACAGGTTACAGCTATTAAATGCCAGAACCAGTACCAAGTTCCTTCTTGTTTATTCTTTGTACCATTTACTGATCAATTACAGGCTTAAATAATTAGATCTGTAGGATCTGATTCATCATGTGCCCTTTTGGGAGGGTGTGGTAAGATCGGGAAAAAGGTTAGAAGGCACAGGTTAAAATTCAAGTGCAGAAACTTCACACCATGCAAAGCAACTCTTCTAGAAATTACAAGCAAATGCAACCAAGAGAACCATAGTTTCCAGTTGCACAACCCGACACAACTGTATGAGACCCGAGTGGGAAATTTCTTATATTAGTCATTCCACAGCCAGTGGAAAGAAATGTTCATTTATTTGAATTACTGTCAGGCAGACTGACTCAGAGGGAGTGGTGTGGTGTAGGCCATGGAATTGCCTGAGGAGAAACTCCCCACCACTAATACTGGCAGACCTCTGATGCCTGAGAAAGCAGCAAGCAGTAGAAGGAAACATCTGACTGAAAAATAAATAGGTTCAAGTAGACAAACCCTCTTCTTTGTTGAATAATTGTTATTTCCCACAATAGAAAAAAAATGCATTCTGAAATTGTGGGTGGTTTAAATGAACTCTTCCTCTTGACTGCATTTTGGTGTGGACATTTACTGATCTATTGTGATAGAAGACCATATTGCTAAACCTACTTGTCCACTTATCCATTCAGCCTTAAATGCTCCTTCCATTCCATCCACTGACTGCATTTTAACACCTAAGGCCATGACACTTAAAGATGACTGTTGACAGTCAGCTAAATCATGCATGGACAGTCGTTTTTGCAGTGTGTCCACACAAATTACACTAGCTTGCCTTGTCACAGCCTGTACTAAGGCTACTTTGTTTGGATGCATCCCAAACCACATACGGCCAAACATACTACCACACAGCACTGACACTAACAGGTTCTTTACATGCCTACTCAAGAAGGTCCCTCAACAATTCTTAGTAAAAGACAATGATTTTTTTGCAGAGAATTGAACATGTTTAGGAAGCTAACAGCCATTCATGATCCAAAGTGCACCTAAAGAACCTATATATATATATATAAAATATATATAGACAATGATATGTGTGGAATTATTTTGACATATTTACCTCAGACAACAAATATTAAAACAAATAAACAATCACTTATGCTTCCTAACTGGACAGATTAATATCCCTAAAGTTCAACTTGCTTGTTGTTATACTACAGTGATTAAGCATTCCCATTTATTTTGTTGAGCAGTCTATGTTGTTGTTGTTGTTGTTATTATTGTCCTTTGGCGGCTCCTTGATCAAGGTTGCCACAAAGGAGCATTCGATCCGCATATTTCTATTTGGCACAGGTTTGTTTGCTTTGTTTTGTTTTTTTAATTCCGGATGCTCTTCCTGATGCAACCCTCCTATTTTATCCGGGCAGGAGCTGGCACTGAGCATTAACTCCTCAATGGCTGGGTTGGTCCTCTTGCAGGGACTCGAACACCAGGCCACAGCAGTTAAAGCATAGGATCCTCTAGGGAACCTTTGAGCAGTGTATAATGAAGGAAATTTAAAGCAAAATCATCTGCCTATAACACAAGCTCATTTCAAGATTTAATTACCGGAATCAAAAATATCTATCAATATATACTGAATAAAAAGATTCTAAATATATATATTTTACTTGATACCTTTTTTCAGCTTTCTTTTTTCAGCTTAAAATACAACTTTGCACTTCAGATCTAAAGAAATATTTAGCAATCCCCACTCAGCCTTGGTTGTTCATTGGTTTGGTATGTAAGGGTACAAATGAGAATGAGTAAAAGACCATAAGTACTAGAAAACTGATACTCAGAGATCCAGATCTCTGACCTGAAAACCATAAGGGGCTATCTCAGTACCACACAGAGTCAGCTGGGAAAAATTTAACTTGTATTCATAAGACACAGAGCAGTCTTCCAGTGTTCTTGTAAGACAAGAACATGTTGAGTAGAGTTGCATAAGCCAGTGTAGTCTCCTTGTTTCTCTATCCATGGAGGCAGCTGATTTTCCACTTCGACTATATATGTATGTCAGCAGCCACTATATTAACAGCAGTGAATCCTAGTGATCATATTACAAAATTTGCTCAATATTCTCATTGTGTTGCAGGAATAAAAGAATCAATATCACAGTGAAATGCTTTAAAAAATTATGAAGGTAACTTTTATAGACTTTCATGCTTTCATGTGACTGATGTTAGCCTGGCTCAGAACCAGGCCATTCCTGTCATGGTTTTGCATACATATTGTATCATACCCCAACTCAGTTTTCTCTTTCTCGCTCTCTCTATTTCTCTCACTCTCCCATCTTGGCTGCTCAGATTGCGTTTGCGTCTGTGTCAACCTTGCTCTTATTGTTTCCTTTTCCTCGCCCATTCAATATTCCTGTCATTACCATCATATCACACACAAGATATATCACCATGCACAGACTCTCTTCTTTTCTCTCCTCTCCTCTCCTCTCCTCTCCTCTCCTCTCCTCTCCTCTCCTCTCCTTTTTTTTTTGCAGCTTTCACTGCAACTGCACCTTTGAAGAAACAACCTTCGCTGATGTCTTCCAGATTTCTTTCTTCTCACATCAAAAGTAGCTCTCTGCACCAGAGGCTCAGAAATCTGAAAGCTTCACATTTATACGGTGCAGAAGAAAATAGCTAAGAATGACAGTTTCTCACAAACACATACCAAGACATAGATATTCCTAATGGAATTATTTCTAATGCTAACACTGGCATTTCTCAAGTATAAAAGTAAAGCAAGGAGACAAGACGAGACAGACAGGCCTGGCTGGTCTACATGGGCTAATTATCCTATCCTGTAGAAATACACAGAGAGGCATGAAGTAGAGGATGAGCCTGATTTTTTTCTAGCCCAGCCTAGTTGTGGCAGAGGATCCTAAAAAAGATATTTGCGCTTCTCACATAACTTAAAAACCACAGAGAGAGCTTATCACAAAGCTGAAAGGACAACACCAGTTTTGGTACCATGGACAGCAAGCGCACACTCAGCTTTCCCAAATGTTACGGGTGGCAGGGCTGTGGTTGGACCACTAGGGGGCTCTCAGTAGGGGTTTATCCTGTCATGTCTGTTTATGTTTATGTTTTTGGCCATGTGTGTGTTTAAGCCCCGCCCTAGCCTAATGTGTGTTCCTACCCCTGCGCACCTGACCCCAGTGTGTCATGATTGTTCCCTGATTATGTTCTCTATTTATAGTCCTGTCTTTGTCTTCATTAGTTGCTAGTCCTCGTTTGTATGTAGGCCGATGTAGTGTCGTGGTTTTTGTTCTCTGTCCTTGTTGCGTGTTTCATGTTTTATGTTAAATAAACCCCATGTTCGTGTTAAGCTTCGCGTTGGGTCTGTTATATCCTGCCGGACACTACCAGCCGTAACACCAAGGCAGATGGCAGTGCTACCACTGGACCAATCAAAAGTGATGCTGGCTCTGTCTACCCTCCAGGAGAAACAGAGGGAGGAGCAGTTCTGTTGTAGCGGTAAGGCAGCTTAATAACTAATGAGTGTTCTCTGTTTGCCTCTTTTTTATTATTATTTTTTTTCCAGAAAGCCTGTGACAGAACGACAGTACTTTCCCCTCTGGTCGTGCCTTGCAAAGTCTCCAGGGTCTTGCCCAGCCGGCTCTCCAGCACACACACTGCCAGTGGTGCCTCACCTGATCTCCAGAACACCGCTAAGGGGATGACCCCTGAGCTACCAGTACCACGTCTTCTCCACACCCATACTTTCACTTTGCTGTTTCTTTGTAGCTGCTTCATGTCCATTGTAAATAAATCACCACTGCTCACCCACTTTCTACTGTGTGTGTGTGTGTGTGTCTCTGTGCTGTCCCCCTTGCAGCCTGAATGCACTACACCAACATTTATAATTTTGTTTCTGAATTTAGTGAAATGATCCCTAGATCCCTAGACACTGAGATGGATGCAAGTGCAGGTTAGTGACTTTTAATAGTAGTTAATTCAACACATCCAAAATACAAGGCAAACCTGCACCCACACTGGCCCTTTGTGGATAAGACTGCACACCCCTGCTCTACACAATTTATCCTACTGGGTCACTGGAAACCTGGATCTTATCCCAGAAGATTCAAGGCACAAGAATCACAGGGCACAGTCGCACACACTCTGTGGACAATTTAGATATGCCAATCTGCCTATAACACATGTCTCTGGACTGGGGGAGGAAACCGAAGTACCCAGAGGAAAGCCATGGAGGCAGGATTAGAATATGCAAACTCCATTCATACTTAGAGGAGGCAGGAATTGATCCCCCAACCCTGGAGGTGTAAGGCCAACATGATAAACACTAAAAGCCTGGGGATGACACCTACGGATGACAGAACTGAGAGTTTTGTATAGTTTGAGAGAAACAGCTTGTTAAGGCTGAGCACAGCTTCTCTGTTTACTTTCCTTTTATTCAGAAAAGAGATGCAGAATAATTACATATTGTATGTGCCTCCTGTCCTTATGTATACACAAAATAGTTTTAGGGCTATAATAAGACAATGCTATGAAGCCCAGCCATATTGCTTTCATAATAATGATAATAATAATAATAATAATAAAAAAACACAGAACTACTGATAAGAAGTGGAATTTTATTTTAGCTCTCCCAGTCAATACTGTGACTAGGCTTCACTGCTGACAGATAAGGGCTGGCATTAAAAGCATGTGACATTCCATTGTATTGTCAATACTTTGACTTTGTAATAACCATTCTTTCAACACAATGATTTTAAACCTGATTTAAACATGAGTTTCTGCTCTTGAACAGTTCTTGGGGATCTCTAAAGCTAAGTTCCACTGTGAACCAAAATAACGACAGGAAAGACGGACATGATATTTTTACAAAGCATTTTTATGAGAGGTATCTGGCAGAGAGGGAAAACAGATCAATAGCTGCAAGTAAGTGCTTATTGTTATGGCACACCTTGTAAACAAGATTAGATCTAATTGAGAGTTCTCATATCCTTGTAGTCTGTCATAGCTCTGTTTAATATGTGCTTACCTTATTGCCTTAAAAGTTTTCACTTTATAGTTCTCATTTAAAGAGCTAGAAATAGTTTGCTGTAGCCTTTTTTCTCAGATATGTATTGATTTAGGATTCAGAAAATAAGATGTTTTTTACAATTAATAAAATTTTAGTTTTTTTTTTTTAATTTGCCATATTGATAATTGTGATTAATGACACGATTAATGACTTTTAACATTCAACATTTTTTATATTAGTTGTGTCAACAATAAGCTAAACAGTGTAAAAATGGACGCATTTATCAATGCTAAATATATAAATAAATAAGTAAATAAAATGTCAAAATGACAATTTGATTTCTGTATGTATGTATGTGCTAAAATTTATTATACCATAGCATGGCTGAATGCTACAGTTTGATTGGTTAGAAGGTATGCATTATTTTCATACAACAGCACAAATAGTTCCAGCTGTAACATGAACAGTAGGTTAATGTACTGGTTGTAATACAATATTGTTTCTATAGTCACTGCTCATACACAGGGACTTGTACCACATAGTCTAAGACCTAGACTTGATAATTTTTTTTACATCAAAGTATAACCTATAATCAATGATGATGATTTTTTTGGTAGAAGACATTTATTAAACATTTAAAGCTGGAGTCTCAGTTGTAAGAGCTTTGTAATGTTCACAGTACTTTGTGTTTATCACTGCAGGAAAGTCTTCAGGACAGAGGAGTCTATGATTCCAGTTTTCCAGTTAAAATGACAAAATGTGAGGTTTTCTTGAGAGAGAGACAAAGAGAAAGAAAAAGAAGTGACTGGTGAAGCTGTGGACTGTTATGACAGCTAAAAGATGAATGAGAACATTAATTAATGTGTTTCAACAGCATTGAATCTAACTATAAAGCCATAAAATGTGCAATGTTTCCTACATTAATAAATGAAGCATTAACTGTTACAATTCCCTGTTATATAAGCAGAATAACTCCAGACCTTGTTATTATATGAAGAAACTTTTCAGAAAGGTCATATATCCTCTGATTGTGTGACTCTAAGGCTTACTGTCCACATGTAATTATATGAAAATTTGGAATATACCATATGCAGTCACCACAAATAATCCCAATTATTTATTAATTCATCTTCAGTGACCTTTTTATCCTGCTGAGGGTAAAGCAGTTCATCTAGAGTCTATTCCAGGAACATAGGAATACATCTGTTTAAACAGATGTATCCATCTCCACATCTATCCATGTTATTGGAAGGTGAAAGGAAACCAGAGAACCATAAGATCATGCAAAACTCCATGAGATATGATAGCTAACTGTTATAGCACAGCATGTAATCAAATGTGTATTGATTCTAACGTTACTGTAGCTCTTCAGATCGATACATTAATAGAGAATGAAAACTTCTGTTCTTTACAATAAATTTGTCCATGCATTAAGTTCTACCTCACCCAAGATCTCAGCATACTTTTCTTCTATCCAATTTCTTTTTTCCTGCGTGACACAGAGCAAAGAAAGCATTCTACTTCATGCATTAAGCTCTTAAAAAGCCCTTTAGTGAAGCTTTCTCACCTCCCATCAGTCAGGGCTCAAATATACTGCACCCAAAGTAAATGACATGACAGAACACAGAGCTTGTTCTATATCAGGTGCTTCACAGAGATCTTTGTTTTGTAAAGCACAAGATATTGCTAAAAAAATGTCAATTGTTTGTTTACCTGGAATTGCCGGTAATCTAAAAACTAGTCATTTTTCTCTTAAATCCTGCTAACATCATGCTGATAAATAAAGATTTTCACCACTGGTGAGCCAAGTGTATGATGCTGGTTTGATTTCAGTGATTCAACTTACTGAATGTCTTTGTCATGTCACGCTCCATAGGGGTGGTTAATGGCTAATATGATAGTAGACACTCAGGGTTTTAGGAATCTGTAATGTTTCATAAGTATTTCTGTTTTTACCTAGCCTACTAGAAGCAATATTTCCATAAAAGAAAAATTTTTTTTATGTGTTCATATCTTCAAATTAAATAGTGATATCAAACCTATTTTTTTACTCTCTAAGATGGTCTAGGAGCTAAGAAATTATCATCTTGAAAGCCAACAGAGTCCTGACTAATTTTATGTCTCACTTGCAGCGATAAAATAATTAATTTGTTTAGATTTATGGAAAAAGCCCAATAATCTTGTGTCCATTATACCAGCAGAATGGAACACTAGAGTACTGGTACAAGGGTTATAAAAAGTGAACACATATTCTTTAATCTCATAGTGAGTATAATGGACAGGAATGGTCACACATTAGAGAATATGTAGTCTGTTAAGAGGTCAGTGAGTGAGTGAGAGATTCATACATACTGGCATCTCCTGGTCTATTCCTGATACTGTGCACCTGATCTCATGAAAAATTCATCCACATTCAAACGCCCAAGAGCAATGTCTATGGATTTTGGTTGATTTCCTTTAAATGAAGTAGTAAGAAAAGGTACAAATGCTACCTCTGCCCCTGACTCCAGCCTTCAGTGTTTCATATAAATTGATCTGCATCTTTGTGAGACCATATCTGGAAAAAAAAACAAGTAATCTTCCTAAAGATTTCCTAATCTACCTTTCGTTCAAATATGCTGCTCAACACTACACACAAATCATAAACTTTTGACCCAAATTTACTTCCTGGATATAGGGGGAATGTCACAGAGGGAGGAAAGAGACAGTTGCTGTGTAATTATTCTCCGAGCTGAATTTTCCAGCGCACCACTCCCTTTCCGCCCATCATCAAAGCCCTTGACTCAATTAGACAGCATAAGCGGATCTCCTAAAGAGGGAAATGTGCCTCTGTGCCACCTTTGAAATGCAAAACCTGGCAAATCAGGTTCCTCTCAACCAGAAAGATTTGTCTGGCTTAGCAACATGCATGCAATAGGTAGCACCTGCTTTCTCTGTGAATAGGCTGCAAAGTGACTTTTGACAACAAACCGGTAGAAAAAAATACAATTCTTACAAATTTTCACCCATTTTCACTTATCATACTCAGTGCATACGTCTGCAAGCATAAATTTTAGTTCTTTGCTTGCCGTTTTTTACAGCACCTTAGGTAAAAATGGCTTATAGTGTGTATAATCCATATAGTTAAAGAGCCATAAGGAAGAAATGGTCTCACGTCTTGCTTTAACTTCAGCTCAATGCAGTGGCTGAATATCCAGATAATTCACAATAATATGGCAGGAACTGCCCAGGGAAAGCTCTTAGATGTGTGCTGTCTGTTTGAGTTTTCTTCACAGGAGCCTCAGGAAGCGTGAAAGTGCCTGAGTACTACTACAGTGCAGTACAAAAGTCTCAATGTACTAGCAAGAACTCCTGACAAAATGCTCCTAAAAAGAGGTGTTACTGTTCTACCACTAACACTTCCCATTTAAAGTCGAACAGAAAGCTGGATTTTGGCTCAGTCAGTATTGGCATCTATGCGCTTGCACAATTCTGTCTTTATGAACCATAAAATAACTTCAGCTATTGGAAGTTTGCCTGCTATATACTAAAACCATTTTACTGTTCAAGATTCAAGAGGTTTATTGTCATGCTGCATATACTCCAACATTTTACTATTCCACAAATAAACAGAGATTTAATATTTAACTTCAGCTTTCACAAAGATCAATTAACATTTTAGGCATACTGTCCACATGTCCACACTTATGGATAGTCACACTTAAGGTTGCTTTTTTTTATTTTCTTTCTTTTTTTTCATTTATTTTTTTAAACATTTTTAAATGATCTCCAGATCAGTGAAGATTATTGTCACCATTAAGATTTATTTAACATTCTCCATGTAGCATGTCTTTGGTGAAAATTTTGAAACATTCTACACAAATTAAAAATTAAATCCTAAATTAAATAAATTAAATATAAATAAATAAATAAATAAATACTACTACTACTACTACTAATAATAATAATAATAATATATATATATATATATATATATATATATATATATATATATATATATATATATATATATATATTTTTTTTTTTTAACTCATGGTATTCCCACACCATTTTTAAAATATTTAGAAAACAATCTCAGTCTCTAAATGTAATTATTATTAAGAAATGAAAAGAAACACATATGCTTTTAAATAATGTATACATTAAGCACTTATTCTTAGCACATCAGAATATAAATTATTTATTAACCATCAACTGAGTAACATATGAAAAGCCTTAAATAGTGATAATTGATCATTATTAACATTTTATCACTCACCATGATGTACATTAATAATGAAGATTATTAAACTTAACTATGATGTTTGTGGAAATAATATAAAATTACACTCGCTTCTCTGTTCACATTATAAAGAACACCTGTACAACTGCTCATTCATGCAGATATCTGATCACTCAATCATATGGCAGAGGTTTAGTTCATAATATCATGCGGATACAGGTCAAAAGCTTCAGTTAATGTTCACATTAAATGTCAGAAAGGGGAAAAAGGGTAATCTCTGTGACTTAGCCATAGCATGGATTATAGTACCAAATAGGTTGGTTTGTGTATTTCAGGAACTGCTAATCTCCTGGGATTTTCACACACAATTGTCTTTAGAGTTTACAAAGAATGGTTCAAAATGTTAAAAAAAAGCATCCTGTGAGTGGAGGATCTACATACTAAAACACCTTGTTGATGAGAGTGATCAGAGTAGATTAACCAGGTCGGTTTGAGCTGGCAAAAAGGATATAGTGTAGTAACTCAAATCATCACTCTTTACAACCATGGGGAGCAGAAATACACAAAACATCAATCCTTAGGTGCATGAGCTCCAACAGTAGAAGACACATCAGATCCTGCCAGCCAAGAAGAGGAATCTGAGGTTATCATGGATACAGACTCACTCAAAATGGACAACTGAAGACTAGAAAAAAGACAAGGTGATTATTTCTAATCTTCTGTACCCATGATAGCGTCAGATTCTTGTTCTTGGCTGACAGGAGTGGAACCTGATGTGGTCTGTTTGTTGTTGTGGATTAGTTACTTTAATAGCCTGAAATGTAGGTTAATCATATAAATTCAGCTTGCTGTTACTATACAGTATACACTTCATTATTTCCTGATGAAGTATAAGTGCGCGTATTATCTTAGCATTATGAAAAATTAGTGATGTATAAATACTTTGCTTATTTGTGGATCAAATTAAAATGTTCAAAGTGCTCAAAGTGTGAAATTTCTCATTCAGTTCTTTCAACATGCGTTCAGCTTTTGGAACAATTTAGTTTAATAAAATTCTTGAACTCAAATATAAGACCAACAGAAAATCAACAAAAAGTCAGAGAGTTCAGAAAAGTTAAACTTTTTCTTTCAAAATAAAGGATATAAAATAACTCAGTAATAAACACACACACAATAATAAATAAATAAATAAATAAATAAATAAATAAATAAATAAATAAATAAATACTCCCTCTTTAACTCCACTCATGTAATTGGAATAAAAGAGACAAGCTCTATAAACAAATGAAGTCCCCTGACTTTTCCAGGCACTCCAAATAAGCAGTTAATCAAACACACTGTGTACACACAGTCATTTATTTTCAAGATAATTTTCTAACATTGATCCAAACCACAGCCCCAGACAATTCACTTACCCATATGCCAGCAATACGCAAGGTTGCCTTTGGAGCGAGGGATATTTATGTAACTATGAAGCTTCAAAATGTTCTCTGCTGTGAAAACATTTGTTTCAATTGCCTGTAATATTTGACTTTTTAAAAAATTATTTTCCTCTTTAACTTTACTGGATAAATAGTTTGAAAAGTTGTAGAAACCTATATTGGAAAATGTTTTGAGAGGAAATACACTGCAATATATTTGCTGCCAGTATGACAGGATTTTCATCAAATGCTCTAAAAAAAACAAGGAAATAAATAAAGAGCAGTACAGCAGGACCAAGGAGGAGAGGAGAACCATGATAAGTTATATCCCGTTATACTGTATTTGATGAGAAACTTTTAGTTTAAAATGATTAATTGCTTGTTTTGGTCATCTAGAGTTACTCTAAACAGCGGAGATTAGTTTGAGATATAAGAATTATTATGTAGAAAGCTGTCTGATTTGTTTTTCTAGTATTTATTTAGCTGATAAAGCAAGAAATGACAAACAAGATTTACAAAATCTGGATGGATATACAGCTGGTGAAACATAAGATGATCACATAAGAATTAAAATGTATGAGATTTTGTATTTTTTTTTTTTGTAAACCATTCCAAAAAAATAAATAAATAAATGTATTTATTTATTTATTTGTTTGTTTTTCGGCTTCTGTTGCAGCAAATCATACACACTTATGTAAATTATTTTCTTGGAACAGACTCATGAAGAAAATAAAATATTTTCACCGATAAAGGAAAAATATAATAATTATGAGAGGGTTAAAAGCAGCAAAATGTTGAAGACTTTCAATACTTTTGTTTGGTTGTTGTATTTTTTTGTGTGTGTGTTTAATTTTTTGCAATTCATCACTTGCATAATAACTGTAAAGCATTTAAAAAAAGCAGATTGTAAAAATACACATGCACAAATAACAAACACACATTCAGTAGCTGGGAGGTCGACAATAGGAACATTTATTTTTTTTTGCATTGTCTGTACCACTTATCCGATCTATCATCGGATCACGAGGAGCCTGTGTCTATTTTAGGCGTCATTGGGCATCAAGGCAGGATACACCCTGGACATAGTGCCAACCCATCGCAGGGCACACACACTCATTCACTCACTCAATCACACACTACGGGCAATTTAGAGACTCCAATCAGACTAGAAGCATGTCTTTGGACTGTGGGAGGAAACTGGAGCACCTGGAGGATAGGGAAAATTTCTAGATGTGAATTCAAATACTTTACACAAGCAATTGATATAAGCAATTGATGCTTGCTTGACTTATTTCTAGTTATTTTTTTAATGTTTTTTTGTTTGTTTTTTGGCTTCTGTTACAATGAATTATGTGCATTTATGTAAATTATCTCCCTGGAGCCAGAGAATATTTAATGAAGAAAATCACATATTTTCTTGGACTAAAAAAAATAACATTTGAGAGGGATATAGGCAGCAACATGTTGAAGACTTCCAATCCTTCTGCTGCATCAAATTGTTTGCAGTTATGTAAAATATTAACCTAAAACCAGCTGAGAAACTGCTGTAAAATTAAATACCTTGTTTGTTTGTTTGTTTGTTTCTCTTTCTTTCTTTCTTTCTTTCTTTCTTTCTTTCTTTCTTTCTTTCTTTCTTTCTTTCTTTCTTTCTTCTCTTTTAAAATAAGAAGACTGCAGTGCATGTATTTTTTCCTTCCTTCCATCCTTCCTTCCTTCCTTCCTTCCTTCCGTCCTTCCTTCCTTCCTCCCTCCCTTCCTTCCTTCCTTCCTCCCTCCCTTCCTTCCTTCCTCCCTTCCTCCCTCCAACCCCTCTCCTCTTTTAAATTAAGCAGACTGCAGTGCCTGTATGTTTCTTTCTTTCTTTCTTTTTTTCTTTCTTTCTTTCTTTCTTTCTTTCTTAAATTAGCAGACTACAGTGCATGTATCCTTCCTTCCTTCCTTCCTTCCTTCCTTCCT
>JAUCMX010000008.1:21968353-22028353 GCA_033459395.1 Hemibagrus guttatus
ACTGTTCCCTTCACAGATATGTCATTTGTCCCTTTAAATATCATCTGGAAAAGTTCATTTACATTTAAACCCCATTTAAGAAACAAAAATGGATCTTGTCTACCTTTTAGGTAAAATATAATTTGCACTTTAAGGAACAAAAAAGATTTCCTGCACCAATTTTTAACCCACGTCCTCATTTTCTGTCAGCTACCAAAATACATACTGCATTAAAACTATCATGCTTTTTTGCCATTACATTTACAAAAGTACTTTGCTCTCTGCTCTGCCTGTCTTTTATGTCCGTTTTTATCTCGCTCTCAAGCCTGCATGCATGGCCAGGCTCATGCTGTGTGATCTCAAACAGAGGATGACTGATAGTTAGTGCTAATGAACTGAACGCCTGCCTCTATCTGCTCATTCGAGGCTAATGCCATTAGAAGAGATGCATAGCAATGCTAGCTGATGAAATTAGTCCTGCTGCTCTGAGCTAAAGCAGCGCCGCTTTAAACGAACACAACCCGATTACCATGCGCAGCTCTGCACTGACAGCCTCATCAGTACACATCAAGAACCACTGCATGGAGGCTGGAGACAAACACCATGCTGTGGGTGTGTCACACTGCCTCGCCATGTCAACTGCACGCATAGGAGCATAGGAATATATGGCACCTGAGCACAAGTAATGTCCACAAGTGATGGACAATTTCTTCCAGAAAATTTGATACTCACCATTTTGCTTAATTCAATTGCATGATAACAAAAACAAAACAGTGTGTGAGAAATGTTTTGGTTCTGAAGTGCAAGAACCATTAAATAGGCCTGCATTGTTATTCAAAATATCTGTCTGTCTGTCTGTCTGTCTGTCTATCTATCTATCTATCTATTTATCTATCTCTCTCACTAGATTCATATCTGGTGATTATAGAGGCAATTGAAGGACATTGTACATAAAAGTAGTTGTTATATGCTGTGCACATTGAGACCATATTGGTTTGTTCATGATCAGCAAACACACTCAGATATGCTGCTGCATTCAAATGAAGCTTGATTGGTATTATAGGCCAAATAATATTATTATGATTTCCCTCATCAACCACCACCTCCATCCCCTGCCACCCCATCCTGTAGATTTACTTTACAAAATTGGCAAAAAACATACATAAAATAACCTATACTCAAATAACGACAGGTGACAAATAGCAATAAAAGCATAATTGTCTCAGTAAGGTGTTGCAACAGTGTGAGCCACTAGACGTCTCTTAAACACCATTCTTCCTAAAGAGATTCCCTCAATTGCTGTTTTGATGTGGTGATTTACGTCGCTCCAAAATCTCCCACAGGTGTTCAGTTGGGTTCAAAACAATTTATATTTTCATCCTCATCAAACAATTCACTGAGTCCTCATACCCTACAGTTGGGGTGTGGGAAATCACTCGCATTTGGATTGAAATGTTTTATCATAGGATTTGATTTGAAGTAATACCAGAAGCATTACTGCAAATCATATCCTATGATGAAATATTGTATCCAGCAACATGCCTACAGCCTAACAGACACGGTGTTCCCTTTAATTCGTCACTTGCCTGTATGCCACGAACTTTTAAATAAGCATTATACAATACTGTGAGGGGTAAGGATGTTTTGATTATGGATATTGTATATTTCTTAGACACATAGCTTTAAATACCATACATACTGACATTTCCATATGCATGTTTACCATATTCACTCAAATGACTAGGTATGACACTGTTGTGACTGGAGCAATAGAAATTATAAAGAAAATTGGAAAAGGGTTCGCCGCCACAGTGGATTCATAGACCAGATGTTCATTGTAGACCAATGCCAATTCTATTAAATGCAGAGCCAAACCACACACACACACACCAATCTGTGTTAGTAGCTGTTCAAATTAGGATCAAAATTGCTGTAACAAGTAGAATGAACAAATGGACACTAATACGGTGTAATCGATTAAGCCGTAACTCTTAGTAAATGCCAAAAAACAGATCACTGCTGTATGTATTATTAAGCAGATGTCAGATGTTATCCGTATATTCTACATTAAACTTTGTCCTTGCAGAAGGCTGCCTTTCAAATAAGGTTTTATCATTTTAAATGCGTTAAAGATGTAAATGGACAACATGTGAAGTGGATATACTTTAGCTAATGTTAAAAGAAAACCCTTGACTTAGAATAACATCTGAAGATATACAGCACTGAAAGCTGAATCGTGACCATTCAGGATAATAAGCTACTCTTATTTATTTATTTCTTCTTTTAATACAAGGCACTCTGGACTAATCAATAACCATATTCTATTTACAGACTTCCAGGGCATAGCCTCTATAGCAAACCAGAGGAGAAAGAAACTTCTAGTTGTAAATAAGTTTGCTTGATGAGATTAATAGAATGTATCTCAGTGACAGCTTATCAAATAGATAATATTGTAGAGAACTTTAGCATCCACTATTACTGATATTAGTTTGAAACATGCTTAATAAACTACATTTTTCAGCCTGAAGGGATGTTACTCCTAGCTTATGTTCTCTGGAAAGATTAACAATTTTTTGGCACTAATGTCCAGCTCTATGTATGGAGGAAAAAAGATGAGGCTTTAAATCCAAAGAACACCATCCCAACTGTGAAGCACGGTGGTGGCAGCATAATATTGTGTAGCTGTTTTTTTCTGAAAAATGGACTGGTGCATTTAGATAGATTATTTAGTAATACAAAAACAAGAAATAATGAAGACATCAGACAGAAAGTCCCAACTGTGTGCCTAAGTAGCCCTTATTTGTCACTTGTGCATTACTGCTCAGTCATATTCTTTCTTCACATATCTTATCCTTGCAGGGTTGGGGTCAGAGCACAGGGTTAGCCATGATGCAGCACCCCTGGATCAGTGGGGGTGAGGTCCTTGCTCAAGGGCCCAACAGTGGCAGCTTGGTGGATCTGGGGCTTGAAACTCGATTAACAAACCAAACTATTCTGTTAACAGCTATTCTGTTACAACCTAAATAGCTGTAACTGAATAACTAAAAGGATAAAGTGAAGGTATGGGAGTGTCCATCTCAATGCCCTGACCTGAATCCTGAAGAAGATTTGTAGACGAGACTGACCTGATTGAGCCACAACAGCTCTGTCAGGAGGAATGGGTAAAAATTCTAGCAAAGCATTGAGAGAAGCTTGCAGTCTAGAACAAGGTTCATGTTCAAGCTATTAAAAGACCACCAAATACTAACAAGAGGGCTTTTCACACTGGAAATAGTTAACACTGTCATTTGTAAATTCCAGATAAATGGAATCCTAGATTATCTCATTTTACACATAAATAAATACACCATGTGAGCACTTTAAATAATGACATGTCTTCTGCTTTCACAACAGTAAAGGCTCAAGACTTGACTGGTCTTTAGGTATTGTGACTAAAGATAAATAAAAAAAAAGTACAGGTTTGTTGTAACAACAAGAAGGTGTTATTTTTCACAGCTCTGTAATCATTTTTTAGCCTCTTTAAGTTAGTTGAAGATGCATTTGTTGATATTCAGCTTCGGCTTTTTTAATCAGCTACTTTAATAACCGATTATTTCTGACTGTGCCATCCAGTTTTGTCCTGAACAGCCTTTTCTAAGCACAATAATAAATATGTTTTCAGTTCACTACTGTTTACACAACAGACAGGGTTTCTGTGATGGTACAAAGCACATGATGCATGTTTTGTTCAATTTCTGATTGGGTTTCTCTTGCTAAGCATCTAGCTGTAACATTCTAACACTGAATCATTTAACACTGTACATGTTTGGCACCGCAATGCAGAGTAGGGATTAATAACCCCAGTGCTAACCTTGCTTCTAAATTACTAATCTAACATGTATCTCTACCCGTGGGTTAAAAAGGGGAGGGGGGCCCTAAAGGTTTATGCAAACTTCTGATGTAGTAAAAAAAACCCTGAAATATATCTTTTGAAATAAGCCTTTATGGAAATAAAGTAAAGTCATTGTCTTGGTGGATGTATCCTTTGGTCTCAACTGTAGAAATATTCAGAATTTCCTAGTATTTGGTACAACCCCCATTTGCCATAACATTTTGTGTAAAACCAGATGATCCACGTGTCAGTTTGTAGTGGTGAGTGTTGGCTGTGAATGAAGAGAGGAAGTGGGCTGAAACCACACGAAACAGGTGATTGTTACCCATTTTTCATTACCAACAGCGTATACGTGTTTCTTTTCTTGCAGTTGAAGCTGTGAGCTGGATAAGAAACATAGCTAAGGGAGCAGATGCAACACACAAACATGCATTGAGTGCTGCTGGGTGTTTTTTGTTTTGTTCTGTTAATGAAAAAACAAAAAAAGCTGACACTGCATCAAAAAGTGGAAAATCAGAAGGAACCCAAACTTCTGTCAAAATACACCTGTCTGAAGTCCTCCTTTGGATATACACATACTGGAATCTCCGTCCTGCTGGATTAAATCAATCGTATATCAAATGAACATGTACTTCAAGGGAAATGGTTAGAACTCAAGTTAACATGGTCAATATCACAAACGTGCTATTGTCTCAGATTGTCAGTATGTCTCAGACTTTTTGGCCCTGCTTATAAGCTATGTTTCAGTTAGTATTCTGTGTAGTAATTAAGTAAGTTCTTTTGTGTCAATGATGTTACTAAAGCTGTCTGTTTTTTTATGGGTTGTTTCTGGGTTTTTTTTTTTTGGTTTTTGCCTAGTCCATATTGTTTTCTTAGCTCTAATTCGACCAACCCTTGATTGTTCTGACCCCCTGTATTTGCTTGACTCCATCCATCCATAGTCCACCTGGAGCCTATCCCAGGAGACTACGAGCACAAGGCAGGGTCCACCCTATCCAGGATGCCAGTCAATCGCAGAGCCCAATCTCACACACACACACACACACACACACACACACACACACACATACACAGCGGAGTTCAGGAATCGAACCCCCAGCACTGGATATGTGAGGCAAACATGCTAACCACCAAGCCACTGTGCCACCGTGCTATTTTGGTTATTCCACTGAAGCTGTTACTAATATTCTGACCTGTTCTTAATAAACTTTAAGAGTCTGTTTTCCTAACATATGCCTTCTGTTGATGAGTTGTACCATTTATTAGCAATTCAAAGAACATTTATTACTAACAAACAGGAATATACAATGATATGAGAAATAAAACAGAAGGTTCCAGAATTTTCTATTAGTTTACCTTGTTGAATACAGATGCAGTACCTTTTTTATGCCTTTTTTATATTTATATAATATAGTATATATCTTAAAATTAAAATGGAAAAATCTAAATGGTTCTTTATCCACACAGAATCATACTGAGGTTATAATGTCAAAGAGGGAGAAAATATGATAAATAAAATCAGGGTTTTGTGGATTTTGGGTTGATGTTAGGTGGGAGTTAGAAGCAGGACCCAGGATTTGTCAATTATTTAAGGTGCAGTCTACCTTCATCCAAATCTGAAATGTTAATGTTGATAGTCAGAGGATTTAAAATACCTTTCTGACAGTTCCACTTGAAATTATTAAAATAGCATGCTAGTAATAAAGGAAATGATTTTTCATTTTGCCTCATAAAACCAGACCTACTCTTCGTTTAGTCATCCTGCAGTAAACCTCTGGATACTTCCACATGTAGCTAGCTGGCTAGTAGCTTTCAAACACAACCAGGAAAGATGCATGATCAATAAACAGGAGACAATCAATCATGTATCATCATTATCTGAATTCTGCATGTGATTAAACCACAATAATGACACAAAACTTTGTTATTTTACACATATAATCATGAGTGCACTGTGTGTTATGCTAATCAGCCATGAATAAACATTTGGAACGGTCATTAAATATTTCATAGGAAGTTCAAACACCGAAACCCTCTTAGCTATGCCTCTGGTGTCGAGACATTCTCTACCTCTTAGTTCTCCTTTTGTCTCTAAAGAGATATTACAGTACAGTACAGTGGGGACAGAAGCTAATACCGTACCTCACCTATGCTCAAGCACACAAAAACAAACAGCAGTAAATTCTCTACTTACAGAAACTTTTCCTGACTACTGCTCAGTATACATTTGTTTCCATCTTCAGCTTTTCTAGAAAAATCAAAATAACATGACTGCTTTCGAATTTTACAGGTTACTCAAGTCACAATTATTTGGAGACTTATTTGGCTATAACTATGCACTTGCACAATCCGCTTCGTCTTGTGTAGACATTTTCAAAGGATAGTGATACCTTTCTTACTAAACGGAAGTATAAGTCATTTCCTGGTCAATAGTATATAACATTAAACTCATGCAATGTGACATCGATAGCTTCAGCAGAATACAGTTGGCTAATTAAAAAAAAATAAATATTGTAAGATGTCTTGTCCAATGTAGTGTCTTAAAATTTGAAACTACACTGGAACCTCGACATACACATTTAATTTGTTCTGGAATTTGTATTTCTCATAAGAAATAATGTAAATGCCAATAATCCGTTCCAGCCACCCAAAAACATTACCAATATTACAAATACGAAGCGTATGTAAACTGTATGACTGCTTACAAAGAACTGACCCAAGCCAAGTATTCCATGTTCCAGGTCCTCACAGGAAGTCATGCCACTAAGCTTGGGCTAAAAATAGAACAGACCACCCACGCCACCAGCCTGTCAACAAAAAAAAACGTGAGAAAAATCACATAGCTTTTGAACGCATTCCGAAGGCAGTGTTGTTATCTTGGGTTGACTCTTCCGGAAAAATTTTTTTTGTAAAATACGTAAACTCATGCAAACAAGTTTTGAACAGCTCCTGAACGTACATGCAACTTAGTTGGTGTCCAGTTCGGGTCGTTTCATTCGTATGCTGAAAATGCTTCGTATGCCAATGCAAAATTTTTATTCATAAGGCAAAAAATTCATAAGGGAAGACCTTCGTATACCGTTCCACTGTATCTTAAATCCATCTTAAGTTTTTTTCTCAACCAGTGTCATCACCTGGTAGCCCCACCCCTTTTCCTCTACATAAGCAAAGCTTAAAAAGCAATTTTTGGTTGAATAAGTGTATCATCTGGGTACTTGAAGTGCACTTCTTGCTGTTGAATAGTGTATGCTATGTATGTGATTTGGGTCACACCTTTAGCTTCATATAGTTCTTTCAGTTAGCTATTGGCTTGTCTGGTTCTTAGAGATAATGACAGCTTTATTATTCCTCCTCAGATATAGAGACACATCCTCCCTTCCTAACAATCAGTGAGTCTAAGAATTTAATCAGAAAATGCTCTTGCTCTCTTGCTGATCGATGGGATTATCGTAGAGCAAGCAAAAAAGCTCTGAACTCTAATCAGTGATTAACGATTAACTTGATACAGATACTGACATTGCAATGCCGTCGCTCTTCAAAGAGAGGGCACGTGCGAGCACTTGACGATCGTAGGATCTGAAGGACCAGAATAGATCTATAAGACAGCAGTGTTGTGGGTATGTAGAAGCAAGCATTTTTCCATTATTACTTCCATTTTTTGCATATCTATAATCCATTTATCACAAACGATCACAAAGGCTGGGTGGAGAAGAATATCAGATCAAATGGCTGCCTTTATAAGGATTACTTTCTGAAATGGCCCATACACTCCTTTAAAGCCAAGATTCTTAAGAATGACATTGTAAGTTATTTTATATGGATTATAGAAGGAAAAATAAAAGAAAAAATAATCTTATAAGCTGGTCCCTGAAAATGAGGTTACAAAGGTGTGGCGGTGGATTCTAGAGCAGAACAGCATGTATCATATTCTGACACATCCTCACAAGGCTTTAATAATAAAATAAAGTGAAATTAAATTGCAAACACATCATTAAATAAGAAGTTACAGAGCACAAAGTAAAAACCTGGATAGGAACCATGATACACAGAGCAGATTCTAGCACATTCATAACACTGCAATGGGCATGTGCAGGTTGATACTATTGAGAGGTTTTTTATTTGTTTGTTTGTTGAATTTTGCAATTTCTTCACCTTGGAGGTTGGTTTCAAAAAGTTTCAATTTCTGGTACTCAAAATGGCATTTTCAGTTTCAGACAGAGATAAACCAAGAGAAACCAAGAGAGAGAAAAAAAAAAAATATATATATATATATATATATATATATATATATATATATATATATATACATATATATATATATATATAAATATATATATATATATATATATATCCACAGGTTGGACAGAGTTTGAATGCCAAGGTTAGGCTGACGATATATTGAGCAGTCTTGAGGGTTTTCAGGTTTATCCATGTAATGAAGGATTAATGTAGATTGAAAGAATTCCATCTCACACAAACATCACCACAAAGTCGAAATTACAAATGGGAAATTCTGGAATTCGTTTCAGCTCTGAGTTTCTGAATTGGGGCATGTCTGTCAAAAAACATGGTGGAATCAAGGGGTGCAACATACATAGGTAAAGTTGTTGAAATCGAATGTTAATATTCTCAGAGGCTAATTTCATTTATTATGAATTTGGTACATGCAGCAACTTATTGACATGCAGGTAACTGCTAGCTTTGTACAGTTATGACACACTGTGATAAAGTTTACAGTGGCTTTATAAATAAATTGATTAAAGACATTTAAAAAACATTATATTCTTTATTTTTCTCAAATCTTGCTGCTTTTTTTTATTTTTGCAGTTAATTAACGTGACTTGAAAGCATCTAATGTTGTAATTATGAATTACAAATCGTAAACACGACTTCCCAGGAAGAACGCACAGAAAGGCAAATCTGGCTTGACACATGGAATTGCCATCCTTAAACCTGAACTAATTTTTGGAAACCTCCATTATGTATGAGTATTAAAAATGGAATGATTTTTTTGTCCAAAGATGATGCAACTACAGTTCACGAGAAGAAGGGAAGACAAAAAAGGGAGACTGGAACCAGGAAGCATAGAGACATTATTCAACCAAGGACCATTAAAGCTCAGGATCTTCTGCATTCATCTTTTCTGAGCATTGCACAAACCAGGTTATCCACATTCTCCCTTCACTGATTTTTTTTTTTATAGATATTCACTGAGCTGGAAAAATGAGGCTGCTGCTATACACAGTGCTAATAACTTCCTGAAGAGGAAGAATGTGTCCCTGAGTGTCCTGGGGAGCAGACGAATCACTCGAGATGTCGAGAACACCGGCAGTATGAGTGATCTTTGGAGCCCACTTGTTATAGCCAGGAGGAGCAATGTTATTCAGGAAAAAGAAAAAAAAAAAACAGGAGATATGTTTACACCGACTATTGGAGTGAGATGGGGGTCGATAAGCCTGCCGTGGAAAAAATGTCAGCAAATAACATTTGAAATGAATGAGACAAGTTAAATGCTGATAGCAAATAGAAGTCTTTTGTGTTGGAAATCGCTTCGTTCAACACTTTTGCACCTCTTGTCCCTTTGTGTTCTTCTCTACCTTTCAGGCTTTCTAATCATCTCTTTCATTGAACCTGTGTATACTCCACTCAGTGTCTGCTCTCTACTCACATCTCTCGTCTTATCTTACTCTCAATCAATCTTAATTTTTTTCCTTCACTTTCCAGACTGATCAATAATACATAAGGAGAATTACTCCAGGAATTAGCCGTAATACATATAGAAACTGATAATGAATCCACCATTTATAATTTATGATGTATTTCCATGTGTAATATATTGAACTGATGGTTAGAACGTGTCATGACTATGAGCAGCCCCATGAGAGGCTTAAACTGCCAGTTCTCTAGTAATATATATTTGCTAATGTTTTGACCCTCTGACCATCTGCGACTGAGATGTTTCTGCAGGATTAGCTCTGATCCTGTGTGATCCAGATTGAGCCTGATTGACTGTGCAACCTTTTTACCACTGCCTCTAATTCTTCTCAGTGTACACACACTGCTGAGGGGTTTTTTTTTTAATAACATTTTTTTTATATTTTAGGTTTTAAATAAATTAACATTAAAATGCCGGACATCACATAAGTCCGTTTTGATCATTTATTTAAATAAATGTCTGAAATTTCTTCAAAACATGTACGATTGAAAGCACCAGCGGTGATGCTAGCAGTGTAAATGCCATTAAGATTTTTATCAATTTCACGAGTACATAACTTCTATGTTAGTAACATTTTTGCTTCACATTACTTATTATTGTTAAATAATTGAGTATTATTTAAATAATTCATTTGTTTAAATTATTATCTGAATCAACTGAAGCAGCAGTAGTATCAGTAACAGTAGTAGTTTTTTTGGAAAATAGTAGTAGAAGTGGGGGAGGTGGTAGCTTACAAATTAAAGTGTTGGATTAAGGTTGTGAGTTTGAACCCCAGGTCCACCAAGCTGCCACTGCTGGGTCCGTGAGCAAGGCCCTTAACCCCCAATTCCTCAGTTGTATAAAAAATGAGATAGTCGGTATAGGCCAGATGCCAGAAATGTAAATGTAAAGTATAAGCAGCAGCAGGAGTAGCATCAGCAATAATAGAAGTGCAGTAGTAGTAAAAATAGAAACAGCAGTAGTAGTAGAAGCACTAGCATTAGTAAGAGTAGTAGTATATGAAGTAGTAGTAGGAGGAATAATAGAAGTAATAGCAGTAGTAGTAGTAGTAGTAGCAGTAGTAGTAGAAGTAGACACATCAGTAGTAACAGAAGTAGAAGCTGTATATGCAAGAGTAGTCTTTTTAATATTTTTTTTAATATTTTAAGTAGTAGAAGCAGCAAAATATGTAGTATGTGCAGCACCAGTAGTGGTATCTGTAGTAGTAGCAGCAGTATTTGTTGTAGTAGAAGCAGTAGTAGTATCAGTAATTGTGGTACTGTATCAGGAGTAGCAGTATCTGTAGTAGTAGCAGTATCAGCAGGGGTAGAACCAGTAGTTGTAGTTAGATCTGTAACAGTAGTAGCTGTATATGTAGCACTAATAGCAGCAGCAGTAGTAGTAAAAGCAGTAGAAGTAGTTGTGTCAGTAGTAGTAGTAGTATCAGTTGTTGCTCAGGATAATATTAAATCATGTTCAAAACATTTCATTAAATAATGGAGGTGACATCAGCGTAAATCAGGACCATTTGAATATTTTACAAATGTAGATATTATGCTTTCTACAGTTGTGTCCCCTAAAAAAGGTATATTACTATTAAACATAGAATGATTACAAAATGGACATGACTTCTGAATAGACTGTTAGTAATTAGGCTGTGAATATATTATACTCACAAATACATATTTATATTTGAAATATTTTATGTTTATTAACATTTATTTCTTTACTGCACGCAAATTAAATGAACACATCTGTGTATTGCCGTCTAACAAACGCCTCGGGTGCAGCCAGACTTTAAAAGCTCCACCTTCCTGTGAGATTGAGAGATTCAGAAAATAAAACTCCAATTAGATCAAAGTCTGTAGATTTCAGAACTTTCTATAATCTTAATATCAGAGTGTGAAAGGTTTTCCCTGATTGCGACACACATGCCTAGAAACTCCTGAAATGAAAGTATTTTCTGATCTTTTGCTTCATATTTATTTATTTTTTATCCCTCACAACTGTTTGGATATATTGAAAAATGAAACTTTGGATGTGAAGCTGCTCTAATATATTTGAGGGCCTGATGCATAACACTCTAGGCTCACTTCATAACCCAGACAAATAGGAAGACCATTTCAAAGATAAAATCTATTCTTTAAAACACAATTACTTTAGAAAGAAGAATTTGGTATAGTCTGTTAAGAACAAAATGACACATAATACCCAGTAAAGTTGGATATAGATTACAAGTGACTACAAGTTTCCTTGGGAGGAAAAAAAATGACTGATGTAAAAATAATTAATGAGAATTCTTCATTTATACTTTGAAAACAATGACTTAGAAATTGCAATAAAACTAATCAGTAACTCTCATTCAAGCAAACCAACTTTAACTATACGCATCACTTATGAAAACAAGCTTCATGAATTTATCAATTGCAAATATTCAATGAGTGTTCCATATGCCTTTGTAAATTCACTTCATTTCCAGATTTTTTTGTTAAAATATAGGTTTATTTTTGTCATCGTTTGCAGACGGGTGTGTGCATGCTGCTTCAATGGTTTTCCTATTATCCCGTTTTCTCACATACATACAAGCTCAAATTTCACAGCGCTCCTTCCTAGCTTGGTGTGATATGAGAATGTATTCAGGAAAAGCAAGATCATGAAGAAAAGAGGCAAATTCTGTGTGCCACAAGGGCATTCGAAAATTAAACATTGTCCTCTGAACAATGGAACAAACTTTGCCAAGTGGCTAAGCGTTGAGGCTTTTTCCTTCTCTTCTTTTCATGCAGCATAATATTATAACAGTATAATGGCCCAGGCGAGCGAATCCAAATCAATTCACAAAAAAATGTCCAAAAACAAACAATCAAACAAACACAAATATGTTTCAAATGATGTATGAATATTCTATAATTGAACTTTATTGTAAAGTATCAATTCTCTGACATTACAAACTTTAAAAAACAGTTTAAATTCACTTGTTCAGAAAAAAGTACATTATAATATCAAGTGACCTCTTGCACTGAAATACTATTGTACTTTTTTGTTTTTTTAACAAAATGTTTGTATCCTCGAGTTTTCTCCGTTCAATTGAAGGGCACTTTTGAGCACTGCATCCTCTGCCATGCATAAACAGTATTACACTTTGTATTAGGCTTTACACTAAACTTCAGATTCCCTCAATAGAACCAGCTACAAACATAATAGAAATAAAATAAGAAACAATTATCCATAGTGACAAATAGGACGGAGAAATTATTATGGGATGGGATGTTGAACCAAAATAATAACATATGGCAAGACTTCTGTTAGATATTTCTCCTCTCAGCATTCGTGTGATGTGATTCAGAATGAAATGAGTGCTGAATTCATGTTTTGTTTACTTTAGCATTTAACAGGCTTATGGTTTTTTTCTAGTCATTTCCGGTAATTCATGTATCTCCTGAATGTGTCCACCTATTAGGGCAGATGTAGCTCAATGGTTAAGGTTCTGATCAGAAGTTTAGGGGTTCAAGCTGCCACTTTTGGCCTTGAGTGAGACCCTTAACACTCTCTGCTTTAAGGTGCTCTACATTTACATTTATATTTCTGACATTTGGCAGATGCCCTTATCCAGAGAAACTTACATTTCTGCTGAGCCACTGGGGGTTAACGGCCTTGCTGATGGGCCCAGCAGAGGCAGCTTGGTGGACCTGGTATTCAAACTCACAACCTTCTGAGTCCAATGCATTAACCACTAAGCTACCACATCCCCCTGTACTATGTCTGATCATGTGCTTTGACCCCAGCTCCTTAATTATCTGGGATATGCAAAAAAAGAATTTGAAATTATATGTGACAAATTAAGTATTCTCTGTTTAGATATTTCTACTTTCTACTATACTCTGTTCTGTCTTTGTCTACATGCAAACTCTTACCATGTTTTATTTAATTAATTCCACCATTTCTTCTCTCTTAGTTTTTTGGTACTTCCTGGTTTTGCCTACTTTGCCTGTTTATTTGATTTCCAGGTTACAGTTTGCCATAGGTTGATTCTATCTGCCTGTGACTTGGACCTCTGACTCTGATTACTGGACTGCTTTTAATAAATCTAATGCTGCATTTACGTGCTTCTGTTCTGCCCCTCACTACTTAATGTTACAACTTGGAGAAACCTTACTACATCAAGTTAATTATAAGCATCAGCACGTAATAGGATTTTACTGACATTACATTAATGACTTGAAGGGTAATAAGCCTACGGATAAATGAAAGGCATAGCTGATACATGGACACAATCTGTCGCCAACCTAATTAAATGTATGTTGCATATAAAAAAAGAACAAATCTAATATTGCAGATACTATTTATATTCAAATCAGAACAAAGGTCATTCCATCGCATCAACCAAGACATCAGTGATTGAATTTCAACTTTGTAATAATAATTACTAGCTGCAGTGACAGCTGTTATAGAAATAGAATTGTCTATGCAATTAATTGCTTTATCAAGGGGCACATGTCAGTAAGTCTATATATTATTCTATCTGGCACAGAGTTTCTATATAATAAAAGCACAACTTCAAGCAATCATTGCCATTGTCTGCTCAGACCCGAGACTCATCTGCTCTTAATCACACGCTCCATCACTTTATTAGTCGGCGCCATGATATGTACAGTGAGTTTGCTCAAGCCAAAAAGTTCTTTTAGTCTATTCTCTAAATAGTATTATTATCGCCTGAGCATCGGGACATGATAGACTGGCTGGGAGTCGATCCAAAAATGTTACCCTTGGGCCAAGGCCGGAGTTTCTCACCCTTAAAAGAAGTCCAAAGTGAAACATAGCGTTTTCACTTCAATTCATGCTCAGGGATAAGCACTGTCATCTCCCAAGGCGCCTTTTAGTTCTGCAGTCTTAAACATGCGTTGTACATCTGCAGGGAACAAGACTCACCAGGGAGACCTGAATTCTACAAAGGCAACCTTTGAAAACAGCAACTGATGCAAATATAGTTTGACTAGTCAATAGTCAAAAGAGCGAAAGGGGGAGAGAGAGAGAGAGAGAGAGAGAGAGAGAGAGAGAGAGAGAGAGAGAGAGAGAGAGAGAGAGAAATGAACATCAATGCTTTTGAACAGGGAGACAAATCATTTTGTTCTGGGAATGAAAACGTCATTCTGGAATGGTACATAATCCTGAAGAGAGAACAAAGGCTTAAAGGCTATAAGTTCCTCTGATCTGATGTCTACATGTGTGATTTGTTCAACATAGTCACACAAAGAATAGAGTCATCGAAACAGCGAGCGTTGCAAATAGGCTTAAAAACATCATGCGAGCAAATATTGAGACATTCCTAAGAGAGTGAAGGACACACTGTATTGTTTGAATAAGCAATGACATACTCTATTGTAAAGGATTCAGTTTAATAATATATATATATATATATATATATATATATATATATATATATATATATATAAAATTCTGATTCATGAATATTCCAAGGTTTTTAATTATTTTCATAATGTACATTGTGAGTTATAAAGGGAAAAAAAGGGGTGTAACAAACTTTGTCTGGGGTCTAATTTTAAAAGGGTTGCAAATGGCGGAAAAAAAGGAAGCTTCAACAAATCAACAAATTCTATAAGGGTGCTGTTCAACCTGTAAACCTGTAACTTGGTTGATTCGATGTGATTTGATGTGGACCTTTACAGTAAAGTTAATGATACTGTTTATTACAATATATAGTCACAGCAGTAGCTCTAGGCCATTTGTTACAGTATAATCTGACAGTACTGCAAATATTTTCCCAGAACACATTCAGATTATTATGCTGGTTTGCATATAATATATTATTATTGCAGAAAATACTTCTTTGCTATGTGACTTCAGAAGAACATTTTTTGCAGTCAAACTTTTGCAATAAGCAATAAGCTTTATGACACTTCTGTCTTTCTTTCCAGCTGAACTCATACAGAATTATAACAGCTTATAAAATGGGCTAAGTTCAGAACAAAGGTTAGCATACAAGTTTTTGCTAGCCGACAGACTACAATTGAGCTATTATAATGACATGCAGTCATGGTTGCCAACTTTGAAGAATGCTGTGATACTTGACCAGTGATATTTGACTGGTGGACAGTCAGAGGCTAGGGTATTGTACAGACAACAGTTTTATTTGATGGACTTGAGTTGATGGCATCAAAATGTGTTTTTTTTTCTGCCAGAACCAACGAGGCAGAAGAGCATTTGCAGAGTTAGCTACTTCACACTCCTATCACTTTTGTAAAACATCGTTTGTCGAAAAAAATTATTTTCACAAAATGTTGCCTGTCAAAAAATCATTTTACAAGATGTCATTCAATAGCAAGCTGTTTTTATTTGGGGTATTTATGGTTTGGAGTAAGATGAAAAGCTCAAGTGTCCACTGGTATCATCGCTTGTGGGTAGGGTCAAATATCAATCTAATATCAATCAATAGCTTGATGATGAAACAATGAGGGTTGTGAATAATAAGCAAACACATTATATCATCAGGTTATATTGTAAACCTGATAAGAGTGAAATGGGCCAAACCTAAAGTCAGATAGACAACTGTATTTGTAATTTCTTTAATTCATCTTTTAACCATTTTTCCAGTACACCCATGAAATGGGCTTATTGTATGTTTTCAATCAACTCAGGTGCAAGTCTGATATAAAATGAGTCAGGACTCTGTTGACTTTCAGTGTGAGACGTTTTTACTTCTGTTTTTATTTCTAGCCATACACAGAATATTAATGGATGAAAATGGTTCGAATTTTAGATGAACATGCACTTGGGGTATCTCAGAGAGCATAAATGGGTTTTGTATCGCCATTTACTTTGAAGACAGAAACTTATGTGTAGGAAAAAAAACAACATTTTTAGTGTGTTGCAATTGAGAGTAATGAAAATTCAGTAAACAGTGAACGCTCTAAACAGAAAAGCACACTTAAAGATAAATTTGTGTAATCATAAGACATGACTGTCACTGAATCTACAGTAAGAATCTACAGTCTGGTCTAGAAAAAAATCAGCCCTAGTCTCACATCTTCATAGCTTTTCCTACACATACAGCTACTCATGCGCATGACAGAAGTGTGAGAATGAGTAACACTGTTACAGTACAAGACTAGTTTATTTTCCAATAGCTAGTATAACTTCTTATTAAACTAGCATACTTAATCAATTCTCATTATAATCAATTCCTGTTCCCTCCGTAAATCACTCTTCAGGTCTAAATTCAGAATTCAGGTCTAATCCTGACAAAGCATCTAATCTTGAAAACAAATCTCCCAGTTCACATTATACAAAAAAACATATACATTATAATATTCTGGAGAGCACATACACATGTGCTTCAGTAGCTCACTCTGAATGAACTGTCACAGTCTTCTTCTCTTCTTCTTCTTCTTCTTTCGGCTTTTCACTTCAGGGGACGCCACAGCGAATCATCTCTCTCCACCTATCCCTATCTTCTGCATCCTCAACACTTGCACCCACTAGCTTCATATCCTCATTAATTCCATCCATATACCTCCTCTTTGGCCTTCCTCTTTGCCTCCTGCCTGGCAGCTCCATGTCCAACATTCTCCTACCAATATACTCACTCTCCCTCCTCTGAACATGTCCAAACCATCTTAATCTGGCCTCCCTAACTTTGTCCCCCAAACGACCAACATGAGCTGTCCCTCTGATGTACTCATTCCTAATCCTGTCCAATCTTGTCCAATCTTGTCACTCCCAAAGAGAACCTCAACATCTTCAGCTCTGCTACCTCTAGCTCTGACTCCTGTCTCTTCCTCAGTGACACTGTCTCTAAACCATACAGCATGGCCGGTCTCACCACTGTCTTGTACACCTTCCCCTTGATTCTCACTGATATTTTCCGATCACACAGAACTCCCGACACCTTTCTCCACCCATTCCAACCTGCCTGCACTCGCTTCTTTACCTCTTGAATGAACTGTCACAGTGCTGGCACTAAAGCTGCTGAACCTCCACAAAGTAAAGTAAAGTAATGAAGAGGGGGTCTTGGAACTAAGTAATTGAAAGCACATGACATTATCACAAAACAGTCCTGGAGTGAAAATCTAATAAAGGGAGTCATTTAGAAAACATCTACATGATACAAACATGCTCTGAAGGAAGCACATGACCAATGATAGACTTGCTCATTTCTACACCATGGTCTGCCAAGCCTTAAATGAAAACAACACTTTGGATTTATAACCCCAGCATAACTACACAAACAGACACACAGACACACACACACACACACAAACTTTATACTTATATACAAAAGCAGCATATGCTCGCTAATTGGACAGAGTGCAGGCTTATTTTAATTACATCAGACCGAACAATAAGAAAAATGAAATCTATTTTCTATTCTTTGAAACGCACACTATGTCTGTAATTAGGGTTATTGCGGTATTTATCTTTCACTGCAACGAGTAGTTAAAGCCATTCAGAGCACAGACATGTTTGTGTATTCACTCATGCTAGTTATTTTGTTAGGACACTGAGCTCGACGAAGACACAGCATCCCTCTCTGGAGATGGACAGAACTACAGATACAGGTAGATACTGATATGTTTGCATACCCTTCGGACAAAAATCAAGATAAGAAATAAATGCAAATTAGTAAATCATTTAAAAACCCACTTAAAAATACTGAATGAATATATAAATTTGCAGCTTTCTTGATATTAAAACATTTCACATAACTTGTCTGACCCCATCCTCAATAACTTAACAATATCTCAAAGCACATGTGTTAACCTTTTATATTTCTATCTTTGGTAAAAATAGATAGATAAATTAATAAATAAATCTTTCAATAATAGTTTTAATTATAAGTAATTTAAATGTACAGAACAGTATTATCTGTTGAGAAATTTGTACAATGTTGTATAATGGAAGTAATTTTTTTTTTTAATTTTATTTATTTATTTATTTATTTATTTATTTATTTATTTATTTATATCTTCCCACCATTTTCCTGGGTTCCCCTTCACTGTTGGCAAACTTGCTGTTGGCGACAGTGCGTTAATTTCCAGGTATGCTAGTGCTCGCTCTAAGAAGCTGTCGTGTCATTAAGTCTTACCACACAGCTTGGAGGATATGTCTGTTGCAACATCCTGTGCAGCTATAAAACATGATGGGTTTTGGGTTGGCTCATCTTAGTCCAACAGTTCTGGTTTTATTGCATGGCTCAGTTCGTTAACTTGGCTCTGGAATTATTTGATGCCAGAAAAGCCAGGGCTGCTCAGCAGAGAAAGGAAAGCATCATCTGTAGCAACAGAGAAGCACTCATTCACGGGGCATTATAAAGTCATGTCACTCTCGGAAATCGGAAATAACTCGGATAGCATTTGGAGGTCTACATATTCAGATGCGTAGAACTCCAGCTCCAAGATCATTTCATTCATCCTAAGGAAAATCAAACTTTCCAGCTGGGTCTTGCTATTTGGACACGTCAGAGAAGTGAGATCATTACAGAAAAGAGCTCCGTCTATGTAGCTTGCGCTGTATAACTTCAGATGTTGCTTTCATTCTGAACCCAATTATGCTCATAATGGGCCATATTCAGAGCTGGCAAATTAAGTTCAATATTTATTCCAGGAAAGTTACTTGTATTTAGAGTTGACTTATGCAGGTGCTTAAAAGTTGATTATCTGGAGGCCCATTCCGATTAATAAATTATGTGGCAAGTATTCAAATAAAGATCTAATAGGAGTCTATTATATATAGTATACTAACACACTGCCAATATACTGCTGCACGAATAGCCAGAGTTGAGATTATCAAGTTGATTATTGCAAATTTGATAAAGTTTAACCATATGGCTTCCACCCTGGAGAATTTGTGCTGCAAGAATTGTAATTTTTCCAATTAAGATGATTTCTCCTCTGATTTACACAATGCAAGAAAGAAAGAAAGAAAGAAAGAAAGAAAGAAAGAAAGAAAGAAAGAACGAACCTTTCCATAGACAGGGTGTTAATATGTCAGTATGTAGTGTAAATGCCATTTTTTGTATTAACAGCCCAAACCATAAATTTTCAGTTCATTGTATTTAACTCAGGGCATGGTGGTTTGGTGGTTAGCATGTTTGCCTCACACCTCCAGGGTTGGAGGTTTGATTCCCACCTCCGCCGTGTGTGTGTGTGTGTGTGTGTGTGTGTGTGGAGTTTGCATATTCTCCCCGTTCCTCGGGGGTTTCCTCCCCAAAAAATTGTCTGTAGTGTGTAGTTGTGTGAGTGATTGAGAGTGTGTGTGCCCTGCGATGGGTTGGCACTCCGTCCAGGGTGTATCCTGCCTTGATGCCCAATGACCCGAGAATAGATCGGATAAGCGGTAGACAATGAATGAATGAATGTATTTAACTCTGCTCCTCATTTGAGCATATATCACACAAGGAAAATAGGCTTCAGGTCAAAGTTCAAGGTCAAAACTGTACATAACTGGACACAACTCTGTCTTTGTCAAATTCATTGTGCAAATGTATAAGTAATATTTGATTCTGTAATTATATCTGAACTCTGAGTACCATCTGTGTTAACGCATACGTACTGCCATAGTGTCTGGTTTGGAGGACAGTAGCCTGACATACAGCCTGTCCTTACCAGGGCCACCTGTGAACAATTTTGATAAATCCATCTGAAAACTGCACGGTGCAAAAACACTTGCCGATGAAAACACAGAGTAAAGGGCTCAATTGGAGGCAGATGTAGTCTGGCTTAGCACCATACTGCCATAAACTAACCTTATGCTCAGCAAGATACTTAAGGCTGTTTCAATGGCACAAAATGAAACTCTTAGCAATGACGTTTCTTGCCAGATTGGACTGAGTAAATATTTGCATGGATAACGACAGTCAGAAGACTCTGTATGTGCCTTGCCTTGCTGCCATTTAAAACGCATCACTTCTTGCCTACTGAATCTCACAGAAAGAAAAGCAGAAACTGCATATAGGCCTCTGCTGCAATATGAGAGAAGCTATAGAGTAGAAGATATGCAGAAATTATCCTGACAAATGTAGCCCAGCTCAAATGGCTGTGGTTTGGAAAGGTGCCAATTTGACATTCTACAAAAGCATTGATTCAGACAAACCTGACAGCTTGGAAAGCATGTTCCTCATTTTTTGCACAAGTTCACTTTTTTAAATGCCGACATTATATGCCAAGCACAGCATGACCAGCAAGAAAGATAAGTTTGTACTTATGAGTCCTCTCATAAATATATCAGAAGCAGCTGTCAAAGCATTGCCTCAAGCAATGTCAAAAAGCTACCCTTTGGTCTAAATGTCAACACATTTTAGCATGATTAGTCACAACATCCCTTCAATGGCAGTCATTGATTGCCAGAGCCAAGGTCTCCAACAGATGTCCTCACAATTCAGCTGCACTGTGTTATACTGCTGATCAAAAGTTTAATGACACCTTGTCTTTTTTCTAAAAACATTGAATTAATGCTTGATTTTCAACAACCCCAGAAACATCTTAAAGATGTGGCAGATACTGTATATTTGGAGAGGATGTGATGCAATGGAAAGACCAATCAGGTGACCATAACAAACAAACAAAGAAACAAACAAAGATTTTACACTAAATAAACCTTTCAGAGGCACATTACGGCATCTTTTGACCCTGGATGCCTTGTGGTCGGAACCAGCATCATCCTGGAAGAAACTCCCATCAGCAAACATTTGTTTCATTTCATTCATGGCATTTAACTGATACCCTTGTCCAGAGCGACTTACATTTTATCTCATTTCATACACATGAGCAATTAAGGGTTAAGGGCCTTGCTCAGGGGCCCAGCAGTGGCAGCTTGGTGGACCTGGGATTTTGAACTCACAACCTTCCAATCAGTAGTCTGATCAGTAGTCCAATGTCTTAACTAGGAAGCTACCACATCAGGATAGATCAGATCAGAATCAGATCATAGCAGATCAGAATAGATCAACATTCTATGTTTCATTATAGAATGACAGTGATCACTCCTCTAAGTGTGTTATGCAATGCAGCATGAGCAGGAGTTAAAAAGATTGGCAGGGACAACATGTTTTGTTGAAAGGATGTGGCTGCTTTGACTCTCCCCAGTTGGTAGCTGTTGTTAGAAAGGGTAGAGCTAGCTGGAGCATGTGAACTGGCTGGTGACCAAACTGGGAGTGGGGTTGTGGGACAGGGGTTGGGGTGGGGGGAGGTTTATGAGGGAAAATTAATAACAGACTTATATGCCGACTATTCCCTCTAAGACAATCTGAACCTTCCTGGCACCCACACTATAACAATGCCACCTTTAATTTGTCAACAGCAGTTACTACAATTTTTCATTTTTTCTTCTGAGTTTCTTCTAAGCGAAATCCAGGACATTGTGTGCAGTTGTGGCAAGTTTTAAAATTTGCATTTGCACAGTATCAAAAATGTTTGGATCCAGAGTCAAAAAGTATATCTTGCATGTAAATATCCAAGCATCTTCACTGGCCTAAGGCTGCATGACTGAGCAGATCCTTTTACAAAACATTACCTTTTACAAAACATCTACAGCCTCTCTAAATGAGTATTGGTTTAAGATGTGTTTAGAGCTGTTGAATATCAAACAATAAAAATCAAATCAATCAATGAATCAAACCATTTAAACCACAGTGTCCTCAAAATCCTGAAGGTCTATGTCACCTAGATATATAACAGGATTAGTTTAAGTAATTGAATCCTTATTATTGTCATTTATTACCAAAACTCTTCACTGTTTAAATTGCACTTTATGTTAGTTGGCTTAGGAGTTGACAGGTTATGCCCGGAGGTGGACTGGGTTCAGCAGAGGGAGCCAGATCCTTCACTACTGTCAGTAAATCCTTAGTCTGTAATAAATCCTCACATGAGAGAGTAAGAGAACAAACAAGACAGCAAGTCTTTTCTTTAAACTTCATTTAAAGACTAATTTGATATGAGGTCTGCCATTCAGAACTTCAGAGTTGCCACTCCAGAATATAAAGCAGAGGAATTTATTCGAGTCTTATTATTCAAGATAATTCTGAAACATGCGCATATGCTTGCACAAGCCATGTGTTGATACACATAGCCATGTTCCAATACATTTAACTAAAGATTTTGGAGGATTGGAGGATTTTGTTGGGCCCTTGAGCAAGGCCCTTAACCCTCACTGCTCCAGGGACGCTGTATCATGGCTGACTATGTGCTCTGACCCCAGTGTCCACTGATATGCGAAGAAAGAATTTCACTGTGCTGTAATGTATATGTGACAAATAAAGTCAGACAAAAGGGATCCTAAAGACCCCCTGAAAGATACCAAAACTACAAAGTCCTGAATTATCAGAACCTAGACGCAAGCTTGTTTAGAAGTGTCGTTGGTATCAGAGCCCCTTGAGCCAAAGGTCAATGATCAATTTTGTGACTTGAGGTCATATGTTTTGGGCGCTTGGGTAAAAATAAGCACTATCACAACTTGGAGAACTCCCACCTCTCCCTTGTACCAAGTGATATTGCAGTTGGTTCATCTTCATGTCCTCAACCAAGGACACCGCAGCAAAAACCCTTGCCTCTGCAACCCAAGGATGTGCTGTTGAACATCAGTGGTGAGAGAACCCATCATGTTGAAGAATGTGGCCTTCTGAATAATGATCACAGAGTGGGCTACTGATTAAAGTCAGAGGCATGGGAGTACCCAGGGCAGAACCATGTCCCCTGGAGAGATTATATCTCTAAATGAATGAATGAATGAATCTGTTTGGAAGGGTATGAGAGATGTTTCACTGAAGTCTTTAATAATTCTGAATGTAATTACATTTTTTTTTTGGCTCATCCCTATGCACATGTAATCCTCACATAGAAAATGTTTATTTATTCTGAGAAGCAAGGAAACAAAAGCCTGCAGACTAATAAAAGATTAACTAAATATGTATGATTCATTCCTCTTGAATTTTAACCTGTATTGCGCATTATGCCCACCAAACCTGGAGCAGCAAAACAGTCATTGCTATTACAAGCACATGTCTGTCAGATTTCTCTGGGTAAGGTGAGCTCACTCCATGAACCCCTTTAAAAACCACTACATGTGGGCAGACACACATACACATACACAGACAAACACACTCTCACAGCCTAGAGCCGAGCTGTACATGGCTGGAATCATGAAGAGTACCACACCAGCTCAAGCCAGCAAATAAAATGAAGCCAGCAAGCTGAGGACACTCAAACTTCTCATGCTTCACCTTCCCATGCTTTTTATCAGCCATCTGCTGCCTTCTGGGCTCGACACGCATGATCAAAAATCAATGTGTAATCATTCTCCGTCTAATCCACATACGAGTGGGTGCAAATTAGCCCTATGCAACTGGATACTGGAATAAAAGAAAAAAAGAAAGAAACAGTTGTAGTCATTTTTCTCAGGTTTAAAACACAGGTGTGAGTCAGAGCCAATGGCAAGTGTGCTTTATCCACATTGTGCACTCATACCTGGCTTATTATTCACACTGCAATTGTCCATGCAGATATCCTTAACCTCGGATTTGGCAACAAAACGAGCCAACGGTCCTCCCTTCCACCTGTTCAATCACCTTGCAGAATAAACATTCTCCAGAACCCTGAGATATCCCAGAATTAACTCCCCATAATCGACCCCTGCATCTGTTCCATCCTTACATCAATTCTGATTCCCACCCATGCCATCACAGAGAGCCAGTTAGGACTCTATAGGGCTGCCATTAACAGCACTAAGCATGATAATGTAGCTAATTGGCACAAACTGGGAGCCTGTAGAGTGAGAGAAAGTTACAGTATGGACACCTGTGTGTGTGTGCCTGTTTTCTCAGATCAGATGCTTCACATTAAAATCATTTCAGACAGTCACACACTAAATGTGTCAAATTGCCTGCATTTTAGAATTTTTTAGACAATTGTGCATATCTGAGAGTATGAAAAATCACTTTGTATATAAAACAAGATGTCTGTCAGGCAAACAATTCTGCTCTGCTTCATTTTTGGCATTTTCCCTAATCACTGGTTTCATCACCATCCAGTGTGTTTCCACTGTGTCTTGTGGTTACGTATTCCCTCTCACTGCGTACATGCTCTTTCTGTATTTTTTTTTTTTTACTTGTGCTGGTATTCCATACAATCCTGTTCATGATCCTGAGTAGCTTGTCTCTTTATTTTCCCTGTTCCATACACCTTGCTACCACATTTGGCTCCCAACTGTTAAATGCCCCTGAGGTGTCAGTTTTCTGATCATTAATAAAACAGAAACTCACTGTGTGTGTTCCACAAAAGGGTGCACAAATCACAAATAGCAAGTGAATGTATAGGAAAAAAATGCTCAGTGACAGACTTTTGGATGTGTTTAAATGTTAAACGATCTTTTATCAGTCTTACTTTACACACCAAACCCCAGGACACTTCTTGTTACCTTCATATTTTGTATATGACAAACAGCTAATACCATGAGCAATATTATGATTCTGTAAACTGACTGGGTCATTACCTGCATTTGCATAAAGTGTTAATTGGTAGCACATCATCGTTTATTCTGATAACTAGACAGTGTAATGATTTTTGTTGAACAATAATTTAAGACCTATGAGCAGCTGTGATGACACATAACTACAATATTGCATAAATATAGTGTATTTTATGTTTTATAGCTAAATAGCTAATGTACTTTTCCTAGAAAGTGGCAAAATATTGACTCTAACAAGCGTGTGTGAGTGTAGAGAAGACAAAATGATGTACAGAAGCCAAAATGATGCTAACATAGTTGAATGAGGTTAGCATCATTGTTTTGGCTTCTCCACAGTCACACAAGCTTATTAGAGATATAGTTAGAGTCATAGTTGAATCAGGCTAACAATGCCTGTCATTGCTAACCATGTAAGCTGACAAAATAACAAGAAAACTGTACATCTAAGCTAACTAGCAAGTTTTCTAAAAAAAAATAAAATAAAATGAAGCTAATGAAGTCTGTTTTTCAACTACTAAAGCGAACAAAGCTAATTAAGACCTCAGGGCTGTTGTGTGAGTTGTGCTAATAGAGGCTGTAATATTGTTGTGCTTTAAATGCAGCTACAGTTTCTTAGTGTTTTGCCTGTAAATATTTTAGATATTTTATGCCACAGGGAGGAACTGAAGATTAAGATTAGTTAACAGATGAAATGTTGGCTTTTTACTTTTAACTCTCATATTCTCAGAGAAAAAAACCTGGAGAACTGATGAACACAGGGAGAATATGTAAAACTCCATGACTTATAAATTATTATTATAACTATAACTATAATAATAATAATAATAATAATAATAATAATAATAATAATTATTATTATTATTATTATTATTATTATTATTATTATTATTATTATTATTATTATTGTTATTATTATTATTATTATTATTATTATTACTATAATTGGTCACAATTAGTTATACATTATTGTGGAGGCTAGTTTGCAAGTATAAATAGAAAGAGAACACATAAAACTTGGGAAAGCTACTGGATCATGTGCACCGTCACCTTTCCTTCCATATTGCATCCAGGCAACAAAACATGGTCCTGAAGACAGCAGAAACAGCAGCATAAAGAAAAGGTAAATAGCCCTGGCATTTCTATGCTTTGCATTCATCAAGTTTCCCATTGTCCTTTTTCCCCTGGTGCGTAAATGGGTCTTAAGATGTATGTGGAGGCCCTGGGAGGAGTAATTCACTGCAAGCTCACTGAGCAACAACTCACACAACAGGGTGGAGAATATGAATATACATTTTAATTTCCTTTGCTCAAGGGTGCGTCTATAATGCTGTGGCACACATCTGAGAGATTCCAGGCTGGGCTGTGTAAGATAAAACACTAAGCTTAAAGCAATTCTCTTCTTCATAGGAAAGAATGTTTTTCAGTCATCTAGTCATGATTAACTTAGTTCTACCAGGTTACTGCTCATGGACCTGATCATTTATTAGACTGGAGTGCCTAAGGAATAGATAGTAAAAGAAAAAAAAATCTTTGTTAGTCTTTCTATCTTTTTGTCTCTCCATCCACTTGTGTGTCTGTCTGTCCATCCATCAATCCATCCACTAATTTATCTTCCTGTCTGTCGATCTCTCCACCTCTCTGTCCATCCATCCATCCATCCATCCATCCATCCATCCATCCATCCATCCATCCATCCATCTATCTATCTATCTATCTAGATAGATGGACAGGTGGGTTGGTTGGCAGATAGACAGACAATCAGATAGACATTCAATTACATCTATCTATCTATCTATCTATCTATCTATCTATCTATCTATACAGTTGGGTTGATTGGCACATAGACAGACAGGCAGATAGACATTCAATTCTATCTATCTATCTATCTATACAGTTGGGTTGATTGGCACATAGACAGACAGGCAAATAGACATTCAATTCTATCTATCTATCTATCTATCTATCTATCTATCTATCTATCTATCTATCTATCTATCTATCTATCTATCTATCTATCTAGATAGATGGACAGGTGGGTTGATTGGCAGATAGACAGACAATCAGATAGACATTCAATTACATCTATCTATCTATCTATCTATACAGTTGGGTTGATTGGCACATAGACAGACAGGCAGATAGACATTCAATTCTATCTATCTATCTATCTATCTATCTATCTATCTATCTATCTATCTATCTATCTATCTATCTATCTATCTATCTATCTATCTATCTTATGTCTGTGGGTCTGTCTCATGTCTTTTTGATGTTTATCACGTTGATCAGTATAATAGTGTAACACTGTTTTTTGGTTCTTCCCACATCAATGAGTGTGCAAGGGCACCAGGAGAGCACTCTGGGAGAAACAGTGAGAGGTGAGTGAATTTAACACTGAGAGGAATTGCTCTATTTTCCTTTGAAGTGCATGAGTGGTGCCTGAAGAGCATGCAATCCCCAAACCTTCTCTCTAACCTGACTATCTAACGAGGCTTTGTTAACATACTTATCTCCGATGCATACAGTACACTGCACACACAGCTTCTATTATGCAGCTGTACTACTGCACCTAATTAAAGCTTTATCTAGGGTTTGATAATGTCTTCCATGCTTTGTGAGGGGAGATGAAATTATTCCTTGAAAGTGAACTACTCCAATCTCCACTACTAAGTCAACTAGTGAAGCGCATTCCTCCTCAATCAATTATTCACTGCTCAATCCCTGCGGTTTAAATTTCATGAAGTAGAACAGTGAAGGCACATTAGCATTCTAATAGATTTTTTTTTTCCTGTTACCTTCCTCCCAGCCCTGAGAACTTCCTCTTGCCATGTCCATGACCCCATGGTCCTCTGCCCAGACATCCTCAGCTGATGTTAGACTCCATGCGAACTCTGGATGGTAGCTTTCAGTCTTTCCTTGGCATGGTTTTCCCTCTGAGGAACACTCAAAACCTGACAGAACAAGAAAAAAAAATGAGAAAACAAAAAACAAATGAGAAACATTCATCATGGCAACAAGTCATGGAAATATTGAATGAGAGATGGAAGGTAAAATCACAAAATTAGTTGAAATCCATTATTTATCACCCATAGACAATGTCAGAGCTGCAAAATATTTCATCTCTATTTCATATGATAGCCTGAATCCACTGCAGCACAAAAATTTAATAATAAACAGCCCTCTTTTGGGACTCAGTAAATCGCTCTGCTGTTCTTTTGTTGAAGCGACTAATTGCAAAGGACAAAAGGACATTGCTCCAGAATTAAGCAGACCAGCAGGCCTACACAGATATCTTTTTTAAAGTGTTTTTCCCCCCTTTCTGTTAAATATAATGTGCAACTGAACCCCAAGGGTGAGTTTGCCATTTCTTAAATTTGCAATTACTAGACTGCGATACCTAACGCATTCAGAATTTTAAAGAGACCCATCAGCCCCTGCCCCTCCACTTAAGATCCAACACAAATTTCCGCCCTGTTTTTACAATATTACAATTGTTAATTTCTACCAGTATTGTTAAATGCTTGCTTCAACTCTGGGGATGTGGTTAAGGCACTGGATTAGTGATCAGAAGGTTGTGAGTTTGAATCCCAGGCCCACCAAGCCCCCTTTGCTGGGCAACTGAGCAAGGCCCTTAATCCTGAATTTCTCAGTTGTATAAAACTGCTCTGGATATAGTTGCTCTGGATAAGTGTGTCTGCCAAATGATTTGTTTTAGTCATAAAACAAGTTGATTTATATAAGTTGATAAGTTGATTTATTTTCTGAAACAGCATCTCTGACAATCATTCCACATGCCGGTTATTTTTTAATATTAATATTAACAAGCACCTTTTTAACACTATCATTTCCATGACATGGTTATGCTGAATCTGTGCTCGAATGCATTACTTATGGGGGAAGTGGTAGCTCAGTGATTAAGATGTTGGATTTGTTGGAGTTCAAATCCCAGAACCACCAAGCTTCCACTGGAGGGCTCTAGGGCTTTGCTCCACTGCTTGCACATGTGCACAAAAGGACCCAGATGTTGCCCTAAACTGCTCAGTTGTATAAAAAATGAGATAAATGCAGTCGCTCTGGGTAAGTGCATCAGCTAAATGCCATAAATGTAAATGTCACATGATCTTGTCATGGTTTACATAATCAAAACCCCTGATTAATTTTCTAGTTTCTGTGTATCTCATTGTTTGTTTTGCTATTTAGGTAGCAATAAAACGATAAAATAGATAAAATCCCGCACTTACATCCTCTTCCTCCCTGTATTCTTGACATTCTATAGTAACAACTTACACAAGGACTTGTATAGTGGATGCGGCATGTTAATTAATGTAAAAATGTGGGTAATCAGTGATATGGTGAAGTTTTCTGTAAAAAAAACTTCTATTTATTTAACGACTTTGGAAAAAGTCTCCAGTGGCAGTTCATTAGCATGAAGGGCTTTGCAGCTTCTTTGTAACTGCATTTTTCATCTTATTAACGTCACAAGAGAAAGTATAAGTGATAAGCATAAGGTTAAATGTTCTGATCAAGAGTAACAGGTCAGGGCTATGTGGGTGTTCAAATGACTCCTGTGTTATGACAGACTATATAACTAATAAGCACACTGGACAAACATTATAGTGTTTGTAGTACAGGTAGTACTCCTGAAGGCACTACAGTAGACTATATATCTTTTTTCCCACAAATCATATAGGAAGTATGCCACAGAGAGGCCTAATCATCCCTGTGTTGTAAGAACGACCCAGTTTGCTAGGCATACCAATTAAGTAGTTCAGAAACTCTCATCTCAGCGGATACATTGTTATTCAAGCACTACCAAGATATTATTGTGCAGATGTGGTTTAAAAAATGATTTACTTCCATTCAGTTGCCAAATGGGATTTTTCCGGTATTTTCCTGTACACATTCATACTGTTGGATGAAAGAATAGCATTTTTTTTTCAACAGTCATGACAGCTTATTATCAGCATCCGCTTCTGTCAGCCAAGAATAATAATCTTAGGCTACAGTGTGTTCAGATTTACCAAACGTGGACATTTGAAAATTAGATATTAGTTAAGTAATTTTAAACTATTCTGTTTTGTTGGGGGTTGGGGGGGTGGTTAGCACGTTTGCCTCACACCTTCAGGGTTGGTTGTTCAGTTCCCGCCTCCGCCATGTGTGTGTGGAGTTTGCATGTTCTCCCCGTGCCTCGGGGGTTTCCTCCGGGTACTCCGGTTTCCTCCCCGGTCCAAAGACATGCATTGTAGCTTGACTGGCATCTCTAAATTGTCCGTAGTGTGTGATTGCGTGAGTGAGTGAAAGTGTGTGTCTGCCCTGCGATGGGTTGGCACTCTGTCCAGGGTGCATCCTGCCTTGATGCCCAATGACGCCTGAGATGACGCCAGGCTCCCCAAGAGTAGATAGGATAAGCGGTAGACAATGAATGAATGAATGAATGTTTTGTTGAGTCTTTGCTCATTTGGGAGGAATTGTGGTCTTACGAACGTGTAATGAAACGGTGCATGCCTGTATACAGATATAAATTCAAAATGTAAAAATCTGGGTAATCAGTGATATGGAGAAGTTTACTGTAAATTTATTTATAAGAAACAAACTTGTTTCTCTTTAAATGTAACCATAAACAGATAGAAAAAGTATACAATCTGACAGGATTTAATACATTTCTATGCTATAAGAGGAACAAAGAATTCTGGACCATTCTGAGATGCTTTTCTGGTCACTGTGGTTGTAATGAGTGATCATTCGGGTTATTTATATGTATATACAGGTGCATAGCTTCATTACAAATTCATTCTTGAACATGGAATAAGAGTTTAGACTTTTCTGCATTCAGACTTCTCTGATCAAACAAGTTCTTCTTGTGGTTTGTCTTGGACTGTTTTTTTGAATTGATTTGCATATTTAGAGTGTTACAATCTAACCACACACGTCTCTCATACTCAGTGGGGTTTTAAAAGGACAAGTGGGATTTTGCTGCTTATCAGAGGATTGTGGGTTGAAACCCCAGGTGGCTTATGAATGTGTGCCTTCTGAGCGTGTGTGTGTGTGTGTGTGTGTGTGTGTGCGTGTGCGTGTGCGCGTGTGTGTGGGCCCAGACTTTTTTCTTGGCTCTTCGTAACTTGCTGAGTGAATTATTCTGTCCTCAACAAACGTGCACTATAGTGCATTTGTCTTGCTTCATCATTGTTTTGCTAGCGCTGAGAAGTTTAGAAAGCTTTCACATTTATCTGTCTCACTGCATGCGTTACAGAAAGAAAGAGAGTGCCTGCTAACAAAGGTCATCAGAGGTAAGAGTTTCTCCAAAACAAGTTAAGACTGTCATTAAGCTTCAAAATCGTATTAAAAAGAAATATTATTTATTCATTTATTCATTCTCAGAGTTTTGAATCTGTGACATTTTGGCTCATTCAACGTGTTGTGCTTTTGGTTGTATCAGCTATAACTGTGTATATGTGTGTATATGTGTGTGTGTGTGTGTGTGTGTGTGTGTGTGTGTCTCAGGCAATGTTCCATGAAGTGGTCTAGGTCATCCAGAAGAACGTCTCTGCCTAATGAGCTGCTCCTGTTAAGATCCATCGCATCCGGCTCTGTTAATGTTGCATGACTGTACACTGCAGGATGTGGCTACATTTAAAGGCCATTTAAGAGATCTTCTTTATGTTAGTGAATGTAAATGAACTCACTTTGTCATCTTAAGGGAAAAAGGCGATAATTACCATTGAATCACACAGGGAGACTTTGAAGTCGGTGAAATGAAATGATACATGAGCTCTTTTCATGGTTGAAATGACTAAAGGACAGCACAAAAGCATCTGTGAGCGAGAGAATGCATGTGAGATAATGAGTGGAATTGTTCCACGCTAAATTATTATGTAATCTATTGTGTGTTCATCTGAATGGCTAATGAATGAAAACCTCAATAACAACAGTGAGAATGGTCAGCCCTGTTTTGAAATATTTCGCAACGCAAACATTGTATACAAATCAGTGGTCTTGTTATATAAAAATAACATTTATAGATTATTTCACCCACACATATACATTTATACAGTTCTATGAAGAAATCATGCCCAGCTTTTTTCTATTATTCTAGATTTTTTGCCACATTTTCAGACATTTTTTTTATTTTTGACACTTATTTATTTTTGTTTGTTTATTTGTCTACATCTGTCTACTTAACAACAACAACAACAACAATAATAGTGATTATTATTATTACTATTATTATTATTATTATTATTAAATATATGTTTTATATATTTAATTACACTTACCATGCTGTACTACCTTTAAATATAATAGATGCAAGAAATAATTTTGTGTGTGTGTGTGTGTGTGTTTATATTTTTTATAAAGCAATACACGTTGCTTTATAAGTAGTTATAGTTCCTTTTCACTTCCTGCCACATCAGTGATAATCGGATGTGTCTTAGCTTTAACTTTAAGTTAAGCTTCAATTTTCTCTCCCTTTAACCCTGTGTTCAGACTGACAGTGATTTTTCGCCTCTCATCACTTAAATTGCTCTACGTTGCTCTCTAGCAGTCATGCCTATCATCACTTTACTCCCTGGTTTAGTGCCATAGTTTCACTAGCAGCCTCAGTACAAGCTGCCTAAAGCATATTCGCAACCAGCCATTTGAGCAAAAACATATTCAGATGTTCTGAAGGGCAACTCAAGTGTATAAAAGCAGCTGTGCTTCATTGTCTTCGAGAGTCAGAATGGACTGAAAACAACATTTTGCTCAATGTTTTCATTTCTTTCACCTGTTCGACAGACTGAAAGTGTTTGACATGCTTCACCAGAATTGTGAAAACAGTGCCACTGGTCTAATTTGGGGGAGTCAAACACTAAAAGCCCATAACAGCACAGAGCGTATCACCACCCTGCTCAGGAGCTGTGTGTTACAACCGGCGGTGTCCGGCTGGATATAACAGACCCAACGCGAAGCTTCCGTGAAACAAAAAGGGGTTTATTAAACATAGAACACAAGACATGAACATGAAACAGAAACCGCAACACCACATCGGCCTACATACAAACGAGGACTAGCAACTAAAGAAGACAAAGACAGGACTATATATAGGAAACATAATCAGGGAAACATTGGGAACAGGTGATCAGGGGCAGGAACACACATTAGGCGAGGGCGGGGCTTAAACACACACATGGCCAAAACATAAACATAAACAGACATGACATGACAACCCCTACTGAGGGCCCCCTAGTGGTTCACCCTCAGCCCTGCTACCCGTAACACTGTGATAAGGAACAAATACAAAAACCAAAAACCATGAAACTTTCCCTGTTAGGTGGAGAAGATTACATGTTACTGTACCTCAGTTTCTGGAGGTACTGTCAAATTACTTCACTACTTATTAGGTGAGTTAACTTTGTCGCTTTTGCTTTCCCCGCTCATTCTTCTTGTTGTCTCTAGAAATTTATCTGAGGAGGTTTGGGTACTTTTGTTACAGTCCAAATCAGACTGTGATTGTTCTCTGCATCCCCGCAGCATTGGTCTGGTTTCAGACTCACTGATTCTATCAAATCCTAGTGCATTTGTGTTCATCTTACGTTCTAACGTGCATCTAACGTGCATGGAGAATACAAAACACTAAAACAGACTAAAACACATGAGCAGGTTAGTTCACTCCTGAATGAGTGTGGACCTGAGTACAGGTTGTGTTTATATTCATGTGAATTGAGGCACAATTCCAGTGCAACTGACCTTACACCAAATCCTACAGGCAGTCTCAGGTTCGTTATCGCACTGCATTTTCTGGCTAGTTACAGATTACCAGTTTTTCATGTGAACAATTCTTTGTTTCAGACTAAACTTCCAGTGTGAAACCCACCTGATTTAAGAGGAATGACTTCTGGCAATCAAACGGGGTAAGAGCTTTCTGATCAGCTGCAGCTTAGACACCAGTTTCTTCCCACCATCTGAAACCATGCCAGGATGTAGAGAAGTCTAAATTGCCTCTTGGTGTGAATTCCCACCTCATCCCCAGTCTTCCTGGCAGGGGCTCCAGATCCAGCACAAGGAATTAATTGATAAATTTACAAATGTAAAATTTACATCCTGAATTTATATATTTCTGTAAAGCTTCTTTGTGGCCATTGTTAAAAAGCACTCTACAAATAGAATTTAACTGAACTGATCTGAAAAGAACCCTGACTAGAATAAAGTGCTTACTGAAGTTGAATGAATGAAGGAAGAAACGTTTTTTTTTATTCTAAAATTGGCTGTGGCTCTAAAGTAATCAACACAGTTTAGAGATGTAAGGCTTTTGAGTAAAAAGTAGGTGTTACCCACTTAATAAAAAAATGGAATTTGCACCTCATGTGATACTTCACAGTGGTGATTAATGGCTTATATTAAAGTAGACACTTAGCGCTTTATGTAGAAACTCGTCTACTAGGGGCAACATTTTCAGAAAACTTCCCAAAAAAACCCACTTTTTTCTTTTCCAAGTAAATGATATCAAATCCATTTCTGATCTCTGAGATGCCCCAAGTGCTTGCTCAAAGGCATCTAAAATTTGAAGGTGTTATCTTCCACCACCGTGTAAGGTTAAAATGTTGAAAGATGTACCAATAATAAACACAAATAGTTTTATCTCTACCCATTTTGAGTCATTCTCTGTCTATTTCTTTTCAAATCCCACTACAGTACTAGTACATGCTCCTGGTGGCTCGGCCCCAGGGCTCTGCTCAATTACCCAGAAGGGTGAATGATTTGAAATGATGCACATGTTGTTGCTGTTCTTTCAGCTGCTCCCTGTTCGGGGTCACCACAGCAGATCATTTGGTCTGCATGTTTGATTTGGCACAGGTTTTTCACTGGAACCCTCCTATTTTATCCAGGCTTGGGACCGGCACTGAGAGTTAACCCCTCAGTTCCCTGTCCCTGCCCAGGCTGTAGCAATGAAAGTGCGGGATCCTGCCACTGAATCAACAGGGGAATTCGAAATGATGCACATTCATTCATTGTCTACCGCTTATCCGATCTACTCTCGGGTCAGGGGGAGCCTGGGCCTATCTCAGGCGTCATTGGACATCAAGGCAGGATACACCCTGGACGGAGTGCCAGCCCATCGCAGGGCACACACACACTCTCATTCACTCACGCAATCACACACTACGGCCAATCAACCTACAATGCATGTCTTTGGACCGGGGGAGGAAACCGGAGTACCCGGGGGAAACCCCCGAGGCACGGGGAGAACATGCAAACTCCACTGGCAGAGGCGGGAACCGAACCCCCAACCCTGGAGGTGTGAGGCAAACGTGCTAACCACCAAGCCACCGTGCCCAAATGATGCACATAATATTCATAATTCATATTCATATATATCATATTCTCATAATATCATATAGAGCATGTTAATTAATACATTAACTGACAAACATGTACTGATATGTACATAATGTGGTCTTTGTTCACAGATAAATTCATAAGAATTCAAGTACTAATACAGGTACAATATTAGGACATGGTTATTCATGTACAAGATACTGTTCAGTGCCACTCTGTAAATCAAGCTGCCTTCATTCCCTAATGGATTTAACGACCACAGGAAATCCTTTAAAACCCGTTTCTGGATTTCATTTTTTTCCCTAATAATCTCCTTGCTGAATATTTGTCTGATGGCAATAAGTGAGGTTTATGTTTAACAGGGTTAGATAGTAATCAAGTCTGGATAGGTCCAATCAGCTGTATCTAATTATCCCTCTAATTTGGTTGATTAGATTTGAGGGCAATTACTTTTTCACCCAGGACCAGCTGGAGTTGAAATACTCATTAGATTAATGAAACAAATGTTATATATATATATTTTTTTGTTTTTTGTTTAGTTTTTTCAGTTGTGCAAACTTCAGTTGCTATTGAAGAGGAAATCAGGAAAGGATGGAAAGCACATTTTCATTTTCATTTCAAAGCAGAAGCGAGTCAACAAAGCTTGCAACGATTTCCGGATATGTCACGCAGCTCCTGCTCCTAGAACTCTGGCCCACTAAGCAAGAATTGATGACTTACCAAATGACCAAGGACAGAGGTTTTATTGGCCATTTATACTCATTTACACCCCTCATTTATCCTATGTCTTAATAGCCTGGAATGTGTAATAATATCCTCTTAGATATCAGTCAATAGGAACGTTCAGGATTGTTAGCCTACAATAGCACTAATTTCCATCAGTCTATATTCATTTACTAGAAATTCCTCACGTTATTCAAGTTATTTTATAAACTATTTTCTTCTTGACAGCCCCATAATGTTTTCCCAGTTACTTCAACTGAGAAAATTTAAATAACAATCAATTTAGTGTATGTGTTTGAGAACTTTCTGATTCTATTACGCCTCTGCGGAGCTAGAAATTATTTCAATTATTCAAGCAAATGTACCCTAATGCTAAATGTAAATTCCAAGTAACGACGGGGCGTTGATTTCACAGAGCGAATCTGTGTCGACTGATTTTCTGCTCAGATGTGTATCAGAGAAAATGAATGGGGACTAACATAATGTTTGACAATTTTCAAGGCGGCAGACAGCTGAGATAAATGATTCTTCCAGATAAGGACAGAGCAAAAGGCAGATAAACCATGAAATTAAAAAGAAAGTCATTTATAATAATTTCTTCTAAGATTCTCCGTAAGATCTTACACCCTGAAGATGTCCTGGTAGAGTACATGATTGGACAGTATTGTTACTACTAATCTATAAAAGACTTGCTTTAAATGGACAAGAGCTGGAACTGAAAATCACTGATATATATAAATATTTATAAAGGATTATTCCTATTCCCAATACTTTAATTTTTGATCTGAATTTAACACTAGAGTCAAATGATGAATTTTTTGTTAAAGTTTCTTTTATGCTAATTCCCAGTCTGACTGTAGTTTAATGGTGTATATTGGTATGTTGATGTCAGGTAATGTTGATAATATGATATGGTTTTTCAACAGACGTTAACTATTAAACAAATATAAGCAATTAAAAAAACATTTACATTTTGCAGACACCATTATCCAGAGTGACTTGTATCTCATTTTATACACCTGAGCAATTGAGGGTTAAGGGCCTTGCTCAGGAGCCCAACAGCGGCAGCTTGGTGGACCTGGGATTCAAACTCATAACCTTCTGATAAGAGGCCAGATGCCTTAACTACTAAGTTACCACATCCCCACAAAAAACCCTACTGAATTCATCAGTATCATCATCAAAAACACACTGTAGACTTGTACCTAAAAACTGCTGCATTAATTTAAAAAAAAAATTGTGTTTAAAGACTACAATGGATTTTGCAATATGCTCATTCTGAACTTGATACACATTTGTAGATAAATGATTTCCAATCCTACTACCCAGTGACATGCAGTAGAGGATGGATACCCCTTCATCTCAGGATGTTTTTCTTGCCAGTGTCACATCTGGATTAATTATTATAAAGCTACATTTCTTCAATGTAAATTTCTATTTCTAATACAAGTGCTATTTACACTGTAATTACACCATGTTTCATATTTCTATAAATTTCCTCCAGGAGCTGAGCCTAGTTCTCTTTGTTCTCTGCTCAGAAAGATTGTATGAACCAGCCAATCTCTGGGTTGGCCCAGTCCACCTACCCAAATGCTTACTATTACCCCCAGTTTATCCATAATGCTGGCCCTTACTTGAAAGATGAACTGAGCACTGTGGTTAATAACGATGTCTGAACAAAGGTGTATGATATACTGTATGTAATTGATGTATGAACAATTTGTTCAGGGGCAAGCTCAGGGAATTTGTTGCTGAGGTGTGCAGGCAATAGCTTGGTCCATTTCCCAGTCCCACAAAGCCGGAAGGGGGAGGATGATTTCCTCAGTGCTTTCTCATGGGCTGGCGTGGTGTATATATGCCTTGGTGATTTTAGAACCAAGCCGATATGAAAGGGTGATCTGAAACTGGTCAAAATAGAGACTAACAGGCTTTATGGGGTTTAGGCTCTCTGCAATCCTGAGGTATTCAAGGTTTTGTTTTATTTGGGAATAAGGTGAACATGTGAGTGGCCCCAGCCAAGGTTGCCTCTCTTACAGGCTAACTTCAAAAGAATATTGGCCAATATCTCAAGGTTTCCAATACCAATCTAAAATTCTCTAATTCTATACAATTCTGCATGGTTAGAGATAACTTCCTGGAGAACACCAACACAGGATGTAGCTTGGGTTTGTCCCTGAACTGTTGACCAACCACCTTGAAATGTATCTATAAATAAGACTCCACTTTTTGTGTGTGTGTATGTGATTGGGAACAGGTGAGTCTGATCAGAAGTCCAGTGATTGGGGACAGCTTAGTGGATTCTGGAGAGTGTAGTCCAGAGCATACATGTTTTTAGGCCACAGTGTGTTCTGGAAAGTGGAGCTGACCGGACATTTTGTCATTTTATACTTTCACTTTTGATCCACAAAGAAAGTTTGGGTACCTAAAAAGGGGTGTGGTCAGTTAATACTCTGGATACTTCTTTTCAAGGTTTATATTAAAAAGAGGAAAACAAAAAACATTGACAAGTGTTAAATCCATATTCAACATGATTACCTATTGCTAAATGACATTAAAAAAAAAATAAAAAAAAAACATTTTCAAAGCTTTCCATTGAAGGCACTGTAGCTATCACGGGGCTTCAGCAGAACTCATTTCCTGAGCTCTGTAAACAACCAGGCTGGCAATTAGATTGTACCAATATATACTAATGCATAGACCAGGGTGGTTTGTGGGTATCTTGACATAAGGGTTGTGGCTATAAAGCATTGCGGGGACCTGTAAACGGCACTGGCATGGAGCCTTTATAGGCCATAAATTTGCAAATTCAAAAAGGCAAATGATTCCTCTTGCACTTTATGTTCCTCTTCGATGGGGCCAGAGCACTGGAAGAAAAATAGTGAAATAAGAGCAGCCAGGATCAAAGACGTTGAGTGGGAATATCCCTGCCAGAGAAATCCCATCAGTGGCAACTGGCAGCGCAGTGCTAATAGACAGAGGTCATCATAAGCCGATTCAAATTATTTTGTAACAGGTGCCTCAGCTTGGCTTCGTAAATATATTTGCAGAGCGTGTTTCCTAAAAAAAAAAGATTCATCTCTCATCTCTCTATGATAAATAACATTCTATGATTATTGTAGTACATGTGACTGCATTCTTTTGTGACACAAGAACAGTAATTCGGAAGGTTGTAAATAACCACCTTGGAGTGAAACAGGGCACAGCAGGAATAGCCTATTTGTAGATTAATGACATTCCCGATGGTGCCGACATTACATAAATGTAACTAGTAAATCTAATATGACTCATCTTCTTGAGAGGTAATGAATAAAGCTGCTGATTTATTGCAGCTGTAGTAGTTAGTTCATTGGTGATGCTGTGCTCGATTTGGTCTAGGTGATGGTGAGGACCTATAAAGCGGGTCCGCTTTGGGTTAATGAGCCTATAATGTCAGAGTGACCCTGACCTCATTTATCATGAAACTGAGCGCTTGGTTACCTCATCGTGTCAGGGGTCGTCTGGAACAAAGCCAGGTGTGGCCGGTTTCTGTCTGGAATACAATTGGCCATGTTCCCAATTTACAATAGCACCCAGCTCCAACAGAAGAGCAAACAAAAATAATTGCCTTCCTGATTTGCATACAAGCTTTGATACCACAACCTGAAGTTTGCTACATTTGCACTAATAAAACCAGCTCGCTGCATTCTCTGGCTAAGAGCGGCGAAGAATATGTTTATTTTTCGCCACTATGTGTGAAATATTTGTATTTGTGGACTGTTTATGCATTCTCCAGATTGCTTGAACGGATGATGCTGAGCCCACGCCGCCATGTCAAACAGGAGAGGAGGGATGGACAGATGACTGGATGAGTCATGATTGTGTGGTGACAGATACAGAAGATGTAGAATGATGTGAAGAGGCTACATAAAACAACACATGAAAACCACTGTAGCAGCAGCGCAGATGGATATTAATCAGCAGCGCTTTCTTGACTGGGCTCTCTGGCATAGGATGGACTTCAGGGTGGAAATTCAATCTCACTCTCATTTTAGTGCAGATGAGGCTGAATTCAGATGCAGTATGGACCAGTGGCAGCTTGTAGATGGGACGCATGCTTCTGAGGAAGAGCAGGCAGATGAAAAAAAAGAGCCGTGCGTGTGTGTCTTTCCTTACGTATTTACTGCCTCACAGTCTATAATATTTTACCTTGAAACACAAAGACATAAGTCACTAAGTGTCATGACAGGAAATGAAAGGTCCCGGAATACAGAATTTTAACCTGACATAGTTAGGCATTAGATTTTAAAGTTAAATTTAAAGTGCTGAGTTAAAAATACAGATCAAGTACAACTCAAGAAAATCCGAGGAAAGGTCCGTGAAAAATTTTTGGAGTTAGGAGATGCGGTAGCGCTGTGTTCAAAGAGACTCAATGACTAAAAGGTAGAGATGAAGCAAGGGTTAAAGCTCACTAGTGTTGGAGAGCCACCTAATACATAATATAAGGCACACTGTTAAAGGAAAATACTCAACAATGGGGTGATGGAATGTGCTGTGGAATGAAGTTTTCATGAAATATACATAAAACAAGTTACACTGTAATTGCCATCGCCAGACTTTCATTATCCACTTTGTCCTAAGTATCTTAAGTTAAATCATAAAGATAGAGCTTTAAATCTGACAGTGATGAAGCTCTGATAAATATTAAATAAAACATCTCTGAAACATTGCAGGAATCTTCATCATATCAGCAAGCATCTGCCTTACACGAGTATCAGGTATAAACTGTTCCAAGAGAAATGATAACATATTAGAATGTGCATATTAATATAATTTGATATAGTGTAATATAACACCTGACTTATTCTGTTCTAGCAAATTAATCAAATGAAGACAAGTGATATTTGTACAGCAGGGTATGACCAACAACCCCAATTACAGCTTTTCTGATATATGACTTTAACAGGAAAACTGCTGACGACAAACAAGACACAACACCACCTCTACCTTGTCCTCTTCTCACAAACAGATGCCAGTCTGCAGTTTTCTGGCACACAACACTGCCCATACTCCAGATGGGGCTCAATCAGAGCAGCTCTCCAAACAAGAGTAAGCATTAGTTCTAGTGTCATGGTTGTGTAGGAGGAGATCCGTCTCGATTTGAAGTGCAGAGACTTTGCCCTCCTGCCTGCGGCGCCCAGCCAAGCTCTCCACCGCCGCTCATAATAAATGCCAGCGCACAACAGATGCTGAGAGGACACTGGTCATACATCACCATGCCTGAAATGTGGTACACAGCATGCTAGCTACCTTCCTCCTCGCCGGTCATCTTTCACCCCATATCCATGTTCTTTAAACAGGTTTCCAGAAAATCTGTTCAGCTGAATCAGAATTAATTTTTAAGCCAGGGAGAATAGATTATTGTTAAGGCCATGTTGATTTCATATATCTCTGTCAATATGATGCTTTGTGTACGGAGTCAGATGTTTTGCTGGCATTGACAAAAAAAATAACATAAAAAATGTATAAATAAATACATTATTATTATTATTATTATTATTAATCAGTGCCATCACTTTCTTAAATAACCGCACAGAAGATTTTATCTCTGAAAACAGACTCACTCAGTCAGTTCTATTTGAACCAGGCATTCTTTTATATCAGTGACATTGTGTTTTTTTATTTACTGAAAATCTGATCAAGCAAAATAAGTGCATCTTGGTGTTCACTAGGAAGCAGTAGGGTCGGCTGTTCCACGTCCCACCTTGTCAGAGTGATTAATGAGAGAAAATATCGCTCATGGTCACACTGACTGGTAGGATGACCAGGCTGGCATAAATCAGAGAGCACAGCATCATCACAGTGACACCAATTACAGAGCCGTGAGAGATTACAGTCATTCAGGTCCCTGGGTTCTCTACGTCAATCACACTCGAAGCCTTTTCATATGCAGCTGAGGAGCAGGGACGTGCCATGATGCTGCTGGAAACCTGTAGGCAACGTAACCTCTGACATGAGCACTGATGATTCAAGGACACTTACATGCACGAAGTGACTTTCTCTCAAATGGGCTAATTGACTCGGGGTCTGAGAGTCAATGACACGCAGATGCAGGATCTTCCTGCACCTTATGGTAACAAAGTTAGTTAATCATAGATTTATTAATAGACGTTAATCTTCTTAAAAGAAAAAAAGAAAAACTCCACAGTGTTTGTACTGGGACAATTCAGGTGCTAATTCATTGCTTATGCTTGTATATTCTTCTTTATTAGTCTTCTGAGAAGTCATCAAGAGACATTACTAGCACATTTACAGTGGTATTATATAACAAGTTCATTGTCGTATTAATGAGAACGCCAATGTAGAAGAAGTGGAGACACTCCAGAGTAAACACTGCTAAGGCTCAGCCCGGCTTTTTAGCAGACCACAATCCAACACTCACTAATTCCATTGACAGTCGTATTAGTAAAGCTTACTGCAAAACTGTATTTGAGCAAAATGTCTAGATGAGAGAGCTGGACAGACTAAAGGACTAAAGTGCTGCTGCATGGCTCGCTTTATTCAATTCAATGTTATTTGCAATGGACATTGTCTCAAAGCTGACTTACAGAAATGTAAAAATTCTGAATAAAATGAAAAAAGTTTTCATTTTTATTTATCTCTAATCAGGGTCACGTTCAGCCGCCCCGCCCTGTGCGGGACTCGAACCCGGACCTCCGTGGTGGTGCATGCACGCACCTGCACGCTGTGTAAGAAAGACCCAGATGCAGGATTCAGCAAAGCGCTGATTTTATTACATGAACACAAGACAGGGGGTAACTAACATAACACTAGACGTGGCGTGGTAAAAAACACAAACAAGAAACAAAACCTAAACCTGGACATGACAAAGCAAAGCAAAGCCTTAACACAAAAACCATGTTACAGAACACAATCACCAACAAGAGACATAAAAACAAGGATCCCTATATATAGGGCAAAACATTAGGACTAATTGGAAACAGGTGACAATCAGGAAAGAGAACAATAGGCAGGGAAAGACAAGACACAAAGAAGCAGGCTTCGAAATGTCCTCCTGACATAACCCCCCCTCTAAGGCGTGGCTCCTGAAGCGCCTCCAATGAAACTACCATGGCATTCCAGGAGTCAGCAAAAGATGGAGTTCATATAGAGGGGAGGTGTGATGCATGACATAGTTCATGGATGCAGTCCACGGTGGTGCCCCAGGTTCTGGGGATAATGCGACATCTGACACGTAGATAAGACGGGAGGGAAGCACCCTCCACCGGGAGTGCCAAGCGGAGCGGCATTCCCGGCTGGAATGATGGAAGCCATGCTTCCTGAGGGACAGATAAAAAGGGGTACCTCCCATGGCATGAAGTTGAGCGACGTCCTCCGTGGAAAGACTCCATCACGAAGCGATGTCCTCGACCAGGACAAGGATGGTGGCACCACACTGGGGAAACGGGAAGGGGAACCCACCTGCTCAGGCATTTGCAGAGCAGGTGGTCGGTCGGATATCCTCCACCTAAGATCCGGGGTCCTCAGACATGGACTGCAAAACCTCACTGTAGACAGAAAGACACTGGAAATCCCACTGGGTCTCAAGATGGTTGGTGATTCTGTCACGTCCGAGCACCCCCACCCTATGCGGGGCTCGAACCCGGACCTCCGTGGATGCCTCATGCACACGCCTGCACACCGTGGAACGAACAGAGACCCAGATGCAGGATTCAGCGAAGCGCTCTTTTTATTACATGAACACAAGATGGGGTAACTAACATAACACTAGACATGGCGTGGTAAAAACACAAACAAGAAACAAAACCTACAAGTGCATCTCAATAAATTAGAGTGTCGTGCAATAGTTCATTTATTTCAGTAATTCAACTCAAATTGTGAAACTCGTGTATTAAATAAATTCAATGCACACAGACTGAAGTAGTTTAAGTCTTTAGTTCTCTCAACAAAATAGAATACTTCATAAGACCAATAAAAAAACATTTTTAGTGAATTGTTGGCCTTCTGGAAAGTATGTTCATTTACTGTACATGTACTCAATTTCGTTCATTTTATTTTATTATTAATATTTTGCTTTAATTACTGCCTCAATTCGGTGTGGCATGGAGGTGATCAGTTTGTGACACTGCTGAGGTGGTATGGAAGCTCAGGTTTCTTTGACAGTGGCCTTCAGCTCATCTACATTTTTTGGTCTCTTGTTTCTCATTTTCCTCTTGACAATACCCCATAGATTGTCTATGGGGTTCAGGTCTGTTGAGTTTGCTGGCCAGTCAAGCACACCAGCACCATGGTCATTTAACCAACTTTTAGTGCTTTTGGCAGTGTGGGCAGGTGCCAAATCCTTCTGGAAAATGAAATCAGCATCTTCAAAACGCTGGTCAGCAGAAGGAAGCATGAAGTGCTCCAAAATTTCTTGGTAAACGGGTGCAGTGACTTTGGTTTTCAAAAAACACAATGGACCATCACCAGTAGATGACATTGCACCCCAAATCATCACAGACTGTGAAAACTTAACGCTGGTCATCAAGCAACTTGGGCTATGAGCTTCTCCTCCCTTCCTCCAGACTCTAGGACCTTGGTTTCCAAATGAAATACAAAACTTGCTCTCATCTAAAAAGAGGACTTTGGACCACTGGACAAGTCCAGTTCTTCTTCTCCTTAGCCCAGGTAAGATGCCTCTTATGTTGTTTGTGGTTCAGGAGTGGCTTAACAAGAGGAATACGACAACTGTAGCCAAATTCCTTTAAATTTTCTTGATGCCTTGACCCCAGCCTCAGTCCATTTCTTGTGAAGTTCACTCAAATTCTTGAATGGATTTTGCTTGACAATCCTCATAAGGCTGCGGTTCTCTCGGTTGGTTGTGCATCTTTTTCTTCCACACTTTTTCCTTCCACTCAACTTTCTGTTAACATGCTTGGATACAGCACTCTGTGAACAGCCAGCTTCTTTGGCAATGAATGTTTGTGGCTTACCCTCCTTGTGAAGGGTGTCAGTGATTGTCTTCTGGACAACTGAAGCAGTCTTCCCCATTATTGTGCAGCCTAGTGAACCAAACTTCCATTTTGAGACCATTTTGAAGGCTCAGGAAACCTTTGCAGGTGTTTTGAGTTGATTAGCTGATTGGCATGTCACCATATTCTAATTTGTTGAGATAGTGAATTGGTGGGTTTTTGTTAAATGTGAGCCAAAATCATCACAATTAAAAGAACCAGACTTAAACTACTTCAGTCTGTGTGCAGTGAATTTATTTAATATAAGTTTCACAATTTGAGTTGAATTACTGAAATAAATGAACTTTTCCACAACATTCTAATTTATTGAGATGCTGTATGCTGTAAACCTGGAATTAACAAAGCAAAAGCAAAGCCTTAACACAAAAACCATGGTACAGATAAACAATCACCAACAAGAGACATAAACGCAAGGATCCCTATATATAGGGCAAAACATTAGGACTAATTGTAAACAGGTGACAATCAGGAAAGAGAACAATAGTCAGGGATAGACAAGACACACAAAGAAGCAGGCTTTGGAATATCACCTGCCAGCGCCCTCTTCGGGCCTGGCAGGGAACTGTCCAGCTCTTCCTGACAATCAGCAAGCCAGTTGCAACAGTGGCAAGGAAAAAGGGCTTGCAGAGTAGCAAGGTCTAAAGCTTACTAGTGTGAGTAAAAGGAAAACAGACCAACATATATAAAAAAAAAAGAATCAGTTAAGCTAAAAAGGACAAAATATAATTCCAAAATAAATCTTGAGTGCCACTGAAGATCACATATTAATTATAAAGATTAATATGCAAGCTACTCAGTGTGGAATTTTCCTTCAAGGGAAATTTCCTCCTCTGAAAAATTCTTATCATATATAAACCAGCTATGATTATTTTAATCACAATTATACCAGCATTTCTCAGAAATAGCTCATGTTCATCCAAGTAGCAGGTTTTCACTTTCCTTCTAAAGTTCATTTTTTCCCCCATAATAACATCTGGCTAGTGCAATATGCCACAAACCACAGAATCTACGCAAAATCATCCATCTGACCACAAATCATTTATCTTTTCACTTAAAATAAAATTTCTGGAGGGAAATGTTTCTACATAAATTAAATCCATGCAGTGCATCACTGTCTACTCTTGTCAGAATCAGCCAAACCAGCATTCACTCTTCGTAATTGCTGCCAAATATTTATGGCAAAAAAACACACCAGTGAAACACATCAAGCCCATTGAGGTATGACCAGCAACACCAACTGGTCCAGGAGCTGCAACAACAAGCCAAAAAACATGGATCATATTTTATAGTAGAATAGAAAACTATAACTGTTCCACCAGTCCACACTTCTATGGCTAGTCACAAGATTTCACTTGATTTAAATTAAACTCCACTCAAGTGTTTTTTGCTCTGTTTCTCCAAATGTTGCTTTCTTTTTAAAATTTTTCAACAGTTAAAGAATGAACAGCTTTGTTATTTGTTTGTTGTTTGCAGTGGTCAGTATCTATCAAAAGTGGTCCAAGGAAGGAACAAAGGTGACAAGGTCATGGTCAACCAAGACTCATTGATGCACGTGGGGAGTGAAGATTGGCCTGTGTGATCCGATCCAACAGACGAGCTACTGTTAGTCAAATTGCTGAAGAAGTTAATGCTGGTTCTGATAGAAAGGTGTCAGAATACACAGTGTATGATGGGTCAGGGCTGTTTTGGCAGCAAAAAGGTAGACCAACTCATTATTTGGCAGGTGCTCAAAATGTTATGCCAGGTCGGAGTATATTTAAATTTATTTGTATTAATCCCCAATGAGCAAGCCTGAGGCGACAAGGCAAGGAAAAATTTCCTTAGATATTAAGAGGAAGAAATCTTGAAACGAACCAGACCCGAAAGGGAACCTTTTCCTCATCCTCATTTGACAGTGTCAGTGACAGTGTTTGAGAGTGTGAATTGACAGTAAGTGTGGAATGATTGACACCTCTGATTGTCACGGTTATCTGGGACATTTTGCTGCCACACCACCAGAGATTTCGAATAACTCTTCTTTTGGTTGTGTTTCATTTCCCTCGTTCAGTTGTGCACCTCTTCTGTGTTTTTATTAATTAGTTTCTAAGTCAGTTGCCTGTTTTAAGCTTCTTTCTACAGTTTGTTGTCTAGCTTCCGTTTGATTCCTGTATTTTTTTTCGTAACCCATTTTGAGTGTTCAGTTCTTAAGTGTTTTTATATTCTTGCATTTTATATATATATGGAGAAAAAAAAAAAAAAAAAAAAAAGCACTGTAAATAAAAGCAAATTCCAGTCCTTCATCCGCCTCTCTTAAATTAAGTGACCGCCAGAAGCATCGGTAACACCTGTTAACTTTATTAGGGATGCCACTGAAAATTTTCAGATGAAAATAACAATTAAAAAAAGGTACTGTGAAACAGAAGGGAACAAAGCAAAAAAAGATTAAATGGGCCTACAATTAAGTGTAATGGTAAAAATGATTTTTTTGATAATTACCATTAAATCTATTCTGCACAATCAGCACAGACATGTTAAAACAACATAGCCGGGCATGATGGAATCCAGAGAGAGCGAATATACAGGGTTGTTGGTTAACTGCCAGCCACAACACTGGGGCTGTCGGAACTCAGAGCCCCCTCCGAGTGGACATATCGCAGGATGGATATTGAGTTGTATCAATTTCCCCTTAATTTTCCATTATCAATTAACTCAGTAAACTTATCAAAATGAAATTCAGTAAACTACCAAAACTTAGCCAAAATAATGAGCGGTCAATCAGCCGATGGAAACAAGCAAATTCTTTATTCAGCAAGACACCCGTCACATGCTTACTGAAGGGAGCAGCCGGTCCGAAAAACTTTGAAAAATTCCCTCCTATTTATACACATTTATTTCCAATTCAGTTTTAACATTTCATCCCCTTCATTCGAGCCCCTCCTGACCTAATTTGCATACAGACTTATCGGTGGCCTTTTTTTGGCTATCTCTTCAGAACGTCTCAACCTCTTTCCTAGAACTTTTTGATTCTTTGAACACGATGTTCTCTTCACCTCCTTGTGACTTCTGACATAGTATTGACCTTAAACACGATGTTCTAGACGTTTGCAAGTTTGGGTAACCGCAGGTTGCAAAGTCAGCATTACGATACCTAGCTCAGTGCAAAGCAAGCGTTGTGGTTTCATGTTCTCGCACCTCAGCTATTTTTGTTTCTTATTCACTATCTGTTCAAATGTCCCTGTGACCACACTGTCTCGTCTATTTCCTCCTTTGTCTAGTTTTCATTTCTGTTTTTCTTCAATCTCGGTGCACATCTTGGGCTCTAAGCCTTTAAGCATTTCATAACCTGCATTTTAAGATTAAATAGTCTGCGTTTTAAGATTAATTAGCCTGCGTTTTAAGATTAAATAGTCACAGGATATGCACCTTGCTCATCCAATTTCCTATTAGCTCAAGTGGCCGGTCAACCAACCCAATGATCCCATTGGATAGGCCGACTGACCACCCTGCAATCTCCAATGCTTCTAATAGATCTCTTTTCCCTCTTTCCAACCTCAGTGTGGTTATTACACTAGCATGCCAATACTTCTATAATTATGCTTGATTATCATATTTTTGCCTCAAGCAAAGCCTGCTCTTAAGTTATAATTGAATACTGTAAGGATATAGTTGAATACTGTAAGATTAATATACTTGAATACTGTAAGAATATACTATTTTAAGCAGAGTATTGTTATGTTAAAAGTAAGCATAAAATTAACCTTAAAATTTTCCGACAGGGCGGTGCTATCTCAAGTGGTTAATGCTCTGGGTTGTTGCTCAGAAGATCAAGGTTCAAGCCCCAGCACCCAAAACTGCCACTGTTGGGCTCTTGAGCAAGCCCCAGCCACTACCCCTGCTTCAGGGGTGTTGCATCATGGCTAACCCTGTGCTCTGACCCTAACCCTCCAAGGACGGGATATGCAAGGAAAGAATATCACTGTGCAGTAATGTATATGTGACAAATAAAGGCTTCTTGATGTTATCTGCTTCAGTTAGTTCTCCTTTACTGCATGTATTGCTTTTCTAGTGTCTTTAGACCAGGTCTAGGAATCTAAACCTACGTGTATCAAATCAATAACTGCGCTCACAGCATATCAGCAGCCAAATACATATGAAGTTGAGAAAAAGGAAAAAAAAGGTTTTGTAATAAAAAGAAGTCTATGCTTTATTAATTGTTAAATCCTCAATGCATTGTGAATGTTCGGTATTCAGTTGGGCAGCGAATTCTTTCAGGCTTTCTATCCTCAAGCCTGTCTTATTCTATTTATATCAATCTCTCATCACATTCACCTAAAATACTTTTTATTTCTGTTAGACTAATAGTCTTGCTTTCCACACATGCCAGTTCAGACATTCAGAAGCTGTAATACTGAGTGTTTAATAAGGCAGAGATGCATATAAGTGGTGACAGGAAGCTCCTGACACACGTCACATCCTATCAAGTGCTATTCTTTCTTCTAAATGAAAGCCTTTTGAAAGCAGATGACTTACCCAAACTGGTTGATGTGTCCTCTGGGAAGCCGAGAACGTCCTCTGCTATCCAGGAGAAGTTCCAGTAGCGCAGTGAAGCATCAGTGTTTCCACTATTTCTGACTGGTGAAGCTCCTGCAATGTAAAGGCAGTGCATGTTGTGATATGGATTTATAAAGTATATTACTCTACATGCTGTAGTGTTTCAGACGTTCTGCTCCATGAAATAAAATAAGCATTACAACAGCCTTAACACCTTTTTTGGCTTTCAAATCGGCTTGTTAAATCGGCTGCAGGAGATGCCTTAAAAAAACACATTAGAAAGTCTGGCTTTTTTAGATTGTTAAAAGAAATGATTCTATCACTTGATTCAAATATAGTACCCCAAAATGATTCTTTATATATAACCATTCAGTGGGCTCATTGAAAAGGACCCAATGGCAGTCTGTCACAGGGCACAATCACAAACATACCCATTCACACACTACGAACAATTTAGAGATGCCAATCAGCCTACAATGTGTGTGTTTGGACTGGGGGAGGAAACTGGAGTACCTGGAGGAAACCCCCAAGGCACAGATCAAACCCTGGTTGTGTGAGGCAAACATGCTAACCATCAACGTATCATGTACTCCTTCATCATCATCATCATCATCATTATTATTATTTTAATTTTTTTTTTTTTTTATTAGTAGTATTATCATAGCAGCCAAATGTAGACAAGAAAATATAGTAAATTCAAACAGATTATTATTTTTGTAATATTTTAACAAACAGCATTTTATTAAAACAATTTATATATTATTCATAACAGATAAACAGCAAAACCTCTTATTTAAGTGTTTCTGTCATTTCAGTTTGATTCATTTCACACTGATTTAATTTAATAAACTATTTGACCTTAATGTGTAATTCACAAACATTTCAAAACATCTCATAGCATTATCTACACCAGCCAATGCCTCAACCCCAGCCACTGGTTGCAGTGCCAGTCCCAAGCCCGGAAAAATGGGAGGGTTGCGGCAGGAAGGGCATCCGGCGTAAAACCTGTGCCAAGTTGTTGTGCGGACCAGTTGGTCCGCTGTGGCGACCCCGAACAGGGAGCAGCCGAAAGCAACTTCTTCATAGCATTATCTACATATCGATCAAATTTCAAAAAGCAATAGCATTGATTTCACCATACTTTTTCTTTGAATTCTAAAACCGTTGTAATATAAAATGCTTCTTTTTTTGGGGGGGGGGTATTCTATATGAAGCTTCCATGCAAAACACAAAGCAACCTCTGGGGTTTTTTTTAAAGAGTATTAAAAAGACAGAAACCAGAATGACAGGCACAGCTCACTAAACTTATAAAATGTTTGAATAACTTATAAATGTTTTTAAAATGCAACTGGTCATTAATATACTGGAAGGTTCTTCAGTTTGTTCAAAACTACTGAAAAGAGGCTTTTTATTTGAAAACGGTTTCAAGAAGCAGCACTTCAGAAACCATTAACCCTTGATCTATGCAGCACCTTTTCTTTTTACTTTGCTTGTTTCTTGCCATAGTTACCCTACGTTCTTAGAAATAAAGGTATGAAGCAGTACAAAGATGTAATCTTGGTGGTACCAACCCGAAGACAAAGAAAAGTGCAGTATGGTTCCATAATTTCTGAGAGTGGCTAGTCTGATATAGTTGAGTAAAGTAAATAGTTATGTCAGGAGCTACTGGGACAGGTGCCATAGCCTGCTTTTTTTTTTCTGTAGTCCCCCCCCCATGTGTTGTGCCACACCCTTCCTATTGTTCTGCTTTACTGCCTTGTCATATGTTCCCCATTTACCCTAATGTTTTGTCCTATATATACCAGCTCATTTGTATCTGTCTTTGTCAGTCTTTATTTTTTGTTTGTTGTTCAGCCAGATGCTGTTATGTTTCCAGGTAGCCATGTTTTCGTTATGTTTTGTTACTCACGTTGCATTTGTCCAGTCTTCTGTTATAGTTGTGCTAATAAAGCAGTGCTTTTAATTTATCCTGCTTGTGGGTCTAATAAACTGGGTGCGGGTGATCGTGACTACCACGAAAATCCGGGTTCGAGCCCCACTCCAGACGGTGTCTCTCAAATGTTACAAGGTAGCTGAAGAAACACCCACTGATCAACAAATCAGGTGATTTTTCTTCAAAACAAGGTATATGGTCAATTGTGACAACAAAACCAATATACTGTATTTTTTTTTAGGAATGTTAACTAGAAAGACAGCTTGAAATAAGCATACCACCAACAATTGTCCCTCCTATTGAGAGCTGCCTTTTCACTTGGCTACTCATTTGAATAAAGTTAAGCTCAGATCAAACACAACTCCTGTTGCTATACATCAGCTGCTCTCATTAACAATGAATGACTTTCAGCCACTTAGCTGTGTGAACATTTCCTAGGAGGGTATAAGGTCAAAACAGAGATGCAAAATAAATGCAATCCCCAAATGCTGTGTCAGATTTTAACCTAAAATTGTACAATTTTTCATCCTGAAGAAGGCAAAGCAATGCATGCTGTTTCCACTGATTCATGTAAGCTATAAGCTATACAAATATTCGCCTGTCTTCAATTTCTGTTGCGGTATAAAGTGTTAGATTAAATGGATCAATTCGAAACAGCATCTGATATGACTGTGTGGCATTCATAACTTAGATTTTATGTCTTTGAAATATTCTACAGTGACTTGAATTACCAAGTGGTGAAAAGGCATAAAATCTGCCTTGATGCATTAGGTAATGTTCCCTCAAAGCTTTTCCTGCCTGACATTATTCCTATAAATCTTAACATTCCATTAAAATGCGACTAAACCACAAAGCCTGCATCAGGCCTTTTTTTTTTGGTAGCTGTATACAAATTTTATAATTGTATAATTAAAAGCAGACCTCTTACAGGCTTTCCTACTTAATGAGCAGCTTTGAGTTGCAGTATGTTAATATGGACTAGACTCACACTCAGATCAGCCAGTGTATTAGGGCCTGCCAAGGGTCATTCCCTTTCCTTTTAGAGAGTAATGAACGGAGAGTGTGTGCCAGTACACTAGGGCCTCTGAGGAATTTGGACTTGCCTAAACTCTTTAATCATTGTAAATGACCATTAAGAGAAGATCAATAGTAAACACAGCTTGAGTTTCATAAGCGGTAAGCCGAATGCGGTGTGAAGCCGATGCACAATGACGCTTTCACCTGCTTCATTTGTCTCTATTCAGCACTCTCATAAGCTACGTTAAGAAGCCTTGCATTGGTGTGAAAAAGTCTAGTGCAAAAGCAGTACCGCAGTTCTCTAGTTACCTCAATTTCCCTAATTTATCATTTTTCTCTCATTTGTTCTGTACAGCTGTTTTCCACACATCACACGACTGCCCGAAGCCCGATTGGTCTCTATCTGTAAAAACACACCAGCACTCCATCATCTGATCAATGAGGCCCTCGCCAACTCCTTCCTTGTCGCCCTGTTTTCCTTCAGAGCTCAAATCTCAGACCTGCTCAGCTGCAGCAACCTTCATCTGGTTGAAAAAACAATTAAATAAATAACAAGCGCTCAATATCAAACTCCATGTGAAGGAGAAAAACTGACATGCTTGATGGAAAATGATGTAGTGCTTCAATCATGAGCTTTGTTTGGCAGTGTTTCAATGGTCCAGTAATAAAGTCATTACCCATGAAGGAGTGCGGGGAGTAGCGCTAAGAGATGCTCTATCAGATATCAAACTACCTCTGAAGTGTCAGAAGCATGTGCCAAGAGCTGGTTAACGGCTCTTTGAAAACTCTCCAAAAACACAGTCTGCCTATGTCAAAATAAACCAAAAGAACTTTTGACATCTGACAGTTTCAGCACAAAGAAGATTTTTCGTTGGGTAAATAACACATTCAACAATTTAAAGATGATGAAAGGTGCTTTAGACAGTCCTTGGGTATAATGAGCATTTATAATAGCCGTCATATCTATACCTGAGGAACACTCAGACAGAAAAGGTGCCGGTCCTTATTACCTGCTACATTCTCAACCTGAACTCTTGTTAAACTCTTGTTAAGTCTGAGCTTGGAAGTCTGAGCTTTTTATTTCCTTACAAAAAAAATCCGCTCAGTAAATTCAAAAGGATACATCAATATGCATACTTTTGTATTCAGAGTCCGCTAATGCAAGTTTTTGCTGGAGCCATTAAGATTAATACAATGTGATGTGTGCATGTCACATCTCCAAAGTTGCCAGAATTTCTTGAGATTTTTTTTTGCAATACAATGTAACATAAAAAAAGCAAATAAAATAAATAATAGCAAAATAAATATATTTAAAGAAAGACCAATACAATTGATGGAATAGCAAATTGCCTAGCAAAGATATTGCTGCGTGAATACTTGTCAGTTCTAATAGTCATGTCAATCGCTGTAAATATGCTTTGTTATAACAATATCGCTTCCAGACTCGTTATTGATAAAATAGCACTTGATCCTGCAAACCCTATTTATTTTCATGTAGGACAGAAAATAAGGAGAAGAGAAGCAGATTACTTTTTCCTCTTTCAAAATGCAAGATGATGAAACAAAAGCAAAATAAGATATAATAAATACATGAAAAGAATACTGATGTGATTCTGTATAAATTCAAATAAGCACCTAATAGAAGTCTACTATGTTGTAAATATATAAATTTAGGGATATTTCCTGCTGTAATGATCACATTAGTCACTGAAATATGGGCTTTTACCCTCATTGTATAGAATCTTAAAATAAAATTGGACATCATGCGGTAATGCCCACTTTTTCTGCATTTTAAAGTAGTTGAATGTTTTGTAGGAATGGCACCAGAAAGCATGACATTTAGTCAGAAGAAAGAAATGCTGTATGGACTTTTACTGGTAAGACTATAAAAATATTTCATTTAATTTTCTGTCATTTCATGTGAGGTCATGAAATGTAAATGTACAGTAACTGACTACTAAATGAGTACTACTATTTTGGGTTTTGGATAATTACACCTTACTGTAAAATAAATTAAATAAATAAATAATACATTTTATACAATAATAATAATAATAATAAAAACAACAACAACAACAACAACAATAATAATAATAATAATACCTCTATCCTATATACAGATCATCTTTTTTTTAATTAAGGATAAAAAATAATAAAACTGCAGCATGGATACAAATCCCCTTCCCTGACACAGTTCCTTAACCAACATCCCCCTGGTGGCACAGCTTGCATGTCATTGCAGCTTCTTCCCTTTATATTAATTAAGGCTGGATGTGGATACGTATAACCTGTCCTTTCTCTGTGGATCATAAAATGCTTGTCTAAGCCAACCAAGAAGGAGGTGGGGTGGGGGGGTGGTGGGGGATCAGCGGCTGAATTAAACTGGCTATAACACAAAGGAGCACATTGTTTTCTGTCAGGCTCAAGAATCAATCTGGACCTCTCTAGTATTCTGCCCATGTGTGGTAGATTTCTCTGAGTCCACTGACACACTCATGCACACCTCATTACGGCCTCTCTGTCCCAGAACATCACCAAGCCTCGAGGTTCTGCACGGCCGTGGCCGCTAGAGGATCAGCATCATTATTGATTAGTTTATCTTAAAGTAGACATTGCGCCACATGGTGCTAAGTAATCCGGGACAGCAACAGAAGACACGGTTAAACAGATTTGTAGAGTTGTTTATTACGGATATATGGTGCCGCAGAAACGGAAAGGTGGAAGGGTAAATATATGGCAGACATGTGATTCATAGGGGGCTTTCACACTGGAGATTTAGTTTGTAACAAAGCATGAAAAACACGTAATGTGAAAGCGGTCATGTGGACAGGAAGCGCACTATTGAACTGAACCTGGATGTGGTGTGAGTTCGGTTGCACTGGAACTGTGCCTCGATTCCCGTGCAGCTTGTACTCGGGTCTGCACTTGTTCAAGAAGTAAAATACCCTGTGCATCTGTTTTAGTTGATAACAATATCATTAGTTTCCACAAGACATGTGTACCATGAGTGGCAGGGGAACACTGTGGGACACAGAAGACCTTAGAAGCCTTACTGTACTTAATAGCACTAAAATAATAACAAAAATATCATAAGTTGATATGGTTGTGTTTATTATGATGTAAGATGGTCTGATAGAATCAAGCGAGTCTGCAACCGGACTGTGGGGCCACCAGGAACAATCTGCAAACATGGCCAGTGTGAAACCAACTATGTCTAAACGAGGGACTACCAGGACACATGGGTTGCTTGATTTATTGATGAGTGTGAAATAGATCACGGTCACCAAGTGCTAGTGTTACTGGCAGTTGGTGAGAAAATGAACAGAAAATACTCCACTACTTCCTGGTGGTGTGGAATGTAAGGCTATAGATCTGCTTTTGCATTTTGTTGATTTAAAAAAATTTAACTTGTTAAAGCATTTAATTGCCAGTAGTCAGTATTCAGAATCGTTGGCCATGATAACAACTCCATATCCAGAGTTGATGATTATTCTGTCCTGTTTTTAAAAAAAAAAGACTTAAATCAGATCGACATTATGCACTTCCTATAAAGAATATTTGTGGCTAATCCTCTTTAGACTAAAAATGTCAAAATGAAGTGAATTTTTACCCAGTATTAAATAATTACCGGATATATTATACATTATTAAAGGCACAACGTACTTACTAAAAATCCTCCTAAACTACTCATTCTGACTCATCAATATTCAGAGCCTCACTTATTAAATATTCCTTATGATAAAAGAAAATGCTGTCATTTGTTTCATGATTGTATTTTTTCACTATCTGTAATGCTGTGAGCTCTGAGTGATGTTGTTTACTTGCTTTCTAGAATGTACTACAGTTTAATGCCAGTCCCTGAAGGTTATGGCAGTAAATTCAGAATTTGTTTGAAATCAAACCAGATAAAGGTAATTGGCACATCATTCCAGGATTGTTTACATGAAAATGTGGCTGCTGCCTTTTTTTTTTTTTTTTTACAAGCCTGAATATTCCACAGGGATGACGTCTATCTGAGTTTGTCTTTTTTTTCTTCCAGACTGTCACAAATGCCACTGTTCAGTTTTATGGAAAGGTCATGGCCATTCCCATCCTTGACCCTTTAATAAGTACTCTCAGCTCTTTTATAACCTCTCTGAATAGACCGCAAATTGAACTCAGGCAATGCCATTTTGGTTTTATGTTCAAGGAAGCGTCTTACTGAGAATCCTTTATATGTTTATATATTTTACACACACAGTCGTCTTAACAGTCGGGTATCATTCCTGTGATTTCTTATTCACTCCTGTGAACTCAGGTTATTAAGTGCAAATGTCTAAAACAAAACAGAACAAACAAACAAACCAAAAAAACAATAGTGGTGTTTAGTTTGTGAACAAATCATTTTTTTTTTTTGTTTTTTTAACAAAACAGATCGTTCTTGTTCACACTGAAGCGCAAACTACTATTTGTAGCTGTTATTGAAGAAACTTAATCAACAATATCTGACCAATCATAATCAAGCATTCAACAGTAGTGTAGTTTAAGTAGTTATGAATTATTAAGAAATTAAGCAGAATACGACTAATTTTCACATATCATCATCAGGGTTTTTTTTTTTTTTTTTTTTCATTTCTTCCAATAGAATTTTAAGTGGCTTGAAGTCCCTTGCATTTGTGTCAACTTTTCTTCTACAAATCATACACTGTACTCCACAATACACAGTAATATAAAATCTAATTTAATATTATTACATAAAGCGAATGTTCGCCTTATGAGAGCATTTTAAGTCAAGCATTATGATCATTCACAGTGATACAAAACATAGTGGTTTTTAATTAAAGTTATTCAAGGTGATCTAGAAGATTATCTCCAGTAGAATCAGTGATTCATGGAATATCATTTATTAAAAATAATAATAATTATAATAATCTTCTCAGACCTTCTTTCATCGACAGTATTTCTTTATTTGGTGTGTATGGGTACTTCAGAGGTACTTCTTTTTTTTTTTTCACACATGAATCATATTGCAGTGAGCAAAACAACTTATCCACGAAAATAAAGACTGCTATCATAAAAAGGTTTTTTTTCCCCCCATTGACATGATTTTCTAACACAAGTCATCCTGAATTGCCACTTGACTCAGGTGTTATGCCAACTTGACATCAAAATAGAAGGAAAAAGTCATTTCTTTGTGGCATCATCATAGTCTCTTTCTTAAAAGAGCACATTTCTGTTTTGTAGAGTACTGTGACTTTACAGCACACAGCTATCTAAGAGTAATAACCTCTAAGCACTCTTGCTATCACCCAGAAAAGGACGAGTTCCATTTTGTGTCAAGTTTCTTCCTCGTGTCTTCTCAAGTAGTGTTTCCTCGCCTCATCACCCCAGCTTGTTCATTAAAGATTTATATCTAGATCAAAATTTCTGTAAATCTGCTGTGTCTGTTGTTGCGAATAACAATGGCCAATAACAATATTCAGTTTCACTCAGATGAGGATGGGTTTCCGTTTTGAGTCAAAGTTTCCTCCTCATGAAGTCACAGGGGGATTTTCCTTGCCACTTTTGCCTCGGACTTGCTCATTAGGGGTAAATATGAATTTTGTTTAGAAGTTTAGAATTATTATTTCATTTTTTTCTATACTTGTAAAGTTGCTTTGTGAGAGTGTGCATTGTTAAAAGTACTATACAAATAAATTTGATTTGAATTGAATATTGTGATAATGTTTCATACATTTTTGTTACCTCAGATGCTTTTTGGAGATTTTGTGGAAATTGTGTTAAATTGTACAATTTTTGTACTTTTTTCATTTTTTTATATAAAGAAAACCATTTAAATCACAATTTAGTGTTTGTATTATTATTTTTATATTTATATTTATTTTTATTTTTATTATTATTATTATTATTATTATTATTATTATTATTATTATTATTATTATTAGTTTATTTAATGTTAATTAATAATATGTTTTGGTAGACGTTAAAGTATCATTAAACTATCTAATTTTGTTGTGTTTTTTTGGGAGCAAATCAATACATCATGTATATATCACAGGAATGCCATAAACATTAAAACTGGTTTTTTTTTCCAGACATTTCTTCATGAGTTTATGATTATGAGACTATTTTGTCATTTTCAACCTCAATAGTTACAGAGACTAAGAACAGACATATAATTTTCTTCTCATGCCTCATTTCATTACGCCTCTGATTGTTATGTTTTTTGGGGTTTTTTTTTTTCCCCCTGACATGATGAATTTGCAAAAGCGACAAGTTACCAATCTTGCAGCTGCATGCTATTTCTGTGCACCAAACTCATCCTGTAACTCATCTAGATGTGCTGAAGTCATTGTGATAAGAGAATTTGTAAAATTGCAGTCAGAATCATTTTCATCATGGAAATGTAGGGTTTCTACATCCATTTCCATTGGCTTTTCATTTTTAGGGAGAATTCACTAGTAATGGAGAAAGAAATCATCAGTTATTTTAAGGGAAAAAAATCATTAAATCCCTTCGGTGATTGACCTTTAACATATTGTTTTATAGGGAGTACCTCCTGTGACTTGCTCTATTTGTTCATCAATTAAGTGACTTATTTTTTTTCTCCACTGGGGGGTCAGACCGTGCTCGCAACTGTCAAAGATTGGCAGAAGTTTGAATAAGACATATTTGTTTTCTTATTATCAGTAAAAGTCTATTGACTTTTTCAAGTTATTGACTAGGTGCAGAGCGAATTACTCTAAACTCTAAGTATTCCTTAAGAGGCTTGTGTATATACAGGAGTCGCAGAATTGACTTTAGGAGTTCAATAGCAAAGTAAAGCTCAACTAGAACTCTAATTTCCCCTGAGGGTACAATCTTAAAACACTGTGTTCAGTGTATACACCGTTTCATCATTGTCAGTTGTCAAACGTGTCCGATGGCAATACTTATAAAAAATAAATAAATAAATAAACTTGTACAGCCTCAGATTTTGGAGTTAGTTCACACAAACTATCCTCAAAGCTGCTATGGATATTTTTTAAAAGATTACTGATAACAGCTGCTTTGAGCAGAGGTCATACTGTATATTTACCAGAAAATTCCTTGTCTTGGTTGTCTTTTATCATCCTTTCCCAAATTGATATATAAAAGAAAAGTAGTGTTGTGTCTCCGACTTTGAGTATGCTGTGTATGTTTTTTGCTGCTGTTTTTAACCAGAGTTTTTTAATCTTTCTTTTTCTTATTTATTCTCGATCCCTTTTCATCTTTCTTCTATTTCTATGTATTTTTTTTATTTTTATATTTCTCTTTTGTTATATTGTTTTAATGTTTGGATGATTGGTTAGATTTGTCTGCCAGTTGCAAAATGTCAAATAAGAGGGAGATCAAGACCCAGACAGGGTTGCCAAGTTTTTGTTCTTTACAGCACATTGGGTTTTTGGAACAGGGATCTATGCTGAAAAAGCAAATCCATGGGTTTGATTTAAAA